>OY728143.1:34440000-35690000 GCA_963277665.1 Viscum album
CAATGTAAAAGAACGGAATTTCTAGTTTATAAATCCCAATTTCTAAAAATGGAAAAATAATTTCACTCAAAAGGAAAATAAAATACATATAAATGGTATCATTTAATTTCAACTTGATATTAAATTAATGAATACATCCTATGTATCTCGTTATAACTACAAATCACTAATACAATGAGATACCATAGATTCATTTAACCACTAATCACAATAACAACCCTAAAACACCTCTAAACACCCTCATATCATGCCCCTAAGTGTGTATCAATGGTTACACTATCACAAAGTATTACAGAATAAAAAAACTCTCCATACAATTAGTATAAAAATGATTATAAAGAATCTATCGAAATGAATAGAAAATACATGATTGATTTTACAATGTTCATAACTCTTATTATCGATGGCCCCACTATGTAATCAAGAGGAGTCTAACATATCACATGAATTTATCTACAGTCGGTTCCCTAGTCTCACAATATACGGATACACTATGTGGAATCGACAAACTATTTTTTTCCTCTTCCAATGGGAACTATATCCTCATATGTTCCTAAAATACTAATAGAAACCCTAAATATTACTTCAAGATGACACTATAATCCCTTCTTATGATCTATATGTCTCGCTAGAACTATTTCCCCAAGATATTTGTAATGAAAATCTACTAACACTTTCTAATTTCCATATAAAATTACGTTATTTTCCCTTCTTTAGAATCCTATTATAATATGGTTGGGGTAACTTATCCTTATATATAGATTATCTCCTAAAGAAGAGTACAGTCATAGAGGAAGTGAGAGCCTATATATTGATTTTCCTTCCCCTAACCTCCCTATTGAGAAGAGTTATAACTATACCTTCCATTATCTAATGAACTTCACCTGGTCTTGGTAGATGAGGAAAGATACCCCAAACGAACACCCTCAACATAGTTTCTCTCAGTAATGATTGTCAATTAATAACCATTGAATATAATTTCTACTGAAAAATGTTCACCATATCCCTATCATATTCCTAAACAAATAATCCAATATTCTAAATTTGCTGGTCATATCACTCTCAAGAATGGATGAAAACCATATAAGATCTATAAAGTGTGAAGCATAATCTACCACATACATGTCCCCAATGTTGGATACATGATCTCTCAAGACTTATCTTCCCTCAAAAACCTAGTATTGATATTCTCTGATAAATGAAAATAAATATTCTTCTAAGATAACCTCTAGTTTTGTTCTACCTAGGAAAATATACCCCACTAATATTTCACTAGGTCACAAATCATATAAAAATAAATATTCACCATAATCTATGAGGTTGTCTCAATATGATCAAAAATAACATACAAATTCTTGATCCAGAGCTCAAACTATAGTCCACCCTCATCCACGATGACAGGTCATTGAAAAATCTCAAATTGTATTATCAAATAAGGCATGGAAGACCCAGATTTTAAATCCATTTGGACTATATGTTTAATTAAGAAATGTATAATCTGTCTTTAAATCTCATTTATAATAAGTTTTCATATTATATGAGTTTATGAATCCATAACCAAGGGGTCAAGATCATTTTTACCATCCGAGTGCTATGATAGATCTTGTATAGGATTCATAACAATACAATAATAAATTTACATATCAAAAAACTCTATCATTGTTATTGATATAATCGTTTAGTAAAATTTATAATTTTTAAATAATTTCACTAATCTACATGCACTTTACAACAAAACGGACTAATAAAAATTATGAATGACTCTTGTGTAACAGTGTCACTCTTTGGGAAAAAAATAAAATGTTACTCCCTAACCCTAGAGTGTTGAAGATAGTACATTAATTTATTAAATTAAGATGATTATAAGATAATTAAATCTCAAATTATTGAAGGTTTAGTAGTTTTGGAAAACCAGATTACATAAATGATACACATGTTATATTTGGAAATAAGAAATAAAAAATGATACATAAAAATACTAATAAACTGTATCCTTGATACTCATTCGAATAATTCATAATTTTTTCCTAGGTAAAGGAAACATAAAAAAGGGTGAGCTCAAATTCATTGTAAGGGTAAGTACAGTGGATGAAATAATGAATCAATGAAAATTAATCAACATGGAATTTTAAATAATTGTGACTATAATCCACTTAAATAAATTGATAATGAAAAATAAATATGGTAAATTAATAAACTAAATCACATTACATTTAATCAATTAAATTAGAATGAACTACATCAATAGATAATGTCAATGAAAAAAATCTAATGGATAAATGATAACTGAATCTGATTGAGGGAAATGTTTAATTATTTGACACCATGTTTATTAGGTACATGGTACCTTTACCGTCAGTAAATTTTATAAGACTATTTATAACTTATTAGGTAAAAACTCATTTGATTTGGACAATGGATTAATCTCATGATAATGATGATACATCAAGTGGATACATTTAATCGGGCACCATACATTTCATATATTTACAAATCATTACTCATATATCGAAGATTTTATTTAATTTAAAAGGTTGGGGTCAAAGTATCATTTAGTTATTAAAGCAACGACCCATCATTAATTCTGGGTAGATGGAGACCCGTAATACATCCCAAAGTCCCAAGGCCATGTTTAATGAATACAAGGCTCGAAAGCCTAGGTTTCGGCCCAAAGGACCCCTCAGGGAACAAAAATGCTACAGTACCTATCCTACTACAGTTCCTTCTATAGTACAATTGTTGCTACATTTCTTTTATAGTGACTCTTCCGCTAAGTACCACCTCTTATATAGTTCCGCCATTTCAACATTACTGCTACAGTGCCCTGCTACAGAACTCCTACAGTACACCCAGAATTTCATCCCTGCCCAGATTTGATCCTGGGTCTTTTAGATGCTAAGCAAGAGCTTGTACCACTTGGGTACAAGATTGTTGGTTTCAAAAATTGATTTAATTAATTAATAGTGTACCTTATCCAATATATGAAAACACTAAAGGATATAGACTTATCAATATTTCTCCAGCTAATCAAATAACTGTACAATATAACCCATATGTCGAAATGGTATATTGGATAAGAATTAACTATACCCATCACATGATATTATGTATATGTAAAATAAATGTGATATCTACTGTAAAATAGTCATAAGTGGGTGATTGATTCAAGAGAAAGTGTATGAAAGTGGGATTATAATGATATATTTTACCACTTTGATATTTTCAATTCAAAACCCATTGGATGTGATAATTCAAAGTAAAACATTGTATACCAAGAAGATAAAATGATTTATGATATAATATATCCAAAGGGGTTGTATTTAAACAAAACAAAAGAAGTAAGTGTTGAATATGATATTTGTCCGACATATGTAAAGGGTGTGATGAAAATCCCTTACCTTATATTTCCTTTTGTGGAAATATCCTTTAATCTATTTTTTAACAGATTTAAGAACATTAATAACTTATTAAATAAATATATTATTATTTATTATATAATATATGATATTATTATAAGATCTTATAACCCATTTATTACTAATCATTTATTATTTTCACTATTTCGGGTGTTAATTACCATGTTTCTCAAGTATGTTTTGAATTTTTATAAGTTTTTCATATTGCTTATATCATGATTTAATCCTATATAGAATTTAAAAAAATATTTAATTTTCATATATATATTTTGTATATATGTATTTACAATAATCCATAATATTGTAGATACAAAATGAAATTCATCGTTCATGGCGACTGTACGTCGTACGTAAGCATGAGTAACATTCCCATTTTCAATGATCATTATGAAAAGAATGTATGTGAAATTATATCTATCCAAAAAAAATTATTAAATAAATAACATTTTATTTAATCATATATACTTATATAATTCTTGTGATGTAAAAGTAATTACATCACTTTGAAGAGGTGGTAGTTTACACATCCATAAACAACGTTATTGCTATTTAATTGGATGAAAAGTGTAATGAATAAAATTATATATTATATTTAATAAAGACAATACTTTCATGAATATCAGATAGATTTCATTTATGTAACGCCCCGACCCCAGCTACCCAGAGTCGGTGCATTACTTCGTAACATTGTCATGATAACAAAAGATCAAGTCTCGAAAGACTGATTAGTTTAGTAGCCTTGGAAACACTAGATAAATTCATAAGTCTTACATTACATCATAAAGTGAAAAACTAATAACAAAATATTCATAGTCCACACTCATATCCTCTTCTGACTATCCCTGCAGGTCATTCCTAAAATACTTCTTCACATCCTAGAAAATATTAAAACATTGAAAGGGGTGAGCTCAGATGCTCAGTAAGGATAAAAATATTGCGGAAGCTTTCATAAATAATCATTAACAATTAGGGCAATGTATAAATAAAACAAAAGCCTTTTAAACCTGAACTTTAACATAATATGGCGAAAGTAAAATGAGATAATGCCATTCACTTCTTCACATGGATATTCTACTGGTCGAACAATCACATGCAATATCAATAACCACTTTCATAATAAGGGAATGTATAATGCCAGACATTCTAAAACATTTTGTCAAAGCCTCGGCCAAAACGTCTAAAATGATTAAGGCCTCGGCCAAAACCATAAATCAAGTTGGGAAAGGGCCTCGGCCAATTCCACGTCCAGTTGTCTCATGAGACCTACCGATGCATCGAGGAGCTATAGCGGGCTCCACCCGTCACTTATTAAGTCCAATACATTCCTCGTATGAATAGGTTTAGACATATCATAAACCATAACATAATCGTATCACATAAAACATGCATAAAGGAAACATAACATTTCCACATTTCAATCACAAGATATCAATACAACACATTGATATAATAAAAACGCTATCAAAACCATTTTCAATACCAAAATAAAAGAAAGTTAAAACTTTGTATTTATTTTTCATCAAAAAAAATGATGGCTTGTAGAGGAAGCCGAAAATCAAATAATGGTCACGGCGGTGGAGATGTCGTTGTCGCCTCATATGTACGGAAATAAAAACATTCCCTTTTTTTCATTTAGTAAAACGCTTCGTATAAAAAGATTCCTTTTGAATAAACGTAAAATGTCAAAGGGGTTTATACACTGTACAAAAGAAATTTGTGTATAGAACAAAATATGCCCCAATGAATGGAGATTGAGACAAAGTCCCTTAAAAAGATCATTTTAAAATAAAATATATCTATTATGTGTATTCACTATATGTACACATAAAGAAAGTATAAATACAATATACGACACAATAATATCATGACATAATTTGAAAGTAGGAGATTAACCCAAAGAATGGAAGTTGGGTTATGAAATTCCCTTTCAAGGATCATTTTTTAAATAAAATAGATCTATTATGTGTATTCACTATAATTACACGTAAAGAAAGTACAAATACAAGATAGGACATAATAATATCATGACTTAATTTGAAAGTAGGAGATTAACCCAAAGAATGGAAATTGGGTTAAGAAGTTCCCTTACCTCGTGTCCGACTTGATCAAACCGTTCTTTAACCTCCTGAATAATAAACTAGAGTTAATATCTACCTTATTAAGAACCATTTTCAATTTCAATATCTTTTTTATTTCACTTACTACAATGTTAGGAACGTTATGTAATTATTTAAGTTAATAACGGTCGTTTTGTCGATCTTTGGTACTTGTGTAAACAATAAACTTCTTATAATTACAAGTTGTTCATGTGGTAGAATATCCATTATCTCCAGAATTATATTCAGGATTTAGATGTCATATATATCATATATATCCAGTATATACATTCATTCATAATATTACGTAACATTTAGAGTTAAGAAATGAAATGCACCGTTCATGGAGACGGTAAGCCGTACGTTCGCATGAACGCTACTTTCATTTCTATTTCGTATCTAATGGAATGAAATCATAATTATATAAATGTATAATATAATCCCAGAATAATATAGTGTATAATACCATTTACTCCATCCTTTATACATCCCACATATGGTATTAACGATTCAAATCACTTTTAGGGGCGGTAGTCCGCACTTCCTAAAATGAAATTATCGCGTTTACCCATAATGGAAATAATAAAGTATGCCATAAATGAGAAATACAGAAGAATAAGGAAAACATAAACAAAATATATATATCATATATGAAAATAGTGTCATCAAAATGGCCACCATTATAGGTGTTAAAAGAATTTGAACAATCATCGTTTCGTGAGGCAGTATTTCGCCACCCACAGAAACAGTATGTTCTTTAACCATTAGACGAAGGTGTGTGTAAGTGTAAACCAAATCCATATCATAACAACATCCTAGTATATTGTAGATACTGGTATTGTTACAAAATAAAGGAATGAAAATAGTTTAAGGGGTTGGAGAAGCAAAATAAAACAAAACAACATTAGAGAAGACATTACCTAAAAAATCAGGTAACTCTTTTTGATTTGAGACAAAGGCTTCCTTGGGAAGATTTCTGCCCAAAGTGAGGCTTCTCGGAGTAAGTGAGGGAAGTTGGGAGAGTATTTTGGCAGAGGTTGGCCGATCAAAATTGCTTGAAAGTGTAAATGAGGTGGGAGAGGTGGGGGACTTTTATAAGAGGAGAGGAGGGGCTCTTTAGGAAAGATTGAAATGTTACATTATTACACAATGCTTTTCGGATTATAAAGGTCCCACACTTATATAATTCGTGGATAAGGTGATAAGGGTTCGAAATATACCCATCCAATAGTCTTTGGACAAGTTTATGCCTTGGATTTTACATTATCTTTTCATTTTATTAAAATCGTTAAATAATGAGGTCATCGCTGCATCATAATGATGTCATAAATAATTTAATTTATTTAATGTCTAAAAATTATAAAAAAATACTATGATGTAGGAAATCTTTTTATATTTCTAATGAATATTTGTAATCAAAATTTGGACTTTTGTAACCCCACTTAAAAACTGTTTTAGTAAAACAACTCGTGTTTGTGTCAATTTAATTTTAACATTTAATAAATATATATTAATGTCATTTTCCAACCAAAGTGGATCCATGGGGTCCCCAAGTTGACCCATGGGTTGTATTGGTCGTCAATAACTCATACAATAGAAGTAGGACAAGTTTCAAGCTCATCTCATATTATTAAAACTTTATTTTTACCTTAAACTACACTAATTACCTCTAATCGCGATTAAGAACTTAAAAGTTACTATTCACCAAAAAATTATTTTAATCTCATTGAACCACATTGTACTTCTTAATGACAACCATGTATGTCAGATTTTTGAAAATCAAATCACAGAAATGGTAATATTTCATTTTAACGAAAAAATCTGTTTTTAACAACCACTTAGTGGTTTCACTATTCATCAAAAATTGAAGTTTTTCGAAATAAGGTCAAAATTTCACCCTAGTCTATAATTGATATTCCGAATTCAAAAATGATGTCTATTTTACAAAATTCCAAACATATATGTTGCATTTATTAATTTTATAATTAATTCCCGTTGTTACAACAAATAGCGTGTTTTTAAGAAACAATTTATATCAAAAGATTGGCAATTGTTTATGTCCAATTTCAATGTTAAATTAATTCTAATTACCACCATTGGATAAAATGGTAAAAATATATTCTAATTATAATTTAAAACCACTAAATAGTATAATTTATCATTATAAATTATTTTGATTAAAAAAGTTTTTTTTAAGTATTTTTCACTATTCTTAAAAAATTGGAAGTTCTTAGAAAATTACAAAAAGTTCAACTTTGGATAATTTCGATATTACGCATACAAAAATGAAGTCCATTTTAAAATATAAAATTTCTATAATTTTAAAATGTGGTTATTACTATTCATAACGGCTACTTTGATTAGTCGCGGTGTTTTAGAACTCGAAGTTGCGTACAATGCAAGCTATTGCATTATTGAATGAGAAGCGTATCGTGGAAGCTCGGGGTGTTACATTCTCCCCTACTTCAATAAATTGCGTCCTCGCAATTTGAAATTTTTTCTTTGAAAATAAAAGGTTGAAAAGAGAAAATACCTTTGTGGAAAACCCACATCAAAAATAAGATTAATAAAATTTAGCCTTAATAAGAGGGAAAGGGAAATGAAAAAGTCACCACCCAATTATGATCTCTATTAGGAGAACATTGGTGGCAATTAGAGACATATAATTGGAGGAAAAACGTAAATATTTGTAGGTAGTGATTGAGGTCATCAATCACAATCAACTGTCAAATTGAGGGCCTCAAAGCCTTCAATCTATGTTGATTTAAAATATCATCAGTTCAACAAGACATAAGGTATTAGGATAACACATTTTTTGTTTTAATATCTCTTTACAAAAGTTTAAGAATTAATTCATTCATTGAATAAGAGATAGGTATATATATATTTATGCTTGACAATTAGAGTTTCAACCTTCAACTCATATTTCGCTCAAAAAGATAATAGAACTCAAAAATATTATACTTATCCTAATTTTATAAGGTTACAAATGTTAACACATACCATTTGGATTTGTAAAATTATTTTGTAATAACCAGGGACTTCCTGTAGGCTAGTGGTAGGAAATAAAGGCATGTCGCACTATGATTGTGGGTTCGATTCCTACAGCTTTGTCCGACGCGACGGGTTATGCCCCACCCTAAAAGTTGTCATTTTCCTAAAACTATAGTATCATAATATTCCAAAAATAATCTACATAAATTTTTTAACCTTAAACAATACTATCGAAAGATCAAATTAAGCCACTTTAACCTTTATAGTTATCCAAAATACCTATGTCCCGACTTTCTCTAAAAGGTCTCTTAATTCTAAAATCAATTTATCAGATTCCCCAAACAAAGTAAAGTTTCTCTTATTGTCACATACTAAAAATATGATTACCTTCATCATATTAAAACCTTACTAAAACAACAATTACTGCAGTACAATCCTTATATATATATCAAATTATTCTAATAACCAGAATATAATCCATGAGTCCAAAAGCACCAATACATTAGTTATTCTGCTTCAACTGTAGTAACAGCATAAGATTGTCCTTGATCCCTTCGCCTTTTCGGAGGTAAGTTTCCCTGACGCTTAGGAAATTCATTTAAATAATGCCCCATTTCCCTACAATTGTAGCATTCAACTTTGATAGCCTCTTTCTTTCCCTTGCAATCACGAGCCTGGTGACCCTTTTCTCCACATTTATAACAAACTCCCATTCCTTTTAGGCAAGTACCAGGGTGATTGTTCCCACAATTATCACATGATGGAAAACCCTCTTTCCATTTTTCCCTTTATCTGTCTCTTGATCCACTGTTCACTTCTTCTCTTGCTTTACTTTGTTGTCATAAGACTTAGAGAATTCCTTTTCTCTCTAGATAGCACACGAGACAATATCTTCGTATGATGAGAAGGATTGTGATACTAAAGCTCGGCGGAGAAATGGTTTAAACCCATCAAAGAAATGATCAATCTTACTCCTTGGGTTACGTATATAATCGGCAGCATTCCTCACTAACCTTGTAAAGTTAGCCTCATACTTTGCGACATTCTCATCCTCCTTCTGCCTCAGACTCAGAAATTGCCTTTCCATATCTGCTTGATGGTCACGAGGAAAGTATTTTTCTAAGAAAACCTCTTTGAACTCCCTCCATTCCATATTCTATACGTCATCATCTTCCTTTGTGTTTTGAATCAGAGACCACCACTGATCGGCATCTCCAGTGAGGTGGTAAACTGCCATGACAACTTTCTCCCTATCGCTACTCCCCAAGGCATGGAATATTTTCTCTAGGGAGTTTATCAATTGCTCAGCTACTAACGGATTTGTACCCCCATTAAATGTTGGTGGTTGTTGCCTCATGAAGCGGTCTAGCATTGATCCTCTACGTTGCGGATTAGGGTGCTCCATACGAGTAAGGTTATTATTCATAACCTGAGTGAGTTGTCCCAGTATGGTAATAAGTTGATCAGCACCAGTTGTATCTCCAGCTCCAGAATAATTATCTTGAGCAGGAGGGAAATCCCTACACGAAGTGCGTGCATTGATACAGTTTCCATTCCATCCACTAGGCGCCATTTCTAAACAATGGCATAAACTATATTAGTTTATGAAATAAAATACATAATTCCATACTTGTAAAACACTTAACACTAATTGAACTATTTATGGATATAGTCCATAACCATAAAAATTCATTCTTTGAGGAAGTATATACTCATAACCCTTCATAGTGGTTTGTAAAGAAAATGAGAATTATCCTAAGCATATCCCCCGGGAGTGTCATAACCAAGAGTGAAGCAAGTCCCGTTATCGTGCACCAGTTCCCGTTCGTGTCTAGCTCAAAGTGGTGTTTTCGGGTTTTACCCCTAGGTACATCTGTGCCAAAGCCGCCTCTACGTGCTCGTATCCAGACAGGGATGTATTTCTCGGAAAACTCACAACATCTCTACAATACCAAAATTCTAGTAAGTTCTTCTATACAAATCCTCAAAGTCTATCTTCGGGTTATGTGCTCTAATCAGAGTTTATCTAAATCTAGCTTCCAAGGTTAGTACTAAACTGCCTCTGATACGAACTGTAACGCCTCGACCCCAGCTACCCAGAGTCGGTGCATTACTTCGTAACATTGGCATGATCACAAAAGATCAAGTCTCGAAAGACCGATTAGTTTTGTAGCCTTGGAAACACTAGATACATTCATAAGTCTTACATTACATCATAATGTGAAAAACTAATAACAAAGTCTTTATAGTCCACACTCATATCCTCTTCTGACTATCCCGGCAGGTCATTCCTAAAATACTTCTTCACATCCTAGAAAATTTTAAAACATTGAAAGGGGTGAGCTCAGATGCTCAGTAAGGATAAAAATATTGCGGAAGCTTTCATAAATAATCATTAACAGTTAAGGAAATGTATAAATAAAACAAAAGCCTTTTAAACATGAACTTCAACATAATATGGCGAAAGTAAAATGATATAATACCATTCACTTCTTCATATGTATATTCTACTGGTCGAACAATCACATGCAATATCAATAACCACTTTCATAATAAGGGAATGTATAATGCCAGACTTTCTAAAAAATTTTGTCAAAGCCTCGGCCAAAACGTCTAAAATGATTAAGGCCTCGGCCAAAACCATAAATCAAGTTGGGAAAGGGCCTCGGCCAATTCCACGTCTAGTTGTCTCATGAGACCTACCGATGCATCGAGGAGCTATAGCGGGCTCCACCCGTCACTTATTAAGTCCAATACATTCCTCATATGAATAGGTTTAGACATATCATAAACCATAACATAATCTTATCACATAAAACATGCATAAAGGAAACATAACATTTCCACATTTCAATCACAAGATATCAGTACAACACATTGATATAATAAAAACGCTATCAAAACCATTTTCAATACCAAAATAAAAGAAAGTTAAAACTTTGTATTTATTTTTCATCAAAAAAAATGATGGCTTGTAGAGGAAGCCGAAAATCAAATAATGGTCACGGCAGTAGAGATGTCGTTGTCGCCGCATATGTACGGAAAGAAAAACATTCCCTTTTTGTCATTTAGTAAAATGCTTCGTATAAAAAGATTCCTTTTGAATAAACGTAAAATGTCAAAGGGGTTTATACACTGTACAAAAGAAATTTGTGTATAAAACAAAATATCCCTCAATGAATGGAGATTAAGACATAGTCCCTTAAAAAGATCATTTTAAAATAAAATATATCTATTATGTGTATTCACTATATGTACACATAAAGAAATTATAAATACAATATACGACATAATAACATCATGACATAATTTGAAAGTAGGAGATTAACCCAAAGAATGGAAGTTGGGTTATGAAATTCCCTTACAAGGATCATTTTTAAATAAAATAGATCTATTATGTGTATTTACTATAATTACACGTAAAGAAATTACAAATACAAGATAGTACATAATAATATCATGATGTAATTTGAAAGTAGGAGATTAACCCAAAGAATGGAAATTGGGTTAAGAAGTTCCCTTACCTCGTGTCCGACTTGATCAAACCGTTCTTTAACCTCCTGAATAATAAACTAGAGTTAATATCTACCTTATTAAGAACCATATTCAATTTAATTATCTTTTTAATTTCACTTATTACAATGTTATGAACGTTATGTAATTATTTAAGTTAATAACGGTCGTTTTGTCGATCTTTGGTACTTGTGTAAACAATAAACTTCTTATAATTACAAGTTGTTCATGTGGTAGAATATCCATTATCTCTAGAATTATATTCATGATTTATATGTCATATATATCATATATATCCAGTATATACATTCATTCATAATATTACGTAAAATTTAGAGGTAAGAAATGAAATGCACCGTTCATGGAGACGGTAAGCCGTACGTACGCATGAACGCTACTTTCATTTCTATTTCGTATCTAATGGAATGAAATCATAATGATATAAATGTATAATATAATTCCAGTATAATATAGTGTATAATACCATTTACTCCATCCTTTATACATCCCACATATGGTATTAACGATTCAAATCACTTTTAGGGGGCGGTAGTCCGCACTTCCTAAAATGAAATTATTGCGTTTACCCATAATACAAATCATAAAGTATGCCATAAATGAGAAATACAGAAGCATAATGAATACATAAACATAATATATATATCATATATGAAAATAGTGTCATCAAAATGGCCACCATTATAGGTGTTAAAAGAATTTGAAAAATCATCGTTTCGTGAGGTAGTATTTCGCCACCCACAGAAACAGAATGTTCGTTAACCATTAGACGGAGGTGTGTGTAAGTGTAAACCAAATACTTATCATAACAACATCCTTGTATATTTTAGATACTGGTATTGTTACAAAATAAAGGAATTAAAAGAGTTTAAGGGGTTGGAGAATCAAAATAAAACAAAACAACATTAGAGAAGACATTACCTAAAAAATCGGGTAACTCTTTTGGATTTGAGACAAAGGCTTCCTTGGGAAGACTTCTGCCCAAAGTGAGGCTTCTAGGAGTAAGTTAGGGAAGTTGGGAGAGTATTTGGGCAGAGTTTGGCCGAGCCAAATGGCTTGAAAGTGTAAATGAGGTGGGAGAGGTGGGGGCCTTTTATAAGAGGATAGGAGGGGCTCTTTTGGAAAGATTGAAATGTTACATTATTACACAACGCTTTTCGGATTCTAAAGGTCCCACACTTATATAATTCGTGGATAAGGTGATAAGGGTTCGAAATATAACCATCCAATAGTCTTTGGACAAGTGTATGACTTGGATTTTATTTTATCTTTTCATTTTATTAAAATCGTTAAATAATGAGGTCATCGCTGCATCATAATGATGTCATAAATAATTTAATTTTTTTAATGTCTAAAAATTATAAACAAATACTATGATGTAGGAAATCGTTTTATATTTCTAATGAATATTTATAATCAAAATTTGGACTTGTGTAACCCCACTTAAAAACTGTTTTAGTAAAACAACTCATGTTTGTGTCAATTTAATTTTAACATTAAATAAATATATATTAATGTCATTGTAGAGACCCGAAGCTTGACGTACATGGACATTACATTACTTTTGCGGAATACTTAGTACATAACAAAAACACACACACAAGGATCGTAATAGTTTAGTGTCTTTGGAAACTCGGAACGTAATCTTCTAATCCTGGTGAAAGATCTTCAATATCTCCCATAAAGATCTTCCCTTTTTTTTCTTACCTAAAACCTTTCTTTATATCTTGGGGAAAAGAAAACAAAAAAGGGTGAGCTCAAATGCTCAGTAAGGGTAAACAAAAGAAAAATCAATCACTTCATATTCATAAGAACATAAATTTTGGAAATCTTAACCTGCAAAAGAGATCATAATTTCATAATCTGGGATAAATCATGGTAGTGAAATGTATTCAAAATATTCATAAATTAAAACATTAAACTTTGTGGCATACACACATAATCATAGAGAATCATTTCTTGTTAGTCAAGACTCATTTCCAAGACTATCTTATTGGACAAAGTCCCTTTCTAAACCGAGTCACCCTCATTTCAGTCCTGTTTCACTGAACCGGTATAACCTACCATTCCAGCCATGTCTATCTCATGAGATATAAAATCTTTACCCAATGCATTGGAGGGAGATATAGGTCCCACCCATCTTATAATGAATCCTTTCTTATGTGTGCCACATAATCATAAACCATACATCATAGGGTAACCCATGTAATAAAAATGGAATTCTTAAACAACATGACATCATAAAACAATTCATATAAGATAATGGAATTCATAAAAATATAATTCCATCACAAAATAATCAAATCAATGTAATAATAGGGATAAAACCAGAACTCTTTATTATCTTAGATGGAAAATAATTTTGATAAAACACTTGAACTCCATTTTTGAGGAAAATATCCTTTCTACTTCAAAAACATTTTTCCTTTCATAACATGTCATACGACTTTAAAATAAAAGAAGTTGATTAAAAATAAACTTGAAAACTTGTAAAGGAAGCTTCTTGGAAATAAGGTTTTAAAAATCCATTAATTCTGTATAATTTAAAAAAAACATTCTTCTCGTACTTTTGTCGGAAAAGTCAAAAAAGCACCTCGTATGAAAAACGACAAAATATTCTTTTCATATCCTTTACTAAAAATTCACCGAAGGGTAAAATTGGATTTAAACAATTGTAGGTGGATGGAAATAATATTACATATTGAGGAAACATGGATGTGGATGATAAAATACACCCCAGTAAATGCCAAAGTATAAACAATCTCGGATAAAAATGAGATTGTGATATTTCCCTTACCTTAGGTCAGATTTGCTTCGTAAGTGTCTGAACCTCCTGTATAATGATTTAAATAATGTCATTTACTTATTACAGAATCATATTCATTGTTATAATATCATATATGGTTCACTTATGACTTTATATTACCCGTTCTTTTGTAAATTCCATATTAAAGAGCGTTTTGGGTAAAATTGTTTCATTTGTCGTCTGTGTTTTGACTTGTAATTATTCATGTGATTACTTAGATCATGATTACGTAATTCCAGAACATAAAACATGATTTATATATATATATATATTCAGGATATACATATATATAATAAATCATTAAATGGAAAGAAATACACCGTTCAAGGAGACGGTAGTCCGTACGTACGCATGAACGCTGTTTTCGTTTCCTTATTGAATTGAATGGAATTAAGTAGATGACATACATATAAATATATAAATAAGTCCAGTATCATTATTATGTCATATATTTCATTATTACATATTATATATACTTTATAATCATTTATTAATGGTTAATCATTGAGAATGAATCTCATCGCGTCGTGGAGATGGTAGTCCGTACGTACGCACAAGCGATGATATCGTTCCCATGGTCGGGGAATTGTGTTGAAGTGTATGTATACTATTTCAGTATCAATATCACTATATAATAATCATATATAGTTACTAATTACACCATTATACTCATACTTGTAAGGTGATAGTGTAAAATATATTACACCACGGCGTGGAGATGGTATTCCGTACGTACGCATGCGCTGTGATTTCATTTTTCCGTAGGATGGATAGAAGGTGAATTAGGGTTGTTTCATATTTATAATAACATATCAGTATGTAAGTAATAATGATGTTATTACTTTATCATGAGACAAATAAAGAATAAGAAGTTGAAGAAGAATGAAATTGAAAAAGATCGGTAATGGATATTACCTCTTTTTGACGCGCCTTTTCTTAACCTCCACTTAAAGAACTAAGTATGGTCTTTGAAGAAGACCAGGACCTCTAGAATGATACTAGGGAAGTGGAGAAGAGATTTTGGCAGGGTTTGGCCGAGCATGAAGGCTCAAAGTTGTGTGATGAAGAGAGGGAGGAGGTGCCCTTTTATAAGGGAGGAGATGGGCACCTTTGGAATTCTTAAAAATATTAATTTATAATAAATCTAACCCTACATAAAAACCTCCAAAAATGACTAATATTCGAATATTAGATAAGATAAGGTTGTAATATCATCAACCAATGGAATTTAGACATGTTAGTAATTTATTTTAAACATTATCAACATGATTTATCCTTATTTAATCAATTTAATTTTATTTATGGTAATAACATTCTAATTTTTAAATTATAACAAATAATTACTTATTTGTTGTGAATTTTCCATAACTGGAATCTTAATAAAATTTTAGATCATATAAATTTAAATTTATAATTTTTAAATATTTTGTGATTTTTAATCAATTTTATAATATGTTTTTTTTATAAAATAACAATAGTGTCAATTTTGACACTATTCATTTATTTGAATTTAAATAAAATAAATACAGAAGATATGTTCGAACTAAAAGTTTTAATAGATTCATAAAATGTCATATGTATCTTAAAAATTATTGGAGCACATTAAATAGTTCATATAATATTTATTTTATTATTTTTGAAACCATTTATTTGGTTTATCTCTTAATAAAATAAATACTACAACATTTTTGTATAATTATTTAATATACTTATTTGTTGCATAAAAACTGAATATAAAATCCTATGATGGAAATAAATCTATTACCTTTAACAATAATACTTTTACTCGAATTTATCATCTTAAAATCACAATATTTAAATTGTTATATTTATTAAATTATGAAGGTGACAACTTTGGCATCATTTAAAATAAAATAATATAAGTGTCATAATCGCTTTTATAAGGCTCCAAATGGTCAAATATTCGACCATTGGATGATTATGGTTTACATTTACATGGCCAATAAGTTTTGGTTAGGTATTTGTGCATTTTATTGTCACTATTAGTTTAATAAAAACAATATTTTTGATTTTTCACTAGATAAACAATTTCTGCATCACTATTGTGTCATAATTAATGATAATTATTTAATCCCGAAAAATTATAAATAAATTTATATGATGTAGATAATTTCATTAGCTTTCTGGAGACTATTCATGTTAGAAGTTTCATGAAGTTTATCACTAAATTAAAATTAATATTCTTATAAGATTTAAGAGAGTGACATGTTGTCACTTTCTTTGGTTTTAATAATAATTAAGTTATTTTCATGGACAAATGTCCATTAAATGATTCTAATCCGACCCTTAGGTGATATGGGTCTACTTTTAGTCATCCAATAGGATTTTTACATTTGTTAGGGTAATTTTAAAATATTATATTTACCCTTAATTACCCAATTTACATTTAACTATGGTAAATAAAATTTACCGTAGTTACTATTCATAATTCCCAAAAATAAAAAGTAGATTATTAACATAATTTTGACCAACTGATTCCAAATATGGAATCCATTTTTCCAAATTCAATACACAAAAGATGCAGAAATTAAATTAAAATTAATCCCGTTGTCGAAAGAAAACGGGTTTTTCTTTAAAACATTGCAAAAGATTGAATTGATTTAACCTACGAATTCAAGGTAAAATCTATGCTAATGACATACATTATATTAAATTGTAAAAATATATTCTATTTATACTTTAAAACCATTCAATTTTATAATTTAACCACATAAGATATTACGATGAAAAAAGTTGTTTTTAATTAAAATATAGCGTGTTTTTACTATTCATTAAAATATGAAAGTTATCGGAAAAATATCAAAACTTTATCTAATGTAAATTTTTATATCCTGATTCAAAGGAAGAATATTATTTTGTCAAATTTAACAAATAAACATGTCAAAAACTATATTTAAAGTGGGTGCGCCCTCAAAAGGCGGTAAAACTGCATTTTTTGAAAAATACTTATTTTACCCGAAAAATTTATTTTGTTCTTATACCATGTTCTAGAAATGTGTAAGATGAATAATAATGTTATAAAATTCAAAATTTAGTTAATACTATTCATAACAGCTAGTTCATGACAATCTTATAATAATATAACATTGTTTATGAAAACCCGGTATTGCGTACAACACACGCTATCGAGGAAGGTCGCGATTGCGTGTAATGCAAGCCAAGTCAGGGTTGCGTGTTGTGAAAGAATCCTTCGTTGTTTCATATAACAGAATCCAACCATATTTCATTTATACATTTAATATATATATACTCAATGTTGCGTAGAATAACTATTATCAAAATTATGTGTAACACGGTTCAAGAATAGTGTTGCGTATACTGCAAGCTAATACGGTGTTGCGTATAGCGCAGGGTAATCTTGGTGTAGAATACAACATAATACATTAATGAAATTAAAATAATATTTTTCATAAAATCTCGGGGTGTTACATTCTACCCCCTTAAAATGAATTTCTCCCTCGAAATTCGTCGGGGTTATAAATGGTTTACTATTTGAAAGTTTCTTTGATAGAAACCCACATCGTAAAAAGGAATACCAAAACTTATCTTTAATAAAAAAAGTATGAAACGTAACAGTTACCCAAATAAACTAATGACTGGGTTTCCACATAGGTGAAAATTTGGATATGGAAGAGAAATCGAACCATCATGTTCTGATGGAGAGTGGTAGAGAACATGGCTATGGAAAAGCCAGCAATCACAAAGCCATAAATTTGTGACGATCTAGGGTACCATCTGATTCATCGGATATAAGGGCACTAGGACAACATTTTTGGTTTTCAAGATCATTTCCCTAAAGTTGAAGAATTTTAATTAGAATAAATACTTACTTTATTTTGGTACAATCTCACTGTTGTTCGTGCCTTGAACAATTTCGACTTCATCTCTTATATAAATGAAGTTGAATTTGTTATTCGTGAAGTGTTAGCAGATCTTTTGAGAGAATGACGGGTCATTCCATCTGTCTCAAACAAAAGGTTAGCAAAAAGTTATTAAATACACATAAGTCATTCTATAGTGAGATTAATCATATATGGTTCCTAAAATGGACTTATACTTCATATATCATACTGCTTAATATAATAAAACTAGTTTCTACTAAACATGGACTTCCTGTAGGCCAGTAGTAGGCGATAAAGTCCAGTCGCACTTCGGTTGTGGGTTCGATTCCCACAGCCTCGTCCGAAGCGATGGGTTGTCGCCCGTCCTGGAGGTTGTCCTTTTTCTAAAGCTATATTAATATAACATCCCATCAATAATATCGAAAAACGTTTTATCCTAACTTATGTCCAACAAAATCCATTAAAATCTTTAGGCTTATCCATAATACTGTAGTCCACTCTCATAACATAGTGAAAATGATTACCAGAGATTTAATACCATCGTTGATCCCCATATATCATAAGATATGTTTTGTTGGTCACATTCCAAACATTCAAAGTCCTTAATCATGTATTCTTTTGAATACCCATTGAACCTTAGTGAAAACATGAATGCAGTTAAAAGTTAACACTTTCCACATACCAAAATCCTCAAAATTCTATATACTCAAACCATGATATCACTTAGTCCTTTTATCAATCATGAGCTCATGCATACAATCAAACATCTCATTATCGTCTTATCCCTTCATTATGCGCATATCATCTACTTTCCAAAAATACTGGTACCATTCATCACATACTTTCAAAACTTAAGGAACGACAACAATATAACAATCCTTAGATGTCTCTTTATCCCATAGTACCATGAGATTACTTATACAAAATTACACTTCATAAACATGTAATCATTCCACTACATTCTTAAACCATTGACCAAGCTTCAACAATTCTTTCATCTCACATATCATTTGTAGTCTCATCATCATCATCAACATAAATTCTACCCATACGACCATACTGATTTTCTTCATGAGACTTTCCCTTAGGGCATTGGTTTGCATAATGCCCGTACATTCCACATTTAAAACATTTAACCATTGTTGATGTCGTAGCAATACCATTATCCTCATCTCTGGTGTTAACTGAACCTTTTCTTTTTCACTTACTGGCTTTGTGTCCTTCTTTTCCACACCCAAAGCATCTTCCAGTTCCTTTGAAACATTCCCCTTGATGCCTCTTCCCACATGATTTACATAGGGGAAATTGAACTTTCTTTCCTCTATGATCATCATGAAACTCCATCTTTCTCTTATTAGCCGAGTCAGGAAACTTACCAAATTTTACTTTATTGATCATATTATGAGATTGCTGATTCGGAATAATAATGATGTTTGGACTTCCAAATCCCATTTCATTTGGTTTCTCATGAAGAATATCATTCCATTGTCCATCATATCCTCCATTATTGTGAATCACCTTGTTTCCAGCCATTTTCTAAAACCCAAAAAGAATAGTGTGAGAGGCAGAAATCATAATAAAGGGGGAGTAACTTAAATATCTAACAACTTTGGTTTAATCTAATATCGTTACCATAGTTCTAGGACTATATCGTATACGTATACTTATCCTTAGGGGCATCCCTAGACATACCTTAGAAATATCTCTAGGGATCTCACTAACGTTTTCGCATCCTAGTTTCCAAAGGTTGACTAAACCTTTCCTCTGATACCAACGGTAGAGACCTGAAGCATGACGTACATGGACATTACATTACTTTTGTGGAATACTTAGTACATAACAAAAACACACACACAAGGATCGTAATAGTTTAGTGTCTTTGGAAACTCGGAACGTAATCTTCTAATCCTGGTGAATGATCTTCAATTTCTCCCATAAAGATCGTCCATTTTTTTTCTTACCTAAAACCTTTCTTTATATCCTGGGGAAAAGAAAACATAAAAGGGTGAGCTCAAATGCTCAGTAAGGGTAAAAAAAAGAAAAATCAATCACTTCATATTCATAAGAACCTAACTTTTGGAAATCTTAACCTGCAAAAGAGATCATAATTTCATAACCTGGGATAACTCATGGTAGTGAAATGTATTCACAATAATCATAACATAAAACATTAAACATTGTGGCATACCCACATAATCATAGAGAATCATTTCTTGTTAGTCAAGACTCATTGCCAAGACTATCTTAGTGGACAAAGTCCCTTTCTGAACCGAGTCACACTCATTTCAGTCCTGTTTCACTGAACCGGTATAACCTACCGTTCCAGCCATGTCTATCTCATGAGATATAAAATCGTTACCCAATGCATTGTAAGGAGATATAGGTCCCACCCATCTTATAATGTATCCTTTATTATGTGTGCCACATAATCATAAACCATACATCATAGCGTAACCCATGTAATAAAAATGGAATTCTTAAACAACATGACATCATAAAACAATTCATATAAGATAATGGAATTCATAAAAATATAATTCCATCACAAAATAATCAAATCAATGTAATAATAGGGATAAAAACAGAACCATTTATTATCTTAGATGGAAAATAATTTTGATAAAACACTTGAACTCCATTCTTAAGGAAAATATCCTTTCTACTTCAAAAACATTTTTCCTTTCATAACATGTCATATGAC
Source organism: Viscum album (assembly GCA_963277665.1). NCBI lineage: Eukaryota > Viridiplantae > Streptophyta > Magnoliopsida > Santalales > Viscaceae > Viscum > Viscum album. The sequence goes on from OY728143.1 coordinate 34,461,408, forward strand.
TTTAAAATAAAAGAAGTTGATTAAAAATAAACTTGAAAACTTGTAAAGGAAGCTTCTTGGAAATAAGGTTATAAAAATCCATTCATTCTGTATAATTTATAAACACATTCTTCTCATACTTTTGTCGGAAAATCCAAAAAAGTACCTTGTACGAAAAACAACAAAAGATTCTTTTCATATCCTTTACTAAAAATTAACCGAAGGGTAAAATTGGATTTAAACAATTGTAGGTGGATGGAAATAATATTACATATTGAAGAAACATGGATGTGGATGATAAAATACACCCCAGTAAATGCCAAAGTATAAACAATCTCGGATAAAAATGAGATTGTGATATTTCCCTTACCTTAGGTCTTATTTTCTTTGTAAGTGTCCGAACCTCTTGTATAATGATTTAAATAAAGTCATTTACTTATTACAGAATCATATTCATTGTTATGATATCATATTTAGTTCACTTATGACTTTATATTACCCGTTCTTTTGTAAATTCCATGTTAAAGAGCGTTTTGGGTAAAATTGTTTCATTTGTCGTCTGTGTTTTGACTTGTAATTATTCATGTGATTACTTAGATCATGATTACTTAATTCCAGAACATAAAACATTATTTATATATATATATATATATTCAGGATATAAATATATATAATAAATCATTAAATGGAAAGAAATACACGGTTCATGGAGACGGTAGTCCGTACGTACGCATGAACGCTGTTTTCGTTTCCTTATTGAATTGAATGGAATTAAGTAGATGACATACATATAAATATATAAATAAATCCAGTATCATTATTATGTCATATATTTCATTATTACATATTATATATACTTTATAATCATTCATGAATGGTTAATCATTGAGAATGAATCTCATCGCGTCGTGGAGACGGTAGTCCGTACGTACGCACGAGCGATGATATCATTCCCATGGTCGTGGAATTCTGTTTATGTGTATGTATACTATTTCAGTATCAATATCACTCTATAATAATCATATATAGTTACTCATTACACCATTATACTCATCCTTGTAAGGTGATAGTGGAAAATAGATTACACCACGGCGTGGAGACGGTATTCCGTACGTACGCACGCGCGGTGATTTCATTTTTCCGTAGGATGGATAGAAGGTGAATTAGGGTTGTTTCATATTCATAATAACATATCAGTATGTAATTAATACTGATGTTATTCCTTTATCATGAAACAAATAAAGAAGAAGAAGTTGAAGAAGAATGAAATTGAAAAAGATCGGTAATGGATATTACCTCTTTTTGACGCGCCTTTTCTTAACCTCCACTTAAAGAACTAAGGATGGTCTTTGAAGAAGACCAGGACCTCTAGAATGATACTAGGGAAGTGGAGAAGAGATTTTGGCAGGGGTTTTCCGAGCTTGAAGGCTCAAAGTTGTGTGAGGAAGAGAGGGAAGAGTTGCCCTTTTATAAGGGAGGAGAGGGGCACCTTTGGAATTCTTAAAAATATTAATTTATAATAAATCTAACCCCACATAAAAACCTCCAAAAATGACTCATATTGGAAAATTAGATAATTTAAGGTTGTAATATCATCAAAAAATAGAATTTAGACATGTTAGGAATTTATTTTAAACATTATAAACATGATTTATCCTTATTTAATCAATTTAATTTTATTTGTGGTAATAACATTCTAATTTTTAAATTATAACAAATAATTACTTATTTGTTGTGAATTTTCCATAATTGGATTCTTAATAACATTTTAGATCATATAAATTTAAATTTATAATTTTGAAATATTTTGTGATTTTTAATCAATTTTATAATATGTTTTTTTATAAAATAACAATAGTGTCAATTTTGACACTATTCATTTATTTGAATTTAAATAAAATAAATACAGAAGATATGTTCGAAGTAAAAGTTTTAATAGATTCATAAAATGTCATATGTATCTTAAAAATTATTGGAGAACATTAAATAGTTCATATAATATTTATTTTATTATTTTTGAAACCATTTATTTGGTTTATCTCTTAATAAAATAAATACTACAACATTTTCGTATAATTATTTAATATACTTATTTGTTGCATAAAAATTTAAAATAAAATCCTATGATGAAAATAAATCTATTACCTTTCACAATAATACTTTTACTCGAATTTATCATCTTAAAATCACAATATTTAAATTGTTATATTTATTAAATTATGAAGGTGACAACTTTGGCATCATTTAGATTAAAATAATATAAGTGTCATAATCGCTTTTATAAGGCTCCAAATGGTCAAATATTCGGCCATTGGATGCTTATGGTTTACATTTACATGGCCAATAAGTTTTGGTTAGGTATTTGTGCATTTTATGGTGACTATTGTTTTAATAAACACAATATTCTTGATTTTTCACTAGATAAACAATTTCTGCATCACTATTGTGTCATAATTAATGACAATTATTTAATCCCTAAAAATTATAAATAAATTTATATGATGTAGATAATTTCATTAGATTTATGGAGACTATTCATGTTCTAAGTTTTATGAATTTTATCACTAAATTAAAATTAATATTCTTATAAGATTTAAGAGAGTGACATGTTGTCACTTTCTTTGGTTTTAATAATAATTAACTTATTTTCATGGACAAATGTCCATTAAATGATTCTAATCCGACCCTTAGGTGATATGGGTCGACGTTTTGTCATCCAATAGGATTTTGACATTTGTTAGGGTAATTTTAAAATATTATATTTACCCTTAATTACCCGATTTACCTTTAACTATGGTAAATAAAATTTACGGTAGTTACTATTCATAATTCCCAAAAATAAAAAGTAGCTTATTAACGTAATTTGGACCCACTGATTCCAAATATGGAATCCATTTTTCCAAATTCAATACAAAAAATATGCAGAAATTAAATTAAAATTAATCACGTTGTCGAATGAAAACGGGTTTTTCTTTAAAACATTGCAAACGATTGAATTGATTTAACCTACGAATTCAAGGTAAAATCAATGCTAATGACAAACATTATATTAAATGGTAAAAATATATTCTATTTATACTTTAAAACCATTAAATATTATAATTTAACCACATAAGATATTACGATGAAAAAAGTTGTTTTTAATTAAAATATAGCGTGTTTTTACTATTCATTAAAATATGAAAGTTATCAGAAAAATATCAAAACTTTATCTAATGTAAATTTTTATATCCTGATTCAAAAGAAGAATATTATTTTGTCAAATTGAACATATAAACATGTCAAAAACTATATTTAAAGTGGGTGCCCCATCAAAAGGCGGTAAAACTGCATTTTTTGAAAAATACTTATTTTACCCGAAAAATTTATTTTGTTCTTATACCATGTTCTAGAAATGTGTAAGATGAATAATAATGTTATAAAATTCCAAATTTAGTTAATACTATTCATAACGGCTAGTTCATGACAATATTATAATAATATAACATTGTTTATTAAAACCCGGTATTGCGTACAACACACGCTATCGAGGAAGGTCGCGATTGCGTGTAATGCAAGCCAAGTCAGGGTTGCGTGTTATGAAAGAATCCTTCGTTGTTTCGTATAATAGAATCCAACCATATTTCATTTATACATTTAATATATATATATATATATACTCAATGTTGCGTAGAATAACTATTATCAAAATTATGTGTAACACGGTTCAAGAATAGTGTTGCGTATACTGCAAGCTAATACTGTGTTGCGTATAGCGCAGGGAAATCTTGGTGTAGAATACAACATAAGACATTAATGAAATTAAAATAATATTTTTCATAAAATCTCGGGGTGTTACAGTCATTTTCCAACCAAAGTGGCTCCATGGGGTCCCCAAGTTGACCCATGGGTTGTCTTGGTCGGCCATGACTCATCCAATAGAATTAGGACAAGTGTCAAGCTCATCTCATATTATTAAAACATTATTTTTACCTTAAACTACACTAATTACCTCTAATAGCGATTAAGACCTTAAAAGTTACTATTCACCAAAAAATTATCTTAATCTCATTGAACCACATTTTACTTTTTAATGACAACCATGTATGTCGGATTTTTGAAAATCAAATCACAGAAATGGTAATATTTCATTTTAACGAAAAAATCAGTTTTTAACAACCACTTAGTGGTTTCACTATTCATCAAAAATTGAAGTTTTTCAGAATAAGGCCAAAATTTCACCCTAAGCTATAATTGATATACCGAATTCAAAAATGATGTCTATTTTACAAAATTCCAAACATATATGTTGTATTAATTAATTTTATAATTAATTCCCGCTGTTACAACAAATAGCGTGTTTTTAAGAAACAATTTATATCAAAAGATTGGCAATTGTTTATGTCCAATTTCAATGTTAAATTAATTCTAATGACCTCCATTGGATAAAATGGTAAAAATATATTCTAATTATACTTTAAAACCACTAAATAGTATAATTTATCACTATAAATTATTTTGATTAAAAAAGTTGATTTTAAGTATTTTTCACTATTCATAAAAAATTGGAAGTTCTCAGAAAATTACAAAAAAATCAACATTGGATAATTTCTATATTACGAATACAAAAATGAAGTCCATTTTAAAATATAAAATTTCTATAATTTTAAAATGTGGTTATTACTATTCATAACGGCTACTTTGATTAGTCGTGGTGTTTTAGAACTCGAAGTTGCGTACAATGCAAGCTATTGCATTATTGAATGAGAAGCGTATCGTGGAAGCTCGGGGTGTTACATTCTCCCCTACTTCAATAAATTGCGTCCTCGCAATTTGAAATTTTTTCTTTGAAAATAAAAGGTTGAAAAGAGAAAATACCTTTGTGGAATACCCACATCGGAAATAAGATTAATAAAATTTAGCCTTAATAAGAGGGAAAGGGAAATGAAAAAGTCACCACCCAATTATGATCTCTATTAGGAGAACATTGGTGGCAATTAGAGACATATAATTGGAGGAAAAACGTAAATATTTGTATGGAGTGATTGAGGTCATCAATCACAATCAACTGTCAAATTGAGGGCCTCAAAGCCTTCAATCTATATTGATTTAAAATATCATCAGTTCAACAAGACATAAGGTATTAGCATAACACATTTTTTTGTTTTAATATCTCTTTACTAATGTTTAAGAATTAATTCATTCATTGAATAAGAGATAGGTATATATATATTTATGCATGACATTTAGAGTTTCAACCTTCAACTCATCTTTCACTCAAAAAGATAATAGAACCCAAAAATATTATAATTTTCCTAATTGTATAAGGTTCCAAATGTTAACACATACCATTTATATTTGTAAAATTATTTTGTAATAACCAGGGACTTCCTGTAGGCTAGTGGTAGGAAATAAAGGCCTGTCGCACTATGATTGTGGGTTCGATTCCTACAGCTTTGTCCGACGCAACGGGTTATGCCCCACCCTACAGGTTGTCCTTTTCCTAAAACTATAGTATCATAATATTCCAAAAATAATCTTCATAAATTTTTTAACCTTAAACAATACTATCCAAAGATCAACTTAATCCACTCTAACCTTTATAGTATCCAAAATACCTCTGTCCAGACTTTCTCTAAAAGGTCTCTTAATTCCAAAATCAATTTATCAGATTCCCCAAAAAAATTAAAGTTTCTCTTATTGTCACGTACTAAAAATATGATTACCTTCATCATATTAAAACCTTACTGAAACAAAGAGTACTGCAGTATAATCCTTATATATATATCAAATTATTCTAATAACCAGAATATAATCCATGAGTCCAAAAGCACCAATACATTAATTATTCCGCTTCAACTGTAGTAACAGCATAAGATTGTCCTTGATCCCTTGGCCTTTTCTGAGGTAAGTTTCCCTAACGCTTAGGACATTCATTTGAATAATACCCCATTTCCATAAAATTGTAGCATTCAACTTTGATAGCCTCTTTCTTTCCCTTGCAATCACGAGCCTGGTGACCCTTTTCTCCACATTTATAACAATCTCCCATTCCTTTTAGGCAAGTACCAGGGTGATTCTTCCCACAATTATCACATGATGGAAAACCCTTCTTTCCCTTTTTCCCTTTATCTGTCTCTTGTTCCACCGTTCTCTTCTTCTCTTGCTTTACTTTGTTGTCATAAGACATAGAGAATTCCTTTTCTGTCTTGATAGCACACGAGACAATATCTTCGTATGATGAGAAGGATTGCGATACTAAAGCTCGGCGTAGAAATGGTTTTAACCCATCAAAGAAATGATCAATCTTACTCCTTGGGTTATATATATAATCGGCAGCATGCCTTGCTAACCTTTTAAAGTTAGCCTCATACTTTGCGACATTATCATCCTCCTTCTTCCTCAGACTCAGAAATTGCCTTTCCATATCTCCTCGATGGTCACCATGAAAGTATTTTTCTAAGAAAAGCTCTTTGAACTCCGTCCATTCCATATTCGATACGTCATCATCTTCCTTTGTGTTTTGAATCAGCGACCACCACTGATCGGCATCTCCAGTGAGGCGGTAAACTGCCATGACAACCTTCTCCATTTCGCTACTCCCCAAGGCATGGAATATTTTCTCTAAGGAGTTTATTAATTTCTCAGCTACTAACGGATTTTTACCCCCATTAAATTTTGGTGGTTGTTGCCTCATGAAGCGGTCTAACATTGATCCTCCACGTTACGGATCAGGGTGCTCCATACGAGTAATGTTATTATTCATAACCTGAGTGAGTTGTCCCAGTATGGTAATAAGTTGATCAGCACCAGTTGTATCTCCAGCTCCACAATAATTATCTTGAGCCGGAGGGCAATCCCAACACGGAGTGCGTGCATTGATACGGGTTCCATTCCTTCCACTAGGCGCCATTTCTATACAATGGCATAAACTATATTAGTTTATGAAATAAAATACATAATTCCATACTTGTAAAACACTTAACACTAATTGAACTATTTATGGATATAATCCATAACCATAAAAATTATTTCTTCGAGAAAGTATAAACTCATAACCCTTCATAGTGGTTGGTAAAGAAAATGATAATTATCCTAAGCATATCCCCCAGGAGTGTCGTAACCAAGAGTGCAGTAAGGCCCGTTATCGTGCACCAGTTCCAATTCGTGTCTAGCTCAAAGCGGTGTTTTCGGGTTTTACCCCTAGGTACATCTGTGCCAGAGCCGCCTCTACCTGCTCGTATCCAGACAGGGATGTATTGCTCGGAAAACTCACAACATCTCTACAATACCAAAATTCATGGAAGTTCTTCTATACTAATCCTCAAAGTATATCTTCGGGCTATGTGCTCTAATCAGAGTTTATCTAAATCTAGCTTCCAAGGTGCGTACTATACTGCCTCTGATACCAACTATAATGCCCCGACCCCAGCTACCCAGAGTCGGTGCATTACTTCATAACATTAGCATGATCACAAAAGATCAAGTCTCAAAAGACTGATTAGTTTTGTAGCCTTGGAAACACTAGATACATTCATAGGTCTTACATTACATCATAATGTGAAAAACTAATAACAAAGTCTTCATAGTCCACACTCATATCCTCTTCTGACTATCCCTGCAGGTCATTCCTAAAATACTTCTTCACATCCTAGAAAATATTAAAACATTGAAAGGGGTGAGCTCAGATTTTCAATAAGGATAAAAATATTGTGGAAGCTTTCATAAATAATCATTAACAATTAATGCAATGTATAAATAAAACAAAATCTTTTTAAACATGAACTTCAACATAATATGGCGAAAGTAAAATGAGATAATGCCATTCACTTCTTCACATGGATATTCTACTGGTCGAATAATCACATGCAATAACAATAACCACTTTCATAATGAGGGAATGTATAATGCCAGACATTCTGAAACATTTTGTCAAAGCCTCGGCCAAGACGTCTTAAATGATTAAGGCCTCGGCCAAAACCATAAATCAAGTTGGGAAAGGGCCTCGGCCAATTCCACGTCTAGTTGTCTCATGAGACCTACCGATGCATCGAGGAGGTATAGCGGGCTCCACCCGTCACTTATTAAGTCCAATACATTCATCATATGAATAGGTTTAGACATATCATAAACCATAACATAATTGTATCACATAAAACATGCATAAAGGAAACATAACATTTCCACATTTCATTCACAAGATATCAATACAACACATTGATATAATAAAAACGCTTTCAAACCCATTTTCAATACCAAAATAAAAGAAAGTTAAAACTTTGTATTTATTTTTCATCAAAAAAAATGATGGCTTGTAGAGGAAGCCGAAAATCAAATAATGGTCACGGCGGCGGAGAAGTCGTTGTCGCCGCATATGTATGGAAAGAAAAACATTCCCTTTTTGTCGTTTAGTAAAACGCTTCGTATAAAAAGATTCCTTTTGAATAAACGTAAAATGTCAAAGGGGTTTATACACTGTATAAAAGAAATTTGTGTATAAAACAAAATATGCCTCAATGAATGGAGATTGAGACAAATTCCCTTAAAAAGATCATTTTTAAATAAAATATATCTATTATGTGTATTCACTATATGTACACATAAAGAAAGTATAAATACAATATACGACATAATAATATCATGACATAATTTGAAAGAAGGAGATTAACCCAATGAATGGAAGTTGGGTTATGAAATTCCCTTACAAGGATCATTTTTTAAATAAAATAGATCTATTGTGTGTATTCACTATAATTACACGTAAAGAAAGTACAAATACATGATAGGACATAATAATATCATGACGTAATTTGAAAGTAGGAGATTAACCCAAAGAATGGAATTTGGGTTAAGAAGTTCCCTTACCTCGTGTCTGACTTGATCAAACTGTTATTTAACCTCATGAATAATAAACTAGAGTTAATATCTACCTTATTAAGAACCATTTTCAATTTCATTATCTTTTTTATTTCACTTATTACAATGTTATGAACGTTATGTAATTATTTAAGTTAATAACGGTCATTTTGTCGATCTTTGGTACTTGTGTAAACAATAAACTTCTTATAATTACAAGTTGTTCATGTGGAAGAATATCCATTATCTCTAGAATTATATTCATGATTTAGATGTCATATATATCATATATATCCAGTATATACATTCATTCATAATATTACGTAACATTTAGAGGTATGGAATGAAATGCACCGTTCATGGAGACGGTAAGCCGTACGTACGCATGAACGCTACTTTCATTTCTATTTCGTATCTAATGGAATGAAATCATAATTATATAAATGTATAATATAATTCCAGTATAATATAGTGTATAATACCATTTACTCCATCCTTTATACATCCCACATATGGTATTAACGATTCAAATCATTTTTAGGGGGCGGTAGTCCGCACTTCCTAAAATGAAATTATCGCGTTTACCCATAATGGAAATCATAAAGTATGCCATAAATGAGAAATACAGAAGCATAAGGAAAACATAAACATAATATATATATAATATATGAAAATAGTGTCATCAAAATGGCCACCATTATTGGGGTTAAAATAATTTGAACAATCATCATTTCGTGAGGCAGTATTTCGTCACCCACAGAAACAGTATATTCTTTAACCATTAGATGAAGGTGGGTGTAAGTGTAAACCAAATCCTTATCATAACAACATCCTCTTATATTTTAGATACAGGTATTGTTACAAAATAAAGGAATTAAAAGAGTTTAAGGGGTTGGAGAAGCAAAATAAATCAAAACAACATTAGAGAAGACATTACCTAAAAAATCAGCTAACTCTTTTTGATTTGAGACAAAGGCTTCCTTGGGAAGAATTCTGCCCAAAGTGAGGATTCTAGGAGTAAGTGGGAAGTTGGGAGAGTATATGGGCAGAGGTTGGCCGAGCCAAATGGCTTGAAAGTGTAAATGAGGTGGGAGAGGTGGGGGCCTTTTATAAGAGGAGAGGAGGGGCTCTTTTGGAAAGATTGAAATGTTACATTATTACACAATTCTTTTCGGATTATAAAGGTCCCAAACTTATATAATTCGTGGATAAGGTGATAAGGGTTCTAAGTCTACCCATCCAATAGTCTTTGGACAAGTTTAAGCCATGGATTTTACATTATCTTTTCATTTTATTAAAATCGTTAAATAATGAGGTCATCGTTGCATCATAATGATGTCATAAATAATTTAATTTATATAATGTATAAAAATTATAAAAAAAAATACTATGATGTAGGAAATATTTTTAGCTTTCTAATGAATATTTATAATCAAAATTTGGAATTGTGTAACCCACATAAAAACTGTTTTAGTAAAACAACTCATGTTTGTGTCAATTTAATTTTAACATTAAATAAATATATATTAATGTCATTTTCCAACCAAAGTGGATCCATGGGGTCCCCAAGTTGACCCATGGGTTTTCTTGGTCGGCCATGACTCATCGAATATAATTAGGACAAGTGTCAAGCTCAACTCATATTATTAAAACATTATTTTTACCTTAAACTACACTAATTACCTCTAATCACGATTAAGACCTTAAAAGTTACTATTCACCAAAAAATTATTTTAATATCATTGAACAACATTTTACATCTTAATGAAAACCATGTATGTCGGATTTTTGAAAATCAAATCACAGAAATGGTAATATATCATTTTAACGAAAAAATCAGTTTTTAACAACCACTTAGTGGTTTCACTATTCATCAAAAATTGAAGTTTTTCAGAATAAGGCCAAAATTTCACCCTAAGCTATAATTGATATTCCGAATTCAAAAATGATGTCTATTTTACAAAATTCCAAACATTTAAGTTGCATTAATTAATTTTATAATTAATTCCCGCTGTTACAACAAATAGCTTGTTTTTAAGAAACAATTTATATCAAAAGATTGGCAATTGTTTATGTCCAATTTCAATGTTAAATTAATTCTAATGACCACCATTGTATAAAATGGTAAAAATATATTCTAATTACACTTTAAAACCACTAAATAGTATAATTTATCACTATAAATTATTTTGATTAAAAAAGTTGTTTTTAAGTATTTTTCACTATTCATAAAAAATTGGAAGTTCTCAGAAAATTACAAAAAATTCAACTTTGGATAATTTCAATATTATGAATACAAAAATGAAGTCCATTTTAAAATATAAAATTTCTATAATTTTAAAATGTGGTTATTACTATTCATAACGGCTACTTTGATTAGTCGCGGTGTTTTAGAACTCGAAGTTGCGTACAATGCAAGCTATTGCATTATTGAATGAGAAGCGTATCGTGGAAGCTCGGGGTGTTACAATTTATGTCACATATCATAGATGAAACCCATCCTTAATACTTTCCATGAAATTTCTCACCATATCACATCACATTGAAGAGATGATAGTCCATACGTCCAAAAACTATGTTATCATACTTAAACAAAATAGACCACATAAAGGTATGTGTTATAATAAAAATAGATAATTATAAATACAAAATATATATGATATATATCATATAAGAACAAGGCTTTTATAATAATTCCCAACCATGAAATGTGATAAAGTAAAAAATGAAGGATATCTTTTCATGATGATGTAGTTCGTCGGCCTATATCATTCCCCTACACTGAAATCCATTTTTTGTAGTGATGGAATTGGAATCTGATTTCTTTCATGTGTGGTGTGTTTTTCCTAGAACCCGGATTCATTCGTGAATGATGCTAACATGGCGGTCAATAGAGGTCCACAAGGGAAAAGAGGATTCTCATTCCACGCTTTGGCTCCAGTTCCATGGCCTTCCAATTCCTTTTCAGAATAGAGAGTTTCTCAGAGCCATTGGAAACTCTCTCAGAGGATTCCTTTATATTGATTATCACGCCCTTTCTTATTTATATCTAGTGGTGGCCCGCATCAATGTTGATTTTGACTTATCACAACCACCTTCATCCCTATTATACCTCAAGGTTCAGTCTACAATTTCCAAGTGTCCTGACATCCTATACCCTGTGTTCCCCAAGATCTACTCTGAGTATCTTCTACAAGAAAATTCCCCGACTAAAGGTTAGAGACCCCTACAACGAGTTAGTGGGAGTGCTAATAAACCCTCTATAGGTTACTTGTCTCCAGGCCATCCAATCACTTTCCCTACTACTCCTGGCCAGGTGTTGGGCTATGAGTCTCCTACCCCCCCCCCCCCCCCTCTAGTACTGATGACCGATCCTCCTTTCCCTACACGGCCTACTGATCCCTCAACTTGCATGTATTTGATTCATTTTGTCTCAAGACCCCTTCTTCCACCTCTGGACCAGGTCTTCTAGTTGGATTCCTCTCTCCCTTGGGGTAAGAGCACCACTATTGGCCCCCTTGCCCTCTTCCCTATTTCAGAGAGCCTGGAACCTCCAACAAACCACCTTTCCCTGAAGCCCCCTCTCTCTTTCCTCCTTCTACCCAGGTGCACCCAGCAGGAATTGAAGATTTCTTCCCCCTTATCCAAACATTGTTCAAGGACCATTCACGGCAGCAATCTCATAGTCCACTTATCTCCCCTTTTCCTGTTACCTTACCCCTAGTCATAGAGAGTTTTTATGTGATCTCAATCCAAAAACATTCTTCCAAGTCATCCTCCTCAATATCAAGGACCACTCTAGCCTAGGGACATTTCCTAGTGCCCCCTTCATTAATTTTACCCATCATCATCTTAAATGAATGTGGCCTAGGGGAACAGTCCACGACTATCTATATCTCTTCTGATGTTAGGAAGCATAATGCATCCATTTTTTATGTTCTTGAACCCAAACATAGACCTTCCAAAATAGAATATTTTTCCAGCATGATGATAATGAATACCTCATTGCATACAAACGTATCTAACCTACACATATTGAGCTTCTAGAGCAAAACAATCTCTGTGAACGTGATACAAGAAGATGACCATTCCATCACTACCAAAGTGAACACAAGGAATAGCATCTTTCATTTTTCCTTCATTTATGGAAGCTATGATTCTTATATGAGAGTCCCTTTGGGGAATAACCTCGATTCCTTTGATCCTGATGATTCCCCAAGGATTATTAGAGGGGATTTCAACATTATTGGTGATCCGAATGAAAAGAAAGGTTGTGGGTCTTTTCCCTATAAGGAAAGCTTGTAATTTCGCATGTTCATTGCTGGAAAGGGGCTCACAGTTATGGGGTATTTTAGCGATAGGTTTATTGGGTTCAACAACAAAAAAGGGAATCATTATTCCTGATGTATCCTCGAAAGATTCCTAGAAAACAACTACACATCTGTTACAACCCAAATTCTAAGGTAACTCACATGTTCTATAGCTTATTGGATCATTATTTACATCTAATCTCCTTCTACTATAGTCAATAAAGACACACCCACTTCAGCTTCTCCCATCAGTGGCCCTGGTGGATAGGTTACCCTCATGCTGTGAGTAATTTGTGTAACAATCTCACTTAGGGAGATGCTTGGACCGGGCTTCATAATAAGTTACGGAACCTCAAACAGGACCTCCAGATATGGGTTGTTTCACATACCCATGGCTCTCATTATATCATCTCCATCAATAAGGACATCACTAAGCTTGAGTGAAATCTAGAAGTGGACTAGAATGTGATTCTATTTACAGAAGTCTTAAGCTAGAAAGACACTTTGGAAGAAGTGCTCTTATGAAAAGAGAGCATGGATCATGAAAAATTAAGGATCAAATGGCTTCGACAGAGAGATTGGAATACTTCATTCTTCCAATATTTCATTAGAGAGAAGAAATGCACCATTAAACCGAATATTCTGATGGATGATGGTTCCTAATCTTCCAACAGGTATGTTGTGGGTGCCATGGCCTAGGCCTATTTCAAAACACTCCTTGATGACATCAACATGTGGCTGCATGAATGGTACAATAATAGGTGTGATAAACGTATGTTTGGGATATCAAGAGCTATCCCTAACAAAGATAAATAACTCCTAGATGTAGTCCCTCAGTGGATGGAAATTTATGAATCCATCATGGGGCTCATCCCCAAAAGAACCCCATGTCCTAAAAGATTTCCATGATCCTTCTACCGAGAGTCCTGGAATGTGGTGTAGCTGTAAATTGTGAGATCTATTCAAGAATTTTTCTATGGAGGGAGTCCCTTGCATGTTTCATGTACAACCACATTAGTCCTCACACCTAAAATCAAAGACCCCTCTTCCCTCCATCATTACAGACCAGTGATCATGTGTAACTTCCCGTAAAAAATATTATCTATTGTGATTAATAGGAGGCAATACACGCACCTCCCTCACTTTGTTTCTATTGAATAACATTGATTTATCATAGGCATATCAATCTAAGGTTCCATTTACTGGGCTCAAGAAATGGTTAGAGACATCAACTCCAAGTCCCATGGCACCAATATGGAAATAATAATTGACATGAACAAAGGATTTGACATAGTCTAATAGAATTTCATTATCAATGTGATTTTTAGTTTGGGATTCTCTTCTTGGGCCTATGATCTCATTTCAAGGAGCTATAGATATTTGTTACCAGTTGTTTTCTTTCATGGGGAAAATCCATGGATTCTTTAAATCTACTCACGGGCTGAGGTAGGGAGACACACTTTCCCTAACCCTCTTCATTATTACCTAAGATGTCCTCAGCCGACTCATTCACAAATTCTTGGACAAGGGGGATATTCTTCTCTACCGATGTAATTTAAGACATAAAACCATCTCTCGCCTCATGTTCACGGATTATACTACCATTTTTATGAATGCTTGAAAGAGATATGTTCAAAGAATCAACAAAATTGTTAATGATTATTTTCATTGGAGTGGCTAACTAGTTAAAAGGGATAACATAAGTCTCTATATCTCAAATAATTGATTAGAAATAAGGAAAAAGTCATTGTGAAGCAGTCCTCACATGAAGAGGGGTTCTTTTCTAATGGATTACCATGGCGCCCCATTATTTCCAGGTGGGATACATATTTTCCACTTTGACAACATAGTTAACAGGAACATATGACTTGTCCTTAACCAGAAACATGGGTTCTTATCCTTTGGGTGGAGGATAGAATTGATTAACGATGTTCTCTCCGCCGTTCCCATTCATTATATTTCTATTTTCAAGGTACTTAAGGGGGTTATCCACACCTCTAATAGAGTTCTCTCGGAGTTTATATGTGATTTTATTTCCAAACAAAAATGGCACTGGACCTCTTGGGATTTGATGAATAGACCCATCCCTGAAGGGGGCATCAAAATGAGGAGTATTTCAGATACTCTACACTGCTTGAATGTAAAGTTGGTGTGGGAGACCATTGAAGAATATACCCTTTGGGGAAATACAATTTCTTCAAGATGCAATGGTAACTTTTAAATAATGATTGGGCATGCATCTCCTCTATATTCTGAGATCTCTTCCCATATACCTACCCTACAGCCTCTTTCATGCTAGATCATAGGGAAAGGATGCGTCTCATTTGGGAACCACAATTGTTTAGGCTTTACAATTGGCTTCCCCAGCTTCCTAGCACTAAATACCTCCTTTAAAAAATCCCACAAATACCATAGTTTACAAGCGTAGTATTGAATGAGACTCAGCAGGAGACAATTGACCTCAATGATATGAACTAGAAACCCAAAAAATGTATCCTTAAAAAAACTCCCCTGGTGATTTCTCCATGCCTGAAATCTGTAGGGAAAAAGTCCCTCATGACCCTTTAGATTAGTGGAACAGTCTAATATGGTGCAAATAAATCCCACAAAATCAACTTCCTTACCTAGATAATCAAAAACCAGGCAGTCCATACCAATGAAAACATCAAAAATCTGGGTATCCCAAATATATTCATATGTTTGTTCTATTGGAAAAGTAGGTTTGAGAGCATGCAACAACTATTTTTTGAGGGCGACTGGGCACGATCTATATGGGGATACTTTGGTGACTTTCAGTCTATCCATTTATAGGATATATAAGGGGATTCCTTCCTCTACAGGTGGTTCTATGGAACTAGAAATGTGAGTCCTGAATAGTGACCTCGAGCGACATTCCTTAATGTTGGCTGCTGGTGCATATAGAAATCCATAGACAAGGCTCGCCATGATGAGGTTAAGTCTTCTGGATTTCCCCTTATTTCTCGTACTAAGAGCCTTCACATTTACTTTCTTAGACTAGTGAAAAATTAGAACAATGCTCTCACCCTTAAACCGCTCCAAGATATCAGTCCTCCCACTCAGGCTCTCCGGAACCCTCCCCCCACGGCTTCTAGGTTCACTTACTCCCTCCTCTGAAGGGCCTAAAACTCAATATGGATGGTTCATGTCGCCAAGGCACTATGAGGGGCAGTGAGGTAGTGTGTAACCCCAAATGCTCTATAATTTTGGCCTTCTCAGCTCACCTGAGATGTGGATAGTCTCTTCATGTCGAGGCCAAGGAAATGGTAACTAGTTTAAGATTATTCCATCAACAGAATATTGTTCTGTCTAAGGAAGAAACAAACTCCACTATTTTGCATCATTATCTTTTTATATAGACACTGCACCTTGGTCAATATCTTACATTATTAGAAGATTTAATGTCTTCCTCAACAATATCATTCAAGTGATCCATACATATAGTGAGGGGAGAAAGGTGGAGGACCATCTTTCATCATTGACTACCCATGTTACAGGTACCATTTTCCTTTCATGTAGAAACACTTTGTGTACTATGGGTGAAAACCTTGTTAGAGTGGATACCCTTGGTCTTCACTATTATAATCCCCCTTAACCCTCTTTATATTCCTATGTTTTTTATTTCTATATTTTACTCCTTCTTCTATATGAAATAAATAAACAATAATTAGTTCTAGTATCAATCCAATGTCCCAAAGGTCTTCTTTTTTATTGATTTTTATAATCCAACTTTCAAGGGGTGAGGTGGATCCCATACAAGTCATGTTGGCATAAGTATTACATGGATCGCATGCCTTAGAGAAATTCATTACTCATAGGCTTCAAAAATTACATATAGCCTAGACTAACTACTTGGTATTACTCCCCCCCCCCAATATCTTCATTGTGAAATCAGTTCTCCACATTCACATGGTTGTTTAGTTAGGCTTTCCCATGAATGCACAGGCTTGTCCCAATGGCAGGTGTCATACCCCTCATTCATGCAATCTATTTAGATTTTTCTATGGTGAAAGCTCATTGCTCACCCTACTTCTTAATCTTGTTCCTTGTAGGTTTCCTAGTTCTCATCTGCACTTAAGGTGGCCTGAAGGCCTTGAGGTGGCCCGAATGCCTTACTTAATTGAAGGCCTTCTAGGCCTCCAGGTCTTAATGGACTCGGGGACCAAATCAATGGCTTGTTGGCCCAAACAGGGGAATATTCTTAGCTGATACAGTGCCAAACTATTCTATCTACAGTTCCTACTACAGTATCTACTACTGTTCTACATATTTTCCACTACAGTACTGCTACAGTTCCCACTACAGTACTTCTACATTACCTTCTACAGTACCAGAAATTCGCCTCCACCTGGATTTTATCCTAGGTCTCCTGGATGCACTTAAGAAGCCCTTACCAACTGGGATGAGTCTCATGTGCATTTTAGTATGGGATTTATTGACTATAAACACTCAAAAAAGTCAAAAATAATACCATATTTTATCATTTTTTTCCTTATTCATTAAGTTTCATTATTTTTATCATTTTAATTTTTACCAAAGTAACATGTTTTCTATCCTATGTAATTTTTACATTATAAATAAATTAAATTGATATTTCTTATACAATATAGACACATTGATTTCTAAATATTATATATAATTTAATATATAGAAATCTCATGTTTGTTGGAAATAAATTTTAAATCAAGTGTTTGTAATGCTCTAAAACAATTATTTAACACGAACCATGAAAACAATATTTTTTTACTATCTACTGGTAAATAGGTTAATTATTATAGTCCATTTAGTCCATTAATCGACCATATTTTATATTTAATAAAACTTGAAAATTAATTTTTTTAAGATATGTTTTTAATTAATTTTAAATCATTTAATATAATATCATTTCTTGTAAAATTAAATTAATGCCAATTTTAACATTATTTAATTAATATTAATTTTAAAATATAAAAAAATGAATAAATTCAAATATATTAACGTAAAATATGTTTGAAATGATATTATAAATTGAAAAATTATTTAACACAATAATTCATTGAATTTACTTTCCTACTAATTTTTTTTTACCATCATCTTGTTTATTTTATTATTAACTAAATAATTCATGCATTAGGGTTTGTTAAGAGTTTAATGTAACTAATTCATCTCATCAAATTATAGTTAAACTATAATGATGCAAAAAACTCATTTACATTTCAAAATATCATTTATAACAAAATATATAATGCTTCTTCCATACTCAAAATCATTATAAATGTTAAAGTTAAGGTGGGTTTATTTTTTTCCCTTTTCATTACTTAACATATTATATGTGTCACTTTCATGGAATTGTATCCCACCAACTAATAAAATTATAACCATGATGGGATATTTTCAAAAAAAATTTAGATTAATGAATTTTGTGAAGAATTATAGGTCATTTTGGCACTTAATATTATAGTTTAGTCCATTGTTAAGTAAAATTTTACTTTAACCATTATAATTAATTTTAATTACATTCACTATTTTTTTAGTAAATTTTTATTTATCTTACTAGAAAACTAATATTATACTGATTAAAACTTTTATTTCCATTTTCCAAAATTCAATTAACATAAGTGGAAAAAAATGTTTAACGCCAATCCCGCATACATGATGAGAATGCTTGTTTTTAAAGTGAAAATTTTTAAAATTTAATTATGTATTTATATCTAAATTAAATATTAAAATTATTCCAATGACCAACATTATATTACTATGTATATTTTTTATATATAATTTTATTAAAATAAATTTTAAATATAATTTAACATTAATAATTATTTAGATGAAAATGAAGTTTTTAATAAAAGTGCAGTATTTTCCATTTTTCATCAAAAATTCAATCTTCTTAGAAAAATAAAAAAATGCACCCTATTCTAATTTTGATATTTTAAATTAAAAAATGATTTTTATTTTTACAAATAACTTTATAAAATTGTAAAATTCTTGTTTTTAAATAGATGTTCGAATAAAAGAAGGAAAACTCAAGCCTATATATAACACAACCAAACTCAGTATTGTGTGTAATGTAAGATTAATATGTTGTAATGAATTAACAAATATAAATGTTAAATAAAATTTATTCCAAAATTAAATTTTTTTAAATTCGCAGGGTGTCACATTTTTTTCACATTAATTAAATTTTTTCCTGGGTATTTCTTCTTGATCATTGTAATCTAGTGTATGATATTTGAAAATACTATTGTTGCAAAACCCCACATATTAAATATGATTAATAACACATCTACTTAATAATATGGATGGTAAAATTTTATGTTAACCAAAATAATGTGCTTTAGAATAGAAAAAAAGTCAAAACATGGATATGAAATTAAAATCAAACTATTATTTACTGATGGATAATGATAGTGAACATCTTTAGTGGAAAGTTGGTGACAATAAATTCATAATCTATAGTTATGAAAAAGTGCATCAATATCATAAAAAATGGTGATAATAAGATAGTTTTTGGTTTAAAGACCTTTTTCCTAGTGTATAGAAATTCTTTCACACTCTAAGTGAATAATTCAATATACATTTCTATAAACATAATATTTTTCCTTTGATTAAAAATCAAACTATTTCCACTTTATCTCTTAGCACAATATGCTTCATATAGTGATGTGATATATTAATTGTTAAACCCACATTTAAAGAACAACTCAATGAGTTTCATATTAGTTAATCTATTCGAAATGTTTATTATCTAAAAATTTGAGAAATAATATATCTGAATTTCCAAAACGAACTTATTATTATTCCAAATCACATTAATTACCTCTATAAACATCAAATACCAAGCATTTGAACACCCTAATCATTTATTCTCATGACACATTATGATGACATGAATTACTATAAAACCTTATATAAAACATTAATTCTTACTTATTACGTAATTAAGAAACATTTCATTGCATATATTCCTTAAATACATATGTTTTCTAAACTCCATCATTGATTTAATAAACAACTTCTTCAAAAAACCTTTAATTAGTTACAATGTAGTCGATACTATCATATATTCATTACCCACATAAATCAACTCTTTATTCCAACATCATTAACTTAGTATCAGAAACATATTAAGTGTTATATTTCCCTTTACCATTTGTTTTCCAAAATGATTAAATTTCTACTGAATCTCCTTTCTTTGTACCATTCTACATTTTAACTCAAATACCTAACAAAAAATGTTCTACCGTATAATCATCAAACATTTCATAATTCTTATACCCATTACATCATTGAAAAAAATACTCATATGACCTAATTATTGAATCAAAACATAATCGTACAAATCATTTATCTTCAAATGTTGTAGTATAATTATCTTGGCCATGATCCATCAGCCACTTTTACAGTATATTCCCTGGACACTTGGTGCATTGATTTGCACAGTTTCATATATCCTTATATTAGAAGCATTGTACATTGGAAAACATTTTCTTACACATGCAATCAAAAACATTTTGGCCTTTATATACACACTTTTAGAAAACTCCAATTCCTTCTAAACATGTTCTTGGGTATTCATTTCACAATTATCACATGTGGGAAAATACATCCTTCCCTTATTCCCTTTATACATATTTTTTTCTACCATCTTGGTATACTCTTAATTCTAATCGAATACATAAGACTTAGATAATTCTCTAATTATTTCATTAGAACATGATACTTCGTCTTCATATTATTATAATTATTGGAAGACTATTTTACTTTTTAGTATTGGCGTAAGACTATAAGATATATGATAATTTTTACTCTTTGAATCATGTGTATTGGTGAGGTACACATTAATTCTAATTGGAACCATTTCTAAATGATAAAATTTAGTAAATTAGATTATATCATTATGAAACATAATTTATAACCCAAAACTAATAAAATACATCAAATAAATTGAAAATTTTGTGTGTATCTAATATAATAATCATAAAAATGGTTTATTTTTTCATAACATTACTTTTGAGTCCATAATCACTGTTTTTAATGAAAGTATGAATTATCCTAATAATAACCTAAGGAGTATCACACTAGGTTTATATTTAGGCTCGTATTCATGTACTAGGTTATTGTCGTGTCATTCCAGATGCACATTTTTTGAGTTTTTATCCTGAGGTGCATATGTTCGAAAACCAAATCCACTTGTACAATCTAGATAGGGATCTATTTTAGGATTATGCACATAATCTCTACCTTAAAAAGATTATAATATTTTTTTTAATAATAATCCTCAAATTTCACCTTATAGTTATGTTCCCTAATCTATGACTTCTAAATCATGTTTCCAAGGTATCTACTAAACTTCATCTAACACCACCTATAAAGCCCCAACCTCTGAATCCTAGAGCATGTGCCTTAAAATATTATATTTTCATGATCACTAGGAAATAAAATCATGATGGACCAAAATTTTATTAGTTTCAGAAAACTATATTACATATATTTTACCCATATTAAATTTTGAAATATAAAAGAAAACATAAAAAATAAATATATACAGATAAACTACATCCCTGAAACTCATTCCAAAAGTTCTTCTTCATTCCATGTGAAATGCAAACAAAGATAAGGGTGTCCTAAAATTATTAATAAAGTTTAGTAAAATGGAATAAATAATGAATACTTTAGAATTAATCAAAATAAAATGGTAAATAACTTATAACCCAATTCATTTAAATAATTGGATAAGGTAAAACTGAATATATCAAAGTAAGTAACTAAAATAAATTCAATTTTATCATTAAACCGAGAATAAACTACATCATTAGATAATATCATAACAAATCCCATTGATAAATAAAAACTGAATTTGAATGAGGTAAATTCATAATTATTGGATACTGTGATTCCTAGGTACATGGTACCATTATCATCAAGACCATTCACAAAACCGTTTATAACTTATCAGGTAAAAACTCATCTGATTTTTTCAAATCAATCATCTCATGAGACTATAAATGCATTGAGGGGATTTATATAAACCGAAACTACTCCTATAAAACCCATATAAATCATTTCACATATATTTAATAAACTATTTAATTCTTGAGAAATGTGACTAATCAATGATTTTTTTGCGTAAAATATATAGATTTATCAATATTTCCCCAGTTAATCATATAACTATCAAGTACATGCCATATGGAAAAATGGTATAAATTTTATTTAATAATCATATTAATAACATTAGACTATAGATATCTACAATAAATATGATTTCAAATGGAAAATTTTCATAATAATGTGATTGTTTTATGAGAAGGTTAAAAATCATAAAAGAATGTGAGATTACAAAGATAACTTTTACCACTTGGTGACTTTCAAGAAAAAACACATTATATGAGATAATTTAAAGTAAAAAATTAAATATAATGAGTACAAAAGAATTTATCAAATAATATATCAAAATTTGGATAAGATAACGAACAAAAAAATAATTAAGAGGCGAATATGACATTTATCCCACATACGTAAAAGGTTACATGAAATTATCTCACCTTTTGTTTCTTTTGTGTGAGAATCCTTTAACCTAATGTATAATGTTTTTAAGAATTTTAATAACCTATTACATAACCATATAAATATTTTTTATATCAAACATTACCTTCTTATAATATATTATTAATCATTTGTTTGTAATGTTTCATTATTTTCACTGTTTTGGGAGTCAATTTCCTTGTTTCTTTAGTATGCTTTGATAAATTATTTGTTGTTCCTATTACATAGATCAGGATTTCAGAATCTCTAGAATTTAAACCATTAGTTAATTATAATATATATTCATTTTATAAGTACATATAATAATCCATAACATTGGAAATAAGAAATGAAATGCACCGTTCATGGAGATGGTAAGTCGTACATACACATGATTAATATTCATGTTTTTCAATGATTATTACACAAATATTGTATGTAACATTAGGTATTTACCAAATAAAATTATATCATAAATTACATTTTATTTAATCTTTTCTACTTTTATACTTCTTTTAATGTACAAGGAATCACATTATGTTGAAGAGGTGATACTCAACACATCCATGAACAACGTTACCACATTTTTAGAATGTAAAAAAGAAAATATTGTAAATTATATATTATATTACCAAAAAAGAAATTATGCCATTAACATCATATATAATTCATTTATGTGAAATATTTTTTATTAAATTCATCTTCAATACATTCCATGTAATCTGTGAATGTATCACATCAGATTGAAGAGGTGATATTCCACACGTCCATAAATGACTTTATCGTATTTACACCAAATGGAACCAATAAATGTATTTTTTATAAAGAAATTAAATAATTATGAAGAGATAGTAAATATTATATACATCATATAAAAAATGGGATCCCCTCATAATTCCCAACTACGAGAGTTGGTAACGGAAAAAATGAATGAAATCATTTTATAAGGTGGGAGTTCACCGTACATGAATGGTTATTTCAGTAACCCTTTGATGGAATTGTGTGTATTTTTTGGTTTAAATCATAAAGTAAAAAAATTTCAGTACATTTAGGAAATTTATTTGATTATATAATCATGTAATAAGAATAATTAAAATCGGTGGATAATGAAATAAAACATAAATTTATGTTTGGAGAATGTTATTTATTTTCATGTAACTCTCTTTGGTTTTTACCTGAAGGATTACATGGTTGTATTTATGATAAAATTGATGAATTTAGGATGATTTTTGTGATTTTTGGAGATTATTTTTCTAGAGTTTGGATGATCCCTTGTGGCTTCTTATTTTTGAGTAAGGGGATGAGTGAATGTTTTATTATATTTGAAGGGATGTTTTATTCTTGGGAATAATAAAAGGTAAATAGTATTGGGAGGTATCCCTTAAACCATGTTCATAGAATTTTTAAAAAAATAGATTAAATGTTAATTAGGGTCTCTAAACAATCATATCATGAAAAAATGAAATAATTTTTATGATTTTGTTCCTTTGTCTTTATGTTTCATTATTTTTATCATTTTCATTTTTATTAAAAGTAACTAGTTCTCTATCATAAGTAATTTATTCAGTAAGACTAAATTAAATTGATATTTATTAGTCAACATAGATAAAAATAATAAATATTATAACTAAGATAAAAAATATAAAGCTCTTTCATAATTGAAATTTATGGTAAAATAAGTGTATCTAAAGTGGAAAACACTACTTTATATTGAACAATGATAATACTGTTTTTACTATCTATCAGTATATATGTTGATTATAAAGGATATTAAGGTTCATTAATGGACCATATTTGATATTTAATAACACTTAAAATTACATTGTTAAATATATAATTTTTATTAATTTTCAATCATTTAATAAATATCATTTATTATAATATAACATTAATTTCAATTGTGATATTATTTATTTAATTATAACATAAAAATACCCAAAAATGATAGAATTAAAATATATTATGTTCACAACTATTTAACTTTAAATATTCATCTAAAATAATAATGTAACAGAATAATTAATTAAATGTACTTTCCTTTTAATGTATTTTTCATCATGTATTTTATTTATTTTGAACTAAATAATCCATGTGTTATTGTATGTTAAGTATTAAAAGTAACTATTTGTAGCCTAAAAATTATATTTAAATAATCAGGATACAAAAAAATTTAAATTTCCTTGAAAAATAATTTTATGACCTACAATATGTAGATTGGTCCATACTCTAAAACTTTATAAATATTAATGGAAAGGAATGTACCTTTTTCATCTTTTTTATATATAATATTATATAGGTCATATAAATTGAATAGTATCCCACAACTCATAACATGATATCCATGAATGGATATGATTGAACTATTGGTAGCCAATGGATTTTTTACAAGTTTAGAAGTCATTTTGGCCCTTAAAATTATAGTTTACTCCTTCGTTAAGCTTAATTTTACATTAATCATTATAATTATCTTTAACTACATTCAATAATAATTTTGGTAAAAAGATAAGTTAATATTAATAGAATATAAACATTATACTAATTACAATTATGTATGTCTGTATTTCAAAATTCAATTCACAAAAGGGGACAAATTGATTTTAATGAAAATCCTATAAATGGGGGGAGAAAACTGGTTTTTAAAGTGGAAATGTTTAAAAGTTCATTAAGTATTTATATCAATATTAATTAAAAACTTATTCCAATAACCTGAATTCGATAAACAAATATATAACTGATCAATTTTTACATTAAAACTATTTTAAAATATTATATTACATAAATAATTATTTATATGAAAAGGTAGTTTTCATCAAAGTTTTAGTATTTTTCACAATTGATCAAAAATGATACTTCTTAGAAAAATACCAAAAAATATCCCTAAGATAATTTTGAAATTCCAAATAGAAAATGCTAATTATTTTGAGATGAAATTTTTTAAAAGTTTCAAAATTTATTGTTAAAATATGTCCACCATTAAAAGGTGGTAAAACTCGGTCTTACATCTAAAACAAACTAACTCAGTGTTCTGTGTTGCATATGCATAAAATGGTGTTGTATAAAATAAATATAACAAAAAAATAAAATTTATTCAAAAATAATATTATAAAATATTGGGGTGTTACAGAAAATTGACATAAATCCACATAAATATTCATCATATAATAGTAAAAAAGAACTAAATAACTAGGGTTTATTCATGTAAATATCCACCAATAACATATATATAAAAAAATTCCTTTCATAATGATGAAACGATATATAAATAAACACTTTTTCATACCCTCTTTGTCAACCATGAAAAGCGTTCAAATATAATGTGAATCCAATATATCAAATATGATGAATGAATCTATACACTCATTCAACCCTAGTCTAAGAGTAAAAAGAAAACCATTAATTACATAGGAACTTTTTTTGAAATAAATAAATTATAACATTTTAAAACCAATTGGAAAATATATATTCCTAGAAACTTATACATTCTGCATACATGTTTTTATAGGTGATGCCTTGGTCAAATGACCAAGACACAAAATATTATTAAAAAAAGTGGAAATTACAAAAGCCTAAACAACAGAATATTTTTACAATCACTACAATAAATTGAAATATGATCATCAAGAAGGTCAACTAGCTCGGTTATGTCTTGGATAACTCCATTATTATCAAGACAGTCTGCCCCCTATTGGATTTAAAGATTGTATGAGTTACTATGTAACTGAACTCCAAGAGTGAATGAAGACAGTTCATCCAACGGGTTGTAAGCAGCCAAGAAAGATGTACCATTCTATTACAAATGGCTTAGAAAATCATGGTATAATATCATTCATTCCAAATATTGTTCTTTCCTTATTTCATATAAAATGAAACAGTGTGGATAAAAGTCATCATTCTAGCTTCCTAGGATGAGGCGATTCCACCGCTTCCATAGAAACAACTGAGGAATTTACAAATATGATCCTTGAAGATAGTACCACAACCTGAGGGACCCGAATTTCCCATAGAGGCACCATCCACATATAAATTAATCCATCATTCAAGTGGGAATTTCTAGAACATTTCATATGTATTCCTAGGCTGATGATAGATGTCTTCAATTTGAAGACGTCAAAGAATATTAGAGTCCGGGATAGATTTTTCATATCATGTCTTCTGAATCGACACAAATTCTCAAATAGCGATGAGGGTTTGCATCAAACCTATATTCAAGATGAATGAGAAATTTCTATGAATGAGAGAATTTCTATCATACCAGATCACATGGTGAAGCTCTGCAATAGAAGCTAAGAAGATCTACATCAGACTGCATACATATATTGGTCAAGAATAGGCATAAGTTCTATCGAATGTTTCAACCACTCCTACCTTTAACTACAATGTACCATATAGTAAAAAACTAAAATAGGTCTTTGATTCCAATTTTTAACATCTCTACCTAGATCATCTCAAAAAACACTAATTTGAAGAGCCACTATATATCATATGCGACCCTCATATTCCAAAGACTTTTGAATTGGACTTATGATTTATTAATGTTATTAGGAGAATAGAATATCAATAAAATAACAATAAAAACATTTTATAATAATGAAAGATCATCAACCATAATTATTATAATTGTATGTACATTTCAATTATAATATCACAATTGTTAACTAACCTTCACAGGATGTAAAAAAATATAATCCAATGTCATGTCTAAAATTTATTAATAAAGTATAAGATCACCCAAGGATATGATCAGACACACAATATGATCCAAAACACAAAATATTATATATGACTATGAAAAATATGTTTAAGGATCCCTCTATCCCATATCCCAATCCATCCAAGAAATATCATCCCAACCATCAACCCTAGGGCCCTTTTATTTTCCTATATCTTATACCATAGATTTTATACCCCAAACAATGTTCATGTGTGTAGGGTGTGACCGATGTAATCAGTAAGACACCACTAATGATTCCCTAAAGTAACTCTATAAATATGTGGGTTCATGAAAAATATAAATGAACCCAAAAAATCATACATATATCTATCACCGTCTCATTAGGTACTTGGTATCCACCCACATGAATGATCAACACTTATTTTTCTATTGACACAATGGGATAGATTATCATATAGTTCAATAACAAATATATAATAAACAGGTTATAATACTTAAAAATAATAACATAAATGAACAGATTATCACTAAAAATATCAATTATTGGTAAATTGGTCAATACTAATCATCATAGATGATTGGATGAATTATTAGTAATTATAATCTCAATACTAAAGGTTAATTGATAATCATTAAATACATAACTATGGATAAACAAGTCATCAAATATTGAATACCTAGTGGGATGGGGATATGGTGGTGGACAAGATCTTATCAGAACAATGTTTTGATGATAACATTATTATTTACTCTTATAATATACCCCTCCCATCAAAGTGTATAAAGGTTGTGAGGGGGATTCAGTCTAGATCAATAATATTAGGTAACCCCAATTTCATAAAACCATGTTTTTTCCTTAGTTTATAAAAAATATCTATTTTTTAGTGGGTCTTTTTATAGGTTATCACAACTCATCATAAGAATTAATTAATATGTTATAACCATAATCAACCCTAGGGTGATTAATTTTTCACTATAATCCAATATAAATTTGGATAGAGTAACATCCCATCCTTAACCATTGGATTGGAAAGGACTGCAATTTCACAATCCTTTGTTGAAATCCCAAAGGGGCCAAAGGATAATAATAAATTTCATGGACTTTACTAAATATGGGGGGATTATTTTTCATTAAAAAAATTCTCATCATAAAGACCATAAATAAGAAATTCAATATGATGTGTGACACAAAACAAACATGAAATCAAATAGTATAATCAATAATCCTCAGAGTAATAGTAGATGAGAAAACCAAAAAAAAATTCTATAACATTAATATATATAATACTTAAAAAAATTAAAAAATTGTCATGTATGTATAAACTTAAATGTCACTCAAGGAATGAAGTTGACTCCACTCAAGACCCCAAAAAACAACTTCTTCCTAAAGCTCTAACTCTATACATCCGTGAACACATCATCAATAATCTCTTTTTGGTAAAATTTGAAACCATACCCTTAA
Organism: Viscum album; assembly: GCA_963277665.1. Lineage (NCBI taxonomy): Eukaryota > Viridiplantae > Streptophyta > Magnoliopsida > Santalales > Viscaceae > Viscum > Viscum album. The sequence continues at coordinate 34,490,191 of OY728143.1, forward strand.
AAAATCATGATAAATAGAGTCTTACAACACAAAAAGGTGCATATATAGGTGGTAAATATACCAACTCTTAAGAGAACCCTATCACTTTCTACAAATATCATAAAAAGTAGAAATATAGTAGCTCAAATTTTATTTTGATTATAAGACAAGAATAAAGATTCAAAATTGGTTATCAATATATATACCAAATGTAGTGAAATTATTCACGCCAAAAATAATGCCATGGAATAAACCCAAAAACCTGTGTGTAACACCAATCAAGGAAACCACTTCCTAAAGGCCTCATTGAATAGCTCAACCTGTGAGAAATATTCATCCCACTAGTCCCAAGACATCACTCGGTGTCTTGATCCATTCTGTAACAAGGTAGCTTGACTTACCCTATCTTACTCACATGGACCATTTTTTATTTATGATCACACACTCACAAAATTTATTACGTTCTCTCATATCCAAAACAATTATTTTGAAAACTAGATCCATTAAATAATTAAATCAAACACAATATGGTAATCACAAAAAAATTTATATTTTAAGGCCAACAAATAAAAATGATTTTACAACAAGGATTGCACAGTAATTTTCCAATCCAAGTAAAATAAATTTATGTTTTAAATAATTTAACATTTCACTATAAAAAATTATAGAAAAAAATATACAATCCTCTTACTTAATATGAATTATACATGAAGATTCACAGAACAATCTCCTAGATTATAGATCTGCTTTATGTTTAATTAATGGATTAAAAATTGTATTTATCAAAAAAACTCCCCCAAAAATTTAAATGAGCATTGAAGGCCAGATATAGTAATCCACTACTGAGAAAACAAGAGACCCGATTAGAGAAAGGAAGAGTTAACATCTTTATATTGATCCCCATGATCCAATTATTTTTAATCCCATTAAATTGTTCAGTATATGGAATGATATTTTAAAAACCAACATAGCTAAGTTCAAAGGGTCTATATAAAAGGATAAGAGTGATGGAATCATGTTTTATGGGGAATCTATGGGTTGAAAATATATATTTCATATTTAATTAATCTTTATCATTGCTAAGACACATAACTTATAAAATAGCTTGTTATCCATGAAGATATGATCTTTATAGAAAAATAACTTGTAATTTTGTTTCCTCATGGTTTAGAAAAATCATGAACCAATCATGAACCTTACCAAGAGACCCCTATTTCCCTCACATGGTAAACAAGATAAAATTGAGTGGTTTCCCCTAACCATGATAAACATAGTACATCCTAAAACATTCCCAAAAAATATAAAAATCAATAAGTAGATTTCAAAACTCAACCCAAAAAAGGTAACTATAAAATAAATAATAAAATATAGTAAAAATAAAACCAATTTGTTACACTCTTTCTACCATTTTTATTTCTTTCCATGGGAAGATTATGGTCATTTTTTCCATGGAAAATCTTAATCCATTGATCTCATGTGAACTTCGCCCACTCCCAAGTTGTCTCTTAAATTGAATTGTGTATCCATAATATTCATACCAAACATATTACTATACAATGAGAATTATTTTCCCATTTAAAAAAAATTGAAACAATGATGAATAAATATTGAATTTGATTCGAGGGTAACATGGTCCAAACATATATCATGTCTAGGTCCAGGCTTCTACTTGTATAAATAGAACACATTAATATTATTATGGGAGACACTTAATATTGTTGTTAAGGATTAATAATATGCAATATCATTGACACATTATAATATATAAAATTGTATAATGTTCTCAGGATCCATATGTCTTTAGTTTCAAAAATGAATGTGTCCTAGTCTCATGGATGATTTCATGAATACATGGTCTTAGACGTCAAAATTCAATGGTTTTCTGAGATAATATGTATAAAAATCCATATATCCTTGAGTAATTTCCACTATTTCTTCAATATATGGTTTATCCTAGTAGTATCATGGATAAAATTTTCTACAAAATTTATTTTCCCAAATATCAACAAAAAATTGAAATGATTAACAAGGGAATCCATAAAATTCCCTAAATGATACCATTTTTATCATGTCTTGTTAATTTTTTTTTATAATTCCACAAAATTAAAATGAATATCGCATTGACAATAGAAATTCATAAAAAATACTTTGATAATATATTCTAATGTATTTACTTTATATTTCAACCTTTCATCCACTTATTTTTGATATAATGTGTTTGGAGTCTATCATCTTCTAAGGTATGGTTGAAAGGATTGTTAAAAACATGAAGTGAATCGAGAGTCTCAATCAGAGAAAATTGATATCGGTACTACATCAAATATCACCACTAATATAATATATATTTTCTCTAGTTCTTCTTTTTTATTGGAGTCTTTAATTGGAATTAAATGTGATGACTTAGTTTCTTTGTCCAAAATAGAATCATTCCTTTTCTGTTCATGTGGTATACCAAAAAAACCCATGTACTTCATGAATGTATCCATGAGGGCCCACCTGTATTGGGATAATCATATTGTGATAGCCCAATCCCTCAACCAATATTCTATGGGACTGAATCACATGTTGAGTAGGAATTACCACACACATGGGAGGCCTTATACCAAGGTACCTTTACGCACATATATATATACAATCCACTGACACCAAGATGACCGATAAAATAAAAATTATACACAATGAATTCATAAATTGACTTCCCAAAATCAATGTATGAAAATTGTAAAGTAAACCATAAATATATAAAAATAATCCCAATAATGTTGTAAAAGATGTCAACCATCTAAGAAGAATGGGACTACTCAAATACAACACCATGTACAAACCAAGGTCTTTCTTGCTTAACTATTTTGTGTCTACACTTGTTTATACTAGGAGCCTATTGAAGAATATATTTTTTACAAGATAAGAAATGTGTGGGAAAATACCATGAAGGGGTGATAACAACAATACCCAGTGAAACTCTAAAAACTAACCAAACATAAAACTTCGAGGGAGTGGTAACCTCATCAAAATGAATTTATGATAGTCAATATATATGACATAACAATAATAAAAATCATAGACTCATATTTTACACAACGTTTCATGATATAGTTAAAACAACACAATCATCCAAAGATTCCTACTCAAGGATTACAAATATTGCTCATCTCGGAGACCCCACTCCACCAGTATGATAACATTAATGGAAATATTTTCATAGGTACTTCCTGTCAAGACCTACCATGATAAAGTGTGTGATATAACTAAAAAAATAATGATACGTATATAGGGATCCTCTCACAGGTATTGTAGGTTATAAAAAAACCTATCTATAATATCTAGATAATTAGGGGATCAAATACCTAAGTATTTTGTTCATGCTAATTCCTAAAACCCTACTTAGGGAAAATGATACATTATAGGATACCACCTCAAGACTCAAGGATGGATTCATGATACTCTGCTTGAGGCTAATCCCATAGAGGTATCAAATTTTATGATCAAGCTGTGATTCCTCACTATACCCTATTAGGGATATAGCTAGAGAATGCACCTTAGGGGAATAGGTCTATAATAAAGTGAATTATGAAATAAAAATTCCATAAAGAAAGTGAATGGTATATAATATGTCCACAAATTGTGTCATGTCTTCCTTGGGTATATTCATATAACCTAGACAATTCCAATGATATCTATTCCATAAACATGTACCCATGTCTTGCATGTGTAACTAGCCATATGTGGGTACTATAGTCATGTATGGTTACCAGGTCATTCTCATGTACTCTAGTCATGCCTATGTGTAGCGTCCAACCCAGGTTCCAAACACTGGTGACACAAATCGATCGGTTATATGACCTTGAGAACGCCTCCATGTATGTCAGAGGTTTCCAATAAGCTGTGATCATCTAATATCTATCAGGGATATACTATACCCATATTATCAAAGTGGCACAATTGTTGAATAAATAAACAATAACCAAATGATATAACCAATAACTGGAATAATACCCATATCACATGATGACCAAATAAAGAATATAATAAAAAAAGTAAATAGCAGATATGTCATGAAAAAATATGTGTCAAGATCTAACAAGTAATCCCCTAAATAAATAAAGATACATGAATTTACAAGTGGGTTCTAACACCAAGTCTGGATCCCTCATCCATGATTCATACCGACTGAGCCATCTAATATAGAGTCATTGACCTTATCATGTCCTAAAAACAAGAAATCTATTTATATATAGACCATGAATCCTGAGTAGGGTGTGAGTATAAATTTAGTACACTTCCAACAATGGTTTATAAAACAATATCCATCCAATAATAGTGTATACTGTTGTATAATGAATAAAATATAGGAAATAAAGTAAATAGTTTACATATATTCAATTACTCTTTATTTAACCAGATAACTCCTTAGTTCCAGAGGACACCCAATCTCTCGATATATGCATTGGCTTGTGTTGGAGTCTGAAGCATATCACAATAACAGGAATACCATTTATTATTTCATTTAAAAAAATAAAACCTATTGGAACCATTGTTCAGTGCCAACTCATAGGCCTACAACATCGTTATAAGAACCTCATCAGTATTTGGAGCCTCATTTCCAGTTCCACACATAACTGTCACATGGGTTTTGGGAGAATCAGTCCATGTACCATCATCTCTATCTCATAGGTGTATTTGGAGATTTAGTGCTTGTTTCACACTTCGTTTATCAAATATGTTTATTTGGATAATCAATCCACATCCCATATCTCATTAATCACATTTGGGAATTTGGGGCCTCAGTTGATCTCCCACAATTTTATATCAATCAATCACAGATATTACACATATATCACATCAATAAAAGATAATCAGCATTAACTCTATGATCCCATTTCACATCATGATATACCATTCCATCTATGAGGAAAAATTAGGATTCAATACTTTAATCACATGGTATAAAATGAAAATTTCAACATCTAAAACATATACCACATTAATCCATTAATTAAATAATCAATTAATTAATTAAATTCCATAACCCAATATCCCCAAATTAATTAACTAATTAATTAATCCAATTTCAACAATTTCAATAATTTATTAACTAATTCTAAAATTAATTAATTTAATTTCAGAATCTATTTATCCAATCAGTTTCACAATCAAAAGATTCCATTGATTAATTCTTCATTTAATTATTTCTATTTCAAAATATCAATATCCAATAAATTCCACAATCATGATATTCCAATTATTAACTCTGTAATTAATCATTCAAATTTCACAATTTTAATATCCCATCAGTTCCCCCATTAACACATTCTACTAATTAATTATACAATTAATTTATCACATTTCTATGTTTCCATAAACTAGTAAATCAATTAATTTAATCACTTCATTATTCAATTACCAATAATACCAATTTAATTATAAAAATGCATACATGGAATTGGGAAAATGACTATGGTCATTGAATTGATACCACCTACAACAAGATCATTGAAAAATTCTCACCAACTAAAATCCCCAATTTGAAGCAGAACAACCAAGATCATGATGAAGAATGAGATCTAGATCTGAACCCTAGTTCCTTGATCAAATTAATAAAGATCAACTATTCCTAGACATAAACACTTTCCATATGTGGATAAAAAATTCCACTTTTATCTAGAAAGTGTAGTGGTTGAGTGAGATATATATATATATATCTAATTGGGAAGAAACTACATCCATATAGTGGTAGAGATATTCAATCTGGGATGTGGATTTCTCAGAACAAGTATTAGAAGGCCTTGGATTCCATCTAGGATCCTCTAAATATGAGATAAATCATTTAGGTTTCCGTTAGGGTTGATTTTTATTGGAATTATGGAGGTTTATGAATTTTTAAACTAATTTTTGGGTGTTTAAAATACTAGACACATGGTTTCATATATGGGCCACATGACTTCCGATAACTCTGTTCCCTATCGATGAACCTAATTGAGGGGTGTTTCATTGTTACTCCAAAGAGGAAACATGGCCTAAAAAATATTCACCGTCCATGGGAATCACATCTATATATTTTCTCATGTTTTTTGGGATAGGTGCATGGTTTCGGTATTCATTATTCTAATCGTGCACTAACCCTCACCCAAACACACCCGAGATAAAACACAAACAAAATATACTCAAAATAATGATAACTAATACTTTTAAATGAGCTTCATAAGTCTCCATAAATTGTTAGGATCTTACCATCTCCCTATATTATAATTTATTGTCCTTGATTTGTAATCCCATGAAAATTCAAGATTCCAAGTCAAAAAGAAAGGCCCCCTAAGACCATATTTTCTCCTCTCTCCCCAAATATCCCATTTTAACATACTCATATTTCTATAATATATGAACTATCAGAAATGTCTTTCCCCAAAATAATTTATCAGTATGATCCAACATAAGTATCACATTCTCCTCAAATAAAGCATTGTTCTCAAGCTTAAAATCTTCCGTATTGATCATGTGAGAATGGTCGAAGTGATACCGATGAAGCTACAACTCATGAAAAACATCATTCATATCACTGTACCTTTATAAAATATCCAACCAATAACCCAATACAAATATTCTGTGAATAATCTCAAATTACTGAGTAAACATGAGAGTCAACATACCTTTTCTATATATCCTATGGTGACCCAATATAGGTGACATCCAAAGGAAAACATGATCACTATATGTAAAATACAAGTGTGGCTATTGTTAATCAGCATAGACCTTATGTCTTCTCTGATCTTTATCCATATTCTATTGAATCAATTTACCCTTTTCTAATGTCTCCTTCATGAGACTTGATCCCAATAACTCTAACTAATCTACCTCCATATAATATAGAGGTGATATGCATGGTCTATCATAAAGTGCCTCATATGGTCTCATCTCAATAGTTTACTGGTAATTTTTAATATAGGAAAAATACATGGTATCTAGGTGTTTCTCCCAACACCCAGCAAATTCTTGAACACACATATGAAGCATATCCTCAACCACCTTTATAGTATGTTCCAACTTCACATATTTATATGGGTGGAATGTCGTACTCAGTATAACCTATGTCCCAAGAACCTTAATCAATCCCTTATAGAAGAACAAAGAAAACCAATTCAGTCGTGATATGAAAATATACATTGTGGAAACCCATCTATATGTACAACCTATTTAATTAAAAAGTATCCCATCTTCTTCAATTAGAAAGTCTCTCATATAGGAAATAAATTTTCTATCTTAATTATCAAGTCCACAATCTACCAAATAACATCATTCCTTTAAGAAATTTTTTAGAGACACACTACAATGTCCATGGTAATGTCAACCAAATTCAATCTATGAATGGGAAATAGCTGTAGTAAACCACCAGTTCTTTGAGGCTTGGAATTCACCTGCTAACATGTGTATGATTGTTTACTGAACCCTGATATCTCTTTTTTCATGCTCTACCACCAAAACTATCATCATTGTTAAAAATACATTTTACTAACACCTATATGCACAGACCACTTCGAGTCATGAAATTCACATATCATATCCACATGTATACTCTTATGTATAATAACATGATTCCTAACATAGATGATATTATCTGTATCTTTGATCCCATTCGTATGTGACTCCCTACATTCAAGGCTCTCCCTTAAGGATAAAAATTATGGATTCACATACTGTCTTTATTTAATCTATCTCAACATTATAGATTCTACTAAAATTGATATGAGATTCATATTATCCTAGATCTTCTGAACTACCACGTGAATCTCAACCAACATAGCCATCATCTTCTAGTTATCACTAGACTCATAAACTACCTATGTTTGAGTTTTCATGCTTAAACCATAAACAACACCATTTACTTTCCCGACATATATGTTATATTAAAACATAATGGTTATATATAATAAACCAATATATGATGTCTGATTTTAAGGTCTCTCTAAAAAAAATATACTTTAAGATATTATAATCCTTATACATAATAATCTTTTCTCTAATAGATAATTTCACAAGGACATCAAATTATAAACAACTGCAGCTAACTCGAGGTTGTTTATAGGTTAGTTTTTTTATGTGGAATTAACTTTGAAGACCCACAAGAAACATTTCGATCTCCCTACATAAACACTACAGCAATCATGATCCTAAAATTTTCAAAAGGCAACATATACTCCTCACCTAGCTCGAGTTATGATAAGGATTAGTTCCATTTTCCAATGATTTTTTTACTCCTTGAAGGAATTGTCTCATGATTATTTCCATTCAAAAGATATCCCTTTCTTATTAAAGATAGAAAAATGTGCTTCCATTTGGAATAGTCTTTAATGAACCGCATATAATATCCCACCAACTCTATAAAACTATAGATATCTTAAAATTATTTCAATGTTCCCATGAAACAACTACATGAACCTTCTCTAGGTCAACATACACACCTTCCTCTAATATGATGTAACCCATGAAGTGTACATGATAAATCCAAAATTGAAACATGGATAGCTTTTCGTTTGCCTATATTCTCTCAGTGTAATCAGGTTGATGTCATGATGTTGGGAATGATCATCATGTGTCTTAGAGTACACCAAGATTCCATCTATAAACACTTCCAAAAACTGATCTAGGTATGAGTGGAAGATTTAGTACATCAATCCCATAAACACTAAAATAATGTTTTTTAAACCACAACAGCATCACGACAAACTCATATAAGGCATGGATGCTTACAAAAGTTGTCCTATGTATACCAGATGGTCAAAATATCAACTAATGTCACCTAGAACTCTTGTTGATCTTAGTGAAAACACGAGATCCTCTCAACAGGTCTATTAGATCATGGATATGTGGAAGAGGATATTGGTTCTTCATAGTTATTTGATTAAACTTATGACAGTCAACACATAATTATAATGTCATACTGGTCTTACTTGAAAACAAAAATGGATAAGCCCAAGGTGACATCCATAAATAGATAAATCCCTTATCCATAAACTCTTATAGCTGATTCTTAAGAAGGTGAAATTTTGTTTGTTCTGTAATGTATGGTCTAATAGAAACAAGCTCAGCCCCAGCATTAGCTCAATTATAAATTCCATATATCTATCAGTTGGATTCCATGAGAAGTCTATAGTAATTTCATCCAATAATCTATCCACTATAGGTTGAAATACATCATTTTTCACATCCCAATAATCTATAAATAGAATATGAAACTAGGTATAGGGCAACCCTAATTATATATGAAATATCCCTGCACGACCTACCTGGATATCCAACTCTACACAATGAATATATTTTTCACACTCAAGAGACGTAAATGTCAGTATTATGTGATAACAATCAATGTGGATTATGCATTTTACTAACTTGTCCATACCCATAATTAGTTTAAATCCTGAATTATCTTGAATTTAAAATACCAACTGAAAACAATACTCCCCAACCTTGATAGAATAACCATTGCAAAAACAGATTTCTATTAACTGTACTCCCAATGGTGTATCTATTGTTATCTCCCCACTCAAAAAATACACTATCAGACTCAACCTTTTCAAAATTTCTGGATAAATTTAATAATGAGAGGAAAAAGTATCAAATAATGCAATAGAATTTGAAAATTCAACTATAATAGTACCTATAACTATCAACAGTCCAACCACACTATCCAAAAGTGTATGATGAACTGCATGCAACTACCAAACCCCACTTCCATATGATACTACCTATGTCCACTAAATTTAATTTAAATTTAGCTACAAATGATCTTTCCTAGAGTAAAATCATCTAATACCTTGACTAACACATCCATTTATACTCTGACTGCCTGATTGATACGGCAGAGAATATTTCCTTCCCAAACATTGGTTTCATCTAACTTCTATATCACTACCTATATGTCATGGCTTCCTAAAAAACCTCTATTGGTGTGAATCATGATACAAGATCACCACTCTAATAATGTTAGAGGAAAATTTCAATGATAGTGGTAATGCCTTCTAAACATATGGAAAAGAACTATGGCTAGTTCCAGAGTAACTGATACTCCCTTGAGGCCACTCTTCTTTCCCCTACTCTGGTAAGAATTTTCAAAATCACACTTCCTACCCTTTTAAAACATATCTTCAAATCATCTATTAGAAACCAAAATTCCTCCCTTTGAAGCCTCTATTGGGTCCCCCTAACCTATGACAACCTGATCCAACACCTCAAAAAATGTATTTATTAGAAAATAATATCATGAGACATAATCCAACATTTAAGACAATCCTAGAAACACCATTACATAGTTGTATCATCCCTTTCTATCATAGAAGAAAATTTTTACAAGTATGTGAATATACCATCATAATCAACCATGGATATACATCCTTAATTCAACCACATGAACTTAGCTTCTCTCCCCATTATCTGTTTCTCTGAAAAAATAGTGCTCCAGGATCATCCCCAAAAATTCATTCCATTCCATACCATCATCCTTCTATGTATTGGCCTGAACATCCCACAAATACATTAGCAATCCATGTATCATGTATGTATCCAAAATGACCATCTTCTCAAAAGGTATCTCCAAATGTTCATGTATACTATGGATAGAATCAATCTGAAACATGGTTTCCTTACATCCACCCTCTCTAGTGAAAGACATACGGTGTTGTAATTGAAACTCCCACATCATAATTGAAATACAATCCACAAAAGGGGTTTCAGTAACTCTCCATAAATGTCATGAAGCGAGAAATATTATCTCCTAACTTCTCTCTTAATCATCAATCCAAAAAATTTAGCACATCAGGTTCTACTACTAGAGAACCATCTCAATCTGTGTCCTCAAACCATCCTCTCAACAAGAATCATCATGGAGGAATATCTCTGCAATTCCAAAGATACGTCTCAAGACACATAACTCAATATTAACATAATTAACTAGAGCTATTTACATTCTCCTTAAGAAGCCATCCTCTATGCCCTACGGCATGGTAAAAACTGAGGCACTATCACTACCCTTAACCATCACACATCTAGGTCATTGTTAATAAAGGGTAATCTTATTATCATTATTTAAGTTTCTCAGTAAACACCCATTTTCCAAATTTTTCACTATTTTGAAACATTTAAATCTATATTGTGCCCCATTTTTATTTCAATCACACAAGAATGGAAAAAATTTAATTTTAGAAATATACCCAAATCCCATTTTTTTCATGCATTCCAAAAATGTTGCATGAAACAAGATAATCCTATGTTCCTAGAATGATGCTTGGATAGTAAAATTTCATTCCATATAAGGCCACGAGTAAAATTTTATAAAAACTCAAAAATGATAATCAAATCACAAAAAAGGTTCATTGCTCAGCATCAAATAATGACAACTATAACAACACACATCAATAACAAGAATCCCACTCTAAGTACTTGGATTCTACCATCGTACATGGGTTAGCTACTCCCATGATTGAGCTATTAACCTCGGAATGACTTGTCCTATTCTCCTATACACGTTTTCAAAATCGTAAGAGAAACTAAAAGATAATAAAAATACCTATAATTCCATTTTGTAATGTACCAACCCAACTACCACACACTCGTGTCCTGAGCTAGTTAGTTGCATAAACTCAAGTGCGCCTCCCCATAGGCCATATGTTTTTGACTATTAGTAAATATATAATATTGATCATGGGGAGACTATAACTTCTTTATCAAAGTAGAGGAAAAGCATAATAAATAAACAATTACCAAATGATATTGAAAACAACCAGAATAATACTAGTATCACATGATAACCAATGAAAAAATATATAATGGAAAATAAATAGTATATATGTAATACCAAAATATTTTTCAATTTCAAATAAGAAATCACCAAATTAAATAGACACACTCACACTGCCAATCGAGTTCTAATACCGTTCTTAAATCACTCATCCTTGCTCTATCACGACTCAGACATCTAATAGAGGTCCCTTCCATAATCATTTTCTACAAACATGTAGTATATTCGGGTATAGATTAGGCAACCAATGTTGGTTTTGAAAGAAAATCCGTAGGAAACCACCAATGACGTATAAAATAATATCATTTAAATAGTAGTTTATACAGTTGTATAAAGAATAATATATATTATTTAATGTTAGTAGTTTACATTTATTAGACTAATCTTTATCTAACAATGTAACTAAAATATTCCAAATGACACCCAAAATATCAACACACGCATCAACCAATTCCAGAGTCAGAACCATATCATAATGACATTCTTATCAGTTATCATTTCATTTCAAACATATCACATCCAATTGGGACAATACTCTAATACCATGTTATGGGGATAAAATTTCAGGCCTTGAACCCAATGGGTATTTGGAGACTCAATCCCTATCTTACACATCAATATAATATGGGTGTTTAGATCCTCAATACCTTTCCAAGAATCTCTATCTCATATGGTTATTTCGGCCTAATTCCCTCTCCCACACATCATTTATCACAAATGGGTATTTAGAGTCTCAAATCATATCCCAAACTCATAAATCAATCAATCACAAATATTTCACAAATATCACATTAACAACTGTTAATCACCATTAACTCACTTATCACATTTCACATCATTATATAACATTCCAACTCTCAAGATAAAGGATGGATCAATACTTTAATCACATTTTTTAATATGATAAATTCACTATTTAATCCATATACCCATTTAATACATTAATTAATTCATCAATTAATTAATTCAATTCCACAACCCAATATCAGATTAATTATTTTAACAATTAATTAGCCTCATTTAAAAAATTCCATTATTTCATTAACTAATTTACTAATTAATTAATTCAATTTGTCATACTCAATATCACATCACTTCAATAATCATAATATGATATTAACTAATTATTAAATTAATTAATTCAATTTCATAATCTCAATATTCCATCAATTATACTGTCACAATATTTCTTTAATTAATTCTCCAATTAATTAATTTAATTTCACAATCTAAATTTCCCGTCAATTACACATTCACACATTCTATTAATTAATTCAACAATTATTTTTTATAATTTCCATGGTTCCACAAATTAATGAGTCAATTAATTTAATCAATTCAATATATCATTTCAAAAATTTAAAATTTAATTTTTACAATACATACATGCAATTAGAATACTGATAATGGTAATTGAATTGAAATCATCTACCTCATGATTTTTTAAAAACGATCACCAACCAAAATCCCCAATTTGAAGTGGGAACACCATGATCAAGAAGAAGATTGTGCTCAAGATCCAAAACCGAGCTCCATGTTCAATGAAATAATTATCTATTGATCCTATATATAATAATCTTCCAAATTTGGTTAAAACATTCCTCTTTTATTCAGAAAGAGGAGAGAGAGAGATCTAATCAGTAGGAAACCACATACCCGAAGAGGTTCTAATCATCAATACAGGCATAGAATTAGAAATAACAATTTCTATAAGAACATTGAATCTATTTGAGAGACTACCATAATCAGATATATATTTTTAGGTCTGAGTTAGCGTTAATTTTTGTTGAATTTAAGGGGTTCGGTTATTTTAAAACTAATATTTGGGGATTGAAATCATGCTGACAAGATTTCTTGTACTGGGTGAATGGTTTCCCCAAATCATGCACCTGAACCTTGTGCCTCACATTGTGATATCCCATCAAAACATCTAAGGGTAATGAAATTTTAAAAACTATGTGCTAGATTTGGGAATCCCCTTTGTTTGGGATCTTAGTGTTTTTTAGGCTCGGTGCAAGGTTTGGGAATACTATGCGCCTATCATGAAATTTTCCTCTTTCTTCCAAAATTCAAAAAATTTCTCCCAAACACACCCAAGATAAATCCCAAAAAATTATACTCAAAACAAAGAAAAATAACACCTATAAATGAGCTTGAAACATATCCATAAAAGGATTGGATTTTATACTATGTTCATGTCCATGCGTATGTTTATATACCCCTAGGGTACATGTTTGGTAGCTGACACCATATCAAATGACATGTGGTGGGTCCTCACTGTGTGTTATAATTTATTTCCATAAAAACCTTGTTTTAAAGACTGAGGAATACACAGAATGTGTTCTTTATAATATAAATAATATATATCAATTTTTTTAGAAATATAGAAACATCATGAAAGTTATGTTAATTGCTCTAACCTACCAAGATCCAATAATTATTTAACCATAGTAGCTAGATCATTAATTGACTAATCTATTCCACCATCAATTGCTAGAATTTATCCACCCAATCCACTTTAGAAAAAAGTTCCATCACACCGCACCCCTAAAACACCCAAAACATACAAATGACCTCCTCTAATCCATAACTGTACCATCCTTCATTATGTTTAATCCTCGGTCACACCATTCATCTCAAATCCATCCCCATGGAATAGATCATTTTTGTTGTAGAATGGTTGTGCATTAATTTTTTACCAGGTACTTTTCATACTGATGGGAAAAGGGTACATCGGAAAATAATGCGCTAAATAATAGTGTAAGAAATGCCTAAAACAAAAAAAATGAATGCACCTCAGAAATTTTTCATGTGAGATTTTGTCTATTTTTATTATATTTATGAATGATTAATGATAATAAAATAACAATAATTCCAAAATATTTGGAAGATGAAACATTAATTGTAAGTTAACACTTGGACCATGAATAAATTATCATGGGAAATATTTTTTTTGTAATGGATAAACAAAATAATATATTAATACAACAAAAAATTTATCCTACCTCAAGTTTGGATAAATAACTAATTTTTTACAGTTTCACTTTAATGTCATTGGCAAGATTCGTGAAAATGTTTTCACATTGATCATCGAAGTATGATATATTTTCATTATTCCAAAAATTACCTCCAATGTATCCTCTCTCTATACATATGGTTAGGAGGATACCCCTAGGTATTTCCCATAAAAGCGATTATTTATGATTGGATTATGTCACAATGATTGAATAACAAAGAAATAAATTTATTTCTTTATTTTATTATTTTTACTCGTTATTGTACATTATGAATATATTCGATGCTGAAAAAGATTATATCATTCTTATGGTAAGAATCCAACTATAGATTTAGTTTAATTATTATATTTTCCAAATGATAATCTATTTAGAAGTACATTAGTTATTTTGAAAAACATTTCATACATGATATAATAAATTTATTTTCTTATTATATCAATATCAGGCCACCTGGAAACCCAGAAACACATGATAACTAAATGTACGAATTCAAAAATATTATTTAAATTATTCCAAATAATTGAAAGGGAATAAATAAGGCTGTTAAATTCTCCCAACCTTAGGTATTTAATTCTTAAAAACTATAATTCCATGTTAGATACATGAGGGTACTGGGATCAAATCTAGTTCTCCCTCTCCCAGGATCTCTCCTAATGATTCTTGTGCTCCCATTAGAAATGCACGAATTGATTTTTTCACCCATAGAGGATATTCTATTATGGAGCGTTACTCTCTACTCGGTAATCTTTAAAGGAATGTTCATCCTCTATTTCATTCTCACCCTAGTCGATAGCACGTTATGGGTCATGCACATACCTCCTCGGTTGTGACACATGGAAGACATCGTCTACCCATTCCAACTACGTTGGTAGGGCCAAGTGGTATGCCACCTTTCTACCATTGAGGTTTATAAAATTGGATGACGACACTTAGAGATAATTTGATTTCCTATCCAAATATCTATAATCCTCAATGAGGTGAGACCCTAAAAAACATGTGGTCTACTTAATCAAACTCTAAAGGCCCCTATCATCAGTCTACATAAGACATCTGATGGTTCTCAGCTATTTCATCTACTGAATGATGATCTGTTCTTTCATTGATGCCTCTCACACAGAATTTGGTTCCATGAGTATGGAATCCCCTGGATCCATCCAACACATTGGTGACTTGTAGGGTCTCCTATAAAAGTCCTTGAATGGTGCCATACCAATGGAGGAATGGTATATTTTGTTGGATTCCAACTCCACTAATGGTAGGTGATCCTCTCAAATGTTTCCAAAGTTAAACATGCAAGCCTACAACAAGGCCTCTTGAACCTAAATGGTATTCATTGTCTAGGATTAAATTTGGGGGTGAAATATCCTGCCCAAATGAAACTAGTTCTCAAATTCCTTATTCCATCCTCTCTATAATCACGACCTGAAGAAAGAATCATAGTCTAAAAAATCATTGACGTATCTCTATGAATCTAGACTATCTCCCACCCATAAAGGTATCTGAAACTCTCCAATGTACTCTAATATTTGATATCTAGGATGTTGGATGAATAAGTGAGTTAGTATAAAATCTCCCAAATGGAATTCTGTCCTCTAGATGATTGTGATATCTTTATCATGAATTACATAGATATATCATGCCACATAAACTAATTCAACATAATTGGTCTTCCAAACTTATTTTTATATGGTGCTCATCCATATCATAGTGGGAAGTGAGGCATAAAGAGAAAAACATAGCACACACTTCTTCTTCCCAAGCCTTAGATCAAATGTCAAAGGTAATAGTATATCTTTAACACACCTAGATGTACCTCCAATGCATATCTATCGAAATCCCACAATACCTCATCATGAAATATCACTAGTACCATCTTCCACCCAATAAAATGGACTACATGCTCTCCAAATTTAGAAAATCCATCAAGAACAATTCTATTTAATACCTGAATAAATATGTTCTAAGAGTAAGTATATCCAAGTACAGACTCACTGAAATTCTATTGAACTAAAGGGGTATAAACCATCTATTTTTTGGAATGATAATCTGTCATTATCGACTAAGGGAAACTCTAAATGTGCCAACTACATAGATTCCTTGGTCAACAACTAAAACACTATATTCTTATGAGAGAGTATTCATCCAAATTCCTCTTACCAAGAGTATAGATTATATCAATTTAATAATCAAGGAGAGACTCTAGTAATTTCCACTATATCATGTTATGATCTTTACACAAAAAATACATATTGGATACTCTTGTGGTTGGAATAGATGATGAATCACTCACCAAAATGGTAGTGCCACCGTATCTTTAGGGAAAAGGCCACTGCTATCATCTCTAGACCATTGGATGCATAATTTTTTCTTGGGGTATTTTCTACCAAGATCTATAGTATATCACTTCTCAACTTGACAACATAAAAAACTATGACTAGTTTTAGAGGAATTTTAGATCACTATATACTTAGAAAATTCCTATAGTAATCTGAAGATGGGATTCACCTGTCAGCATCTACCATAACTCTAGAAAATATTTCTAACACATCTAATCTATATGAAAGGTTAAACAATTCAGGATAAATCAGTCAATGTTGAACTAGTCTTGATGAAATTGGGGACAAATCTCTAATAGGTGCACCCCAATGCAAGGAATATTCACAACTCAATCTCACATTTGGGTTTCTCCCAATCTATAACTTCTTTAACATTCACTATTTGATTTTCTATTACCAATTCATAGATCACATGTTGTCAAAATTGGACATCTTTTAATAAATAAATAAAATTTTCAGAGCTTCCCATAAGTTTAGTCTTCTAAAAGTTTTCCCAATACCATCCTCAAGCGCCTCATGTACTCATCCACTAATTCCATGTACACCAAGATGTTTTAAATGAATACTACCATGATCTAATCATGTAAGGTAAGAAATATTTGGTTTATTTGTCCCATGAACATTGGTGGGAAATTATCGACATGAAATTTCATCCTCAATTACTAGTAGTGACCATAAGGTCATTGGAAAATAATCTTTGTTATATCCTTTTCCATAACACATAACTGGTGGTAGCATTAACTGAGGTTATTCTTGGAGAACCATTTCACCCCTTCAGCTAGTTGAAGAGGACATTGATCCTTGGTAGTTGATACTTATTCATAAAACATAGTAGGTTTTTGGTATGATAATCCACACATAAAATAAAGCTCACGTCCTCCATCTTGGATAACAAAACTATGGCTAAATATGGTGACACAATGGTTCTAACAAAGTTGTTCCAATTGAAAACCTATAAAAATAACTTCTACTTGTGAATCTTTGCCTAGAAATTTGATATGCTACTGTATATATAAGGGAAGTCCCTAGGTTAAAGACTATAGATAATTTTACCTATTTGTGGAGATATAATCCTAATACATCCTATAATAATACATCCTCATACTCTATCTACACTATAGGAAGATAATAGCACATAACATCTACCGCTCCAACAGTTATACTAGAAATCTAGAGAGTCATCAGTTGTATCCTATTATGTATAAGTGAATCCTTATCGTCACGGTTTTATTTATCATTGAAAAAGGGGAAAATAAATTCATCTACATTGAAACACCACATCCTTCACTTAAAACAATAAATCCATACATGAATTGTGAATACATAGTACAAACCAATTTTTATTTGATAAGGCCTCATCACTGCAAAAGAGAGTTCCCAATGGAATCTCTCTTACATGTATCATTTCACACTATTGATAGCAATGTCTGATACTGAATATTATCTAGTATGATTCTCCAGACTCAATGGTTCATCCAAATCCTCAAATTGATTCTCCTTGTCTCAAATAAGGGAATTATCAAGAAAAGAGTAGATCATGCTAGTTTATATGACTATTGATGATAAATTATAAAATAAATATTTCATAACTATAATAAAACCTATATTTAATATTTAATAGGAATATACTACTAATATCATTCCTAATCCATGCCCACCGTCTCCCTGAGCCAGTTGTAGTCCACCTTAGGGTGGTGTTGGAAATAGATCAAACTTACATCCACCTCTTACATCTCTCACTTCTCCTAAGCCTCATATTATAACCTAATGAACTCCATAATCTAGTTTTTAATCCACTAAATAGTCCAACATAATAAATCTATATCAGATGTGTAGCGGTTTAGGAATTTCCACATGATATTCCTTTAGCCGTCTAAAGATTACCACTACAAATCTTAGGGCTAACTATAACCATCCTAAGAGACCTAAACTACATATCCTATCCTATGTCCTTAAACTGAAGCATATCACATGCATGTATCACTATTACATTTTTCAGTTGCCTTTTTCCAATGTATCAAATCATGTGTGCCCACTACCTACACCAAATATTTGCATCTAATCATCCAAAAATATTTTCACCACTATTGCTCGTTCAACCACCCCTGCATAGGTTGGAATACTAAGGGATAACTCATATAACCTGATATCATGGAGTATGAATTTATAAAATGTCCCCAATCAGAATAATGGTTCATGAATCATATTCATAGAGTATCACAATTGGATTATAGACCTCAAATAATACTCTACCCCAATCCTGGTTTCTTACTGATGTTTCAAAAGCTCATGTATAGACGCTGATCACAAAATACATATGGATAACTCCCCTCTAAAAAGGTTCTCAAAACTTTTAAATGAAAGATAATACTCATCATACGTTAGTGTAAAAATATTCAACCATTTCTCTATGGAGGAATGAAAAAGGATCACTGCACAAGGACCACCATCTGATTTGAAGGTGTCCTAATAAGGTGTAAAACCAATGTGACTACCACATGACCATCCTTATCTACCATGAGATATTTATCATCATGAATCAATAGGGGTCACTATCTCTAAAAAATATATCATGTTATTCACATTTTTGTCACATATGTCAACACTATGATTGCATCACATGACTCGACAAATGGTGGTGCGATTACAAAACAACCCAAAGGTACCACCTCTAGAATAAGTTCTTATATTAATGTATCATCATGAGGTGGACCTTCTATACAATCATACTATGGAATCATTGATATAAATCGTCATGGAAGTATCCAAAAGTAAACAAGATGTAACATAATTAATTGTTTATATATGGAACTGACTCAAGAATAACATGGAAACAACAACCCATTCTTATATGATTCATGTACTTATTTTTTCTTGGAAGCTAGTTCTTATATATACAAAGTCCACTATATGGTTATTAGATACCTGGTGAATGGATATTTCTTATAACAACCCAAGGATTTACGAATAAATTTAATATTGAATTCATGAAACACTAAGTCTCTAAACAACAAATCTTTTTTTATAACTGAGCCAATAAGAATTATTTTTTCACTTCTGTGATTTGAATTTCGAAAATCTATCATAAAGTGTTGCATTCAGGTTGATTTCTGGAGACTAATAGAACAAACATAATTTTTTGTGAATAGTAACCAACCCTTATGAATAGTAAAAAACCCTTATGAATAATAATATACCCTTATGAATAGTAACATCAACCATGTAAGTATAAATAAGATTTAGGCACCATATAAATGAGAGTGAATATTTTAAAAATTAATAATTATGTGTAGGTATTATTATGAGCAGTAAATATTATATCATAATTTTATAACTATTAAACTGAATTAAAAAAATATTTTATCATAAATTTAATTCCTAAATAATAAATTTCTTCCAAGGATTTTAGTGTAATTTAATAAATCCTTAGTTAAATTTTCTGTTCATGAAAAAATCAGTTTTAATTTTAAAACTATATTTTATGACTAAATAATGATTTTATTAAAAAAAATTAGATTTCACATATTTAGAAAATTATGTTGACAAAATGGAGATCATATTTGGATTCTACATATATAAAAATTGTTATGGTGAATTTTTTGAATTTTTCTAAAATACAAGAATTTTTTGAATAATGAAATCAGGTAATTTACTGTATATATACATTATGAGTTAAATACACTATTGTATACACACCTATTCTCATATGTATGTTATGAAAACTCCATTAACATAAATGTAAATCAATTTTGTTTTAATTTTGGAATAATTTATTATCATCCCCCCTTTACCCTTCTGTTATGCTAGTAGTAAAAAACACTATCCGAGATGTGCTAATTTACCGCATTCATGGACGATTTGTTTTCAATTTCTATTACCATATTCAATTCTAGTGATGAAACCATTTTTAATGGTTGAACCGGACTATAATATATGTATGATGTCTCATATTTGGTTCTAGATTCTTTTTGTATACATGGTTTTGATTTATAAATAAAAATGATTTCACTGTGTTCAAAAACAACCAATTAACCCAAACAGTTATCATTAAATAATTTATATAATGATTCATCTTCACACCAAGTAACCATATTAAATTTATGATAATGTAACCATATATATTTTTACTAATAATATATAAATTAAATTCAACACAACAATCCAAATTTTTAACAATTATTCATTCATGTATATAAGTATACCGATCTTGAAACAAACAAACCCAAACAATGAAATTGAACCTCTCAACCCATAAAAAGGACATGAATGAACTTGATAAAGTTACATAAAATCAATTACATAAATACTGGGTAATTTAATTATTAATTAATAAAACTAAATTTTATTATTCAGGTCATTAAGAGGATGTGGAGAACACATCCAGTCTTAAGGTAAGGGTTCCTGCATCTCACTTCTATTTTTGTGAGATATTCCATATTCATAACTATTACTTGTGTACGTTGTATGTATACTGCCCATTTATGTTCAATATCATGAATATATTTATTTTCATGACATTAAATGTATCATTTAATGATTATTAAATTTTGAGCATACAATTCAATTGATTACAAAGTTGTAAGTATTTTCTACATAAACATCCATTTTCATTCAGGGTTGATCTTATTCTCTACTCACCACAATAAAATTTTTATTTATTATTATGTACTCCATATTAATTATCTATTAATGTTCTATATATTTTTAATAATCATAATCCTTATTTATTTTATGAGGATTTATATTTTTTAAAAATTCTTTCAAAAATTCTTTCAAAATGCAAGCTTGTTTCATGGAACTTCTCGAATTATTACATATTTTGAAGTTCAATATATAATATATTTTAAGCACATTGTATTTTTCTAATATCAATAATATTATAATGAAAAATATATTTTTGTTTATTTCTGGTTTTATGAAAGAAATCTGGCATTTTCCCTTTAAAATCTCTTTAATGAATTTCATAAACTGCAATAAAATTTTATAATTCTAAAGCATCCTTAAAAATACTTTTTATATGATTTCACATTAGTGGGACATAATTTGTTCCTTAACTATAATATTTATGATCTTCCCTTTAATTTTCTAGGATATACATTTTTGAAACCATATTTATGACAAATATAAATTATTTTATAGAAGAACAATTCTTTATAAAAGAAAATATATTTTTCTCACCTCACTTTAACTTTTATGAGATATATTCCTTGATCTTCAATTATTACATTAATGTGGTTTATTTATATCCCCTTGGTATATAATATCAAGAGTCTCCTTATTCTTATTATATTTTAATGGATTATTATTTAAATGTTTCAAGAAAGTATGTGACACTTTGTAATGTTTAAGGATTGTTTCATAAAAAATTTCTCAACGATCTCATTTAAAAATAACCTTATTAATTTTAAAATCTGATGATAAATCATGTATTTCATAAAGGTTTATATTTTATGATTCCAAATACAATATTGTGTTTAACATTTTCTAATTATTTTGAATTTGGATCTTCTATCATGATACCATTCTCCAATTTACATTGAATGGTTTTTATTTAGGTTCAATGCATGATTAAAGTTATTTACATTTCATATTTTAATTTCAATATGAATGTATATGTCGTCTATGATTATATTCATTCATAATATAAATTCATTGGACTTAGTAAGTGTCGGTTGTTGTCTGCTATAGTCCCTCAGTGCATCAGTTGGTCTAAGGAGACAAACAATGGCCTTGGAATGAGGCCTTGACAAAATGGATATTTATGCTATTAGCCTGAGGCCTTGATGGTATGGTTATGATGCCTAAAATTATTAATTACCTATTTATGAAGCTAATAATTGAAATTTCATGTGGTTATTAGACTAGTAGAATACCCATGATTATGTTTGATTATGGTATTATTTATTCAGTTCTTATTCCAACCATTGTATGTACAGTTTTATTTTTAATGGAATTTTTTTATAGTTATTCACCATGACTAAGGTTTATGTTTATGATATATTTTTTGTATTTTTTACACTTATAGAGCATATGAACTCACCCCTTTTCTTATGTTTTATTTTTCCACAGGATGCGAAGATGTGTATTACGAATGAATTATAGGAATAACCATAGTGTTGGGGATGTTTCTTATAAAACTTTTATGTTGAATCCATTTTCAATTTTTAATTTTGAACATCGGTATATATCTTGTATCCAAAGATATTAAACTACTCAGTACTTCAGGAGGCATATTCCTTGTTTATATTCCAATGTAATAAAATTAGTCACCATCTCGAGGAAATTGGGGCCAGGTCTTTACAACGGGTATCAGATTATGTTTAGAACAAGACATTGAAACTAGATTTAGGAAATGTATATTAGGGAATAAAACCCTAATATAACCGTAAAGATACACATAGAAGAACATAGTAGAATTTTGGAAAGTAATAGATTATTTGAATCTTCCATGAAAATAAATTCATGTCTGGATATTACTAGAGGATGTGGCTCTGGAAAAAATATACATTGGAGTAATAACTCTGACAAAGAGTTTTAGGCTTGACAAGGTTTATCCTCGTACAATATAATGGGCCTTACTATGAACCTATCGTAACACTTCTGGGGGATATGCTTACGATAATTCACACATTCGTTACAAACCATTATGATAGATTTATGCACCTTAAGTAACCACAATATATGGTTCTATGATTTGTGATGCATAAATTTATGTTATGTGTTATACCATGTTTCGAGTTATATAGATTTTATAATTTTATGATTTAATATATTATATTTAATTGATTATAAATAGAACATATTAGAAGGAATGAAAACTTCACAAATGAATATGAAGCAAATAGTTAGAAAAATTATATCTCTTATGGTCTTTAGAAAACATTTCAAAAAAATATATTCTCCCATGTATCCTCATAAAATGAGGAAATAATATCATGTGTTAATAAGATATGTAAAAAATTTCTTGAGTCCTATGGCTAAGAAAGGGAATCAAGAAAAGAAGAGGATGTCTGAGAAAAAGTTGGATAAAGGGAATATGTGAATGAAGGTTTTTTTTACTTGTCATAACGATTGAAAGAATCATCCTTGTATATCTTTTAAGGGAATGGGAGTTTTTTATAAGTGTGGAGAAAAAGGACAGCAATTTATTGATTGAAAGGGTAATAAAAATGTATCTGATGTACACTGATTTGACTATAAAAGAAGGGACACTATGTGAATCAATGTCCCAATAGCTAATTAAATATACCCCAAATTATGTAACTAGATAATGATCAATTCATGATACTACCATAGATGAAGTGGAAGGATTAATATGCCTCCTAAATAATCATGTCATTTTAATATTTTTTCAATTATGTACTAGTTATAATAATTTTGGAATATATGAGGATTGTATTGTTGTACTATTTCATTCAGTATTTGAGGTCATATGATAAATTGTACAAAGAATAAGTGACTCAGTATAAAATTATTATCTTGGGAATGTATATGATTGAGGGAAATAAAATACTAAATATATTCTTAATGATTAAGATAATGATGAATAAATTATTTATTTTCATTAGTACTAACTACCTCAAAACTGATTATTTTCTTGTTGAAAAGTGGTCTATGCTATCATTGATGAAGTCTACAACATTTTTGGATATAAGTAATATATCCAATAACATTTCTAAGAATTGGTTCATGTTTCAAATAAGGTATTATGGTAATTTGAGTTACAACCATATTTCTAGGGGATACATGATAAAGATATTCATAGGTTTGGGATGTGAAAATTTAGGACTAGTTCATTTTGATTAGTGGAAATTATGGTAGTAGATGCATTGAAAAGGATGGATCATGGAGTTCTAAACAAAATTAGTAGTTCCAAGGACCTCATGTACATGGATCTAGAAAGGATAGATATGGGAATAAATCTAATGTATTAGATCTTGATATTTTGTAATGTTAACCCATTTATGAAATGGTTTACGTTTATCATTGTATGAAATTATTGAGTTTAATGCCACCAAATGATGCAACTTGTGCTGAGAGATGAACTATTGAAATTTCAAGGTACAAAAAAAGGATAAGATTGTGTTTATGAAATAAAAACTTATATTTAAACTCTTATATAGTAGAATAATTCCTCAACTCTAGAAAAAGAGTCCTAAAAAACTGTTGTCCATTTATTTAATTTTTAATAACTGTAGTTTATGGTTTTGTGGTAATGATCTTTCATCTGAGCATGTTATCCATCACCTTCCATCCGTACACGATGGTTTGAGTATTCTTCAATGACAATTATATCCAAATATAGTGCACAGTTTTGTAGTAACCAATGAATTTCCCTTTAACCTCTTATTCAGAATATATTTTAATAATAACTTTGATGAGGGTTTCTTAGAAAGGGAATTTTCAAATATCGATCATTATCTTTTGAAATTTAATTTCAAAATTTAAAGTATGAAATTTTTGTATGGAGGGGGAGAATGTAACACACCAAGTCTTTACAAATACATTTAATATTGAATTCACGAAACACTAAGCCTATACAAAAGAAAATTTTTTTATAACTATGTTAATAACAAAATATTTAAAATTCTAGGATTTGAATTTAAAAAATATGACACACACGGTTGAGTTCAGGGTGTTTTTTGGAGTCTGATAGAGGAAAAATAATATATGGTGAATATAAATATACCCTTATTAATATTAACCTACCATAATGAATATTAATATACCCTAATTAATAGTAACATCACACATATATGTATAAAAAATATTTCACCTTATAAATGAGAGTGAATATTTTAAAAATTAATAGTTAGGTGTTGTAATTTTTTTAAGCAGTAAATATTTAATTAAAATATTATAATTAATAAATTTATTTAATAGAAAAATAATTTTTCATAAAATTTATTCCTAAAACAAATTTTTTTGTCCTGGTATTTTGGGGTAATTAAATAAAACCATAATTAATATTTTAGGGCATTACAAATTCAGGTCTAGTTTTAAAACTGTATTTTATAAGTAAATGATGATTTTATTTATAAATTTAATTTCACATATTTGTAAAATTATTTTGATAAAAATGATTTTATATTTTTATTCTACACATAAAAAATTAGTTATGGTGAATTTTAGGGATTTTTCTAAAATACTTGAATTTCTATGAATTGTGAAATACGGTAATTTACCCTATATATACATTAAGAGTTAAATACATTGTTCCAAGAATCATCTCTAAGGTAAGAACCCATTGTTATAACTCACATAGACATATTAATATTTTTGGTCATTTAATCATCACTATTTCTTATATTATGTATATATAACAAACCAATGATTAAAATATTAAGAAAACCCTCCCCTCTACCACTATAAAAACCACCCACACTCTCCTCTTCTCCTTACTCCTCTAAAGCCTTATGCCTTGTATAATTATATTCAAATCACCTCCAAAAATCCACTGGACCCCAATTCCAGTGGAACATAGTATCATAAAAATAAAAAATCATCTCCTATAAAGAGGCTTTTAAGGAATAATAATTCAAGAGTTAAGTTCCTGTTTCCAATTCTTTTACTTTCTTTTGATATTACTTTGTTTTCTTTTCTATCCTCACCTATCCTAATCCAAATGTTATGAAAAATACATTATAATATATGTGTTATTTTCTTTTTATGATTATGGAATATGTTATTATAATCCACACATTACCCTTATTTTATTCTTCATGTAAAAAACACCATCCGAGATGTGCTAATTTACAACATTCAAGGACGATGGGTTTTCAATTTCTATTACCATATTCAATCATAATCATGAAACAATTATTATGGTTGAAAAATACAATAATATATTTATTATGTCTCATTTATGGTTTTTAATGTTTTTTTAACATGGTTTTGATTTATAAATCAAAATGAGTTTGTTAATTTCAGAAACTTCCAATTAACACAAATGATTATCATCAAATAATTTCTAGAATGACTCTTCTTCACTCCATGTAAGCAAATAAAAATTTCAGCCATGTATGTATCTAGATTTTAACTAATAAAATATAACTTCAATTCAAAAAGCATCCTACTTTTACACAATTATACATTCATGTATATAAGTATACAGATCATGAAACAAATGAACCCAAACAATGAAATTGGACCCCTTAACCCATCAAAAGTCCATGAATAAACTTAACATGTTAATAATAAATCAATTAAATGAATATTAGGTCCTATAATTATTAATTAATGAACATAATTTTGTTTATTTAGGTAATTAAGATCAAGTGGAGAACACCTTCAGACTAAATGTAAGGGTTTCTTTATCTCACTTCCATTTTTGTGATATATTTAATATTCACTACTATTACTTGTGTATGGTGTACGTATACTACCCATTTATGTTTCATATCATTAATCTCTTTGTTTTCTTGATATTCAATGTATAATTTTAGGATAATTAATTTTGGGGAATACGATTAAACTGATTACAATGTTGTAAGTATTATCGACACGAACCTCCATTTTCATTCAGGTTGCTCTTATTCTCTACTTACTTCAATGAAATTATTATTTATTCTTACGTACTCCACAAATATTCTATGTGAATTTTCTATATATGCTTAAAAATAATATTCTTTCTTTATTTTATGGGGAGTTACATGTGTTAAATGAATCATTCAAAAATTATTTGAAATGCAAGCCCATTTCAAGGAACTTATAGAATTATTACTTATTTTAAAGTTCACTTAATAATCTATTTTATGACATATTTATCTTTCTAAAATCACACATTTTAGCAAGAAAAATCTATTTTGGTTCATTTCACATTTTATGTAGTCAAAAATGTGTTTTATCTTTAAAATCCCATTATTGAATTCCTTTCGCCGCACAAAAATGTTTTAATCCTAAAGCATCTTTAAAAATACTTTTTACATGATTTCACTTCAATAAGACATCATTTATTCATAAAATATAATCTAAATTACCTTCCCTTTTTTCTGGGATATACATGTTTCAAATCAGATTTATGTGAAATATAAATGATATTCCAAAAGAAATATTCTTTCCAAAGTAATAAAAAATATCTCACCTCACATTAAATTTTAAAACATATATTTCTAGTTCACCACTGATTACATGCAAATGGGGTATGTACTTCCCCTTGTTATGTTATATCAAATTTATCCTTATTTTCATTATATTCTATGATATTATGATTTGAATGTTTCAAGGAGGTATGAGACACTTTATAATGTTTAAGGATTATTTCGTTATGAAACTCTCAATGGTATCATTTAAAAAGTATCTTTATATACGTCAACATCCTTTGATGAATCTTTTATTTCCTATAGGTTTATATCTTATGATAAAATATATAATATTTTATTGAATGTTTTTTGGTTAGTTTGAATGTGGATGTCCTATCTCAATACCATTCACCAATTTACCTTGAATGATTTGTGTTTATGTATATTGTGTAGGGAAATAAACATCCATTTCATATGTTATTTTAAATATGAATGTATATGTGGTTTATATCTATCCCCACTCATAAAAGGAATTCATTTGACTTAGTTAGTATTGGAAGGGTCCCACTATTTCCCCTTTGTGCATCGGTAGGTCTCATGAGACATACTATGGTCTTGGCATGAGGCCATCACAAAATAGGTATTCATGGTCCTTGTATAAGGCATTGACAATATGGTTTTGATGTCCTACATTATGAATTCCTTCTTCGTGATGTTTGTAATTAAATGTTCATGTGGTTATTCGACTAGTAGAATACCAATTATTATGTTTTAGTATGGCATTATTTATTTAGCTCTTATTCCTACCATAGTACGTACATGTTTATTTTTAATGGGATGTGTTTTTAGTTATTCACCATATCTAATGTTTCGGTTTATGATATATTCTATTGTATTGTTTACAATTACTGAGTATATGTGCTCTCCCCTTTTCTTAAGTTTTATTTTTTCCTAGAATGCTATGAGGTGTATTATGAATCAAAAGAAGGGATAAACATTTTGTTTTGAATATTAAAAATAAAACATTTATATTTTATATATTTTCAAGTTGTACTGTTGAACTTATATATATATCTTGTTTCCAAATATACAAAACTTATTTTTTCCTTCGTGATGTATATTCCTTGTTTATATTCCAATGTAATAAAAAAAGGTACCAGCTCTGAGAAACTGCGGTCGCGTCCTCACATTTCATCCTCCACGTCAACACTAGATTCATCAGCCAGATATCTGAAATCAAAAAATATTAACATTGTTTCCCAAGTTCCCAAAAAAACCACAATGATGGAGAATCTCTAAACTCTGTTCTAAAGAAGAATCTCATCTGATACCACTCTATCACAAATTTACCCACTAGGTTCTACCTTTCTATTGAAATACTAGGTGTGACACCCACATCCTTCCTCTAATAGTCTAAGCGCTGGGGATAATCCCTGAGTATGAATTATCACACACATGGGGGGGGATCCTAAGGTGCTTTTATGTATGCACACATATCCAATCACATAAAACCATTCTAAAACATTAAATAAAATTGATACCCAATCCATTCATAAATATATATCCCATAATAAGATGGGAAAAGTATTAGAAAGCATAATTTTCCAAACACAATCCCACCCAAGCTCTAAAAGAGTCATACCTGCTATGATGGAGGGGACATCTGAAATGAAACAGTTCGTATGATACATGGTATGTCTATCTCAAATATTCTATGTTTACTCCGCATCCACCTATGACCCCAAGAAATGTTCAACCATGTGTATAATAAAATACATGTGTAGCAAGATCCCATACATGGGTGAGTATAACAATACCTGACAGGACACCCATAAATCACCAAACATAAATAATCAAAAGAGTATTCATCTCATCAACATAAAGGAATTTATATTATAATATGATATATAATAAAAATATACAATACAAACACATGATTTCCACTAATTCCCAATGTTATGTCATAACCACATTGACATCATAATAGTCATGCCCAAGGATTCAATGTAATGCACATCTCAGTGAACTGACTCCACAAGTCTGATAACACTGATGGTGCTCAAACAATATGTCATGCTTATTAGGACCCATGTTGAATAAATATAAAATAGAACTCAGAATATATAAACTCAAATATAGGTTATATCTCATAGGAAATATGGGTTATACCTAAACATTTCTAGAATAACCCACTATGTGTGTGAACTAGCCCCCCATGTATGTTGGTCACACTAATTCTTGAAACTCAACCATAGGAATAAGATATGATATAGGATACCACCTAAGGACACACTGAAGGATTCCTAAAACTCTATCTAACTGAAATCCCAATGAGTGGATCACATCCAATGGTCAGGTCAGGATTCATTATCATACCCACATAGAGATGGACTAAGGTAACATGCCCTAGAGAAACTAGTCTATACTAAATTGAATGACGGTATCAAACTATAGTATAGAATGTTAATGTAATTTAATATAAGTACACCACATGTCCTGTATCCCATGATTTATATATGTTATTTGACTCATGTTTATTTACTCTATCCCATGCCTATGTGCCCAGGTCATTCCCATGTACCTAGTAATGTTGAGGCACACTAGTTGTGTTTTGAGTATCAGGTCATTCTTGTATACTCTAGTATTTACCATGGGAATGGATAAGTATGTGCCCATATACCCCTTTGGTATAATAAAATCCACCAACAATAGATCGCACTGCATGTGGGGGTTCTATATAGTGTGTGATATTTTATGTCCATGAAACCCATGCTGTTATAGCCAGGGGACTATGTGACATATGTTCTTTTCACTAACTTCATTTATTTATATATTTTTAATAAATAAATAATCAAAATGTATCATTCACTACCACCACATAACCACTAGATCCCCCACATATCTCAAATTAAAATAAAACACAATGAATGACCAATCATTTCAATAACTAGTTTTTGGAATACATCCATTGATTCCACTCTCTAAACAAATACCATCACACTATATCCCCATAACTCCCATAACACATGAATGACCTCCTTAGATACATCATCATATCATCTATCATCATCGTCAAACCTCAATCAAACCATCAAATACTAATACAAAAAATGACCTTTATCAGCGCTAAAAAAGTGCATTAACAATTCTAAAAAAGTTCCTTTAATCGAGAAAAGGATATATGGGGGGTCCCTTTTATCAGCACTAAGAAAAGTGTAAATAAAGTCACCTTTTATCAGTGCTAAAAAATCACTGATAAAAGTAAAAAAATATAAAATATAACGAATATAAAGAATATTTATATAATTTGGGGGGAGATTTTAACAACACTTGATCCGCCCTTTATTAGTGCTAGGCGGACCCCCCCCCCCCTCAATCTCTTTAGCGTGCTGCCCTTCCCATGCATCCCCCACATGCACACACCTCCTTTCTTCCTCCCGAACATAAACTTGTGACCTCCCCCCTTGTGTACCTGCACCTTTACCACTAAAACGTTTCATTTTTTCTCTTTTTAATGATATATCTATTTATTTATATATATAGTTATATTTATTTGTATGTTAATATAGATTTATATTAATATAAATATATTTAGTTATATTAATACATATATATTTATTCATATATTAGTATATATATATACATCCTTATATTAATATATATTTATATTAATATGTTTTTTATCGATATATTTAATTTTATATTAATATAAATTTATAAGATTAGTTGTAAATACATTTAAAAAGTATGTTTTTATGTGTGTTTATAAATAAATAAATAAATAAATACATATATACAACACACACACACAGATATATATATATATACGAATAAATACAAATATATCTATATTTGAAAAACAATAGTGTTAAAACGACCATAAAATATAATCCAAAAGCCCATTTAAACTCTACAACTAGTAAAATCAATGAAAATGAAACAATATTCAATATGATATGTGGTACATGCCTAATGAACATCCGGATTAGAAGTTATACTTGTTTGAATGTTAAAAAAATTGTTGTATCCCATCTAAAAATTCAATTTTGGAGCTCTTGATGGCCTTTTTTGACCTCGATAAATGTGGCAGAAGCTTTGATTGGGCTAGTAGTGCGTAGAGCTTGTCACGGGATTCGATTTTATATGTTGTAGAGCTCAAATGGACACCCGGATCAAAAGTTACAGTTTTTTGATATTTGCGTTACATTTTCAACTTATTTTTGATATTTTATTATTTTTTTTTGATTTTTTGTGTCTTAAAAATATTATTATATGATTTTTAATCAATAATAACTAGAAAATTATTAATTAATAATATTTTTTGAAATATTTTAAATCCATTTTTACTAAATTCCATATATATTAAATGCAATAGTCTATTTATACTTAACTTAAACATATTAAAATATATATTTTATATTTATATAAATATAAATATACTTATATTACAATATTTTATTTTTCATGATTTTTTTAAAACATAAAATTTATCATTCGTAGAAAAATGCATTGATAA
This sequence comes from Viscum album, assembly GCA_963277665.1. Lineage (NCBI taxonomy): Eukaryota > Viridiplantae > Streptophyta > Magnoliopsida > Santalales > Viscaceae > Viscum > Viscum album. The sequence goes on from OY728143.1 coordinate 34,522,848, forward strand.
ATCCCCCCTTTATCAGCTATACTAAATGAAGTGCTGATAAAGGGGCCCCCTTTATCAGCGCTAAAAAAATCACCGATAAATGGGGGCATTTATCAGTGCTAAAAAAGCACCGATAAAGGGTCATGTTTATCAGCAATTTTTTAGCGCTGTTAAAAGTGCCCCTTTATCAGCATTTTTTTAGCGCTGATAAAAGGGTAGCACTTCCATTTCTTGTTTTTATAGTAGTGAATCATGAACATAAATCTTTGGTATCTTTCCACAACACCAACGAACAGTGGAACAATGTTCTTTTATCGAGTATTGGACCAAACATTTTTCAAAGGTTGTATTTGTGATAAATGTGTGAAAAAATAGATGAAATGCACAAAAAAGAATAAGGGGAATGATCATCATCCATGTTTTTGTTGGCCACAATTTATTTCCATTAGAATGATTGTCTAATAATGAATATAAAATTACATTAATTCTGAAATCCTATGAAGATAAAACATTGCATATAAAAAAATGCTCAACCCTACAAATTTTTTTTGGGAATTAATTCATGTTCGAAATTAGAAAAATATGGGACTAATATAATAGAAAAATAAACCCCACATTCAGTTTGTATAAATCAATAATGAAGAATGCATGCACGTCAATTTCATTGGTGATATTAATGAACTCCATTTGCAAACTGATTTCCAATGCAAGATCTTCTTTCATTGGTCAAAGAATTATCCACCAGAAAATCTTCTGTAAATCCTTAGGGTTGGGAATCTAACCCTAATTCTATTCTATAAAATTTATTTTATAATATATACTTATTTCACAACATTTAAAAATAACTATTTATTTATAAATTTATTTTGTTATTTGTGCTCGTGATTTTAATTTATAAAAAACACCCAACACATGAAAAGATAATATAATGATTAGGGTAGAACCAGTGCTCTAAATTTATCCTTCACATAAAAATAATTTCTTATTTGAAAATTTATTATATTATTTGTTCTCGTGATTTAAATTTAAAAAAACACCCAACACATAAAATGATAATATCTTGATTAAGGTAACTCCCAATAATAACTCATCATCAATTTTAAAATATAATTTTAAAATATCACAAAAAATACATGGAAAATATATGGTAATTAAAATAGAAATTTGGTTTCACATCCATTCTAGTATAGTCATAAACTATTACATGCATACTAGTCATTGGTGTTCATCACAAACCCATTTGAATAAAATACATCCCATTACAAAGTTATCTTATTTATACTACTTCCTGACCACCAAAAATAGAACTTCATTTCCATGAGGATAGTTTGAATACTTGGATAAACCACCCATTTGAATAGTGGTAATATGAAATAATTTGTTCTTAGAATGATGAAGGAACTGTGATTCTAATTTGAAAGAGAAACATGGATTTTTCATCCACACTCCAAAATTTAGTGGTCTCCCCACCAATAAGGTTTGACCTCATATCATGGAATCATTTGTTTTATTGTTAATCCTCTCTAATGGCTCTCACAAAATTAGGAATAAGAGAAACTATAATGAAAATCATATCTCAATTCTTGTCCCTATAATACAATTTCATGTTGGACAACATTCCCAAAAGATTCCAGTGGTTATGATATTCTAAGACCACCAAATTATAAAATTTCTTAATCATAGCATCATCCCGTAGATTTACATTTTCCTTGGTATAAATAAGTTCAAATGGAAATATCTATAGATATTCCATCATTATTATTTGAGTTAATTTGAATTGTATTTATGAAAAAAAAAAATTCTTGATTCTATGATCTGTAAACACTATAAAATTTTAACCAAATAGGTAGTAGTGTTATGTTTATAAATGATAAACCACAATAGAAAATTATCGGTTATGAATTGGATAATAATTTTCTTATTATTTCATATATCAGGTGCTATAAGCTAAGAAATTCCCTTCCCGAAAAGAGAAAACATACCAATCTAGATATATATGCAGTATAATAAACCTTTTATCCTTGTCTTTATACTCGAAATATGAGGATGGGTGTTGAAGTGACAATAGGTTTATTCCCATTAAAGGATTCTTGACAATCATCACTCAACCTAAATAGAATAACTTTTATAGTCCAAGAAAACATAATAGAATATATTTATAATAATTCTCTGAAAAAGTAATGATAGTAGTATATGGAATTGACAGAGTAATATAGAGAGATGAGAGACCATCTCTATCTAAAATCATGAACATTTCGGGTTTCTCTAGTTTGATTCCAGAAACTCTTATGGAAGATTCATTTCTCAAACCTTGACATGTTGATTCTCATCACTTTGAGACTCTTCAGATTAAGCACTCTCATTATGCGCAAGATTCCATTGGGGATGACCAAAAAGATAATTCCACTGATGAAAAGTTTCCATCACACACGCTCGAGGGTAGATCGCTTTGAATATCATTCCCAGATTCCCTAAAAAGTACAAATCTAAGAAAAGAGTACACAATGAAACCCCCTCACTTCAAAAGACTTGTTGATGGTGGATTATTTGTGGAAGAAGACCCAAATACACTACAAAAACGAACACAAATGTCCAAGTACTCTATCATGGGATGCATCTCTTACATTAACGGTGATCATTCTTGGAATTTTCTTGATTTACAGTTGCGTATTACACATTGATTGAATATCTCTAACTAGAAATTGATTCCAATATGAAAAGGTTACTATCACATACTTTTATAATCACTGGATAATCTTGATAAGGTTGATAGTATTAGAAATATTAACCTCAATCCATGATTTTATATATTATCATATTGGGACTACAAATTTAACCCATATACATATGGGAATAAAATGGCACAAGTTTAGATTAAACTTCATCGGTTGAAGTTGTTTTTTTGGCATCCTAAATTACTGAATGATATTGGTGCTTGTATTAGAACTCCTCTCAAAATAGTGCATATAACTCTAAATTATTATTTAGGCCCCTTTGAGAGATTGATGATGGAAATTAATTTAGATTCAAAACTGTTCAATATTATTAGTTCTGTTGTAAATGATTATAAACCTAAAATCAGAATAGAATATGAGATAAAAAACCCCTTTTGTGAACATTGTAAGATCATTGGATACACAATCTCTACTTGTAAGATGGTTAGAAAACATGTAAATCAACCATATGAAAATGAATAAAAAAAATAACAAAAAACAATAAAGACATGGCCCCCATTGGGGACATACCTGAAACCTCTAAAAAGGGAAATGAAATCTGAGTGAAAAAATCACATAACATGACACACATATGGGATCATCTAGGTATATATTGGGAAGATTGAGCTCAAGAGGTGGATTCCTTCAGTAAGGAGAAAAAACTCATAAAAAATATAGATTCTATGGTATTAAATGCATTTAGAATTTCCAACCATGAGGTTGAAAATATAAAAAAAATTATTTGTCAATCTGAACATATTTCTCACTCTAATTACATAAATGGTACTGAATCTGGCTCCATGGCCATAAGATTTATCTATCCCAAAGGCACACCTATAGAATTTACTACTTCATTGGCTCTGGAAATTATTCAAAAGCAAATAAAAACACCTTTTACTCTGGGTAAGTGGGAAATATTGTCTCATCATGAGCAGATGCAATGTAATGCTCACATCACATGCACTGCACTCATTTACGCAACAGATTCACATAGGTTTACTATAGATATAGATTTTAATGTACAAAATCTGTCAGATATATACACCAGACAAATATAGGGCACCATCCATGATACTGTTATAATGGGGAGGAAGTAAGAAACCACTAACAAGGAAACTATCTTATGTTATTGTTCCTCCACTCACTAGTATATTGATAATATCACTCAAACTCTATATACCACTAATTACACTATTAAATTTAAAAATATGCCTACTTGGTAGAAGTAATCTCATACCAAGTCACAATCCACTAATAATTTTAATTAATCCTAAGGAAAACATATGAAATCTATGAAATCCATATTGTCACCTACAAAGGGGACTTTTCCCTCTGTAAAGGGTCCTTCACAATTCCAGGAACACAATAATATTTTTTTCCCAATCTTATAAGATATTTTATATCCTACTGAGCGGATGTGGGGCTCTCCAACTATTATGGACACTATGTAGCCCTAGTCTTCCTTGAATTACACTAAGGATATATGGGTTTGAAGTACAAAAAAAAAGATATGTTGTGATGTTCCACAGTAGGATAAAAATTCACAAGGTCCAGGTACACCCACACCTTGTACTATAAGAATATCTATTCATGGAACTAATTTTATTGATAGCATTGTTAGTCCTGAGAATATTGAAAATATGTCTGCTAACAAAAATCTTAACTCTTTGGTTCTATGAAATAAATATTCCATTGATTCAACTACCTCAAAGACTGAATCTACTAAGGGGAATGTTAGGGATTCAAACAACCCTCCTAGAGTTTAAAAAATTGTACAAAAACATATCACTAATGAAGACAATTCCCGAATGTTAAGAAGTTATTTTAGAAATAAAAACCAAAGAAAAAATAAAAAATGGAGTTCTAACTTTAAATTTAGTTATAAATGACGATTATTTTTTAGATTTTTTTGGGTACATCTCACTCTGACACATTTAGTATTCTAAAAAGAATGGTGAACACTCATCATCCTCTATTGTTGGATATTTCTGGACCCAAAAAACATTTCTGAAAAACATTTCCACTTTTTCCAACATAACATATCCTTTATTTTTGTAATAAAAAATACCACCCAAGTTGAAACACTTTATTTTTTCACACTTTACCTTACAGAATGTAAATATCTTCAATTTTTCTAACCAAATTTTTACCTACAAATTTAACATTGATAACTCTAACTTATTATTATTATTTATTTATTCTATGAATATATATAAATAAATGAGGCCATTGTGTAATGACCTATAATATCTAGGAAGCAATATTACTGATCCTTGGTTACTTCTTAGAGACTCTAATGAAATTCTGAACTCAAGTGAAACAAATTGGTCCCTCTCCTGCTGTTATTTCCTCAATAGAATTTAAATCATCAATTGAAGACAAAAATCTTATTGAAATTAATCTCACTAGTGTGAAATATACTTCGTATATAATAAATTATAATATAGTGGTTTCTTATAAGAAAGATAGATCTTTCCCAAATGTTACTACGTTAGATAATTGGGACACTATCTATAGCACCACACTTCATAAACTGAACTCTTATCATCATCCCATCCTTGGCAGTGACTCCACCAAAGACACAAGACATCTTTTACCTTTAGATTTAATAATGCATGGTTCTCTGATGATGAATTCACTAATACTATCAGAAACCATGGTCCTCAATGTCACCAAATAATGATTTCTTTTCTTGTACTGGTAAATTAATGCACCTTAAAAAGACTCTCAAAAGTTGGTATAGCTCCAAATCCAAACAAATTAATAATGAAATAATTATTCTGGAGAAATATCTTAATGAATTAAAAAATAATAATAGTATCCTAGATTTCAAAATTGATCTGACTCAAGAAATAAACCTCTTGATTAAGATCAACTATTTCTTCAATTTTAAAGAAAACATGAGGAAACATGTGTTTAAAGTTAAATGGTTGTCAGATAATGACATAAAGACTAATTTCTTTAATTCTATTCAAAGAATCAGGAAGTCTTGTAGGATGATGAACATTTTAAAAGATTGGGACCAAATTTTTGATAAGGAATATGACATTGCTAATCACATTTTATCTTACTAGGAATTTATCTTCAATGGACCAGATATCAATAAATATCTCCTTACAATGGTCAATTTAATAGTGGTTAGTGAAGAGGACAACAATTTCCTTCTCAATACTCTAATGGATCATGAAATTAAAGACAGTTTCTTTAGTTTTAATCATGTCAGTTCTCTAGGTCCTTATGGTTTCAATAATAGTTTTTTCCAAAACTAATGGGATGTGATTCATAGCAATGTTTAAAAACTTGTCAAATCCTTTTTCTAGTGGGGTCATTCCCCATGCCCTTATTTCTCAATTCCTCTCCTTGATCCCAAAAGATGAAAATTACTATGAGATTCATTTCTATTGAACCATTTTCCTTATCAACACCCATTGTAAAATAATCACTAAAATCATTTCCAATAGACACTCATCAATAACAGATAAAATCATCTTGTGGAAATAATTTGATTTTATTAAGGGTATATCCATTCAAGATTATATCTATCTTTCCTCTTAGTGTGTCAATTACATGAATAAAACTAATAGAGGAGGTAATATTTCTATTAAACTAGACATCAAAAAATCTTTTGACACCATGGAAAATCATTATCTTCAATGTTCTTTAATGTTTTGGATTTATTGTTTTATTTATTACTTCAATCAAAACATTGTTCAGCTCAGTGTCTATCTCCATTTTAATCAATGTTTCTCCCAAGTCCTTTTTCAAATGCACCAAAGGTGTCAGGTTGGGTGAACCTCTCTCTATCATTGTCTTCTCAATAGCAGAACACTGTCTTATCTACCTGATCAACTATCTGGTATACTATAATTAACTAAAACCCATCCATGTCACTAGGAATGTGAATGCCCCCAACTCACCTATTTTATCTTGACGACATCATCATTTTCCTTTAATGTGATAAAATAAACATTTTGAAACTCAAACTAACTCTCTCAGACTATGAAGATGTTTCTGGACAAACCATTAGTTGGAATAAATCGTATATCTTCTTTGTGAATAACATTACACCCAATAGAAAATTTAACATTATTACTAACATGTGTCCAAAAAGAAGGTACTCTATCCTTTACTTATTTTGGTGCTCCCATTTAATGGGGCAGAACCAAATCTTGCCACTTTGCTACAACAGTTGACTATGTTCTAACCCATCAATCTTAATGGAGAGGTAAATCTATCTCTATGCTGGGCATGATATGCTTGGTAAAATATAACATTGTTTCCAAGTTTGTGTACCCCATGATTTTTTGTAAATGGCTGGTTGGTCTTCTAAAAAAATGAAAACTGCAAAAAACAAAATGGACCGGAAGCACTCTTGAAAGAAATCTTGTTACTATTCCCTAGTCAACTTGGTGAAAGCCAATTGAAAAAGGTGGTTCCAACATAAAAAATATTAAGTAATTTAATGAATATATTCAATCTAGACTCACTTGTAACATTCTTCAAAATAATTCTGAATCTATAACTTTCCAAAAAAGTAGATTTCTTGAAAAACATAAGGTAGGAAACTAAAATTTAATTAATTACTATATCTTTCCTTCCATATAACATTCTTTCTCCAATATTAATAATAATTCTTTATGGATGGTCTCTAAGGAATCATCTATGAAATTATGGTTGGATAACTAGACTGGCATGAACATAATTACTGTGATTTCTCTCGATCAAACCCATGAGAGTACTAACAACTCTATTATTGATATTCTAAACTATCAAAATAATCATCTTCATGAAAATATTCTGAATGTCCTTGAAAACAATCAATTTTCAAATCCTAATGGTTTTTAAATTTGGTAACCTTCCATTAATGGTATAATTAAATCTAAATTTTTATACAATCATTACTTTTGTAACATAGAAATTGACTTAATTTTGATAAATCATTTTAAGAAGCCTTGGATAAATACTTCAAGATTCTATCTCATATGGAGGCTTCTGGACAATAGTGTTCCCACAGAGAGTTTTATTTAATCTTTTGGGATCCCTCTATGTTCAAATTGGTAACTCTGTAATCAACATAGAGAAGATTGTAATCATATCTTTCTTTAATTTGCTACTACTTATGCACTTTGGAACTATATTCTTGAAATTTTTTGTTGCATATGGTTGGTTCTTGAATTTATTAAGACTCAACTAAAAAATTGTGCAGAAATGGATGACTCTCGTCAAATCAAGAACCTCTTCCTCTATATGGTTGTTGAGCTCCATTATGTGGTCTGTTATGATCAGAATGCTATTTTTTAACCATTACTTACTCAATGAAAATACTGGTCGGATGCTGATCCTCATTTCCATATTGGAAGATTCTTTGATGCAAAATGGATATTAATACCATAATGTGCACGACATTGATATTTTTCAACATCTATGGATTACCATATATTACATTCAACATTGTCACGCTCTAAAAGTTTTCTAGAAAGCTCTTCTTCCTTGATGGATTAATGTTAATCTTGATAGTGCCTCCAAAGGCAATCCAAGTCCTACAGTTTGCGGTGCTATCTTCAATAATCACCATGGTAAGATCCTTGGATGTTTCATAGTTATATGTGGAATCATTGCTTCTCTTGAAGATGAGATAATGAGTTTAATACATGCTATTTCCTTTTCCAAACTCCTTAGTTAAAACAATCCATGGATTTAAAGTGATTCAACTACTATCGTGCAGGAGATTTGGAATTACACAATACATCTCTCATGGCCGATTACTACCCATTGGATGGACTGTACCTATTTTATTATTGATCTAAACTATATCATCACACATGTTCATTAAAAATTAAACACAGTGTTAGATAGTCAGATAAACATTGGTTTAAATCAGTACATTACCTGGTTCTAAGACTTCCCTTCTATTTTACTTCTATTACGTGAAAGAGGTTGTAATATGATCTCGTATTTCAGTCTTCTGTAAACTCTTTATTTAGTTATAGTTGTGACTTGGTTGTTTTGGGCCAAGGCATCATCTTTAATATAATGATAGTAGTTTGATAATCCCAAAAATCTATGTATCTAGAACATAATCTTAGGTAGTTTCTATTAGATCACTACATTGAACTTTTAGGATCCATTGATATGTTGATTTCAAAAATTATACGATCAAGAAAATGAACCTCTTATATCCCCATGTCACACTAAAATAATTTAGAATAAATTTGGTGGTCACATAATGTATAAAATAAGTAGTTTTAGGGATTTTCATGGGCATTTATCATTCTAGAGTAGATACAAATATCATTGACAAATACCATAGAAAATGAATTGAGGTACTTGGGGAAGATAAGATTCCTTAAGTCCATGGATACTCCAGGTGGATTTTTATTCCCAAAGTGTAAGAATATATATTTGTAGTTACCATAATTTCTTCGAAAGTCCGCCTTTAGAATAAACTCTCTCATAATAGAAAATAGGTGATACCCAAATCATCTATCAGTTTTGGAGAACCATTTGGATCCCTCGAATTGACTAAATATTTCATTGATTCATGGAAGGAGGTACTAGTTAAGGATCATATCATGCTTTATTTTATAATAATAAACATGTAATTGAAGTTAACTATCTATATTCTTTGTGAATTAGACCAAATTTGTTTTACCAAATGTTGTTGGTCTACAGAATCCCTTTATTTCAGGTTCTTCCTACTAAAAATTTAATTCCAATAATTCTAATGGTTCCATTCTATATGAAGAAAGTTAAATTGGACTCATTACCAAAATTAGATCAACCTAAAAATAAATTACCCATTTAAGTTGTATCATAGAGAAATCATGTAGAAATACATTGGGGTATTGATCTATTATTTTAGTAATAATATTTATCCCATTTCCTCCAATTTCACTCAAATTAATCACATATATCTGTCACTATATGGTTCTATATACTACCAACCAAGTCCAAGAACTACTATTATTAACATTCTAATCCACATTGGTTAAATTAATAGAACCATTTGGCGATATAAATGTAACTTTCTAGTAATAAAAGTCAGTGTAATCTTTTAAGTTCACTGGATAGTCTACTTTGAAGATCAATTTGAATATGTTCATTTTCAAGACTTAAACACCCACATAATGTTGACTGTATCAACAGTGATGGGATAGGTTGAACAATTAAATCTTTATTTATAGAGTATATTACAACAAAATATGCATTTCCTTAATAACACACATTCATAACCGAGTATCTAAAATAACATATGAATGTTTCAATCCTAGTGTAAATTCTATTTATGATTTCATGATAACATATAATCATCAAATAAACCCATAGTGATGAGTTTACAATATGTTTAGAAGTGTATAAGAACACATTTGCTTCCAAACCCACCTTTTAAACCATAGGTTAAGTATAAAAATTCAAGTTACATAATTTTATTCTATACATTATAATTCATGATGCATCATATCTACTTGTTATCATCATAATTTATAAGTCATAAAATATTGGTATCATTAATGAAATCTTGACTAGACCAATTGTCTTAGGAATGACTGAAATTACACTAACATTATGTGACGTCACCAAGCAACTAACTCAGGGAAATAAATTTAAGGGATTTACTAAATCATAGGGGTGATTTTTTCTTATCTAAGAAACGTATATTATGAATATAAATAATAGAAAAAATGCGATCCCTGATAGAAAACTATAAAAACATAAATATTATAACCAATGATGCATAACGTAACACTAGAAGAAAAAAACCGAAGTCTTGAATACAAAGGAAAATAAAAATCTAGGAGAATAATATTTGAGAGATAAGTCCAAAACTGCTCTATACTCCACGACTTTACTGTTTCCCCAAGTACCAACTCTACATATTCATGACCAAATCATAGTGAATCATTACTATTAAAATATAAAAAATTACCCTTATGTTTATCATGTAAACAACGTAACCATATTCACCAAGGTGTATATGTTCTGGGTGATTATACAACTAAGTAAGAAAACACGAATTATTTTCCACAATACCACTAAAATATGAAACATGTTATCTCATATTTTATATTAAATATAATAATGGAAAAAATCATGAAAACCTACGATCAATATAAATATATAAAACAAAAACCACAACAAATGAATTATGACTCAATTTTGTTTATCATAATATAGTTACGTAAAGGGATACATTTTATTACTTATGAATCTTCATGATGATATTATCATTAATGCTTATTGTTAGAGCTTGAGCGGCTATCATGTTTTAGACTCTATAGTGGAACCAACATGGTGACTTAACACTTATTTTCATAGATTCATATTTAATTTCAAACATATTTTTTGTGAGATATATTTTTATTATTATAGTATAATTTTGTTATATTCTTATCATCCTTTTTTACTATGATGATCATTGGTCATGATTTTGGTGTTTATTTAAATCCTTTATCAATAACCATATTATGTCTCTTATTAATGGTATTTTTAAGATTATTTTCATAAGGGTAAATAATCCCCAAGGAATTATTAAATCCCTTGACATTTATTTTTATTATTTGGTACCTTTGGAACATCAACTATGGTTAGTGACATTTTGGTCCTTCCAAAGCCAATGGATTTTTTTGGGATGTTTTGAAGAGGATATTATTGTAGTTCAATATATGGTAAATGATTTATCACCATTAATCACATTATTGTGGGTTAATATTTCATCTCAACTCATAATCCTCTCTTTTTAAATAGTTTATACTTGAAATAATCATAAATTTCAATGGTATATCAACAAAACATAAACATTGGGTTGAATGGGTTATCAGCAGTAACACATGAATTATGGGAGACAGTTTTATTAGTGCTCTATTAACTATCATGGGTGAATAAATTCTCACTATATTAATAACATTTGTGAAAATATTATTGACATTATTATACTCGCAAATAAGTTGAATGATTTATCTCTATAACCATAAAAACTAAAAAAATTGAATGTATATTAAGTAAAAGTATAATATAAAGATTTATGAATGTATAATCAATAATAAAAAATACATGATAAATGGTGAAAGAATAGTAAATAATAATAATAAAATAATCATATATTAATTATGAATTTTTTTAAAGGTCTACAATGATATTAATTTTCCCACTAATCCAAATTACTCATAATAAAAGTAAATCCCATGAATTTGTACAGATATAACACAAAGTGAAATTGAATCCCCCTATTATCTTGGATTAGGATATAAAATAGAGACACAGATAATAAGGATCACACTAAAGTGGGAACTTAATATGTCAAATTTACATAAAATGTTTCATTACCTACTATTTAAACTAATTAATATTCTTATTATCTCAAATTAATGAATATTGTTACTATCTAAGGCTCCCTAAATTATGTTATAAAAATTTTAACCACATGTGAGTTCTAATTCCAAAGTTATTTATCACTTTTCCAGGGTTACATTTCCATAAATTACTTTGGATATAAAATTATAATTTGATAGGGTCTATAATGAGTCAGATTTCCACTATATACCCACTAAGAATCAAAGAATCCACATTTGGTTCAATTTTAAATCACCCGCACACAAATAACTCTTTCAATATACTATAAGAAAAATGAAACTCGTATATAGTGGACAAAAAATATTACTAAATCATCTAAAATATTATTTTATGGTTTTGTAATAGATGATGATAAAATAGAGAAATATAAATTAGAGAGTGTTGAAAAAAGACTTAAAATCACCTCTAAAAGTCTATGGGGACTAAGTACATGTCAATAAGAGAAAAATGGGGTAAATGTCATGGTTAAAGGATTTAAAATCCAAGTATGGGATCTTTATTTGATGACGTAAATTTTTGAGGGGTGGTGTTTTTATTTATTTTTATTTCATAATATTAATTTTATGAAAAAATAAAAAAACTTAGTATGTTACTACCGGGTATGAAATATATTCCCATCAGATGCCAAGTCTTGAGTTCCCCCACTAGTTACCGACCATGAGGCCATTTATTAATTATTGGAAAACCTAATTGTATTAAATCCATTATTTTTACTATTAAATACATAATAGTATTCCACATATCACTAGTTTCAATCTATCATAGTTGAATGATTCTTCATCAAATGTATCATTCCTTAATTTTAATTCCCCAAATAGTGATAACTATTCCGAATGTTTAAAACCATTAAGATAAATATGGTTTTAATAAGTGTAAATATATTTATACCTCTTCATGTGGGGTAATTGAATTTTTAATTTTTACAACTTATTTTTAATGTTTTATTTATTTGTTATGTTAATTCTTGTGAAATTTATGTCAATCAACTTTTATAGTAATAAGTAATTTTTTGATAAATAAATTAATTGAATTTTAATCTTGAAATTATAAATTAATATAGAAAATATTTTATTTAGTGAGATAAATATATTTACTAAAATTGGTATTGACAACAAAAAAATAATAGGTGTTATTCCACTTTGTGGATGTCTTTATTGAAGTGCTAGTAAAATAAAGGGGAAAATAGATGAGAATTACATAGAGTGTGTACAACATAATAAATAGTTCATGTAATGTTCATTTGTCAACAGAAATTTAGTAGTTTATTATATAGGTGTGGCATATATTTTACATGTTTCATGCCATTTTGTCATAGGTTCTTGCAAAATTTAATATAGGTTGTGAAGACAAATTTATTCTTCAACATTTCATGAGGTGTATAGTGTTTTATGTGTTATGTTGATAGTAGTTATAGTACTCAAATATTTTATGAAACCCAAGTAGGCCCCTCTTGTGTATATATATAGAGGAATGAACATGTAAAGATTTATGGTATGGTGATAATTGGTTAGAAAATAGGATTTATATAATGTGAAGGATATTATTGATGGCATGGAACTTGTTGATCCAAGGATATGAGGAATATTAATGATGAATTTAATTACTTCCCAGGTTTCAATTATGGTTAAACTAGTTGGATTTTGGTATATCCTTATGGAATCATTATATTCCCATGAACCGTTTTATATGTGGTGTCCTAGATTGATGATTAAAGGGTTGGGAGGAGTAGGAAACCATTTTGAAACATGATGATGGTGGTTGTGATTAACTGGTTAACTGAGGTTGATATGTGATGTACGGTAGTGGAAATATATGTTTAGGGGGGAAAGACCCTGAAAATTGACACCTATGAATATATTGAGAGTCCATGAGTGTGGATATCCTCCCAACTAATGAAGGTTGTGGTGGGGGAGTCCCTTAGTGTGGACAACCAAAAGAATAGTGAGACTATTTATATGTGAACAATGATCCAACCAATGAATATATATATTAGTTAGGTATCTATTTATGTAAAAATACATAATTAAATTAATGAGGTCCATATGGGTGGAAAACTACATGAGGATGTTAGGGTTTGGTCCAGACATATTGAAAACTTCATGGGGATGTTATTGCAAGATCTTTATAGGTGGATAACTTTATGAGGATATTATATTGGGGTCCTTATAGGTGGATAGTGTTAAAAATTTATTATAGTGTGTTACATATATTTGGATAACCACGTGGTTTCTATGATTTATATTAGTGGGGGTGGTTTATCATTTATTAAAGTTGTGTGATGTTCTCAATTATGGGAAGTATGAGGATTATAAGGGATGGTATGGAAGTGTTTTGGGAGGATGGTACTTGGGTAAGAATGGATTAATGGTTATTTAACACTTTTATTTCACCCATATAATAATCAGTATACTCCATTCACATGGAATCATGATAGTTATGAGTAGGAACATAATGAGTATGTTTATATACTCACCCATGTTTTGTATAAACCATTTCTTACATTATCTAAATATATTTTGTATTGGTGTTGAGAAACCACACACACATATATAAGAACTTGTTTTGTAGTGATGGACTGAATTATGCCTCACTAAATTGATAAAGGATATTTTCAATGTGTTAATAAATTTTAAATTTTTGATTAAAATTGTATGACCTGGAATGCAATTGATATACATTAAATATATATTATGGTTATAAAATTCATTTTATTTATCTATGTTATTGTTAGATATTATTTTAAAGATGGTAATTATTTCCATTTATACTTGGTGATATACCCTTAATGATACTCACCAACCCATATCATATTGTAGGTGGTCACGGGGAGTCATGATCAATATATATCTAGTAACGGTAGAGTTTTAGTGGAGGTATGTGAGGTTATAATGGTATATGTCCTAGAGTTTTTTGGATGATCTTTTTTATTGGAATTGGAAATAATTATTAAGAATAATATCTCTTTCACGTATTATTAAGTCATTTTTATCAAAAAAACTCAATAAAACAAGCCAATAATTCAAGAGTTCTAGTGTCTTGGAAAATTAATTTTATAAGAAAACACATTTAATGAACTATAAAATATTCATTTATAAATTAATATCTTTCTCCTGGGGTAAAAATAATTCTTATCACTATATAAGGTATAAAATGGATATATATATATATATAGGAATGTGAGATTTTTAAATATAAATAAGGGGATAAATTAGGGTAAACATGTTGTGATAAAATCATTTGACTCGATAAAAATAACATGGAGTTAATAAAAAATTCATCATAAACAATCATATAAAAACATTACATAAGATATAATTTTGATATTATAATGGTATTCATGACAGATATAATAATTTATTATTAACTTAAAATATTTAATCATAAAAATGGAAAGTATTTCATTAATAAAAATATAATTTTTCCTCCCTTATGCTTAGTATCCATGTGTTATGAGTCAATGTAGGCCTTATATATAATGGTAAGAAATCATTTGGGCATGTATGTGAATATTTTTATTACATGTTGGTTGAGTGGATAGGAGGTATTATCATCCCTTACGGAGTATTATTTATTTATCTATGACTCTCTTATATATTTGTTATGTATACATTAAATCCATCCCAACAACCATATCGGTTACCTTGGTTGTGAGAGTAATTTATTGATACCACACCATAATGTGTGCATCTATATATATGTGTTCTATATATTGCTCATGATAGTTATTTAAACTATTTTTTAAATCCCCACAGTTGGGAAATGAGGATTTTATTTCCATATTGGGTTGTGGTAGGTGTTGTGGAGTTGTGATCAGTCCCATGAATAGGGATTCTTATATATCACTATAAAGGGAATCAAACCCAAAATATTGAGTGCCACTTTATGAGAAACATTTTAACTTTTATGTTATTGTATAAAATAAAAATGGGGTTCCTTTTAAGGCAATGCATATATAATGAAATTATGTTCCTTTAAAGAATGTGTATTGAAGAACAATGATATATTACTGTTTCAGTTTGTATAACTATAACATATTCCATGTAATTTAAAATCATAAAACATGGATGGTATGAAATTTAATTTATATTCATTCACCTAGGACTACAAGAAGATCCTCACATAGTAATGGTAAGTGGTGGGATACATCCTTTTATTATTTGGCTTATTTTATTTGTAACTATAAAATATAATTTATGGATGGGGATTTCACTTAGTAGGAGGACCATTATATTTATAACTCAGTAATGGGGTACTGAGAATAGATCATCAATAATGAAATGTTCTGAGAGTACACCTAGTTGGAAGCTCATATGTGAACATCCACCACATTATCATTAGTAAATAAATGAGGGAGGAGGATTGGATTCATAGTTTCCATGGCCTAAAGAGAAAGGGTTGGGATGTACAACAAGTTGGTGTCCATATATTCATCCATAGCACTCTATATCATTTACTATATGTAATGAAGCTAATATGATTCTTGGAATATATTGAAATTCGTTTGGGGGAATACATGGTAAACATCTTTAATGAGGAGAGGCTTCAACAATATCCTAATAATAGGGACCCTCATTACCAGTGGAATACAATATTCATTATATATTGATGGTCTTAAATGTTATGGCAGAAACCCATTAGAGGAACCTTCATGGGATGGACAATTCCCATAATCATATAAATATTTAAGGGAACTCGTATGTGCAAATAATCATGATCATTCTTTCAGAAAGAATTTCGATGGGGCCTTGATATAATTGTATTGTTAATGATTTTAACATGAAAAAAGGAGTCCAATTTGGTAATTTAGATTAACTCAATATAAGTATAAGACCTTAGTGAAATGAGGGCTCTGAAAGATTCCCAAATATTCATAGAAAGTATCCTTTACAAAGTAACAAGACCTTTGTAAAATCATTCATGGCAATGGATCTTTTGAAAGGATCCAATATATACTTCAAGAATCCCAAATATTTCATAATGTTCATATATTATATATTTAGTTATGGTTCTCCAAATTGATGGTTTTTATATATTGTTAGTCCCAGTGGAGTTATGTAAGTGTAACTATGTGAATGTGTTTTAGAATAATCTATTATGAAGGATCTTAGTTAATATGAACTATAAATGTTTTATATATCTAGGGAATTACCTTGATGTTTTTATGTGTTTCCCTTTCTCCTCTTTAGTTATAGACTCCTATGTTATGTAATGGAATGCATTGAAGGCCTCTCACAATGTGGTAGATCACAAATATATTTATTCTTATCTCAAACATGATGGCATGGAAAAAATGTCCTCCTTTTTAAGTTTGTCTCACAGTATTTATTTGATAGTCTCAAAAAATCCATCCTTGTAATCTTTTGAATATGAATCTCAAAGGAAGCTGTCCGTAATAATTTATCACCTCTAAGAACTGTAAACTGACTATCAACCGAAAAAATGTTATGTGGCTATGAACGATTTATACTATGAAGTCACAAAGTGAATCTCTACCATTAAAATGTTATATGGTTCTAAAATATAATTGATATATCACTGTAAAATTCTTTTACATCATAAATGTTGATCTTTTTTTGAATGATATTATTTCATATTCTAAAATTTTCCTTCTATATTTTTCTTGTTGTTTGATCAACTTCTGAGAAATGATCAACATTCATGGGAATAAACAATACCCCCACCCCTCAGATTTAAATCGTATTGGAATGAAAATGAAATAATTTTTAGGAAACATTATTTCTGGCATAATGTAAATTTAGGTCACCTTGAACCTTATAAATAATTCTATATGGGTCCATTAATCAATACTTTGTGGTAAACCTATAATTCTATGAAGATTTTATTTCCATTAAATAATTTTTTATTTTTAATAAACTAATAAAACATTATATATAATAAGTATATTATCCTACAATAACAAACATAACTACAAATGATTTATATGAACCCTTCCTTCAAATAATCCTTAAGCAAGCTCTATAGATTCAAAAAAAATTCAAGTAGAATATAATTCATGTTATATTTTGGTGAAATTCATTACATTTATGGTTTTTTAATCTCTTTTATATTTAGTCCTATGAACATACTCATCCTTATTATTTTAAATTTTCGTCCTCTATATAAGTAATTCAATAATAAACTAGTTGCTTCTCTATAATGAGTAAAATGGACATGATCAACCTCATTGAATTAAATCATCACTAGCATATATACCCAAGAAATTTAATCTACTTATAATTGATGGGTGTAGGTGATGAGATGGAATGGAGCATTATTTTTTTGGAATGGTTCATTATCAAATAGGAAAACTATTCACGGGGTAAAATTCTTGGGTATACTCTTCTAACCCAAGAATAAAGAGAATTCACTACAAAACAAATTCTCTATAACTACTCATCCATATGAATGAAATAAACTACTAAACTGATATTGGTCTAGGCATCAAGATAATACCTTCACCTGGGATTGTTTTCAATATGTATTTGGATTATCCATTCTAGGTGAAATAATGTTTCATGGAGTTTAAGGAAGGATATAGGGTGGTAGGATTGTATGAAGTGGTATAGGTGTCACAGTGATTTTGACATGATAATAAGAATAAAATACCTAACATAAAATATATATACATACACCTTCCACATTATACATGGAGTTTTTAGGATAATCCTATAAGATATGTATATGATCAATGGGGATCCAATCCTTGGAGATATGTATGATGAGTTTATTCCACCATCCTTCATATGGGGAAATTAAAAAAAAAGGACACCTATAATTCCAAGAGAACTAGTTTTTCTCACAATAGAATCTATAAATAGGGATTTTCACCCTTAATCTGATGTTACTTTTAGTACCTTGGATGAAATTTTCATTATGTTAAATGGTTTAGATCCTTGTAAAATGAGACCTCATTGTGGACCATCCCGCAAGACTAAGGAGGCTCTGGGTTCATATTATCCAACAAATAAAGGAAATATGATTTATGGGATGAGCTTTAGAGGTTACCCATATGCTTAATTGATTTATTCCCAAAGAGGCCTTCCGGGAAGTTTTATTAGTGGCTATCTCTTCCTGCTCATTGATTTATTCATGAGAATAAGGATTCGGACCTTTTTAATTGAAACTCAGTAAGAAAGTGACTAACATATCAATGTGTCCCAATTTATTTTTCCATGTATAGATATAAATTTTGGATTTAATTTTAGGGGAGATACCTCATTAGAACTTGTTGGAAATTTACAAATGTTATGGTGTTAGACCATAAACTACATGCGAGTATATTAATTCATTGAATAATAAATCATACATTCAAGGTTGAATAATTTTCTTCATATTTTAATATGCGTTAAACAAATATCTCTTAATTGTCAAGGTATAGAAGTTCTGATAAATCTCAATAACAAGTTCATCTATTCATGCACTACCTTCTTTTAGAATAATCACTGATAACACTTCTAGGACCCATAAGTAGTGTTTTTACACGATGGAATTAAGGGATTTCATTCTTGTAATACCATCATGTTTTTATTAAATTTTTATTTCCAATATTTTTAACTTCTTTGATAGCTCTTGTTACATGAGACCGTATGTTTAAGTGAAACATTTTTTAATATTTAAAATTATATTATTACCTAGATGTTAATTTGGATGTTATTCACAATATTTAATAATATATAGGTTATTTTCTAAATTCTTACTCAATATAAATACTTATTAATTGATCATTCAATTTTTTTAATGTTATTTTATTTTTCCTAAATATATTTTTTCCAAATGTAAATAATTTATTTATTTCTCTGAAAAATTTTATAAAAAATTTCTTAAATGTGTAGAGTATAAATTTTATAAAAATTAACTTTATTTTTTTAAGTGATCATATCAAAATTATATTTCATTTAAATTATGGTATTTTTATAAAAATGTTTATTTTTTATAGAATAGTGAAAAATATTAATTTATATAAAACTATACATTTTAATGTTCATATAATGTATCCAATTTATTTTAAATATATTTAAAATTAACCTGAGGAATTATTAAATAGATATTGTCCAGTTAAAATCATTTTATTCTTCACTAAACCTAATTTCGGTAGAAGTAGATTTTTAAACACAAAACACATTTTCCTACAAAATGTTTTTTGTTTTTTATGAATTTATATTAATATAATTTTATTAAAATTAGAAAAATTGATTACTAAAAATTTGATTACATATTTATAATCATTAGGTTAAAAATCGGTAAATATGAATCTTTTATTTTAGGTCAAAAAATAGTAATCGTGGTAAAACATTCCACCACTCTAACGGTTAAATCAAAAAAATAAACGTTAAAACTAAGTTATAAAAATGATTATTCATATTTATTATTCTTTAATTAATTAAATTATACCATTACCAGCTTATCCTTTAATTTCTGTTTAATTATAGACAATTCTCTTTGAAAAATACTTATATATTATTTAAACCAACTTAAGTCAAAAAATGCCACTCTCTTAATTTTAAATACCATTTATTCATTCACATAAGAAATAATATTAGACGTGAACAAATATTAATAGTACTTTTGTTCCCAGTAAAATTAAATTCATGATGTTAATTTATTTATAATTTTTAGAAATTAAATAATTATCATAAATACTTACAAAAAGATGATACAGTAATTATTAAATTTTTGAAAAATCAATGAAATGATATTAGAAAAATTAAGTGTTATAATTTGAGATTGTTAAGGTAATACAAGATTTGTATAGAATAAAATGGAATTTTGGGTATATTTTTAAAATAATTGGTTCTAATAATATGGTTTTTATTTATTTTATTATTTTTAATTTTACGAATTGTGTCAAAATTGATAATAATGATATTTTAAGAAAATAATATTTTATTAAATTTTTAAATATCACAAAAAAATTAAATAATGACATTGAGAAAAAAATATTGTCCAAAATTTCATTGCTTACAAATTTATGATTTAATATTTACCTTATATGTAAAATAATAAGCTTTAATGAGTAAAAAAATGGTTACCACTGCTATTTTTAAAATTTGTTAATTAAGGGTTGAAAAAAAATTAAGGATTAATGTATAACATAAACCTATTAAACTTTTATTTATTTATTATATTCCAACTCTATACTACCATATCTTAGAATTCAAGACTATTTTGATTTTTTTCCCCATAATTGTATGGTTATATTTTACTTTTTTATGAAATTCCAAAAATACACATCACCACAATTATTAAAGGACACCTACTCCCTCACTTCGTTACACCACGTTGAGCCTTTTGTATCAACCATAATCTTAGAATTATCTTCTAAACACACCTATCCACATTTAAAAATATCAGGTCTTCCTAACAGACCAACCATAGAGCTGTTTATAGGATATCTAAAGGAGTTATTTAGAAGGAGTGGAAACCTCTCTAACAGGTCACTTTATTTTTCTAATATTATATACCTCGAATTAATATATTATAGTTATCATAAAATAATTATTGAAGTATACTAAAAATTATTAAATTTATTCATGAAAATTAATATATCATTATACACCTTATTTCCCATCAAATAACATGTGAAATATTTGGTCATGCATATCTATGGCTTACTATCTTTATGTAGCTATACAAATAATTTTTCATCACCATATTTTATCGATGATAATTTTTAGAAGATTAATATTTATATATGATTTTTATGACATAGTTATACTTATTGAATTATAACAACATGACATCCATCTTATCATCCATTGTTTTGGAAAACAATAATGTCTCTCATGCATATATATGGACCACCATCTCCACGATGTGATGTGATTAATTTTTCATTTATATTTCACATGGATTGTAATAGGGATGAATTTTATGAATACATATTATATATATAATTTAATAATAATTATGAAAATTTGAATAATTATTTACCTTTCTTTCATTCCATCACTTGAAAAATGAAAATAGCATTGATCTGTACGTGTGACATACCGTCTACAAGAATGGTGTTATTCATTTTTCTATATCTACATTTTATGAACTATTATCAATACTTATATAATTAAAATAGTTTTTATAAAATTATTAAATATTTTCAATTGATGGTTCTATGATGAAACCGTAAATATCGGTACTACCGAAACGAAACATGTTTGGAAAATGAATCTGTTATAAAAAAAGTAGTGATTTCAATAAGAATAATATAATATATCTGTATTTATTATAAATAAGGTTTGAATAAGAATTTGGGGTGGAGGGAATTGAGTTAAGGGTTTATTTCAAAATCTCATCATTATTCAGGATGGTTTATGCTAAAACACCACTGATGAATATTTCAATTTCACGTCCATGTTTTCAAAAAAACCAAAAAGGTTTTTAAAATAAACCTCTATTTTTTAAATTTGTATTTAACAAATTTTGAATTTTAATAAATTATTTGAAGGGGATCTTTTTTCATTTTCACAATGACGTACTTTGTGACTTTCTCGTCCAAAATATTGATAGAATGTTTTTTTTAATTATATGACATGAGATTATTTTCATGTATTCATCAATCCTTAAATTTTTAAGATTAATTCATAATCATGCCTATTTATTTTCAAAAAATGGTTTCATTTATAATTTTATATCTTTTTTAAAAGAGAAGTGATTTTTTAATGAAATTTTTTTTTTCTCAAAATTATTTCAAGTGATCTTTCTATATATTTTTTCCATCTAAGTTGAAATATGTTTATGATACTTATGTTTTTGTAGGAATATGATCCAATGATACCATATTTATTATTATTTTAGATGGTTCATATTTTTGATGAAAATATGTTCATGAAACCCATTCCCATTTTATGGGTTACGCATTAATGAAATTAATTTTTTTTCATGACATATGAGACGATGAATGTCTTATGATCTTGTGGAACAAATATGTTTGATTTTTTTATATGAAGGGTTAGATTTTTATCTCCTTATAATGAATTAGAAAAATATGGATAACTCATGTGGTTAATATTCTATGCGTGAACCAGGTTTTATTTTCACAATTTTATACAAGGTCCAATAATTTCTTATCTATATAATTATGTGTGGAACTGGGTTTCATGTCCATATTTTTTGGATTGGAATTGGATTTTTGTAAATATTTTTATGTGTGGACCTATATTTCATTTCCATAAGAATGTGAATAGAACACATTTATTTTCAATAAGTTTTTAGGAGGGCCTAATGTCATGTCCTAAACCTAATGGGTGAACCTATTTTTATTTATATATGATCAGAGAGTTATAAGTTTATATGTATTCCAAAAATATTTATCTTATGTCATTACCATTCACTTTTGGATTATGTTATTTTATTAATTTATTATTTATATCTTATGAAATACTAATCATTATTCCTTGAATCAATATTATGATCTATGATATTCAGGGTGTACAATTCAATTGTTCATATGATGTTCTAACACCCTTATGAATGAGTTATGAATATGTGATTTTTGATATCTCAATTTTTTAACCATATGAAGAATCTAATATCACTATTTCAAATGTTTACAGCTCCAAAATTATAAATAAATTTTTTAGCAATTATGTTTCTAAGATGGGTTCTAATTTTGAATAACATAATGGGAGGTGATATATATCATTTTTGAGCCACTTTTGTTTTCAAGTATCCAATGGAACTAGACATATACAACTCTATCATGGATCAAAATTTTATATAATAAATTCTCATATATGTATATTCAGCAAATCTTTACGAAATGTCTGGTTAATTATAGTTGTTATTATAGTAGGGTTTTATTAACCTTTGGAAACTAGAATGAAAAAACATTAGTCAAAACCCTAGGGATAGTCCTAAGAATGGGATAATATGATAATTTTTTTGATCATGGATAACCTAGGTTAAACATAATGTGCCATAGTATTACAATAATATGTCTTAATTTAAACATCAAAGGAATGATGTTTTATAATTATGTTGTTTGATATATGATTATCATTTCTTACACAATGATTTGTTTTTTATAAAGTGGTGAGAACTAAAAGGAATCATTCAAAAAAAATTAATTTCATCAATGTGTATCCCATAAAATATATTGTGAACATCTGAATGCACTAAGGAGGGAGAAACATGTTGTTGAATCATTTATGAGACGGTGACCACCATACTTCTATGGTATTCTAATGTAATGGTTTTTTATCAATGAATTAATTTGATGGAAAAGATGTTTTATTTTCTTTAGTTATCAGACCATGAAAAGTTTTCAAAGCTGTTTATCCTTTTGATGTTGAAGTATATCAATGGTGGAATATTACATAGAATACTTTGAAAGATAATGAAATTATTTGTTTAGAATTTTATGAATTTAAAGGAATATTTTTCAGTAATTAGTTCACTATTATTCTATATGAAAAAATGGATAATGTGTTTTTTGATATTATAAATAAAGATTTAAAATCCCTTGGTACATATGAGGAAAATATTACAGGACATAAAAGGTATGCTTTAGTTTTAATTATTAGACCTAAAAAATTGATCATTTTTTTGTGTCTTGAAACTAATTATTCAAAAATAATTATTCATATGAAACATTGGAAGTTATGAAAAAATTGATTTATGTCCAATAAAATTATAAATTGAATCTATAAAACCTAAATGATTAGTTCATATGAAAAGGTGGGGGAGATTCCTTAAAATTCTAGTGGTCTTCCACATTAAGGGAAGAAAAAGTTATTACTTCCCATTTTCCTAAAATGTGTGAAAGAGTACTAATGTTAATGTATGAAATGAAAAAAATGATTCCTAAATAATAATCCTAGAAATTGAGAAAAGTAATTGTACTGTGATTTAAAGAGGCCATTTAATGATATTAATGGAGAGAGTGCTCAAAAAATGCACCAATCACTTTTTAGTGCTATAAATGAGAATAAATTGGGAACTATGTGAATCAATGCCTTAATCCGATGGATATTTAAGATAGTAAGACACAGCATCATATGAATACAAATGAAATAGGGAAATATTATCCAACTAAAAGAGTTAAAAAGAATCATGATAGTTAGGGTACACATATCCTCCACTCCAGAATATGGGATTTCATGTTGACATTTATATGAATAATACCTAAGAAAATATTATCCATTCGTGAAGTTTGATGTGATTCTAAGCATTAATTATCTCTCCCAACATATATTTCATATATATTTCTTGAATAAATAGATCATATATTATTATGATTCATCTTATGATTATCTACAATGTAAGGATGAACCAAAACCACTAATGGAAATATTTTGAATAAGAAAATATCTTATATAAATAATAAAGGAGGAATTATCCTTAAGAATATATGACTATGACCTTTTGCAAAATTATTAGTAATATTTGGATGTTATAATATTATGTTTTATACTTTTTCATTTGAGACTTTATGAGTAATTAAAATTATTTTTATATTGGTTGTGGAAGGATATGAGATCAAATTATTTTTGGTTTTTGAATATGGTCGATAACATTTTGGAGGATTATTAATGTTAAATAGATGTTGTTAAAAATATATTGTTAATTAAAATATTTATAGGATAAATTAATGACTTATGAGTCTTATTATTAGATTAAATGGTGAGGGTACAAAGCATTCATCTCAAATATCAATTTCATTGAGTAATACATCTAGTGAAATCATATAGAAGCACAAACAAATTATGTGGTTATTCTTATAGAATCACAAGAAATCATGTAAGTTTATTTTCTTGATTTTTTATCTATTCTAAAATAATCCTTCAAAATTAATAAAAGGACCTTCAAAGAAAAAATGGTATTCATCTCATTTTCTAACAGAGAAATCAATGGTCTTTTAACCCATCATAGATTTACAGTTTTGTAATGGTTAATTTTCTCTTAACTAGGATCTCAATTACTCTCTTTCAGTCATTCCCAATTATTTTTTTAATCCATATCCTTGTTTTCAATTTGTATCTATGTATAGTGATTTGGAAACCTAGTTATGCATTATTTATTATGACCTTTGTAATTTTCATTCTCATTTTTTCATGATAATGTTTTATTAGCCCTTGCAATGTTGAAGGTTTAAAAAAAGGAATTTTAAATGAAAACAATTGATAACTATGAAAAAATTTAATGGTTTTCATTTATTTAAGGGGGAGTCTTTAACCCCATGATCTTTTATGAAATTTTCCATTCAAGTATATTTAACTTTTTTGATATCTCTTGTTACATTCAACCTAATGTTTATGAAACCCATGATATACTATTTGAAGTATTGTTATTACTAAGATGTCAAATTATTGAGTAGTAATACATTAAAATTCATTTCATATTATATGGAATGTCCCAACTCAATATAAATACTTTCTAATTAGTCATTCAATTTTTTGTAATGTCCTTTTATTTTTCAAAAAAAAAATTTCATAAATTAAATATTATTGATTTTTGTTATAAAATATTATAAATAATTATTAGTAATTTTAAAAAATATATTTTATAAAATTAACTTCATTTTTTAAATAAACAAATCAAAATTATGTTTTTTAATTTCCTTGATAATTTTCTTAAAAGGTTGATTTAGCAATGAATATTGAAAAAAATAATTTTTATAAAATTATAATTTTATATTTTCATATAAAATATCATTATGATTTTAATTTTAACTCAATGTAACATAATTATTATTTAATTATATATAATATAATTAACTTAATTTTGATAATCATTATACATGATTTTGGTATAAGTACGTTTTTTCCGTAAAACAAATTTTTCTAAAAGCTATTTTTCATTGCATTTTGAGAATTTATATTAAATTTAATTTCCAAAACTTATAGAAATTTAATAATTAAAAATTGATTACATATTTATAATCCTGAGTTTAATATTTTATAAACATTCCCTTCTATTTTTAGTCAAAAATGAATATTAACTACGGTAAAATTTACCATCATGCTAAAAGGTAAATCAAGTAAATATTGGTTAAAACTAAGTGATAAGGCCATAATTATTAATCTTAATTATTATTGGTTGAATTAATTTTACCCTTATCACCATAGTCTATAATTGGAGTTTTATTGGAAACATTTCTATGATAATTACATATATATTATTTAAACTAAATAAAGTGATAAAATGTCACTCTATTTATTTTAAATATCATTTATGTGTTCCCATAAGAATAAAAGTTTGTTATGAATGAATATTAATATTAATTTTGTGGATACCTAATTATATTAATGATGGTAATTCATTAATAACTTGTATTATTTAAATAATTTCTTTAAATACTTAAACAATGTTAATGTAGTAGTTATTCAATTTTGGGAAAAATCAAATACATGACATTACAAATGTATAAATTATTATAATTTGAGATAATTTAAGTGATCCAAGAATTTTTCAAATGTAATGACATGTTTATGATTTGATAAAATAAATATTTCTAATTATTAATTTTAAATTAATGTTATTAAATTCAATGTAATGAATAGTGTAAAAATTGAATATAATGATATTTTATAGAAATAATATTTTATTAAATTATTTAAAAAATCCTAACATTATATAAAATAATCAAAAGGGGGATAATATATGGTCTAAAATTTCATCCTTTACCCATTTATTATCCAATATTTAATTTATAACTAAAATAGTAACCTTTTAAGAGTAAGAAATATATTACAATGGTAAATGTTAAAACATGTTAATTAAGAGGTTAAACCAAAAGATATTGTTTAAAATATCACATAGATCTGATGAAATATTATTTTTGATTGTTTTTAAACCATATCCTACAATATGTTATAATTCATCACCATTTTAATTTATTTTTCACACCTGGATTTTCTATTCCATGCTTTATTCGATGTTCTCATTTGGTTCTTAGCTTTCTCTCGGTTTTCGGGTATTCCAGGTTTAAAATATTGGTGCCTCTTATGTTAATGATCTATGACTTCAGTCATGGGGGTATTTTATGGTACATGTCCTTATATTGTTTCAAAGGGATGGTATGATTTTTAGGTGGTTTGGAGTTGGATTTGTGACACTCCAAGTGGCACCACTTGTGGGGTATGTTGTTGAGGTGGTTTGTACCTAGGAGTTGGATGAGTAAATGCAAACTTGGGACTATCTAGCGTCTCATTATGAAGATATCTTAAAGGATGATCCAGATATCTAGGTAAATTCCTTTCCTTGGAAATTTTTTAGGGAATGTGATTCCAACTGTCTTAGACTTGTCTTTAATAAGTCAATTGTCTCTTTTGCTACTTGATCTGTTTCAAATGTGAGGGTTTTCACTTTCCCCTTAAAAGTGTTTGAAAATAAAAAAGTTAATTTGGAGGTTCTCCCCTGTCCATTACCTCTATTTCCCCTTAGTTTTCCCCCTTGTACCCCCCACCCTAAAATTGTAGGCAAAAGATCACTTTTTCGGTGGCCATAACAGGCCGCATGGTTCGGCCGAAGAATTTACTAAATTGTGCCACCAAACCATGAAAGTTGTCCTGTACATTATAATTTTGTGTGTTTTGACTCTGTTTCCCTTCCTAAAATAAACAAAATACCCCCCCCCCCCCTTTCTTCCCAATTTAGTTCCCTACCTCCATGTACATCCTCCATGCTCTCTCACCCTCCTTTGGAACTCAATTTTAAAGGTAGATTTCAAGGATAAAACATCAAAAACATGCAAGTAAGTTTTTATCTCTTTGATTTCTTCCCTTTACTTAGGGTTTCATTCACCCTTTCATGATTTTATAAAATGTAAAAAGGTTAGGGTTCGTACCTCAGGGTTTTATTTCAGTTTTGTGGTCTAATATTGTGATTTTAGGTTGGATTTCACTCCCTCCTATTGCGGTGGTGATGCGGTTGATGTTTCACGCAATGAATTGGAGGTTTTGACAGAAAAGGTTTATGATTCCATGTGTATTAATTTATTGATGACTTATAATGCTTGATTTAGTTATCTTTCATATTCCTTATGTGTTTTTTGTTGTACAGAAACTATTTTTTATGTATTTGGTTAAGCGTTTAATTTTATAGTTTCATCTTTTCTTTACATTGGGTGTTTTCTATGTGTAACTCTTGTGGTAATATTTGGGTTTATTTTATAACATATGAAATTGGTTTGTTAAATGCCTTTTGGGCATCCAATTCTGCATTGGTAGGTTCTTTTTGAGCTTTTGGGTTTAAAGGAGTTTTTTTTAATTGGTTTTGGTGCAAAACCTTGACATGCTTCTTGATAGTGTTCTATGAAAATTCTAAATGGTTTAATGAGATATAAAAAGGGTGAAAAAGAATGTTTATGTTTTGTTTTTGTGGTTTTATGTCCATAAAATGAGTTTCTGAAAGGTAATGTGGTTATTTGAGATGTCAAACGATATGATAATGTCGTATTATATTTTGAGATGATTTATTAAATATTGATGTGGGTGTGAAAGATGTTTGGGAGATGTTTCATGTGAGTATGATGAAAAATGATTTTTAAGGTGAAAAGGGTATTATGTGAAATGTATGTGTGGGATGTATGTCATGTGTGAGTGATTTTTAAAAATCATCTTTATGTGAAAACGGTATTTCTAAAATGAGGAACATGTTTGAGAACAAAAGGGAAACCTAGGTATCTAGGTGGGTGGGCGTGTACTAGTATGCTAGTGATCCCTAGGGGTTTGAAACCAATTTCACATAGAATGTTTGATGATTAAAACACTAAATAAACCATGATAATTATGATGATGATGATAATTGGGGCCACTTGGTTATGGTTATAATCCCTACTAGTGGCTCGTGTGCATGAGAATGGAT
Source organism: Viscum album (assembly GCA_963277665.1). NCBI lineage: Eukaryota > Viridiplantae > Streptophyta > Magnoliopsida > Santalales > Viscaceae > Viscum > Viscum album. The sequence continues at coordinate 34,552,694 of OY728143.1, forward strand.
ATTTTTATGGTTACTTTACCGAGATACAAGGTACCTGAGACCGATAGTGAGCTAGTGCCTAGGAGTTATTTCCCATTTCTTGTGATCATTATATAATTTATCCTTACCATCAGAATAAGGTATGTTTGGCTAGAAAATTAAGTATCTTTCGCATTCTTTTTAAAAGTTTTGATTCTTCAATGTAGCCTACATGAAAAATGTCTTTATATAAAGTTCCATTTCTTTAAAATTCTTTATATAATCACATGTTCATGAAAAAATGAAAGATCTTCATATTTGAATGTTTATCACATGTAATAATTTAGTGGCAGAATCCTACTATGCTTTTTCACACAACTTACTTACACCCTTGGGTGTTAGTAGACATGGTTATTTTTTGCAGGTTTGGGTAGATATTTTAGCGCCCATAGTTCGGTCTCTAGAGGTGATTCGTGATGTAGTGTTATATAGATGGCTTGAGGGAAATTTCTCTTTCCCTGAGGAGGTTCTAGGGATGTCCATTTTGGGTTTCCAACATTTCTACAGTCTTTGAGAATTCTATTCAATTATGTAATTCAATTATTAATTATTGTTAAAGATGGTTTGTTTTAGAAAAACAGATTTGATATATTGGATTTGTTTGTTGTTTTATGTTTATAACCTTGGGTAAATAATTCCCAAATATAATTTTATGATACCCGAACACATTTTCCATCCACTGAGGATCAAAAACTCTTCTCGGGCCTTATCTTTGACCGTGTCGGGTGCCAGTTTTGATGGCGACCAGATTTGGTTCGTGACAAAAATGGTATGAGAGGCAGGTTAGCTTCACTCTTTGAGTCAAGATATTTGGGGAGGAGTCGGGATAGTGTTTAGTTATGATTTTTGGGGCTTGAAATTATTATTATGAGTAGTGTGTATGGCTAGATCACCTCATGACATGATTCAATTCAACAGGGGAAGTTGGGTTTTATCTGAGTCCTTTAGTTTTCATGGGTTGATGATCATTTTGGGAAATGAATATAGAGTTAGGATAATGGTCTCAGTGAGATTTCAGGGCCTGGAAAGCCATGTAAAGATGAGGATATTGTCATAGAACACTCTCTATTGTGGTGAAGTGAATGGTTTATAGCTGCCAAACATATGTCCAAGTCACCCTCCAAAACCACTTTACTCTCACGTTTCATTATGTCTTTTATTTTTGGAATCTTTGGTGTTTGGTTTTAAAAAAAATTACTTTGTTTTATGAAGAATAATGTTTTTGTGAAATGATCTTCTAATAAACAGGGAAGTGTTTGATTTTTGAAATGGTGTAACTAAATTTTTTAGAATTGTTTCGAAAGGTAAAATGGTGTGTTTACAACTCTTTTTAAAGCAGGAACTATGTTAATGTTTGATTCGAAAAAGTGTTTCCAATAGATTTCTCTAAACTATTTCATGGTTCATTAATATGATGGAGTATTTTGGAGGTCATGTGTGATGTTTGGAAATGGGTTTTTATTTGATTTGGTATCTATAGATTCTTTGAAAAGTTTTATCAAATTTCGGAATCTTGTTTAAAAATGAGAAGAGTTGAGTTCCCCATTTAATAGGATTTTTTGAAATAGAGTTTTCATGAAATTAGATGTGTTTTGAAACTGGCTGAAATGTTTTAAAATTTATGTACATTTATTTAAAGTGAGTTTTACTTAATTATTGGTGATCTTTTGAAAAGTTTTATGAACAATTGGAACCTTGTTTTAAATAAATAGATATGAGTTTTCAAATGAATGTGGGTTGATTAGAGGGATTTTTCATAATACCAAGAGTGTTTTAAAATGGGATGAGATGTTTGGAAATTAATATGTATGATTTCAATGTGAGTTATTTTTTTAATTATTGGACTATTAAAAATAGTTTTCTAAGATGTAAACTGGGTTTGATTTTTGGTTAGCGGTCTTGAGAAAAAAAGGAAGTGTCAGTGGAATGTATAGTTTTTAAAATTAGAAGAATTATTTTGTTTTAACCTTTTTTACTTCTTTGAGTGACCAAATACCTTGGGTTATATGTGATGATGGATGTATAATGGAATGGATGGATAAGTGTCAGGATTTATATGAGTATGGTGCCCAGTGTGGCATGGAAACACGCATGTGTGAGGCCCATGGGGTACCATTGGTGGATACGATAACCGCCGAACTGTTTATTTTCAAAGAGTTGATTTTAAAGGAAAATATGATGTCTTGATAGCTGGTTTGGGTTGGTGTTTCTTATGTATTTTTTTTTTAAATTTTGTTTTGTGGGATGTTTTGAGTCCAAGAACACCTCTTGTCTCAACGGTGTTTTGGGTTTTGGTTTTTTCGGTAAGCATGGTTGAAGGGCTAGTTAGTGGTCTTCTTATGAGAACTATTTTGGGATTATTTTATAGTGGTTCCCATCATGTGTTGGGATATGGATTGTTGTATTTTTTGACCAATGTATTCAATTTTTTGGGTCCTTGGGTTCTCTCATTGGATACAGCACACCCCCATTAAGAGCTAATTCATGACTAAATTGTATCCCAGACTATTTCACTGTTGGAAGATCATCCAGTTGATCAATATAAGGAATCATTTTCTCGAGCGTTGGGGAATGAGTATACACCATTTCCTTTCATGGGTTTTTAGATCCTCTACTAGAGGGAGATTGGTCGTGGAAGGTTGAAAGAGACCATAGATTCTTAAGATACCCAATTCGTCAAAGGTAAAAGAAGTCTGGGGTTGTTAGTGTGGAGGGTGTCTAAGAGGACCGTTTGGTCCTTCACAATCTCTTTAAAGAAGGGGTTCATGTTAAACAACTAGTGTAGGAAATTTGGTCATGAGAGGTTGTTATGGGAACATTCTAAAATTGGGTGATGTATGGGGACGTTGCAAAAGGTCCATCTCCATGTATTATTTCTATCAGTTACAACGGTTATGTTTGTTGATGCTTTGTGATGTCATGTTCTTGTTTGACTATTAAGGTGAAGTTTTAAAATATTTTTGTGACTCTTATTTTTCAGAAGTGTGTCTCCTTTTATGAGATCTCAACATTCCTTATTTAGAGGAAGGTGCTTCTATATTTCTTTTCCTCCTTCTATTTGTCATTCAAACAAACAAGGGGTGATGTGTGTGCATCTTCTAAGAACATGATTCAATGAAATGTTTGGTTAAGGTAAAGGTAGTTTAGAATGTGTTATGTCTTAGTGAAAAAGTCTGGGATATGGGTATAATTTTCATGGCACTAAAAGAAGAAGTTCATTTCGGGGGTTTCCAAAGCTTAACTGTGAGGCTGAAGATGCTTCAATCATTTGATCTCCAGCCATAGGTCCTGGAGTGAAGCTGATGCATAGTACAGGGAAATACCGGGGTCATTCAAACCCTTGTACAAATTCATATCTTCATTATGAAGATGGGAATATTTTAAACCTCTGGTGTTCTCATATTGATTGTTTTGTACCCATTCGATGGGAAAAAGTGGGAGGACCTCATGTCAATGTGATCAAACAATGTCATTCTTTCCCCCCATGGATTACATAGAGTTTTTGGAGAATGGTTTTAGATTTGTCTAGCTTGGTTGAGTGCATGATTAGTAATACCCATGCCCCAAAAAACCATGCGGATAGAAGGATCCCCTTGGTTAGCGCAGGGTTTCCAAAACTGTAAGGACTAATCATGTGTTCATCACAACTCTTTAAATTTTGGGGTCATTCTATGTTGTCTCGTGATGTTTTGTTAAGATGGTTGGTTGTAATATTTGGGACACCCAATATGAGTCTTATATAATTTATTTTGGAAAGGTCTAATGGATGTCCACCCTTGAACCAAGGAGTCTGTTTGGGCCTCCCCCTGGTAGTGTCATTATTTTGTCTTAGGTATCTTTAAGTTGTCTCTTATAGTGGGGAGCCCATTTGTGTGTCCTCGTACTAGTAACTCATATTTTTCCTTGGAATTGTCTTTGTGGTATATATTCTCAATTGAAGCAATCTAACTACAAACATCTTTCTTGGATAAACATTGTGATTGGAGAGCACCCAATGGTTTAGTTAATGTAAGGTAAATGTAACTTTGTACGATGTTGTTGTTCGTTTGGGTAAATTTTTTGATTATTGTTTCGATAGTGTTTTAGGAGTTTTATTTTTGGATAATGTCTGATTTTTGTTGCTCATTTTAGTAATGCAATGTAAGTTTTCGTTTGTGAGAGTATTCCTTCCTCAATTGATCACTGGAGGTGTTTTGGCCTCTGGGGGTGAATCTTGGAAAATGAGTACAACTTGGTTTATTAGTTGGGTTCATTTTTTTTATTTTGGAATTGATTTAGCTTCTAAATGGTGAAAATATTTATATTGGGGAGAATTTTCACACCTGTAGTTTACTTCCATGCTTTGATTTAAGTTTCCATTTGGTTCTTGGTTTTCTCTTTGTTTCCGAGTTTTCTGGGTTTAAAATTGTGGTTCCTATTGTTTTATTGATATTTGAATTAAGTCTTGGGGGTATTTTATGGAAGATGGCCACCTATTTTTTTCAAAGGGATGGTATGTGGTTGAGGTGGTTTGGAGTTGGGTTTGTGACACTTCAAAAGGCACCACTTGTGCGGTATGTTGTTGAGGTAGTTTGTTCTAATTAGTTGGATGATTTTTGGGGTGAAAAGACTACTTTTTTTAACTTTTCCTCCCCTATCCTTGGTCTATATTTCCCCATATGTTTCCCTCTTTGACCATCCAGAAATTGGATTCCAAACATCACTTTTTGGGTGTCCATAACAGGCCACATGATTTGGCCGTAGGGTTTACAAAACTGTGTGGCCAAATCATGCAAGATGTCCAACAAATTAATATTTTGGTTTTTTTGACTATTTACCCTTCTATAAATAAACAATATCCACTAATTTCTTCAACATTTCATTCCCTACCTCCATTTAAATACTCCATGCTCTCTCACCCTCCCTTGTAACTCAATTTTAAAGGGATATTTGATGGGGAAAACATAAAAAACAAGAAATAAATTTTTATCTTTTTCATTTCTTTCCATTACTTAGGGTTTCATTAATCATTTCATTAATTTATCAAATTTAAAGAAGTTAGTGTTCGTACCTAAGGACTCTAATTGAGTTTATTGGTATAATATTGGGGATTTAGGTTGGATATCACTCCATCGTGGGGCGATGGTAGTGTGGTTGATGTTTCGCACAACAAATTTCGGGTTTGGACACAAAAAGTAGGTGATTCCGTGTGTAAGAATTTATTTATGAGTTTTCATGATTGATTTACGTATTTTCCATGTTCTTAATATGTTTCTTTGGTATAAAAACCATTTTTCTGGATTTGGTTAACAGTTTAATTTCACAGTTTCATTTTTGTTTTAAATTTTCTGTTTTCTATGTGTAACTCTTGAGGTAATATTTGGGTGTATTTTATAACATTTGAAAGTGGATTATTAAATGATTTTTGGACTTCCAATTCTTTTTTGGTAGGGTATTGGTGTGATTTTGGGTTTAAAAGATGGGTTTTAATGGGTTTTCGGTGAAAATTATTCTCATTCTTCTTAAAATGGTTCTATGAAAATTCTAAATGGTTTACTGAGTTACAAAAATGGTGAAAAGGATATATATGTACTTATTTGATGGGATTATGTAATTAAAATGTGTTCCTAAAGGTAAAGTGGTTATTTTAGATGTCAAATGTTTTGATTAATTTTTATAATTTTTTAATATAATTAATTAAATTGTGATGTAGATGTGAAACATGTTTGTGGGATTTTTCGTGTGAGTTTTATGATAAAATGAATTTTATGGTGAAAAGGGTATTGTGTGAAAAGTATTTGTTTGATGTTTGTTGTGTTTTAATGGTTTGGAAAATGAATAATTCTATGAAAATAGTACTTTTAAAATTTGGATCTTGTTTGTGCATAAAAGGGAAACCCGAGTATCTAGGTTGATGGACGTGTACAAGGTTTCAAGTGATCCTATGGGGTTTGGCCCCAGTTTTACGTAGCATGTTTGATGATGACAATATAAACTAAAATATGATGATTATGATTATGATAATTTTGTTAGGGGACCACTAGGTTTTGGTTATGATCCCTACTAGTGTCTCTTTTGCATAAGAACATATTTTATTATGGTTACTTTCAACGAGATACGAGGTAACTGGGACCCACAACGAGCTAGTGGCTAGGGGTTATTTCATGTTTCGTGTTCTAATTTGATACATTACTATTATCATTGGAATATGGTATGTTTGGATAAAAAATTCAATATCTTTCCCCATAATTTTTTAAAAAATTATTCTTCAATATAGCCCACCTGAAAACTGTTTTCAATTTATGTTGCATCTCTTTAAAATTCTTAATAACATAAAAATTTTATGAAAACATGCAAGCTTTTAATCTTGTAATTTTTATCACAATGAATAATTTAGTGGAAGGATTCTACTAGCCTTTGGTTCAAACCCTTCATACACCCTTTGGTGTAAGTAGACTTGGTTATTTTGTCGTAGGCTTCGCTAGAGATTATAGTGCCAATGGTTCGGGTTTCTCGTGGTCCTTCGTGATGCAGTGTTGTAGAGACGGCGTGAGGGAGGTACCTCTTTCCATGAGGTGGTTATTAGGATATACATTTTGTTTTTCTTCATTTGATATAGTCTATGATAATTGTTTTAAATTATGTTAATTCATTCTGAATTTTTTTTAAATATGTTTTAGTTCGAAAAAAATTCAGATTTGTTATGTTGGATTTGTTTGTTGTTTTATGTTGATAACCTTAGGTATATCATTCCCAAATTTCATTTGATGTTATTTTGGCACTTTTCTAACCAGTGGAGATTATGAATTCCCTTTGGTCCCTATAGAGGACCGTGTCGAGTTTCGATTTTTATGGGAACTAGATTCGGTTCGTGGCGATATTTCTCCCTAGAAGGGTCCTATTATATTTTATTTTTTAAGAAATCCCAAATGCGGGCCTCACCTCAATTATAATAGGATAAATAATGCATCACTTTTTTACACCACATTGAACCTTCTAGAGCTAATATACTCTAATATATTTTTTTAAAATTCCACAACTGCATTCTTGAGGTGATGGTCTCCCCAAAATTTCAATCCTAGAGTCATTTAGGGGATATTTATAGGAGTCAGTTCGAAGAAGAAGTAATCACTCTAACAGATCACTTTATTTCTGTATACTTATTTAGCTCCTATAAATATATTATATTTATTGTAAAATAATAAATTAATTATTATTAATATGATGAAATGTTATTAGGTTTATGAAAATGTATAAATCCTTTTTCCCATCAAATAATAAATGAAGGTGTCGCTTCTGCGTACGTATGTTTTTCTGCCTCCACGTAGTGATAAAATTAATTTTTCAACATAAAATTTTAAGGTTGTTAATTATGATGCGTTTAATGTTTATATATTATATTTCTGAAATAAATATACTTTTTTAATGATGTATTATTATAATTGAGTCTTTCTAGAAATGATAATGTTACTCATCCGTATGTATGGATATTTATCTCAATGATGGGATGTGATTTTTTTCACATATATTTAACATGGATATTAACATATTTGAATGTGTGGAATATATATTATATATATGATATATTAAAAATTATTTATAGATTACTTATTATTTACCTTTCTTTCATTCAATCAGTTGAAAAATGGAAACAATGTTCATGCATACGTACGAACTACAGTCTCTATGAATGGAGTAATCCATTTTTCTATCCCTATATTTTATGAATTATTATAAATATATATATAAATAATATATATTATTTTTAAAACTTAAATAAAATTATTCAAATTAGGGTACAATTTTCAAATTATAAGTATCAGGACAAAAAACTAAGACTTGCTTGCGAAACGAAGCAGTAATCACCAAAAACAGAGATTTTTTTAAAAAATATTATTAGACATGTTAAAAGATGTTATAAATAAATAATAAATGGTATGATATATATGGTTATTTAATACATGTATACTATATCCATATTTTTTATACATTAGTTTTTACTACGAATGAGTAAAGGCGATACATGGGGAAGGGATTATTTCACAATCTTACCTTTATTAGGGCTTATTTATATTTGAGTTCCTACAAGGTTATGGTTCTCTTCAATGTCCTTATTTTTTAGAAACAATTAAAATATATTTTACATTGTATTAAGAAAAATATTAATTTTTACCATTTTTTGACTTATTAAATAATAGTATGAAAGTAATATTTTTACCGTTTTTCAAAACAATGTTCTTTGTGACTTTTTCAGCCAACATATAGAAGGAATATATTATAACATATATGAAATGGTTTAATTTTACCTTTTTAATAATTCCATAATTCATTAATTATACCTTTACATTTTTACAAATTTATTTTTAGAGAATTTTTTTACATTTATAAGTTGACGTATTTTTTAAAAGAGAAGAGATTTTTAAATTGAATAGTTATTTACCTAAAAAAAGTCCATCTTATATTCTAGAAAAATATATATAAGATAAAATAATTTGATGATACTTATGTTATAATATTAATAATATCTATGGATTCCATAATTATTCAAATTAATGATTTTTTATTTTTATCATGAAAATATTTTGAGGAAATTTTTTCCATTTCTTGTGAGTTATAATTTGATGAAAATTATTTCCAATCAAGATTTTTGGGATGAATATTGGTTTATGATATTGAGGACCACATATGTATGATATGTTTATGTGTGGGGTGGGATCTATATCTCATTCCAATGGATTGGGTAGTTACGGATAATACATGAGGTAAATATGTTATCTGTGAATCTAATTTCATGTACACAATTTTTTTTTGGACATGGATTTTATATCCATAAGTGTACGTATGGACATAGATTTCATGTCCATGAGTTTTTGTCTTGACATGGATTTCATGTCCATAATATTATGTAAGGAAAATACTTTCAGGTTAATTATATTTTCGACAGACCTAGTTTCATGATCATAAGTCCATACAAAAGGTATATTTCATGTCAATAACATAATGAGAAAACCTCTTTCTATTAATATATTCTCACAATGTTATATGTTTATGTTTATAAAAAATTCCATATCTTATGTCAAATATATTCTTTCATGGATTATGTTGTTTTATTATTAGTTTTAATGTCTTATGAACTACCAATATTTTTCTCATGACTTAAGAATATGATTTATGATAGAGAGTGTCTATATTTTAAAATTTATGTTCATGTTTTACACCCATATTCTCATGTTACGAATGTTTTATTATTGATAAATATATTTTTTACAATTAATCAGGATATTATATCTCTGTTTCATATGTTTTCTTTCCAAAGTTTCTGAATAATGGTTTTATAAATGATGAATTTAATAAGGGTTCGAGTTTTGAAAAACATAATAGGAGAATATATCGAACATTTTTGGACTAGTAGTTTGTGTCAATAAGATTCTAAAGGCACTGGATCTATCAAATTATTGTTTTGAAAAACAAATTATATAATGAATGTTAATCTTTGTAGATATAATAACTATGTATTAAAATTATGGGATATTACAATTCTAGAATAACAAAATGATAGGGAGAATACTTGTAAGGCATATGCAACATACTGATTTGGGAGGAAATTCTATTTGGTGAAAAAATAAGTTTTTCTCTATACCTAAAATTTAACTAGTTGAGTGGAACCCCATTAGTTTCACATATGATCTAATTAAGGAAGATGTTGGAGAACATGAGTAAAAAACACATTATCAAACTCATTAATTTCATTCTTGGAATTTCAATTGGAAATGATAAATCTTGTGTCCCATTATACCTTGTTGTACACTTCAGAAATTATTTACACCCATTCAATAGTCCAAAAGAGGACAACTTTGGATAACAATAGCTATTTTCTCTGAAGGCATGATGGACTACTAATATTATTGTGTTAATAAATCCTTTGGTTGCTTAGATTTCTAGGAAACAGATGACGAACCTCAATTCTTTTCCCATGATGGGTGTTGTATCTCTTCACCTTCTCATCCATACAATTCCAACATTCTATATTCCAGGATGTAGTGGGATTATTTTAAGAGAACATTATACATAATTAAAATTTGGGATACACTCTATATAGAAAACACTATATTTGATAGAGTATGGGTAGGTGACTTCACATTCTATCACCTCCTATGAGAATCGTCTTGGAGAAGTGGAAGCTTATATAAAGGAGCATAAAGTTATAATCCAATATCTCAAATGTCCAAAAAATTACATGAATCCATTTATAATACTAATGGACCCTAATTCATCCAATTACGTGGATAGTGATGAGGAAGGATATTATGATAAGGGTTTTTAGAAGCAAGGTAAATTAATGATGAAGATGGGGCTAGTTATACCTCCCCATGGGAAATAGTAAAAATACATCCACATGAATTCATTACATTTCATTCTTAATTCCTTATTTTTTACATTATATTAGTTTAGTGGGGATCAATCACCAATTTTAGCTCTAATTTACCTTTCTAGATGAAAATTTATTTGATTAAGTTCATACTCAGGAGAAAGTGTTAAAGGATAATATCACCCTTCATAGATAGAACAACACCATGTAGTAGCCTATGGTCCACTATGACTGTTCGTGGTGTTTTCAGTAGTATATCCTCCAATAGAGTGTATTTAGTGATATCTAAAGTTTTAAGAAGGTGGGTTGTTATAAATTATCCCCCACCTAGGACAATTAGATAATTTTTCATAACTATCAACTTATTTCATAATCTACCTTTATGATTTGGTATTGGTATATTGGATTACTTAAACATTTATCCAAAAATCACAATCTTATGGATGTTAAATTTTTATGGGAACAAAGCCTCTGCACTCTAAAATTTAAGACTATCTGAAATGTCAACTAGTAAATCATAAGAGAGTCCTGAATCAGATCTTGTCCTAAATGATTCATCCAATGTGTTAGCTTATTTGGACATAGTGGAAAATCTCATGTATTTCAAAAACATTGTAAAATATCCTAAATTTGTTGTCAATGCTTTAATTTTGTCTATATATTAGGTTGAATTATCCTTAAATTTGTATTATCATTATCACTTTTGCTAATAAATTCTTATTTCTATCTACAGATCTGTATACTATCATTCAAGATGTATTTATACCAGATATGTTTTTTGGGCCTTCTAGCTCCATTGAAAAGTGTAGTTATTTTTTAGGTGGAATTGGCATTGTGAAATCATTAATACATAATAACATATTAATATAATTTCCATCAACATTATGAAGGAGTTACACTGGTTGAGAAGGTAAACTCCCTAGTGAGGGAAGTTGGGAATCCACGCTCTATAAAACTTATCTAATTTCATGTATGTTGGATAATAAATTTTGGATATCAGTTTTGACTACACTACAATAGACCATGGAAAAATGGGAATTCCCTACCTTGGTGTCTTAGTTCATAGAATCTGTAGGGGTATTGATTAGTTTGGCTCCCCCTCACTCCTGAGATATTGAGACGCAACCTTCCTTGTGTGATCTCATTTCCTTGTATGTGCCAATTCCAATTATAGAAACTAGGTCTAACCTAGAGTATACCCCACCCCAATAGAGGATACATATGTTGGTATAGAGGGATATTTCATGGGACACATCTTAGTTATCTTGGTGTCTAATAATATCACCTTCAATACCTATTCACCATATTTGTCAACAACAGGAATTATCAATTCATAATACATGTTAGTGGGAAAGAGGTGATTAGTTCTCAGAACAGAGTGATGTTATTCTAGTGGAATATCACATCATCAGATTCTATGGCCCATTCTACAAATCTCACAATTATGTCACTTGATAATGCCTCTTTGAATTTGGGAGTGGTGATGAAGTGGAAATGGGAATTCAAGAAAGGAAGGGAATGTGTTGACTGACATCACTATGAACTGAGCATCATTTAGAAAGTAGTATAATACTAGAAAATTATCATAAATGAAGTTAATAAGGTAGGAATATATATTATTTTAAAATAATATGAACTAGGATTTAATAATGTGGTAGAAGCTATAATGGTGGATGATATGCGTAAGGATATCAACGACGCAAAGAAAAAAATAACCGGAACTAGAGAGTCCTTTGAGTGTACCTGGTAATAGGATATTAATTCATGATTCCTATTGTTTATGATGATGGGGATAAGAAATAAATTATTGTTATAGCTCTATTTTTTCACAATTAAATGAAATGCATTCTACCTGAATATTTTTTCACTTTCTTGATTCCTATGTAAACTCGCCAATCAATCCATGTCAATTTGCAACACTTGTAATATTTTTAATTAATACATATATTTGTATTATTTTTATAGGATATTTAATATCCATATTATTTATAATGTGCTAATTTTTTGTTCATTTATCAATTTCTTTTTGATTTTTTTTGGAGAAGAATTAAAGATATTCCAGGTGATTCATTCCTTGACAAGATTTATCCCAATGTCGGTGGTTGCAACCAGAATGAAAACCAAAGAACTTATTAATTAATTTCATGGCCCTAAATATTTAAATTCCACTATATGATTTATTATATATTAATTTTTTTCAAATATAATGAAAACCAAGGATCTGAAGAATTGAGGCCTCAATGCCAAGTTTTGTCACTATAAAAGTAGTGAGGTAGAAGAGTTAAATGAGAGATGGTAGGGATTTGCATTGTGTCATTATCTTTATGGAACAACTATAAAATTTAAGAAAAATGGACTAGTCTTGAAATCGATATAATGATGAAGAAAAGACTACATGAGGTCTACATCAGTTTCATAAAAGTTTTTGAAATCATGAAATAATTTTCACGGAATGTCACATGAGATCATAAGATAAATAATGTCACTCCACCAGAAAACACCCGCTAGATTGCTTGAAAAATATATCCATAAAACCAATTGACTTTAGGCACTGGTAAAGGTGACATCAGGGAGAGTGGAGAAGTTTATATAAATATTGTTGTCCAAAGTTAATATTTAAGTAAATGAACAACAGTGTAGGTTGGCATAGTAATCTTTCGGGTATGGATACCTAAATGGGTTTTTTCATATGGTGGACATCATTTTGTGATATGCAAGGAATTAACTTCCCAAAATTATGTTCTATTTCAAATATTTGAGATGTTCACACTATATAAATTTAATAATTTTGGTAATGGTACAAAATATCAATCCTAGAAGTAACATTCAAAAAACATTCAGATATTGGAATGATGGTTTTATTCCTTAACCAGTACCTTCATGTTGTGATATGTTTAGTAAATATTAAATTTATCAAATCCTCACTGATTATTTTACTTACTTATGTCATTCTATACAAGGGAAATTTAAGATTTAATTGAAGGAATATTTTTATAATCCATAATGTCTCTATTCATGTCATGAATAATTTAATGGTAGAATTAAAGAAGTATGGTCCGTGTAGAGACCCTAAGCCTGACGTACATGGACATTACATTACTTTTGCGGAATACCTAGTACATAACAAAAACACACACACAAGGATCGTAATAGTTTAGTGTCTTTGGAAACTCGGAACGTAATCTTCTAATCCTGGTGAAAGATCTTCAATATCTCCCATAAAGATCTTCCCTTTTTTTTCCTTACCTAAAAACTTTCTTTACATCCTGGGGAAAATAAAACATAAAAGGGTGAGCTCAAATGCTCAGTAAGGGTAAACAAAAGAAAAATCAATCACTTCATATTCATAACTTTTGGAAATCATAACCTGCAAAAGAGAGCATAATTTCATAACATGGGATAAATCATGGTAGTGAAATGTAATCACAATAATCATAACATAAAACATGATACTTTGTGGCATGCACACATAATCTTGGAAAATCATTTCTTGTTAGTCATGACTCATTGCCAAGACTATCTTAGTGGACAAAGTCCCTTTCTGAATCGAGTAACCCTCGTTTCAGTCCTGTTTCACTGAACCGGTATAACCTACCGTTCCAGCCCTGTCTATCTCATGAGATATAAAATCTTTACCCAATGCATTGGAGGGAGATATAGGTCCCACCCATCTTATAATGAATCCTTTCTTATGTGTGCCACATAATCATACATCATCGCATAACACATGTAACAAAAATGGGATTCTTGAAACATCATGACATCATAAATCAATTCATATAAGATAAAGGAATTCATAAAAATATTTCCATCACAACATAATCAAACCAATGTAATAAGAGGGATAAAAACATAACCCTTTTATTATCTTAGATGGAAAATAAATTTGATAAAATACTTGAACTCCATTCTTGAGGAAAATATCATTTCTGCTTCAAAAATACTTTTCCTTTCTTAACATGTCGTACAAATATAAATTAAAAGAAGTTGATTAAAAATAAACTTAAAAACTTGTAAAGGAGACTTCTTGGAAATAATATTTTAGAAATCCATTCATGCCGTATAAGTTAAAAAACATTCTTCTCATACTTTTGTCGGAAAAGTCAAAAAGTACCTCGTATGAAAAACGACAAAAGATTCCTTTCATTTCTTTTACTAAAAACTCACCGAAGGGTAAAAATGGATTTAAACAATTGTAGGTGGATGGAAATAATATTACATATTGATGAAACATGGATGTGGATGATAAAATACACCCCAGTAATTACTTACGAATAAACAATCTCGGATAAAAATGAGATTGTGATATTTCCCTTACCTTAGGTCTGACTTGCTTTGTAAGTGTCTGAACCTCCTCTTCTTTGAAACGCCTCTTTGAATCCTTCACTTAGGGAACTAAGATTGGTCTTTGAAGAAGACCAGAACCTCTAGGATTATTCTAGGGAAGTGGAGAAGAGATTTTGGCAGGGGTTGGCCGAGCTTGAAGGCTCAAAGTTGTGTGAGGAGGAGGGGGAGGAGGTGTCCTTTTATAGGGGAGGAGAGGGGCACCTTAGGAATACCTCAAAATATTATTTTATATTAATGTCAAAATCGGTTTATAATGGTTCCAAAGGGTCTTATTTCGAAGCTAAAGTGGGTTTGGGTCGAAATCCTACCAACCAATAAGATTTAGACAAGTTTAGGGTATTATTTTAACCTTATCAATTAGATTTAACTCTAAGTTAAATAATTTAACTTTTACCGTGTCTTTTTGTTTTCTTTCACTATATGGTTAATACACTTACTATAACATGCCAAAAGAACCCCAAATTGTTTATTATTAATATATATATCCTTATCTAAGTCATTTGGCCGAACCTTATATTTTTAGGAACAAAATAACAATTAATAATATAATATTTGATTTAAATACTATTTTGTGTCAATTTTGACACTATTTGATATATGATTTTTGTGAAAGTCATAACAGAATTATATGTTCGAACCAAGTTTATTAAATCAACACTAATATATCATAGTAACCTATAAAATTAGTGTAATTCATAAAAAGTCTCAAATTATATTTAGTTTGGTGTTTATAACATCAATTATGTCAATATTTCATTAATAAGATAATTACTGCATCATCTTTGTGTCATAAATAAATTAACTTATTTGATGTCTAAAAATTACAAATAAAATACCCTTATGTGGGAAATCTTTTTAGCTTTCTAATTAATATTTACAATCGACTTTATCTTATGTATAACCCTATATTAAAAATGTTTTAGTAAATAAACTTTGATTTTAACTCTTTTAACTCTTCTTTGAATTAAATAATAATAAATGTCCTAATCTAATCCAAGTGGGCCTAAATGATAATATTTTACACTTAAGGTTGTTTTTGGTCGAGATACACTTGTCCAATAGAATTAGGACATGTGTTAGGGTAATATTAATATCATTCTTACCCTTAATTACCCTATTTACTTTTAACCGTGGTAAATAACAGTAAAAAGTTACTATTCACCCAAAATTATTTTCATCTCATTGAACCACATTTTACTTACTGACATCAACCGTGTCTCTCGGATTTTTGAAATTCCATTCACAGAAGCAGTAAAATTCAGTTTTATGAAAAATGCAGTTTTTTAACTACCACTTAGTAGTTTCACTATTCATCAAAAATTGATGTTTTTCAGAACAATGCCAAAATTTCATCCTAAGCTATATTTCATATTCCGAATTCCAAAATGAAGTCCATTTTGAAAAATAAAATTTACAAAATTTCAAAAAGTGGTTATTACTATTCATAACGGCTAGTTTTAATAACATTTTAATAGCATATCGCGGTTTAGTGAAACTCGTTATTGCGTACTACACACGCTATCGAGGAAGGTCGCGATTGCGTGTAATGCAAGGCAAGTCAAGGATGTGTGTTGTGCAAGATCCTTTTGGTGTAGCATACAACACAAGACATTAGTGAAATAAAAAGAATATTTTTCATAAAATCTCGGGCTGTTACATTCTACCCCCCTTAAAATGAATTTCGCCCTCGAAATTCGCCGGGGTTATAAATGGTTTACTATTCGAAAGAATCCCACATCGTAAAAAGGAATACCAAAACTTGGCTTTAAAAACTAAAGTATGAAATGTAACGATTACCCAAATAAACTAATCGATGGGTTTCCACATAGGTAAAAATATGGATATAGAAGAGAAATCTAACCATCATGTTCTGATGGAGAGTGGTAGAGAACATGGCTATGGAAAAGCCAGTAATCACAAATCCATAGATTTGTGATGATATAAGGTACCATCTGATTCATCAGGTATAAGATCACTAGGACAACATTTTTGGTTTTCAAGATCATTTCCCTAAAGTTGAAAATTTGAATTTGAATAAATACTTACTTTATTATGGTACAATCTCACTATTGTTCGTGCCTTTAACAATTTCCACATCATCTCTTAAAGAAATGAAGTTGAATTTGTCATTCGTGATGTGTTAGCAGATCATGTGATAGAATGATGGGTCATTCCATCTGTCTCAAACAAAAAGTGAGAAAAGTTATCAAAAAATACATAAGTCCATCTATAGTGAGATTAATCATATATGGTACCTAAAATGATCTTATACATCACATATCATACTGCTTAATATAATAAAACTAGTTTCTACTAAACAGGGACTTCCTGTAGGTCAGTGGTAGGTGATAAAGGCCAGTCGCACTTCGGTTGTGGGTTCGATTCCCACAGCCTTTTCCAAAGCGATGGGTTGTCGCCTGTCCTGCAGGTTGTCCTTTTTCTAAAACTACATTACTATAACATCCCATCAATAATATCAAAAAAAAAGTTCTATCCTTAAACAATACTAACATATGTCCAACATAATCCATTCCAATCTTTAGGCTTATCTAAAATACTTCGGTCCACTCTCATAACATAGTGAAAACGATTACCAGAGATTTAATACCATCGTTGATCCCCATATATCGTAATACTGCATTCCTATCTTGTTGGTCACATTCCAATCATTCTAAGGCCTTAATCATGTATTCCATTGAACCTTAGTGAAAACATGAATGCAGTTAAAAGTTAACACCTTCCACAAACCAAAATCCTCAAAATTCTTTATAATCAAACCATGATATCACTTAGTCCTTATATCAATCATGAGCTCATGAATAATTTCAAGCATTTCATTTTCTCTTTATCACTTCATTATGCGCATATCATCCACTTTCCAAAAAATATCTGAAAAACCTTTCATTGTTACTCATATCATTCATCATAAACATTCAAAACTTAAGGAAAGACAACAGTGTAACAATCCTTAGATGTCTTTTTATTCTATAGTAAAACATTACACTTGATAAACATGTAATCATTCCACTGCCTTCTTAAACCATTGACCGAGCTTCAACAATACTTTCATCTCACATATCATTTGTAGTCTCTTCATCATCATCAACAAAAATACTACCCATAAGACCATACCGATTCTCTTCATGAGACATTCCCTTAGGGCATTGGTTTGCATAATGCTCTTACATTCCACATTTAAAATATTTAACCATTGTTGATATCATAGCAATACCATTAACCTCATCCATGGTGTTAACTGAAACTTTTCCGTTGCACTTACTGGCTTTGTGTCCTTCTTTTCCACACCCAAAGCATCTTCCAGTTCCTTTGAAACATTCTCCTTGATTCCTCTTCCCACATGATTTACATTGGGGAAATTGAACTCTCTTTCCTCTATGATCATCATAAAACTTCATCTTTCTCTTATTAGCTGAGTCAGGAAACTTACCAAATTTTACTTTATTGATCATATTATGAGATTTATGATTCGGCATAATAATGATGTTTGGACTTCCAAATCCCATTTCATTTGATTGATTATGAAGAATATCATTCTATTGTCCATCATATCCTCTATTATCGTGAATCATCTTGTTTCCAGCCATTTTCTAAAACCCAAAAAGAATAGTGTGAGAGGAAAAAATCATGCTAGGGAAAACAACATAATAAAGGGGGAGTACCTTCAATATCTAACATCTTAGGTTTAATTATATGATTGTTAGCGTAATTATAGTACTATAACCTATACGTATACTTAATCTTAGAGACATCCCTAGACACACCTTAGAAATACCTCTAGGGATCTCACTAAAGTTCTCGCATCCTAGTTTCCAAAGGTTGACTAAAACTTTCTTCTGATACCAACTGTAGAGACCCTAAGCCTGACGTACATGGACATTACATTACTTTTGCGGAATACTTAGTACATAACAAAAACACACACACAAGGATCGTAATAGTTTAGTGTCTTTGGAAACTCGGAACATAATCTTCTAATCCTGGTGAAAGATCTTCAATATCTCCCATAAAGATCTTCCCTTTTTTTCCTTACCTAAAACCTTTCTTTATATCCTGGGGAAAAGAAAACATAAAAGGGTGAGCTCAAATGCTCAGTAAGGGTAAACAAAAGAAAAATCAATCACTTCATATTCATAAATTTTGGAAATCATAACCTGCAAAAGAGAGCATAATTTCATAACATGGGATAAATCATGGTAGTGAAATGTAATCACAATAATCATAACTTAAAACATGAAACTTTGTGGCATGCACACATAATCTTGGAAAATAATTTCTTGTTAGTCATGACTCATTGCCAAGACTATCTTAGTGGACAAAGTCCCTTTCTGAATCGAGTAACCCTCGTTTCTGTCATGTTTCACTGAACCGGTATAACCTACCGTTCCAGCCCTGTCATTCTCATGAGATATAAAATCTTTACCCAATGCATTGGAGGGAGATATAGGTCCCACCCATCTTATAATGAATCCTTTCTTATGTGTGCCACATAATCATACATCATCGCATAATACATGTAACAAAAATGGGATTCTTGAAACATCATGACATCATAAATCAATTCATATAAGATAAAGGAATTCATAAAAATATTTCCATCACAACATAATCAAACCAATGTAATAATAGGGATAAAAACAGAACCCTTTTATTATCTTAGATGGAAAATAATTTTGATAAAATACTTGAACTCCATTCTTGAGAAAAATATCCTTTCTGCTTCAAAAATACTTTTCCTTTCTTAACATGTCGTACAATTATAAATTAAAAGAAGTTGATTAAAAATAAACGTAAAAACTTGTAAAGGAGACTTCTTGGAAATAATGTTTTAGAAATCCATTCATGCCGTATAAGTAAAAAAACATTCTTCTTGTACTTTTGTCGGAAAAGTCAAAAAGTACCTCGTATGAAAAACGACAAAAGATTCCTTTCATTTCTTTTACTAAAAACTCACTGAAGGGTAAAAATGGATTTAACCAATTGTAGGTGGACGGAAATAATATTACATATTGATGAAACATGGATGTGGATGATAAAATACACCCCAGTAATTACTTACGAATAAACAATCTCGGATAAAAATGAGATTGTGATATTTCCCTTACCTTAGGTCCGACTTGCTTTGTAAGTGTCTGAACCTCCTCTTCTTTGAAACGCCTCTTTGAATCCTTCACTTAGGGAACTAAGATTGGTCTTTGAAGAAGACCAGAACCTCTAGTATTATTCTAGGGAAGTGGGGAAGAGATTTTGTCAGGGGTTGGCCGAGCTTGAAGGCTCAAAGTTGTGTGAGGAGCAGGGGGAGGAGGTGTCCTTTTATAGGGGAGGAGAGGGGCACCTTAGGAATACCTCAAAATATTATTTTATATTAATGTCAAAATCGGTTTATAATGGTTCCAAAGGGTCTTATTTCGAAGCTAAAGTGGGGTTGGGTCGAAATCCTACCAACCAATAAGATTTAGACAAGTTTAGGGTATTATTTTAACCTTATCAATTAGATTTAACTCTAAGTTAAATAATTTAACTTTTACCGTGTCTTTTTGTTTTCTTTCACTATATGGTTAATACACTTACTATAACATGCCAAAAGAACCCAAAATTGTTTATTATTAATATATATATCCTTATCTAAGTCATTTGTCCGATCCTTAGATTTTTAGGAACAAAATAACAATTAATAATATAATATTTGATTTAAATACTATTTTGTGTCAATTTTGACACTATATGATATATGATTTTTGTGAAAGTCATAACAGAATTATATGTTCGAACCAAGTTTATTAAATCAACACTAATATATCATAGTAACCTAGAAAATTAGTGAAATTCATAAAAAGTCTCAAATTATATTTAGTTTGGTGTTTATAACATCAATTATGTCAATATTTCATTAATAAGATAATTACTGCATCATCTTTGTGTCATAAATAAATTAACTTATTTGATGTCTAAAAATTACAAATAAAATACCCTTATGTGGGAAATCTTTTTAGATTTCTAATGAATATTCACAATCGAATTTATCTTATGTATAACACTATATGAAAAATGTTTTAGTAAATAAACTTTGATTTTAACTCTTTTAACTCTTCTTTGAATTAAATAATAATAAATGTCCTAATCTAATCCAAGTGGGCCTAAATGATAATATTTTACACTTAAGGTTGTTTTTGGTCGAGATACACTTGTCCAATAGAATTAGGACATGTGTTAAGGTAATATTAATATCATTCTTACCCTTAATTACCCTATTTACTTTTAACCGTGGTAAATAAAAGTAAAAAGTTACTATTCACCAAAAATTATTTTCATCTCATTGAACCACATTTTACTTACTGACATCAACCGTGTCTCTCGGATTTTTGAAATTCCATTCACAGAAGCGGTAAAATTCAGTTTTATGAAAAATTCAGTTTTTTAACTACCACTTAGTAGTTTCACTATTCATCAAAAATTGATGTTTTTCAGAACAATGCCAAAATTTCATCCTAAGCTATATTTCATATTCCGAATTCAAAAATGAAGTCCATTTTGAAAAATAAAATTTACAAAATTTCAAAAAGTGGTTATTACTATTCATAACGGCTAGTTTTAATAACATTTTAATAGTATATCGCTGTTTAGTGAAACTCGTTATTGCGTACTACACACGCTATCGAGGAAGGTCGCGATTGCGTGTAATGCAAGGCAAGTCAAGGATGCGTGTTGTGCAAGCTCATTTTGGTGTAGCGTACAACACAAGACATTAGTGAAATAAAAAGAATATTTTTCATAAAATCTCGGGCTGTTACAGTCCGGACTTTTCATGTTTCAAAATCATTATCCACACAATGATGAGTGTTTTACTATAAATTGAATATGTTTCTAAGTGTTTTGGATTTTTGAATATTACTAGTTTTTCCCTCATATTTCCAATAATTTTCATACCTCATAGGTGTTCTCATCCACTCTCATGATTCATCTTAAATCATTGTTATTAATTTAATTAAATCATTATTATTCATTATTTATGATTTCAATTATATTTTACTATAAAAAAAATTAATTATCTCATAATTAATTATCGATCATGGATTCATCATATTTATAAAATTCTCTTATGGGTGAGTAATAAAGACGTGATGGATATGTACATTGGTAAATTAATTAACTTCAATTATGGAATTATTTTTGTTGTAGATAAGATTTAGAACTTAATAAAATCTTATTTACATTCTCAAATATGACAAAGAAGAGAGTAGAGGGAGGAATACTAACTTAATTAACTGAATTGATTTAGAACCAATGACTCATATTCATCATCCAATTTATGAGTTGAGTGTACTGGATCTATGACCACAAATTTCTCAAGACCAAGGGTTTTTAAATAAATTAGGTAGAACTAACTTATTTGACTATAATAGTTTGGTAAATTAATGATGAATTTATATCTAAATAAATTTTAATAATCCATGAATGAGAGGAGTTATATCTCTTTATAATAATCCTTTTAAATGTATCATAAACCCTTATTATAAAAATATTATTTTTATCATTATAAACAAATATATATGGTTCCTCGTTATAAATAGCTCATAGTTCAAGATAAAAAATTTATCACAAAATTTTAATGTCTCGCTATTTTAAATTATGATTGGAAAATCATTGAGACATACATTTTCAATGATACTCATTTGTAGTTTTTGTAAATTCTAATTTCATTAAAATAAATTCTAATCAATGATCCATTAATTTTTTTGGTGATGATGGATATATGACAATAATATTTTAAACACTATTTTCTAGGTTAATAATGGCCTTTATATGTTTTTTATACTAGTGAATTGATTTACTCTCTTTCAATCACATTTCTATTATTATATTTTATTCTTTTTACATGAAAATGTGTGTTCCATTGTTTTGTATGGAAATTAGTGCAGAAAAGGAATCCAAACACTCAATTAAGAATCTTGTATACTAAATAACCACGTGAATATGATCCTATTATCAAGTGATCTATGTTCTCAAGAAAAATGTTTTCTTGGAAAATGAGACACATCTCTTTTTTCATTGAAAGATTTAAATTTGAGAACCCGGATCTTCATTTCAGGTATGTTTTTCCTTTTCAGGTCTTTTTTGAGAAAAAGAGGAAAATCTGGAAATATCCTAAGTACAAGATGTGTTCTTTATAAGTACACTCCGTGTACTTTGATGTAGCGCTATGTCGTGTGCTGGTCTTGTCTGGGCCACACACATGGTGTGTAGGGGCGATGTGGAGGCCACTTAAAGCATGGTATGGAAAGGCCAAGAATACGTCATGTACCTGAGAAGTATACTTCGTGTACTTTCTTTTTTTCATTAAACGGATCGGGGTCACGCCTGACGGAAAAAACTCACTTCTTCTTCAGGTTCTTTGTCCGAGAGAACCAGTAAAATCGCGGAACTTATCTGAGCTCCCGATCCTCCGTCCATTATTTGAATCGAATGAAGTTGATTACATTGGACCTGTAGCGGTAAGCCCTTCCTTAACCTAGAGATTTGTTTTCTAATTCCTCCTCTTTCTCAAGATATCGTGGGTTGAGAATTTTGAGCATTTTTATAGATCTATGTCATTATAAAGAGAATCAAGCCTTGTGGTTCAAGTATATCGATCACCTAGGATCGAGGTAGGTGGTTTGTGCCTTTCTATAAGATGTATTTGAATATTTTGTGCAATTTTACCAATTCCCTTGAACGGGGTATTGTGTGTTTCCTTTTTTCCCTTGTTGTTTTCCTTCATTGCTTGATTGCTTGAGTAGAGGACAATGCTTGTTAATAGGGTAATTTTTACTGTGCTTTGGATATTTTTCCACGAAAATTTTGCCTATTGGGTGTTTTTTCAGTTCCCATGCCTAGTTGTAGGATAGTAGAACTATTGTACTATTTTGGTGTTGTGCCTTAGAATGATAGCCAAGTAGTTCTTGAGGTTTACTTGGGATGATATGCACTCTATGCATGTTTGTTTTACACAAGACCGTGATAACCTAGTGTAGTGGGCCATAAGAAGAATGGACATAAGGGCTTCTATAGAGTATCTTATTAATTTGGTGCGAGACCAAAGTGGGAATTGATGATGAGTGCTTCCTTAGAGAGTCTATAGTTCCTCGACATGGGCTATTGGGGGAATGAGACGTTGAGTGCTTCGTCAGAGATCAATTAGTACGATACGAGACCACAGTGGGAATTGACCGTGAGTGCTTCGTCAGAGAGTCTATTCTTCAGCTGAACCAGAGGGGCAAGACTGTGTGTGCTTCCCAAAGGGTTGCTAGTACTTGTAGGTTAAACGACAGGGGTTAGGATGTGAGATCTACCCAGGGGGTTACCTGTTTTTCTACATGTTTATTGGACATTACTTGTGTACTTTATATGCTAGACACCGTGGATTGTAGCTGCTGTGTGCTTTCATGTTCACTACTTCCTGTACTTTTACTTTCCATGTATTCATTGACTATTAGGCACAGATAATTGGGTGGTTGCCTATTGGGACCCTATCTCACACCTTGTTTGGGCCATGCTTTTCGGCCCAAACAGACTATATTGTTGCAGGTATATATAAGGGAAAGCGCCCTTCTACTTCAAGCACGTGACTTGTTGTGGAGTTGGAGAGCATGGGACCAAGCTATGGCTTGCGATGCTGAGGAGTTTACCTGTTTTCTTTTTCACGTTGGTTTTGTATTGTATTTAGCATTGTGACTTGTTTGACTTCTTTCCTAGACATATGTACCATGCATTATTTTATATATATGTTTGTGTGCTCCAGTTGTTTGCTATTAGTTTTCTGCTGCTTATCCTTTACTCTTGTATGGATGGTTACAGTTTCTACAGTTGACTATTTTCTTTTCTTCTGCTGTGTACTCTGCCAATGAGAGCATTGTTTCCACACTATCACACCCAAGGCCCTTGCTTCTAGTCTGCAGCCTCTATCATTTGGGGAAATGCACTTGAGGCCATGTGACCAGTCGGGTACGGGGGGCCTCTGGGTAGCTTCCGGAACCAGGATGTTACAATGTGGTATTATAGGATTTCTTTTCACTTGATTTACTGTTTAGAGCCTTTAGTCAATGATATGACTGATTCAGTACTTGGTATTAAGCTGTACTCGGGAATAGCTATCCCGTGTATAGGGAAAAGCCAATCTACCTCACTTATTATAGTTTTCTGGTTTTTTATGTTACAGTTTATCTGATTTCACCTAGAGTGATTCACATGCTGTGTGTTTTTGTTGTTGTTGATATTGTGGCTCTATTTATGTCGCAACTCAATGATATGAGGGTATTCCATATCATGCATCATATAGGAACTTGTTAGAAATAACATGCCTTGATTTCTTTCCATGCCATCTAGGGTGCATTATCAATTGCATGTTGTTGTGATAGACATTGTGTAGATTATCCATGCTGTTGTGATAGATGCTTTGATATAATCCCTTCAGTTTGACTGAGAGGTTGTTTGTATTGTACCTTGTTTAAATGAATGAAAAATTTTGGTTCTTGAGGTGTTATGGGCCCTCATGAATCAGAACTTAGTAGATCATTGACCTGTTTCCCTTATATATGATATGTAGGAGATGTGAAGATTTGATTCAATGTGATTATGGGCCCTCACGGATCGGAATTTGGCACCGTCATGATTGTTTTTCAGTGTTTTCAGGGCTTCGGTGAACTTTTAGAGCTACTGCCCAGAAAAAAATAGAATACACGGCATGTACATTATATATACATGCCATGTTATTTTCAAATCATGTCGCTGATTGTGTGAGAAGAAACAAGGGTTGTGAAAAATCTCCAAGAACACGCTGTGTACGGTAAGTACACGCTGTGTAGTAGTGATACATGTACCCGGTCGTGTCACTAACATCACGGGTTGGGGAAGCTCGTTTAATACACGCTGTGTTTTGTATGAATACATTATGTATTCTTGTTCTAGGTACCCGGCCGTGTCACAAACAACACGGGATGGTGTTATCCCCTCCTATATACGTCGTGTTAGTTCGGAACATTCCATGTAAGGGTCAGCCATGTACCCGACCGTGTCTCCAACAAAAATGGTCGGGAAAAATCTTCAAGTACACGCTGTGTTTGTTCGGAACACGCCGTGTAGTCTCAGCCGTGTGACCGTCTGTGTAACTAAAAACACGGGTCATTGAAACCTTGTTTACTACACGCCGTGTCCATAGGGAACACCTCATGTAGTCTCAGTTTAAGAAGACCATGTGGGTTAGCCGTGCAAGGTGGCTCGGGCAGGGGAATAGAGTTAAGTACACATCGTGTAGAGTTTATACCCATAGTGTAGTCATGTTTTGTAAAAATTGAGTGTTTTCATCTCATGTTTCTATTTTGTACTCCTTTGTTATCTGTCCTTGATATTACTGATCTATGGTATGATTTTGAACATTCAGAGCTATGCCTCTGAGACATCCTCTGTTTGTACATCAGTTGTAGGGTAGTGATCAGATGCCAGATATGGATGATTAGGGACTTCCAGCCGATCCTCCAGTCATGCCATCCTTGGCACCGGCTGTCGTACTAGTTTCAGGCACTGATGCGCAGTTTATGGAAGGCTTTATGAGGATGATGCTGACCTTTCAGAGGGCACCGCCTCCTTCCACGGCCATGGAAGACCTGACGTGGGTTTTCCAGCAGTAGAATCCTCCTAATTTCTCTGGGTAAGGAGGACCACATGCTGGAGAGTCATGGCTGGAAGCCATTCTGACTATCTTTGAGCATCTGAAAATGTCTCCAGAGAGGCGGGTCAGGATCGCTACCTATATGCTATGAGACTCCTCCAAGAGGTGGTGGGATGTGATCTCATAGGTGGGTCATCAACAGGTTATGTCTATAGAGGAGTTCCAATGCTTGTTTTATGACTACTTCTACCAGGAGACCATGAGGGCCAATCGAGCCCAAGAGTTCATGATTATAGAGTACAGTACTCTTTCTATTAGGGAGTATTCCTCTCGTTTCACCGAGCTGTAGTGTTTCACAACCCTCTAGGGTGGAGATGGGATGTTCTCAACAAGGATGTTTTTGGATGGTCTCAGGCGGGAGATCCACTCACAGGTAAATATCCTTTAGTTTACATCCATCACTTCCATCATCAACTAGGCACTGATTGAAGAGTGTAATCTGAGAGACTCCAGAGCTGCGATCCAGGGCAGTTATGCTTCCAGATCTAGTATTCCTCTAGTTGACAATAGGAAGCAACGTAGGGAGTCTACGGGTGGTGATCTGAGGATGTGAGATACATATTCAGGTAGCCAAGTAGTATTCTACACATGGGGAAGGTTAGGGCACATGAGGCTGTAGTGCTAGAGAGACCCAGTGGAGTGCACATATTGTGGAAAGATGGGTCAATTTTACCGTTTCTTCCAGGTTTTCTCACTAGTAGCTGGTGATGGGGATTCTTCCATGACTCCTCATTCAGGAGAAGCACCACCAGTTTCGCACCAATCCGGGAACTGGAGTTCTTCAGGCCGTTCGGGCTGAGGTGTAAGTCGAGGTCGTGTTGGTCAGTCACCAGTCATTCAGCATCAATAGGGAGGATCTGCTTAGAATTGTCAGGCAGGGTCACAGGGTTGTGAGGCAGGCCAGACTTTTGTGGTGGAGTAGACCTATCAGAAGAAGGATCTCAGACCTTCTACAGTTCGAGGTACGATCTTAGTAGCCTCAGTTTTATCTTCATCACTTTTCAATACTGATGCTACACATAGCATTATCGCTGTTGCTATTGTGGAGAGCCTTGGGCTCTGTATCTTTTCTTCTTCCAACTTTTTAACACTAGACATGTGTTTGGGGATGATGAGATCTAGTGTACGTCAGTGCAGAGTGTTCCCTCTTGAGGTTACAGGGTATCGATTCTTATAGGATCCCTAATTCCTAGAGATGACATGTTATGATGTCATTCTCGGGATGGACTGGGTGGTTCCCTTCCAGGAATTTGTTGACTGTTATCTCCATAGGTGAGTTTTATTTCACCAGAGGGTGAATATTTTCTTCATAGAGGCGAAAGGGAAGTTCAGGCGAGTCGAGTAGGACTCGAGCATCATGGGCTAGGAAGGGTTATAGCCTAGAATTCTAGTCTTTTTCTGGATGATCAGGGGACTTCAAAGTTGGACTTTCCTCCAGTGGTGGATCATTTCAGAGATGTCTTTGTAGAAGATTTTTCAGGTTTCCCTCTATAGCATGACGTATAATTCTCTATTGAACTCGTGCTAGGAGTGAAACTGGTGTCCATTTCTCCCTATAGGATGGCTACACGTGAGTTGCAAAAGCTTAAGAAGTAGTTATAGGAGTTAAAGGAAAAGGGTTTCATCTGACCCAGTACATCTCGTTGGGGTTTTCTTGTATTATTTTCAAAAAGGGTAGACGATACCCTTAGGCTGTGTGTTGATTATCGGAAGCTGAACCAGTTGACGATCAAGAACCGATATCCCATGCCGAGGATTGATGGCCTTTTTTATCAGCTTCAAGGATCCCATCTGTTCTCGAAGATCAATCTGAGGTCTGCTTATCATAAATTGTGCATTAGAAAATAAAATATACCTGTGAAAGCCTTCATAAGCAAGTATGGTCTCTACAAGTATATAGTTATGTCGTTCGGTCTCACGAATGTGCCGGCAGTTTTCATGGCACTGATGAACCAAGTGTTCCATCCTTACTTGGATCCCTTCATCGTGGTCTTCATGGACGATATCTTGGTGTACTCTCACACTCGACACGACCATGCTACCCATCTTGAGATCATTCTGAGTATACTGAGAGAGCATAAGCTTTATGGTAAACTCTCAATGTGCCAGTTTTGGATGGATGAGATTCACTTTGTGGGTCACGTCATCTCAGAGGTGGGAGAATCTGTGGACCCAGAGAAAGTGAGAGTCGTAGTTTCTAAGGAGCAGCCGAAGAATGTTTTTGAGGTATGGAGTTTCCTAGGGTTGGCTGGATACTACAGACGCTTCATTCAAGAATTTTTAGGCCTTACAGCACCATTGACACGTCTGACCAGGAAGGGGGAAAAGTTCTTATGGTCATATTCTTGTGAGTCAACCTTTTGGAGATGAAGGGAAGGTTGACGTCAACACTGATACTAGTCTTTCCAGAGCTAGGAACGATCTATACTATTCCTTGTGATGCTTCAGGTATTGGTTTGGGTGTTGGGCTTATGCAGGGAGGTGGATTCATTGCGTATGGGTCTCGGCAGTTGAGGCCACATGAGAAGAACTGCCTGACGCATGATCTGTTGTTGGAAACTGTTGTTAATGCCTTGATCTATTGGAGTCATTACCTTATGGGAGAGTACTTTGTGGTTTTCTTGTTAGGCTTTTTTCCAGTTGTCATGCCCAGTTGTAGGATAGTGTAACTATTGTACTATTTTGTTGGTGTGACTTAAAATGATAGGCAAGTAGTTCATGAGGTTTACTTGGGGAGATATGCACACAATGCATGTTTGGTTTACACAGGGCTGTGAGAACCTACTGTAGTGGACCATAGTGAGAATAGACGTAATGGATTCTGTAGAGTGTCTTATTAATTCGATGTGAGACCAAAGGGGGAATTGACGATGAGTGCTTCCTCAGAGAGTCTGTAGTTCCTCGACGCAGGCCACAAGGGGAATGAGATGTTGATTTCTTCCCCGTAGAGGCTTTAGTACGATACGAGAACATAGGGAGAATTAACGATGAGTGCTTCTTCAGAGAGTCTATTCTTCAGCTGAACCAGAGTGGCGAGACTCTGTGTGTCTCCCAGAAGGTTACTAGTACTTGCAGGTTGAACCATAGGGGAAACACTGTGAGAGCTACCCAGGCGTTTACCTATTTTTCTAATTGTTGATTGTCTATTACTTGTGTACTTTATATGCAAGACATTGTAGATTGTAGCTTCTGTGTTCTTTCCTATTTACTACTTCTTGTACTTTTACTTGCCATGTATTCAATAACTATTAGGTACAGATCTTTGGGTGGTTGCCTACTGGGACCTTGTCTCACACCCTGTTTGGGCCATGCATTTGGGCCCAATAAGAATATATTGTTGCAGGTATAGATAAGGGAAAGCGCCCTTCTACTTCAGTCACTTGACTTGTTGTTGAGGTGGAGAGTATGGGACCAAGCTATGGATTGCGATGCTGAGGAGTTTACTGGTTTTCTTTTTCACTTTGGTTTATTATTGTATTCAACATTGTGAGTTATTTGGATACTTTACTAGATATATGTACCATGAATCATTTTATATATATGTGTATGTGCTTCAGTTTTTTATTATTAGTTTTCTACTGCTTATTGTTTACTCTTGTATGGATGGTTACAGTTTATGCTGTTGTCTATTTGCTTTTCTTCTGCTGTGTACTCGTCCAATGGGGGCATATTTTACCCACTATCACACCAAATTCCCTCACAACTTGTCCGCAGCCTCTGGCGTTTAGGTACATGTGCTTGAGGCCATGTGACCAACCAGGTACGGGGCGCCTTTGGGTGGCTTCTGAAACCGTGACGTTACATTAAATATCAATTATTAGACATGAAATAATAAAATAAAAGGAAACCAATTCATTTTAAGAATAAAATATTCTACTATGGTCTACCTACTATAGATGGTGTCACCTATATCTTCATTCATCCTGTCATTTAGAAAAATACCTTCAAGATCATTATCTTCATTGTCATGATGATTCAGAACATGGTGCGGTTTTGTGGGATCTAATTTGAGGATATACATAGACAATATAAATTATATTAATGTTATATGATACATTACATCATAATGTGGTGTCATAAGATAATATCTTGATAAATGTGTTCCCATTTTATTTTTGGGAAATAGCTAATTATTAGTTTCAAAGGCCTCCTGTGTAATTTATTACAACTCGGTATGAGTTGGTCATAAAGTTTCATGATTTGTACTTCCTAATAGAAAATATATAGAAATTATGGAGTGAAGCATATAATGTCGGTAATAATGGTGAATAATATAATTTAAACTAATGGGATAGGTTTAAGGAGTTTACAAGGAATTCTCATAGGAAAGTCTTGAAATTTGGCTTCATATAAAAATGTTTTATTATGGAGTATAGCCCATAGTTAATACATTGTTTATTCCTAAATTAAATTAGTCCTCATGATGAATACAATAGTATTTTTCCATGATATTATAAATACAATTTCACACAATTATAGATTTTGGAATAGTGATCAAGGTCCCACAATGAGGTGCATGTACTGATTTTAGGATACTACCATCTTATCAACCTAGTTGGATGTCCTAAAAAAGAAATTGGATTCATTTTAATTCAAATCACAACAAGAACCACTATATGGATAAATAATTAAAGTATAATACATTGAGATGTGTGTAATTACACACAATTACAAGGAGTTATAGGCATAATTATAGGAGAATCAACCCACTAATTGTAATCATGTCAGTTGTAATTGAGGCCCATAATAGAATGAAAGCAATTATCCTCAATTTGAACTAGTGAAACAAAAATATGTATAAAATTATGAATGGAATAAATATAAATGTTTGAATACATACATAATAAATAAAGTTACAATTAGGAATCAGTTACAACTAAAAGAATCATGGATATTCAAAACCATTCCAAAACCTATATCTAAAAAATACCTACATAATCATCCATTCTAATAGGAATTCTAGCCTAAACACTAGCCACATCCTCAGTTAGAATAACTATAACCTGAGGATAAGATTTCATTTTTAATTAAAATAGAAGACCAGTGTTTGAACTCTCAATAGAATATAATTAATAAAAATATCTTCATTGTGTAAATTTATTCATCAAATGTGTTATATTTCTCAATTTTTTTAAGAATAATTACTAGGAACATAGTCTGGTTATATAGAAACTCACACATAGGAGGTCACAGTTCTGAATATAAGAATCATGAAAAAGTTAAAATCTAAGTTTACATGTTATTATATAAATTAGTTTTATAATAAACCAAAATATGAGGATAATAATATGAAACAACTCGTCAAGTGAATAAAAAAAGAGATATAATTGAAAATTAAATTTATAGAATAAATTTTAACATAATGATGGAAGAAGATAAGATGGTGGATAAAAAATATCATTATTTGAGGAGGGAAAAAGATAATAGAATATAGAATACCATAACTATACCAACCCCCCTCCAATTATTATATAGAATGGGGAAATTTAGAGAATAAACTTAGTACATGAAATCATTCAAAACTATTAATCTACTCCACATTAATGTTTCATTCATAAAATAAATATCCCATAACTCCAAAATATAAATTTTCATAAACGAATTACTAAGTAATTTTTTGAATATTGGGTATTTTAGGTTCATATATCTTAGTGAAATATTATTAGAGTAATTATATTGAAAAAATGACTAAAATATGAGACCCTATCATTTTTTTAATTCCATGCACCATTTGTTCATATGACCTTAGGATGACACATTGTGATTTGCATGGAAGTGCTTACATGATGTTGATAAGTGTATATTATATTTATGTATTAAATGAGAATAAATATCCAAGGTTATCATCAATACTCGTATACTTATTAGTAAAATACCACCTGGTATTTTGGAGGATGTTCCTAGGAAACTCAAAAAATTTATTTTTACAAAAACATTTTTGATTTTCCACCTTGTGGAGAAAAGAGATGTACCTCGTAACTTACAAATGACATCCTACACCAATGGGAATGAGTTTTCCTATTTAAATTATCCATGAATAATATTAGATTTTTTTATGAGGAAGTTAGTTTAAACTTGAAAAAGTTAGATAAATAATTGATAACATTAGTGGAGTTCCAAACTATTTTTTCTGAAGAAGAACAAGTAACCAAAGAATTATCAAATTAGAGACTAGAAATGGAGGGTAAATAAAATAAAATGGATAATATATATGTTATGGTGTATTATATATAAAATTATATTCAAGAATTATAATAATAAAATAGTAATTTTTAATAGGTATATTGGAAATAAAAGTTGATACGGATCTCCTACGCAGTGTTTGTTCCCTTAATTACCAAGAAAAAATTGATATAATTGAATAAAATACAGATTAATTTAAAGATTGTTTTTGGAGAATTTTAAATACTACTGATGATTAAGAATTATGACTTTATAAATGTCAAATAAGAAAAAATAATTACATTTTTTAACATTAGAAACCAATGAATTCCATATGGAATTGTCAATATCAAAGGAGTTATCCATACGGAGTAAACCCAAAACATTAAACACTATTAATGAGTGAAATCGATCTTCCAACCATTGAGGTAACTCAAAACACTAATGAAATATGTTTCAAAAAAATTTGTGTTTGCTAGAATTATTTTCACAACTTCAGATAGTGGGTGGGTGAGCCTCTTACAAGTGCATTCTAATGAGGATTGATAAGGATGAAACTGAAAAGATTGATTTGACCCCCAAAAGAATAATAATAGGATATAATTTTTTTGAATACAATATACACAATAATTTATCCACTTGAAATTGTCACTTCTAATTACTATTTAAGGATTATATGTTAGAGATATCAGTTGTCATAATTTCTATTTTCTTCAATATGGGTATTTCATGTATAACCAAATAATGGTGGACTCCGATAACCAATAAATTTTCACCTATACTAGCACATAAAATAAATTTTTGTTATCAATTTTTTCCTTCTAGATATTAATTTAAACAAACACTTTACAATGGTTGAAGAAAACCATTTTTCAAAATTATATTATATGAGTTTTCGAGATCTTTAACGAATATTTTTTCATCAATGTAAGGTATTTTAATGTTTTCTTAAGTTGCCTTATTTTGTGATGAATATATAAATGGAAAATTGACTAGTATAAAATTAATAGAAGTACAATTTTGTAGTAAAATGAGTACTAATTATTAGTACATTTTTTTAATAAATTAGTAGAAGCTGCTAAAAATAGTCAAGGTGATAAAAAAGTTACGTGAACCTACCGCAGTTTCTGGGATAAGAATTTTTCTTAATCATACAAGATTCTACCAACTTTTTTTAGATACATTTCAATGATTTTTAGAGAACAATCACATATTTTTTAAAAGTATATACCATTATATCTTTATGAATATAATTTTAAATCCTTTTTTATACTAATAGGGAAATTGGTAGCAACACCAATCATTGTAGCTCTATAACTAGAAAGGTATTTTTAACATTTATACATTTCCAGTTATTTAACTATTATAGATATTTTTTGGATTGATAGTTGACCATATCATTTGACACATTAATTATTATAGTTTCATTCATAATGATGATCATGTATATTAGATAACTATGAAAAGAGAGTTTATTATGGTAATGGTGTCATTAACATGAGATTCCTATTTTTATAGAATAATTCAATTCCAAAGATGATTGATTGGATCAAGTTATTGTAATAGTGTGATCTTATTAATGACTATAATATCCTTTTAAAGGTTCATATATATATTTTTGATCAAATATAACGATTTTAGTTGTCTCATGTTGTTGTATAATAAGAAATGGATAATCATTATTAGTTCTAATATGAGTTGATTTTCTATATGGACTTGAAGTCTGTGTTATTGTTCATCGTCATAGAGAATTACATAGTCTCCCGAAATTTAACCGTCACTTATCAATCTAAAAAAAATTAAAAAAACTTATTTTGATGAAGCACACTACATTTGAGGTGATCCTATTCTTTTCAATAAGGGCGGATATTTATTGATATATCCATGTGTACCCAAAGAACATTTACTATGTGTGGTAGAATCTAGACACACAACACTAATAGGGGACATCATTGAAATGGATGTATAATTTATCTGATTCTCCAAATAAAATTATTTTGGTTGACACTTCATCGAGATACTATAGAGTTCATTTAACATTACGATCAATTCCAATGGAAATATAATATTGGAAAATGAAATGAAATGATGCGGCACCCAATTCCGGAGGTCAAGGTGTTTGATATGAATGGATTTAATTTTACGGGACTATTCTTAAAAATATTTTGTGAATAACAAATATTTTAATGTGTATATTATGTGTCAACATGGTTGGAAGTGGATTATATTATCTTAATATATCCAAGGAATTGATGTAGTTCTTAAAGAAAAATATTTCCACTAAATTTTGAATAATTGGATTAACCATCATTGATCATGGTGCACATTTCAAAAACAGCCCTGTAAGGGGGATAATTGAGATGTATTAAATCTAAAATAATATCAACACCCATTATCACAAAAAAAACTAATGGAAAATTATATTTATCCAACTAAGAGATTAAAAAATTGTAAATAAAGCTTAATTTGAGCCCAAACAATTAGACCAAAAACATCGTTGATTAAATTTTCTTGTATAAAATATTATATAAAACACTAAATGGTATGAACTCATTTAGACATATATTTTGGAAGCCCTATATTCTACTGATAGATCTCAAACACTGATCTTATTGGTATATGAAGAAACTAAATATTGATGTAAAATAAAGAGCAAGGAAGTTGTTATAACTTGATGAATTAAAAGGTATAAGATGGGATGATTTTCATAATTACAATATCTATAAAGATAAAACCAAAAAAATTATTAGAATGAATAATATCATGAATATAGTTTTCACATTGAGATAACCTCATTATATTTAGCTCACTTTGATTTTTTTTCATGTAATCTAATGTCTTGATGGTAATGATTATTCATGTGGATCAAAGTCTATCTATATAGAGCAGATGAAATATAATGAGATAATAAATTAATCTTAAAGGTAAATGGGTAATGTATGAAACAATATATGGAGCATTTCTAGGAAAGATTCATTCTGAATACAAAGTTCGGTAAAATAAATTGAAGGTATTCCTAGATCTTGATGTTAAATTAAGTGAAAACTCAGAAGTAACCCATGTATGCTCTCTATTTTTTTGACATCCATTCTTGAAAATGTTTGGTGTGTTCATGGATTATATAATATGCTTCAATACCAAATAATTTATACTATCTTGTAAATTTCCATAAAAATAGAGTTCATACAAAATTTATAATGTCAATTTCTCTTTCTGTGGCATTTATAGTTTTCCATGCCATGACTATTAGAAGGGGAACTCAATAAGTACTACCTCAAGATATAACTTATTCATTACCCCATGATGTCCATAGACTTTGGAAAATATATTCATCATTTAATCATATATAAATTAACTCATGGCAATGAAGTTGGTTTCATAAGAACATCATTATCTCATCATTATCATAAGCCATATAGAAAAACTAAGTTGAAAATATCATAATATCATAACTATTGTGGGACATAAAAATCATTAAAGGATATTGATAATGATGAAAATACTTTATATAAAATATTTAAAAATATTTTCATAAAAAAAGATTAAACAACCTTTTACATTTTTAATTTTTAAATAACAAAAAATTCCAAGAAAAAAATTGAATAATATTTTTTTTGTAAATCCATGGAACTTGTAATGGAATCATGATAATGAATAAAATTAATGAAAAACTATATCATTTCATAAATTACAAAATATAACATTATTTTCTTACTCTTGTAAAAAGTACAAAGGGAATTGTATGAAAATGTTTAAAAATATTTTATTTAATAATTCTTAATAAAAATAAGAGGAAATAAAGAAACTATGTTATTAAAATTTACACTCAGATACTAACTTCTATAAAATAATTTTATAGACATTTATATTGAAATTAATCATTCCCTCAAAAAGGAAATATATGGTTATCTTTTCATAAAAACATGTTTCGGACATTTTTAGTACTATAAGGTGTAAAAATATAAATAATACTTGAAAATTATAAAAATAACTATATTAGATTAAAATATATGGGTTTTATGAGATTAATTCAATAAAATTTCCCTTATGTAAATTGTAACACATTCATTCCCAATAAAATTTGATACTGAAATATAAATAGTTATGGTTTTGGATATCCCTAAAAAAACCTATTGTGGGAGATTTACATAAATGAATTCTTAATTCTAAATAATATTCGTGAAAATAATCTTAAAATAAATTCTAGTGTAGTATTTAGAACCTAAAAATAAAATAATGTGGTGAATTTAGAACATATATGAATAAAGGGAAATTGAGATGAGGAATCCCTTATCGGATGTCCTAACATTCTTTGTATTCAAAACACATGTATAATAAGTTTATAATTATTATAAACCTATAAAAAACCATATTCATACTTATGTTACTATATTTAATTCCCAAATAATTTTATATTACCCACTTAATTTAAATTCATTGTTGACTTAATTATTTCTAGGTTAACTATTTAGTTTTTCATTCATGTTTTGATTTAGAGGTTCCAATCCTTGTACCTTTTTTGTAATTTTATAATCTCCAAAATGATCATTAATATGTAAATCATCAGTTTTACATAGTAAAATTATTTCATAACAACATTATTGAACTTATATTAATTGTTTTCATGGAATGTTAGAAATCACCATTTTCGATGATTATAGAAGTATCAAACATATTGAATTTAAGGGTAAATATAATTATTAATATTACCAATAAAATTATTAAAAATAATAAATTAATCACTATTAAAAAAAATCCAGTAAATAACATTCCTTCATCATTCATGACATAAATGTTACAACAGTGTTTATATAGGTGGAAAAACTGACCAAAACAAGTACATGTTATAATTGTTTAATGAATAAGAAAATTTTAATTATAATGATAATATAAATTCTATAGAATAATAATAATTTTTAAAATATCATATTTATTTAATAATTTTATACTTATTACTATCTATGTGAGACGGTAATGAAAAAATAAATCTTCTGTTTATGTTGGCGGTAGTCTGCAAGTACACATGAAAGACATTTTCAATTTCCAACTGATGGGATGGGTAATAAGGTAGATAAGATATTTTATTAATAAAATCATAAATATTTCACAAGTATCATAAATATAAATTAAATTTATCTATATTACCATCAATTTTAGGTGGTGATAACAAATAAATACATCTCTTCCGGGAGGTGGTATTCCGTACATATGAACGAATAATGTTTTCATCTTCAAACGAATGAAAGAGTAAGAAGGTAAATAATATATTATATCTATAGAATCATAAATATTTAATAAATATCATACATATATATTTATATTTTAAATATATATTTTTTACTATCCATGTGAGGTGTTGATGAAAAATGATATATATATATGCCTAGAAGTGGTATTCCAGTCATAAATGCAAGGGGTTTTTTTATTTTCCATTAGATGAAAAGGATGTAAAAAATAGTTTTCCTATAAAAATAATAACATTTAAATATTTTAAATATAATAATTTTAATATATAATATTTTTTAAATAGATTTAAATGATTTCAAAGAATAAATAAACATGAAATAATTTCGTTAAGACATATACCTTCTCCTTATATGTCTTCAGTTAGATTACACCTTAAGCCTTTTGGGATTGACAATTGTGGATATTAGGACCTCTATAATGTGCGAAAGAAATTTTGAAACTTATATGTTTAGTTATTGTTCTACATATGGTTCTCAATGGGTTTGGAGGGGTGAGGAGAGGTGGTGCTCTTTTATAAATGAGGGGATTCTCCCTTAAAAATATTAAAAACATTTAAATATAAAAAAAATATTTCTCATAAAAACTGGTTAAAATTTAATCTATTTTTTTTATATGATAATTTCATGACTAAATACACTCATGTAATCATATTTATATATGTTTTAAAAATATTTCAATCCTTATCTCTTAGTTCATCCCCCACTCTTTAAATCATTTTATTTTTACAATGGTGAAAAACATTTACCATATTAACTACTAATTTTGAATAAAAATTTAATTGATCTCAGTATAAAATTTATAAAATATAACTCAAAATATTGAATCCATTTTATAAATTTAAATTTCAATAAGTTGTAAATTTAATTTTAAAATAGGTACGTGTAACACAACAAAAACTGCATTTTATAAAAACATCTTATTTTAAGCATAAAGATGACTTTCTACCAAAATCATGTATAATGTTGATTAATATAGAATTAGTTGGATTATTTTTTTAAAATTATAATAATTTTATCTTAAAATCATAATAAAACTAAAATTAACACTATGAAAACTTGATTAAACAAGAAGAAAAAATGGTTTCATAATCTTTCAACTAAATATCATATCATGAGAATATCATAAAAATTAAACAATTTGTGAAATATTAATTTTTATTTATTCGTCCAAGAATAAACCATTATAGAAAAATACCAAGAATTAACAGTTAGATATGTTTTACATTATAAATTGATAACATATGGTCACTTAATCAAATTGAAATTATAAGATACATTAATTTTTTTTTCTTAATGAAAATAAAAAATATAAAAAAACTATTTTCATTAAAAAAATGAACCTTTAAAACGTAATGTGTTCTTATCGTTATTTGATATAATTTAAAATTGAGCATTAGTTTAATTTATGAAAATTTTAAAATAACAAATTATTTATTTTTACCTTCAATTTTTATAATGTATTATTAATTTTAGTCTTTTTTATATCATATGTTCTTCAACAAGATATTTATTTGAAGTAATAAAATCTAAAACCCAAGGGTGTTACATCCTACCCCATAAAAAAATTTCACCCCAAAAAAATTGATATCTTATGTGATGGAAGATTGTTTAAGACATTTTCAAAATAAACTCCATGTAATATGAACAGGCTTTATGTACAACTAAATTTAAATGAATCCATAATAATGGAACCTTAAATAGAGATAGAGAAAAATGAGAATAAATGTTGATTAAAAGATAAATATACTTATGTGGAAATAAATACCTTTTAATCCCTATTGATTTCATTTCATTTGGAACATAACATTTCTTTCTATGTTAATAATAGGAAACATATAACTTCTTAAATAATTCTAAAACCATGAATTAATCATTATGAGACTCATACTTATGAATGAGTTTTAGAAAACATGCCTTTATAGCCGAATGATATTTTCCATATCAGACATGATAGATTTTATTCTTTAAAATTATGTTCCTGGAATTATTTTAAAATTAAAATAGTGAATAAAGGAAAATATATTTAATTCATTTCATTCTATTCAATAGGCCTAATTTCTACCTTTGGTTGTGTTTTAAGAATTTTTTCAGCTATGATTGATCACATATTTTAAATGATGAATAATCATGATTGATTTTTGTCATGAATGAAGTAGTAAAAATAACTATTAATGGATCATAATATCCAAAAAAATATCATAAGTTTTTATTTTTGTTTATATCCATTAACAAAAAATTAAAATGGTTGGAACGAGTTATGATAATATCTGATATGAATAAAACATCATATTAAGAAATAATAAATTGCTTTTAAATGCTCAAAAATAACACCCAATGTTTAACATAAATCATTTCCAAAATAACTAACCCTAAAAATCTCAAGAATATTCCATATTGAAGTTGAAACCCCAAGATTGTAATGATTTGGTCACATATGATTTGTACATCAACATATCAATTATACCCAAACAACCTCAATCACTCATAAAGTATCATAAAAAATGTTTATCCCCTAATCGTATATTCATAAAACTATAATATTATTTTCTATAAATAACATGAAACATAATTAATCTATAGTAACATGAGACATAATTCTAAAAGCTAACCCAATAATTATGTCACAAAAAACAACCTTGATATAAAATTCCATACTAGATAAAAATATTTTGTTTAACCTAATCATATTATTTTCACAATGTAGAGAACTTATTTAAAAATATAATTAACCACCACATCACCAAATCACATTTTAATCTGATGTTTGTATATAATATAAAAACTCTTTTCTCATAATATAATAACCTTTTTTGTAAATTAAAAATAATTACTTCAATATAAAAGAGTGTTTTAACCCTAAAAACTATCATTACCTTATATATTTTATCAATAATATAATATATTTATTTAAAAAAAATTAGTAAATAAAATTATAGGCATAAGGGTCACATATACCTCAATAATCTATTGAAAATCAATAAATGCCTCCTAAAATTATCATTGATCACCTTTAAATACAATCAGAGAAGACTTCCAAATGGTATATATAATTTTGAACAAATGATCATTAGAAATGCTTATAAATCCTTAAATAAAATTACACTACATCATAACACTCTAAACCATATATATAGACACATTAATCTTTAAAATTCATTCATAAACCATTAACCATACTTTGCTATCTTATATCATAACACTTACATTCTATAATAAAAATATAAATCAATACATAATATTTATTAATAAAAATAAATTAATATTTTATACTTT
Organism: Viscum album; assembly: GCA_963277665.1. Taxonomy (NCBI): domain Eukaryota; kingdom Viridiplantae; phylum Streptophyta; class Magnoliopsida; order Santalales; family Viscaceae; genus Viscum; species Viscum album. Next base: position 34,593,810 of record OY728143.1, read on the forward strand.
AAATATAATTAATGTTGTTAAAATAATTAATATCTATTATATGTTATTTATAATTTCATTATATTTTATATGGTACATAGCTAAAATTTATTTGTATGATCTTATTAATCCTATTACTGATCTTTACTCCATATGAAGTAATTTGATAATGACGATATTCCCCAAATTTAAAACAATTCTTTTATTCTATAATAAGAACTTTATTATAATTTATTATGTTAATTGAAACCTTCATTTTTTATGAAATGTATATTAATTTATGTTTTCCTTTTTCTTAGGTAAAACATCTTCTTGTTCCATTGAGATATTTTTATGGGTGATTCTTCCAACATTTTTAACACATTATATGTTGAATTGTATTATCTTCATGATCTTTATCACTTGGAATTCCATGAATCACGATTTTTCTATTTATTTTTGTCTTATAAAACTTACCGAGGTTCTGGTTATTAATTATATATTGAGGCAGATACTTATGGATAACCGTAATATTGTTTACCCTAACCCTTATCCCATTTGGATAATCTTTTGAAAAATACTTTAGTATCATTCACAACCATTGTTTACTAAATTCTTATGATTTTCATCCATTTAAAAAAAATAGTGTGATTATATCAAATAAAATCAAAATAAAACATCTTATGAAGAAGATAAATAAAAATACAACCTTAAACATGCTATATTGTATTGAACTATTTGGATTATGACAAAAATAACCATAATTATTTATAGCATATTAATATTTATGGTTATATAATACTTTTATTTTATTATCTCAATCCAATATATTAACACCTAAATGATTCTAAATATTTTAAATTATGATCGTTTAATAACATACTAATCTATAAATGTTTCTAAATCGATTCTCTAATACCAACTACGATACCCCGAACCAATACACCTTAATCCTGTAAAAAAAATCTTATTTTTTTGTTAGTATTAATATTGAATTAAGTTAACAAATCATAAAATATCATAATTAAAATTTTTATAACAAATAAAAAATCACTTATATATCCATTACCATTTTAGGTTTATATTTATATATAATTTGGAAACCCCGTAATATAAAAAATTCATTTCTTTTGTCAAATATCCCCATTTTTTTCTTATACCAAGAACATATTATTTAATAATAAGTCTCAGAAACCTCCCATAAAATTCTCCATACATGATACAATTATAAACATATAATAAATAATGGAATTTACCATTACAAAGGGAAATGGACACATAAGTAGGGTGATCTCAAATAGTTTATAGGTGTAAATATAATAATTATAAATCAAGGTATATAAGTGAGAATATAGTGACCATATGGGTTGGATAACACAATCATAACTTATAAAAACATACCCAATAATTCAGGGAACATAATCCTGAGTCATTGTATAAGTCATTATCATAAAAAGAAACGAGTCATAAGAGCGAGGAATCATCATTAATCAATCATAATCAATGACAACATATCATAATCATAAGAAATAAGTTTTTGGAATATAAATAAGAATTGAAAATCAATTCATTATTCAAGGATCACTTCCCAAAATATCAGAGTGTAAAAATTTCAATATTTCATTAGGTCCACTCCTCATTCACATAAACAAAGTGGGAGAGTCCCATGATCGATTGTATTTTCTTCTCATTCCCTTTTATATAATCTCATGACGTATTAATTTTTACTAAATCCATTGGGGGATATATGATAAAATCCATATTTTTTATAATTTATAAGTTTTTTTTATTTATAAATAACTCATATTTTAAATAAAACATAGACAATGCATTTAATATTTTTATTTTTTGAAATTGTGAACATTATTGATAATTATATTAAATTAGTGTCTTTAATTTAATCACACAATTTAAATATTTAATGATAAAATACATAATTTAATATAAATTTTTGAAATAAATATTTTATGGGAATTCAATTCTTGGAATAATTTTTTCATTAAATTTTGGAATTAATATAGTTTTTATTTATTAAATTATTTAATCATGAATTAGAATTGATTTATTAATTTTTAAATTATGTAAAATCCACACATTTATTCAAAATAGTTTTTGGGGTTTAAATGATAATATTATTTCTTGAAAATGTTTTTATCTCGATATAGGATAGATTAAGTTTTTATTTTTATTAATATTGTATAAAGAAAAAATAACGAAGGCATGTTGTTTAATGAAGAATTTCAAGGTCGACCATCTGGACCAACTAATAATTCTCAAAAATTTTCAAAGTCCTCAAATGACCACAAAATAAATTCCATGTTTATGTGAATGGAATAATTAAAAAGGTATCAAGTGACCTCATGAAGGGTCTTGCAACAGAATGGATGAAGTTTCTTACAACTCACTAAATGAAGGTTCTTGCAACTGACCATAAGGTAGAACATAAATAGTCCACATGTGAAACTATCAAGTGTCTATAGAGGGCATGTTTAATATATTTCACAATGTTTTATATAATTGATTGTAAGAGGCCTCATCCTAACTGACCAAAAGACTTATATTTCTATTACCAAACCTTCTTGACTTTTCAATTATTCCAAAAAACACTAATATAATACTTCAATATTGAGTGTACAACATCACCATTAGGTATAATATGGTCTATCATAGATATCATAAGGCTTTATGGATGAAAATAAGGGTTTTATTTGGATTTTCTGGCAGATTGAATATTACATACTTATATGGATCACCAGTATAAGACTTTAATATTGAGTATAATAATTCAACTTGAAGCCTAAGAATGAAAACTTAAGCATAATAAATCTTCATAAAGGATAATACATTAAACATTGGAATAATAATTTTCTATATAGATCACTAGGAATGGTATAAAATCATAATTGTTTTCATCATATAGATTTAGTCCTTTGTTATAAATCCAAAATTTGGAAACTCACCTGGGACTTCAAGATATGTCATAGGATACCACTTAAACTCTCATGAAACCATTCCAAGGTCATCCCACTTAAATAAAATTTTATCAAACTAACCTATCATAAAAAAAAACCAGCCTTAATGAAACCCACACCATCTCCATAACATGCATATAATCTCATAAAATGAGGCTTCATGTAGTTGAAATTCACGTCCACTATGTCGCATCATAGAGAAACACTTTTTATCATATTCTTCTATAACTATAATGATGATCGATCATTATATGTGTATAAATATTCATGATACCCAATTGAATCTATTAGAACCAATGAGATGGATACATTCCATAAATCCATGTAAGTACAATTCATTAGGGCCCAAAACTAAAGTTGAGTAATATTATAGAACATTTTAAATGAATAAGGACGTATAATAATCTCCAATTTCTCATATAGTAAATTTTTATGTATGCTAAAAATATCTATGAATTCTTTAATAAATGGTGAACTATTCAATGAATGGAAATAAAATTTCTTGGATCAATCTATGGTGACTTTATTTTACTTTTTTCTATTAATTTTTCTCAAAAAACTATAGTGATGGATCACTATTCCCTTAGATATTGAGAAAAGTAGTCTCTAAAATTTCTTATTAATGAATTAAATATTTTATCTAAATATATCATCAGTTAATCATTTTTTAATTGTTAAAAACTTTATCAATATTATGATATTATCTATGTTATATGAATTATGGATTCTTTTTCCCTCTTCACTGGATTTCACACATATTCCACTTAGAGTCATTTCATTTTCTGTAGTCATGAGTAGTGAGATGATCTGGGGGTGATTGGGGGTCTGTTACCACCTGTAAATAAGACATTAAGGGATAGAAAGATCATTATACTCATTTATCCAATCTGAGATTTCTAAGAGAGAAAATTCATTTTAGGTTTCACTTGGTTAGAGAGATTATTTTAAAGTCAAATAATATAAACATTATTTTACATTAATTTTAGGTAAATCAATTTTTATTCCAATATTTCAGAAATTAAATTAAAACCCAATATAATTCAAGTGTAGATTTACTATTATGTACACACTAAAAATGATAAGTACTCCCCAAAAACACTCTTCTGTCTAGAGACAACCTGAGTCCACTACAAATTTAATTCATTCTAGTTAAAAAACATGTTTTTCAGTGGCCCCATGATAGGTCGAGCATCAAAACTAGATCTATTTTAGAAGAATCCAGTGTTGGGTCTTAATTTTTTTTAAACAATTAAAACACATGACCCGGACTAATTCATCTCACCAAATTATGTTTGACCCACAGGTTTAATTAATTATCCAAGAATAATTCAAAAAAAATAATCAATGATGAAGTAGAAAGGGTGTTCATCCCAATATAATTGAAAAATAACACATACACCTCTTGCTATTATAAAATATTTACTATATGTATTGAGAATATGGAATAAAAGTTTGCACAAATGAATCAGAATTTAGGGGGATAGTATACACTAAATATCAACAGAAATAACTAGATATAATAATTGAATAAAAAATATGAACATGAATATAAAACATAAATGATCTAAATGTTTCAAATATTTAAGGCTTAGTTAGAGAGGATACTAACTAATATCTAATATAAATTTATAATATATATAAGAATTAAAAATATGTAGAATTATTATAATATCGTGCCATTTGTAAGATCCTTCCATTCTGTAAAGAAGGAGCATTGAAGAAATTATTTTATAGTATATAGATTTGAGAATTCACGAACATGGATGAACTATACAAATATTTTATCCCGAAATATTTCCTTATATTAAGGATTTTTCATCTAAGGGAATAATTTTATGGGATTAAGAACGTAGGTGGAGAAACTCAATATGTGTCATGGGTCGTATTCAAGAAGCTAACTATATCTTAGCCACAACATCCCTATGAAAATCATCATTTGCTAAAATAATTTACAATTTATTAATGGATAGTGATAGTAACCCAATAGTTACTATCTCTACAAGAGAAGACATGGAAAATTATTTTATAAAATTTAGATAATAAATAGGTATAATTTCCTAAAACTCCATGAAATTTGGGATAAGGATGATAACAAGATGTTTTAATGAGGTGAAATGTTCTAACAATATTTTACATGAAAATAAAATTAAAGAAGAAATATCTCTATTGAAAAATTTATCATTTAACAATGTACAAGAAAAGGGACCTACCACACCAACTATAGTTTCCCATCATTACTACTCTTGAGGAAACTACATTGATGGGTTCCCTAAAGATCCAATAATTTATAGTTGAGAGCCCTTGTACCAAATAATGAAACCCAAATATTAACAATAAATCAAGGATTAAAAGTTTATTACAATAATCAATATAGAGCTAGGATTCGAAAGTAACATACACCACCCTTACACTAAGGTTTCCAGCCACCACCATTTCATACAATAACTCTCAACCTTCTACAAGCTACCACAAGGATAGACTTAGGAACGTTACTAGAAGGATATGTAGATATAACTCATGTAGGCATAACCCCGTAAAGGAACTAGTCTCTCCACTCATGGATCTAGAAATAACGATTTGAATGGATAGTTTCCAAGACTTATGTCTACTCTCAATAACATAGTAAATTAAGGTCTCAGTAACCTTCCAACCAAGATAATTCCTAATCCTAAAGTAAATGTCTGTTCCATCCCCTTAAGGTGTGGTAAATAGTTAAAGAGTATTGAATAACCCCATCTAATTTTGAGGATATAATTGATGACCCCGCTAAATATGAATAATATATCTCTATAAATGAACCACAAGAAGTAACACTAGTGGAAACAAACCCATTTAAGAAGTATAAGGGAAAATATAATGTGGAAGACTAAAATTAACCTTAATTACACTTACAATATTGAATAACACCACCCAAGAGAACCCAAAAAGACACACTACACTAAGATATTAAAAAGATATTCAAAAATATATAAATCAACATTAATTTGATAGATGATATTCTACAAATTCAATGGTATGTGAAAATTATCAAAGTCATATGCACCAAGAAGAGGACATTTCAAGATGATGAAATGGTAAATTTATGGTGAAATTTTTATTTCCTTGTTACCCCACAAATACTTAGAAAATTCAAATACCCATATACATTAACTATCACATTAAACATATGATAACTCCTTTTTCAAAAAAATTATTTTTTGGGAGCATCTAAAAATGTAATTCCATACTCTTTTTATGTATTCCAATAGATAAGAAAACAAAAACCAACTCTATTTGTTGTTTAGCTTTCTAGTGAAACCACATACTATCCAATTCGAGTTGTAAAATATATTCTAGAAATTTTATAATGATTTTTTTCACTTCTCATATCCACATTCTGAATATGAATGAAGAAAGTGGTATAGTTTATTTCCTTATGATTCTAGATATACAATTTTTCAACACTACAAAAATAATAATAAATGATAATGATATAACCCTTTCAATTAATTTTAGAGAACATGTAGCGACTTTTAATATTATTGATTCAATGAAATATCTTCATGATGAGAACTAATTTTTTACATTATAACATATTTTATTTTAATATTATTTTAAAGAGGATATTGAACATTTTTGAACCATATTATAATTAGGATAAGTGATATAAATACATAATTTTTAGGATGAAACTATGTTTTAAAAGGAAATAAACCTTAAATATACGATATGTACTGATGAATATTTTTTTGATGATAGTTATATTGATGATTTTTTTAAACTCCCACTAAAACATAATTTTTTAGTGTGTAGGTGGATAAAATGGATATATATGACTATAAAATATAAATTAAAATCCCCCTGAACTCCAATTAATTTTTCTATATAAAATATAAAATTTTATTTTATATGGTAAAATAAAAATTATCAATAACAATTTCAAATGATTTAAAAACCCATCAATAGAACCAACATCTTGAAATTTTGAAACAAAAAATTTGGTCTATTCGATAGAAACTATGATACATTCCAAGGATTATCCCTACCACCAACATTCTTAGGATTTTTCTAAATTATGATTCAAAAATATTGAGTTGCTCCTTTCCATTCTCATTTTGGATTTGATAATTCGATAAAAAAAAATTTTTACTATTAATTTTTTTCAATGATTTTAGATTTACTATATAATAATGATTTTTATATATATATAGATATTGATTATATTTTAAAACTATTTATTTATTTTTAAATATAATAATATTATATTAAATTTCTATATTTATGTCAGAGAAATATGTTGGTTAGATAGGGGAAATAATCAGAATATGTTATAAGGCTTTTAATAAAATTACATTTTTATGGTCACCTATATATTCTTATTATATATCAAGATAAAATGATATAAATCATGTGAAACAGTAAAATGTAGATATAAAATATATTTATATAAAATTAATTAATTTATGAGGATGCCATGAAGGATATATTTTAGGATCTAAAAAAACACTAAATTTTCTGAAACATTTCAGAGACTCATTAGTTTACAAATTTTGACAGGTACTCTTTTTTCAATGTTTTCATGATATAAAAATATCCAAATCATGAACATTATGGTGATAGTAAGTTCAAGAAATTTATCTTTGTTTTTTAAATTTATATGAACCAATAAAATAATTCCTTTTTTGGTTAGATAATTATTTGATGTTTTGTGATGCTTTTGATAAGATGTAGTTTTTTCATATTATTTTTTCCTCAATTTGTTGATGATTTATTTAGTTAGGTAATAATGATTGATGACATTCCTAATCAATTAATAAGATCTAAAAATTTAAAAAAAAATATAAATCTTCTTATTCATGTTTTGAATTTATTTATAACATCTTTTAAAAATTGGGATATGTTTTTTGATACAATGTTGTTCAGCTTTTAGAAGGATTTTATCCCAATTTTTTTATTGGTGATTCATACTATTGATTATAACAATGGTTAATTATCCGTTCATTTGATTAAAATTATTGTTCAGAAACATAATGATACATGGATTAATCTCTAAATTATAATGAGTGCATCACTGTCTCTTGGTCGAAGATGAATTGTACAATGGTGCTTCCTCAGTGGATCTCACACTGGTTTTCTCACCCACTATGCATCATGATTTGATCTTGTACATGTGAAACATGATCAACAGCTTACCATCATATATAATGAGGACATGGATAAATCATACTCTCTCATTTAAAAACATTATTTATTCTGTTCCATCTAGAGCTTTCACGTTTCGTTTCTATAAGGGTAATGCCCTGACCCCAGTAACCCAGCGTCGGTGCATTATTTTAATACATTGGCATGATACAAAGAAATAATTTCTTGAATGACTTATTGGTTTAGCAGTCTTGGAAATAGATTACATACATCAACATCACATTACAATTTCAATCATAAAATACAGCATAGATAGTTATTTGAGAATGCCATTATTCCCTTTTAGCTTAACCCAACATGTCAATCATAAAACACTTCTGGTAAATCCTGGGAAAATAAAACAATAGAAATGGGTGAGCTCAGATACTCAGTAAGGGTAAACAATTTAGCCGAAGATAACATAAACAATAGACGTGGTGAATAATTGAAAATGCATTCCTTTACAAATAATAAACATGAACACTTTATGGAAGAAATATGATATGAGTAAATAATGCCTCAATAAAACAGTCATGAGTATTCTACTAGTCGAATAATCACATGAACCATCAATATTATTTTCATAGTGAGGGAATGTATAATTCCAAAAATTCTAAAACATTTTGTTAAGGCCTCAGCCAAAACCATATATCAAATTGGGAATGTTCTAGACCAATTCCATGTTTAATTTTATCAGGATACCTACTGATGCATCAAGCAGCTAAATCGAGCTCCACCTGTCACATACTATGTCGAATAAAATCCTCATATGAAATGGTTGAAACAAAACATAAACATTCTTATTAGAACTAGCATATAAAATGTAAATACATTAACCATAAACCATGAATGGTATAAAAATAACACCTCCACAGTAAAATATAACACAAAATATAAAATAAAATATTGAAGATTTGTATCATAATAAATCAACATCGATCAAGAATAATTTCCCGTAAAGTATGTTGGCATAGTAGATAATGATCAGTATAAATCTTTGAGAGAAATATCCATTTTTCATGAAATCATTTAAAAGTTGCATAATTTATAAAGGAAGTCATTTAAAAGATATTTTTCAATCAAATTATCTAATACCACTATGAAACCTTTTTATGGAATTAACATTTTAAAACATTCAGGTCCATATAAATAAATCCTTTAAACCATTTTGAAAACATGGACATTAATAAGAAAGGTTTAGAAGAATAAATCTGTAAAACATTAAAAATGATGTTTTAGAAGGAAAGTTCCATGAAAAGTAACCTTTGAGAAATCTTTAATGAAACATGGACATGGATAATAAATATTTCCCAGTAGATACTTACGTAAAAACAACCTCTAATAATAATGTGATATTGAAATTTACTATTACCTTGCACTTTCCTTTGGTAGTGGATATGTTTAACCACTTGTATAATGACCATAGTATGTTATTAAATTATACAAGAACCATATTCATATTTATTATATCATACATGATTCATTTATGACTTTATACTACCCATTTAATAATGATTTCCATGTTAAATTTTCATTTCTGGTAATAATCATTATCTTTATCGCATTTGTTTTAACTTGTTATTATTGATCATATAATTTAGATAATTATTTATATACATCCAAAATATAAACCTTGATTTATATATCATATATATTTATAATATAAATATGTATATTATAAAGATATATGAAATGGAAGGCACGGTTTATGAAGATGATAGTCCATATGTACGCATAAACGTTGTTTACGTTTTCATATCATATTGAATGGAAGAAAGTGAATAAGATATATGTAAGTAAAAATATATATATATCAATTAAGTATAATTATTATTTCATATATTACATACTTATTAATAATATATATTATTATAATCATCGTTGAATGGTGAATGTGGAAATGAATCTCATCACGTCGTGGAGATGGTAATCTGAACGTACGCACGAGAACCAATATCATTATATTGATGGTGATATAATATGTAATTGAATGTTATATCATATATACAAAATAATTATCATTTTATATTCATTATTCACATATGTTATTCTCGTTATAATACCCATCCAAATAATGAAGTGTTTGAATAACAAACAACACCACGACGTGGAGACGGTAAGCCGTACGTACGTACGTATGGTGACTTTTTGATTTTTAGGATAGATAAAATAATGAATATGTTTTTATGACATTTATAATAAAATCACAGTATGAAGGAGGTACTGGAGTTATTATTTTGGTATGGAAAAAACAATGAAATTGGAAGTGGAAGAAGAAAAAAACTTGGAAGAGGGTGATGATATTATTATGTCTTCTTCCGATCATTCCTATTGAATTGTTCAAAAGGGCCCAATAGGTTGGCTTTATGATAAATGTAAGGAATCTAGGTTGATGTGAGGTATGTTTGGAGGATATTTGGTCTGGGTTTGGCTGAGCCCAATGGCATTGGATGTGTAATTTTTAGATAAGGGTAAGTTCCCTTTTATAAGAGAGGTGAGGGAACTTTAGAAAAATCTTGAAATATTATTTTATTATACAATCATATTCAGTATCTAATGGCTCAAAAAAAATTTATTTCGATCCATAGGTGGTTATTGGTCGAAATAATCTCAACCAATAGGTTTTAGACAATTTTATCTTACCATATTAACCGTATGTTTTATATTTAACTCTTAGTTAAATAGTTTAACATTTACCATGTCCCCTTGTATTTTTATATTATATGGTTAATAAACATAAAATAAAATGCCAAAAGAAGCCCAAGTGGTTATTTAATGACATATATATCATTATAAGAGTCTTTTGGTTGAACCATAGAATTTTAGTATAGTAATATATTTTAATGATATAGTATTTGTTTTAAAAACTCATTTTTGTCAATTTTGACACTATTTGGTATTTTGATTTTGAAAGTCATAACAGCATGATTACTTCAAAAAAAATACATTTAATAAACCCTAACATATCATATTAACCTATAAAATTCATGTATGTAATTAAAACAATTAAATTATATTTATTTTAATATTGATAATACCATTTTTTTTATTCTTCAATTATTAAGTTAATTACTACATCATCATTGTGTCATAAATAAATTAAAATATTTATGATTAAAAATTATAAATAAACTACCATTATATAGAAAATAATTTTATATTTATAATGAATATTTATAGTTGAATTTATCTTATGTATTACCCTATATTAAAAATGGTTTAGTTAATAAACTTTGAATTTAACACTTTTAACTCTTCTTTAAAGAAACAATTAATAATTGTCCTAATATAATTCATGTGGGCCAAAGAGGATCATATTTTATTTCTAATATTTCTTTTAGTATAATTACACATATCAAATAGAATTATGACATGTGTTAGGGTAATTATAATATCATTTTTACCCTTAATTACACTATTGAATTTTAACTGGGATAAAAAAGAGTAAGAAGTTACTTTTCACCAAAATTCTTTTTCATCTTATTGAACCAAATTTTACTTTCTAATGTCAATCGTGCCTCTCCAATTTTGTATATTTAACTCACAAAACTGGTAAAATTACGTTTTATGAAAATTTGCAAATGCTCCTAGGAGGTGGGTAAAAATTGATAAAAAGTTCAATAAAATTTTATACATCTAATTATAAAATGACTCTAATGAATTAAAATGAACTTATATAGGTATTATATATCTATTTTGACTTAAAATATATTTAAATAATGCAAATAATTATTTAAATAAATAGTCGGTTTAAAATAATAACGCAGTATTTTTCACTATTCATCACAAAAATTGAATGTTTACTGAAAAATACCAAAAGGTTACCCAAAGATAATTTTGATATTCTAAATTCAAAAATAAATTCCATTTTACCAAATTCAAAACATAGAAGTTTTATTTATTAATTTAAAATTAATTCGAGTTTTCAACACCAAAAAGCAAGTTTTTAAAGAAGTAAAAAACAATTAAAATATTGACATGTGTTTATGTCAAATTTAAATGTGAAATTATATATAATGACCTACATTTTATTAAATGACAAAAATATAATCTAATTAAACTTCCAATCCATTCAAATGAATCATTGAACACTATAAATTATTTTGATTAAAAAAGTTGTTTTCAATTAAAATTTAGTATTTTTCACTATTCAGCAAAATATGAAAGTTATCGGAAAAACACCAAAAATTTATCAAAACTAAATTTTTATGTCCCGATTCTAAAGAAAAAGATTATTTTGTCAAATATATATTTAAAAATGTAAAATATTAGATTTAAAAATGGTTCACCATTAAATGGTGGTAAAATTGCATTTTCTGAAAAAAAAAATTCTTCCTTTATCTGAAAAAAATTAATTTGTTCTTATATTATATCTAAGATGGACATAATATAGATGTTAATATTATATAGAATATATAAAATTCAAAATTTAGTTAATACGATTCATAACCGCTTATGAAGGGCTACTTTGGTAAGTCATGGAGGGCTTGAACTCGGTGTTGTGTGTAGCGCATGTTATTGAATAACTTTGATGAAATAACATACAATGAAATAATGGGGTGTCACATTCTCCCCTCCTTCCAAAAATTTTATCCTCTCAATTTGAAATTTTTTTTCGAAAATAAAAGGTTAAAAATAGAAAAATACTTTTTTGGAAAACCCACATCGGAAATTGGGTTAATAATATTTAGTTTTAATAAGAGGGAAAGGGAAATGAAAAAGTCACCACCAAATTATGATCTCGATTAAGAGAAAAATAGTGGAAATTAGAGACACATAATTGGAGGAAAACATAAATATTTATTGGGTGTGATTGAGGTCATCAATCAAAAACAAGTGTAACATTGAGAGCCTCAAAGCCATAAATCTATGTCCATTTAAAATATCGTCGTTTCAACAAAACATAAGTAATTAGGATAACACATTTTTTGTTTTAAGATCCCTTTCGTAAATTTTAAAAATTAATTTATTCATAAAATAATAGGGAAAAAATATACGTGACATGTAGAGTTTCGTTTTTCAACAAATTCCTACCACAAACTCATCTTTCAACCAAAGGATAATAGAATTCAAAAATATTCTATTTATTTTAATTGTATAGGGTTCCAAAAAACATGAATTTATAATTAATCTATCATACCATTTAAAAAACTACATCATCCAAACCAGGACATCACGTAGTTCAATGATAGGTGATGCACCATTAACTCCCATCAGTTGTGGGTTCATGTCTCGCGGCCTTGTTGGATGCGACAGGTTGTTACCAGACCTCCAGGTTGTCCTTTTTATAACAATCCAAAAACAATCTCAAGAAATTATTTAAAATTAAAAATATTATCCAATGTCAAACTTAATCAATTCCAAACTTTAGAATTATCCAAAATACATTTGTCCAAACTCACAGTCCAAAATTTATATGGTAGGTGAACACAACGAAGATCCTTTTTTCCATGTAATAACATGTGAAAACCATCATCAATTATTCCATTAAAACTCTAACACCATGAATTACCATAAACACTTATTTATTACATTCATTTTCCCTTATTATTTATATAATACTTGATATACTCCTTCTATCCAAAAAAGTTGTAAACTCCAATAATGATGGAATACACAAATCATTAATCAGTTTCAAGGTAGTAAATAATATGCAATATAATTTATCCAAATCAATCATATATTATTCCAAAATCATCACCTTAGTATCAGAACCATATTATAGTTTATCATTCTCTCAACCATATATTTCCCAAAACAATTAACCTGGTATTGAGTCACTTCTCTTGGTTCCTCACAATCTCAAGTCCCTAATGAAATAGTACTACAGTACAATCCTTATATAATCTATAATTATTATAACCAGTTCATCATTGATACAACACTCAAATGATATAATTCTTTAATATCAACATAAGAAAACTAGTCCTCACTCTTCGTCTGTGGTAATATCATAAATTGATTATTATCCCAATGTAGGATCAAAATATTATGTATATACTCAATAGACAAGAGGGGATGAATTGTATCCTTTTAAAATTCCTTTGGAACTTTTTAAGTTGATGTAAAACATTATATTGTTTAACAAAGTTAAACAAGGTAAATTCACAAAACCTCTTGGTTCTACAAACTTGATAGATTCCAGAAATATGGTTCCAAAAATGAAACTTAAGAAAAGTTTGAATTGATAGGGATTCTACCGTAAATCATATAGAATCTTACTAATCATAGTACAAGTACAAGAAAGTATAATACAGTTATACTTTCATTAATAATCAAAATCTATGGAAATTAAACATGAAACAAGACAAGTAACTAGTAGATAATATTTTAACCCAAATAGTAGGGTATCCACCAACCTTGGATAACGGTCCCTTGATTTATACTTTCAAGAAAATATGTCTTACCCACACTAGGGTAAGCCCTCAATAAGAATGGCAGAGTCGGTATTGCTATCCCCGCAAGCCCTTGAAGTTCAAGGATGTTATCACCTTTGTCTTCCTTATCAAGGAAGTCCTCAAAAATTAAGGTACTCAGCACCTCTTTCTTTCTATCCCTAGAAGCCCTCAATTGTACATAGAAACCATTGGAGTTACACGAAGCCATCTGAACAAGATTTTCAGTACACACAAATTAAGAGATTATTTTTATTTATAAATCACTTAAACAACATGAAATATCTAATGATTTAGAACAGTGTTTAGCTTCCCTTTTCTCTATTGAGCTCATTCGAATGAGGTCCTATTTATATGCACTTCCCCAATGGTCAACTCCCTTCTCCAATAGACATATTTTTCCCTGAATCTCGAAGGGACCTGTACACATGTCACTTAGACAACAGTTCGTTAGAAACAAAATGCATGACTTTGTTTCCTAACTATAACACGAGTAAGTAAAATATAGTTTCTCAACCAAGTCTGTTATTCAGAGTCTAATATAAAATAAAGTTCAGAGTCTAAGAAAATAAACATTCATAGTCTATATAACAAGGATATTCAGATTCTGTTTGTCAAGTAATTCAGAATAAGAATCCTATTGAATTTAAAGTCCGAATTCATTGGAATTCGAAACCATAATTCTGAGGAATATGGAATCTGAATTCTAAGGAATTCAGGACCAGAATTCTGAGGAATTCGAAGTCTGAATTCTAAGGAACTGGGAATATG
This sequence comes from Viscum album, assembly GCA_963277665.1. NCBI lineage: Eukaryota > Viridiplantae > Streptophyta > Magnoliopsida > Santalales > Viscaceae > Viscum > Viscum album. The sequence continues at coordinate 34,609,066 of OY728143.1, forward strand.
AATTCTAAGGAATTCAGAGTCTAAATTCTATGGAATTCATAACCCAAATTCTTAGGAATTCAGTGTCTGAATTCTATGGAATTAGTAACCTGAATACTGAGGAATTTGGAACCAAAATTATAAGGAATCCAGAATCTGAATTTCAGTGAAATCGGAATCTGAATTTCAGAGAATTCAGAATTTGAATTTCATAGAATTTGGAATCTGAATATCATAGAATTCAGAATCTGAATTTTAGAGAATTCATAATCTGATTTTCAGATAATTTGGAATCTGAATTTCAGAGATTTCATAATCTAAATATTAGAAAATTATGGATCTGAATTTCAGATAATTCGAAATCTGAATTTCAATGAATATGGAATCTGAATTTCAGAGAATTCGGAATTAGAATTTCATAACCGAAAAACTAAATACTTTATATCTAGGTATTTATAAGATTCTGAGGTTTTTGAAATAAAATATAATTTTACACATAGACATAAAAAGAGTTAGGTTTAGGGATACTAAATCATGAACAATAAAAACTGAGATAGAAGAAAATTTCCTTGGGAGAGGAAAATTTTCCATATTAAGAAAAATCTTTAGGGAAATAAAATTATCCTTGAGAAAGATTTTTTGTGATTTTCAAAACATAAAGGAATTGAAAAGTCATAAGGAAACCTTATTGACTCAACAATATCCCCCTTTTTGGAAAACACAAACATCCTTACTAAAAAGTATATAAGGAATTAGAAATTTTATGGACATGAAAATAAAAACTTATATCCCATTACTTATAGATCGGAGTGAATATGACTAACTCCCCCTTAGTCTTTGGATTCACTAAGAATTGTATTCTTGATTTTCTGAATGAGATTTTGCATTTTCTTGTATTCAAAAAGTTTCATTGATAAGAACAATCTTCTTAATGAACTCCCCCTTACACAAAAAATTATGTTCTTTACAAGGAAAAAGATTCTACCTTAACGTATATAGAATCTTACTAATCAGAGTTCAAGTACAAGAAAGTATAAGATAGTTATACTTTCCTTATTACACAAAATCAGTAGAAAATAAACATGAAACAATACATGTGACAAGTAAGATATCTTTTAACCCAAAGAGTAGGGTATCCAACTACCCTGGATAAAGGTCCCGAGATTTATAATTTCAAGAAATTTTGTCTTAGCCACACCAGGGTAAGCCCCCAGTAGGAATATCAGTGTATGTCTTGCTATCTGAATAAGAACTTTACCTTCAAGGTAGTTAGAACCTCTGTATTCCTTATCATGGATGTCCTTGAACATTAAGGTAGTCACCACCTCTGCCTTCCTATCCCCGGAAGCCCTTGATTGTACACAGCAATAATCAGAGTCATATGAATCAATCTGAACAAGATGTTCAGTACGCACAAAGCATGGGAGTCTTTCTCTTGATAAATAACTTCAATAGTATGTAATCTCTAGAGTCGTAGAACAATTTTTCTCTTCTCTTTTCCATATTGAGCACATTCAAATGAGATCCCATTTATAGGCACTTCTCCAACGGTCGGCACCCTCCTCCAATGCTCATATTTTTCCTTTATTATCAGAGGTACCTATACACGTGTCACTCAAACAATGGTTAGTTAGAAATTGAATTCATGACATCATTTCATAACTATAACATGAGTACGTAAAATATGGTTACTCAACCAAGTATGTTATTCGGAGTCTAAGGATAAATAATTTTCAAAGTCTATGAAAATAAACATAAAAATTCTATATTACAAGGATATTTAGATTCTGTTTTTCAAGGAATTTGGAACCAGAATTCTATAGACATTGGATTCTGAATTCTACATAATTTGGAACCATAATTTTGAGGAATTCAGAATCATAATTATAAGGAATTAGGAACTTGAATTCTAAGAAATTTGAAGACTGAATTATAAGGAATTTGGAACCAAAATTCAAAGAAATATGGAGTCTGAATTCTAAGGAATTCAGAACCTAAATTCTGAGGATTTCAGAGAGTGAATTATAAGGAATTCAAAGCCTAAATTCTGAGGAATTCAGAACCTGAATTCTAAGGAATTCAGAATCTGAATTTTATAAAATTTTGAATCAGAATTTCAGAGAATTCGGAAATAGAATTTTAGAGAAATTGGAATTAAAATTTCTATAGAATTCGGAATCTGAATTTCATAGAATTCAAAATAAGAATTTTAGAAAATTCAGAATCTGAATTTCAGATAATTTAGAATTTGAATATCAAATAATTCAGAATCTGAATTTCAGAGAATTCAAAATCTGAATTTCAGAGAATTTGGAATCTAAATTTTAAAGAATTTCGAATCTGAATTTCAAAACCTGAAAACAGAATTATTTATATCCAGGTATTTATAGGATTTTGAGGTTTTATAAATGAAATCTAATTTTATACCTAGACATAAAAATATGAAGGATTAGTGAAACTAAATCATGAACAATGAAAATAGAGATAGTAGAAAATTTCCTCGGGGAAGTAAAATTTTCCTTATTAAGAAAAAATCATCAGGGAAATAAAATTTTCCTTGAGATAGAGTGTTTGGGGTTTTCAAAACATATAGAAATGGAAAATTCATAAGGAATCCTTATTGACTCCACACCAACAACAACATTTGCGGTATTATATGATAATTTGGGCATTTCTTCATGCAGTGTCCCAACTCCTTGTAGATGACGCGTTTTACATTTGAAACCTTTTTCTTACCCTTGAAATCACGTACTTCATGTCATTTTTTCCACACTTAGGAAAAACTTCCATTCCCTTCAATAATTTACCAAGGTGATTCTTTCCATAGTTATCATATATGGGAAAATCCTTCCTTCCCCTCTTCCCTTTATATATCATTCTCTCTTCCATCCTTCTCTTCTCTGGCATCCCTTCAAATCCATAAGACACAGAGAATTATTTACTTATCTCATTAACACATGATATTATTTCTTTATATAATGATAATTCATGGGAGACTATTTCCTTTCAAAATGTTGGTTTAGTACTATGAAATATATTATCCTTCTTATTCTTTGGATCATGTGTATTGATGGATTTCTCATTCCATCTACTGGGCACCATTTCTAAAAAATTGCATACAATAGGTTAGTTTATGAATCAAAATGCATAAATCCAAACATGTAAAATATATAACATAAATTGAATATATTATGTATATAATCTATAATAATAAAATCTTTTCTTTGAGGAAGTATTTACTCTTAAATCTCTAATAATGGCTTGTAATGAAAATGTAAATTATCCTATGTATATCCTCCGAGAGTTTCATAACCAAGAGTGTAGTAATGCCTGTTTTCATGTGCAAGGATACACCAGGTCAAGCCCAAAACTCCTTGTTAGAGTTTTCACTCCTAGGTACATTTATATTAGAGCCGCATCTACCTGCTCGTATCCAGACAGGGATTTATTCCGTAAAAAATACACAAAATCTCTACATTACCAAAATTCTAGGAAGTTATTTTATACTAATCCTCAATGTTTTTTTGGGTAATTTTCTCTAATGATAGTTTATCTAAATCTATTTCCAAGGTTGTTGCTAAAATTCCTCTGATACCAACTGTAACACCCCAACCCCAGTTACCCATAGTCGATGCATTATTTTAATACATTTTCATGATACATGTTGATCATGTTCTGAAAGACCGATCAGTTTAGCAGTCATGGAAATAGAGTACACACATAAACTTCACATTACAATTTCTAGCATAAAAAATTGCATAGACAGTTCTTTGAGAATGTCATTATTCCCTTTTATCTTAACCCATAATATCAATCATAATACACTTCTTAGAAATAATTTGAAAATAAAACACAAGAATGGGGTGAGCTCAGATGCTTAGTAAGGGTAAACAATTTAGCAGAATATAACATAAACAATAATCATGGTGAATAATTGAAAACACATGCCTTTAAATTTATAAACATGAACACTTTATGGTAGAAATATGTGATGAGTAAATAATTCCATACTAAAACATAATCATTGGTATTATACTATTCAAATAACCACATGAACCATCAATATTTTTTTCATAATGAGGGAATGTATAAGGCCAGACACTCTTAAACATTTGGTCAAGGCCTCGGCCAAGACATCTAAAAATGATTAGGGCCTCGGCCAAAACCATATATCAAATATGGAAAGGCCTCATCCACTTCCCCATCTTATTGTCTCATGAGACCTACCGATGTATCGAGGACCTATAGTGGGATATGCCTTTCAACATACTATGTCTTATATATTCCTCATATGAAAAGGTTGAAACATAACATACACAATCGTATTAGAACTAGTATAAAAAATCTCAATACATTAATCCTAAAACATGAATGGTATAAAAATAACACATCCACAATCAAATATATCTCAAAACCTTAAAAACAATATGGAAGATTTCTAACATAATAAATCAACCACGATTAAGAATAATATCACGTAATTAATGTTGGTATAGTTGAAAAAGATAAGTAAATTTGTTTGAGAGAAATATCCAAATTTCGTGAAATCATTTAAGAGTATCATAATTTATAAAGGATGTCATTTAAAAGATAGTTTTTAATCAAAGAATCCCATACGACTTTGAAACATTTGAATGTAATTATCATTTTAAAACATTCATGTCCTTATAAATAAATCATTTAAACCATTTTGAAAACATGGACATTAATGAGAAAGGTTTACAAGAATAAATATTTAAAACATTTAAAATGATGTTTCAGTAAAAATGCCTCTTAAAATGTATCCCTTGGAAAACTATTTTATGAAACATGGCAATGGATAATAAATATTTCCCAATATATACTTACGTATAAAACCTCGGATAATAAAGAGATTGTGAAATTAACCCTAACCATGCAATTTCCTTTTGTCGATGGTACATTTAACCTCATATATAATGAGCATAGTATGTTATTAAATTATACTAGAACCATATTCATATTTATTATTTCATACATTATTCATTTTTGACTTTATACTACCCTTTTAATAATGACTTCCATGCTAAATTAATATTTCACGTAATAATCGCTTTCTTTAGTGTTTGTGTTTTAACTTGTTATTCCTGATCATATCATTTAGATCGTGATTTAAATACATATATAATATAAACCTTGATTTATATATCATATATATTTAGAATATTGATTTTTATAATAGATAAATATATTAAATGGAAGGCACCATTTATGGAGACAGTCGGCCGTACATAAGGATAAATTTTGTTTCTGTTTTTATATCGTATTGAATGGAAGTAAGTGAATAAGATATATGTACGTACATACATACATAAATATATTTATATATATTCAGTAAAATTATTATGTCATATATTACCAACATATTAATAATATATATTTTTATAATCATCGTTGAATGGTGAATGTGGAAATGAATCTCATCGCGTCGTGGAGACGGTAATCCGTATGTTCTCACGAGCGACAACATCATTATTTTGATAGTGAAATCGTATGTAATTTGAAGTTATATCATATATAAAGAATAAATAACATGTTATATTTATTATTTACATCAATTATACTCATTATTATACACATCTAAACAATTAATTGTTTGGATAACAAACTACACCACGACGAGGAGACGATAAGTCGTACGTACGCACATATGGTGACATTGTCATTTATAGGATGGATAGAATAACGAATATGGTTTTACCATATTTAAAATAACATTAAAGTATTTAGTAGGTACTAGAGTTATTATTTTGGCATGAAAACAACAAATAAGGATGAAGTGGAAGAAGAAAAGAACTTGAAAGAGGGTGGGGAAATTATTATCTCTTCTTTTGATGTTTCTTTTTGAGTTGGTCAAAAGGGTTCCTTAGGATGGATTTATGATCAAATTACGGACTCAATGTTGATTTAATGGAAGTTGGGAGGATATTTGGGCAGGTTTTGGAAATCCAAATATCTTTGGAGGTGTGAATTTGAGAGAAGGGTAAGTGCCCTTTTATAAGAGAGGTGAGGGTCGCTTTAGGAAAATCGTGAAATATTATTTTATTATACAATCATATTCGATTTCTAATGCCTCCAAATAAATTTATTTCTAGAATTTGGTGGTTATGGGTCGAAATAATCTCAACCAATTAGTTTTAGGCAAGTTAATGTTACTGTATTAACCTTATCATTTAGATTTAACTCTTAGTTAAATAGTTTAACATTTACTATGTTTCCTTGTATTTTTATATTATATGGTCAATAAACATACAATAAAATACCAATATAACCCCAAGATGTTTATTAATGACATATTTATCATTATAAGAGTCTTTTGTATGGACCATATATTTTTAGGACTATTATATAATTTAATGATATAGTATTTGTTTTAAAAACACATTTATGACAATTTTGACACTATTTGATATTTTGTTTTTTGTGAAAATCATAAAAACATTGTTACATCAAAAAAATATTAAATAAACCCTAACATGTCATATTAAGCTAAAAAAATTTGCGGATGTCATAAAAACCTTGAAATTATATTTTTTTAATATTTATAGTACTATTTATTTGATTCATTCATTAATAAGGTAATTACTACATCATCATTGTGTCATAAATAAATTAAATTATATAATGTGTAAAATTTATAAATAAAATTCCATTATTTTGGAAATATTTATATGTTTTTAATGAATATTTATAGTCGAATGTATCTTACATATAATCCTATATTAAAAATGGTTTAGTTAATAAACATTGAATTTAACACTTTTTACTCTTCTTTAAATAACATAATAATAAATATCTTAATCTAATCCAAGTAGAACAAAGAGGATCATATTTTATTCCTAAGATTTTTTTAGTATAATTACACTTATACAATAGATTTAGGACACAGGTTAGGGTAATTATAATATTATTTTTACCCTTAATTACCCTATTTAGTTTTAACCGCTGTAAAAAAGGTCAAAAGATACTATTCACCAAATAATATTTTAATCTTTTTGAACCAAATTTTATGTATTGATGTCTACTATGCCTCTTGGATTCCTGAAATTCAACTCACTGAAGTGATAAAATTAAATTTTAAGCAAATTGGAATATTCTTCTAGAAGGTGGATAAAAAACATTAAAAAGATCAATAAAGTTTTATACATCTAATTGTAAAATGACTCCAATGAATTAAATTAATCATATATAGGTATTATATATCAAATTTTATTTAAATAAATTAAAATAAAATAAATAATTATTTAAATAAAAATTTAGATTTAAATAATAATGCAGCGTTTTCACTATTAAATCAAAAATTGAATGTTTTTAGAAAAATACCAAAAATTTACCCTAAGATAATTTGATATTAAAAATTCAAAAATGAAAGCCATTTTTACAAATTATAAATATAGAAGTTTCATCTATTAATTTAAAATTAATTTCTGTTCTCAAAACCAAATGGCGGGGTTTTAAAAAAGTGATAGCTATCAAAAGATTAACATGTGTTTATGTCAAATTTAAAGGTGAAATTACATATAATGACCTAAATTTTATTAAATGATAAAAATATAATCTAATTATAATTCCAAACCATTAAAATATATAATTTAACACTATAAATTATTTTGGTTAAAAATATTTTTTCAATTAAAATTTAGTATTTTTCAATATTCACCAAAATAAGAAAGCTATCATAAAAAAACCAAAAATTTATCAAAACTAATTTTTTATGTCTCGATTCTAAATAAGAAGTTTATCTGGTCAAATTGAATATATAAAAGCGTAAAATATTGTATTTAAAAAGTGTTATCCATTAAAAGACAGTAAATTTATATTTTCTAAAAAGTACATCCTTTATCTAAAAAAATGAATTTATTCTTAGTTTATGTCTATGAAAGACATAATATGAACTTTAAAATCATACGGAATATATAAAATTAAAAATTCAGTTAATATTATTAATAACTGCTTTTAAATGGCAATCTTGGTAAGTCATGGTGTGCTTGAACTCAATGTTGTGTGTATCGCATGTTATCGAATTAATTTGATGAAATAATGTACAATGAAATCTTGGGGTGTTTCAATAATAAACACATAAAATGAGAAAATCATAATGAACCAAGAAGATTAAAGAAACTATTTTAAGATGGAAACACAAGATGGGTGTCCTCCATGCATGGAGGACATACAATAAATCCTAAAATTAATGTTAGTTGTGTCTCTTGTGATAATAATTTGATGATACCATCCTTCTCTCTACACACTATGAGAAACCTTTTAGAGAATATGTTACACTATCTTCTAAAGCTTGATTGATGTATAGTGGATGTAACTCATATTAAAACAATAATCATCCCATATATATATAATGATCATGATCAAGACCAACTCTTTTAATAGGAAATGTTTCTCATTAATTATTTAGGACTGTCACATAGAGGGAAGAAGACTGCATCTTATGAAGTCTTGTTGGAGTATCAATAGATTCTTCCCACGAAATATCCATTCAATCTTGAAGATGACCATATTATAAAATATTGGAAGAACTCTGTTCTTGGAACTGCATGATATGATTTATTTTTAATATGTATCAAGAATATAGAAAAGGAACATTTTTGACTCTTTGATGATCAGGATGACTCATTACATTGGAAGCAAGCGTATGTGGGTTTTCATAGTCATGTGTATTGGAGCATGCATGTTGGAATAGATAAGGCAGCATGATACAAGATTTAGGAATAAATTATCTCAGGAATAATGTATATTCACTATATATGATTTCATGTATGATGGTAATATCATGAGTATGGAAATTATGGATTGACAAAAATGGAAGATACATTGATTAATATGTCAGAAGAATAAGAATGTATTATCAAGGTTACAATGCTATGTTTTACATTTATTTTATTAAATCTACCTACTATGATATTATTCAAGTTATTCTATCAATATTATGTATTTTATAATTTTTTATAAATTTTGAGGAAGCTAATCAAAATTTTAGAAATATATTATATGGATATTGAAAAAAAATTATTTCAAATTATTTGTTTCTAGTTTTTTTGGAAAGAAATATGATATTGTTTTTCAAATTCATAGACATGAATTATATTTCTGATTTGGTTCCTTTATTTAAGGATATACTATGAATTAATTTAAAATGGTTATTTTTTTATACATAAAATATTTCGATTATGAACGTAGTAATTATTCCACAATAATAATATTATAGATATATTATCAAAGAATATATTCGTTTTATTTTGAATTTTTACTTTCAATATTTATTTTATAGATATAAGAAGTTTGTGATGGTGTTTTGATATTATTATAGATATTTTTGAAATCACTTGACTCAATTTGTAATTAACAATCAAAGGAAGTAGAGACACTTGTAACACCCCGAGCTTCCACAATACGCTTCTCATTCAATAATTCAATAGCTTGCACTGTACGCAACTTCGAGTTCTAAAACACCGCGACTAATCAAAGTAGCCTTTATGAATAGTAATAACCACTTTTTAAAATTATAGAAATTTTATATTTCAAAATGGACTTCATTTTAGGATTCAGAATATCGAAATTAGCCTATGTTGAATTTTTTGTATTTTTCTGAAAACTTCTAATTTTTTATGAATAGTGAAAAATACTTAAAAACAACTTTTTTAATCAAAATAATTTATAGTGATAAATTATACTCTTTAGTGGTTTTAAAGTATAATTAGAATATATTTTTACCATTTTATCCAGTGGTGGTCATTAGAATTAATTTAACATTGAAATTGGACATAAACAATTGCCAATCTTTTGAAATAAATTGTTTCTTAAAAACACGCTATTTGTTGTGACAGCGGGAATTAATTATAAAATTAATTAATGAAACTTAATTGTTTGGAATTTTTTAAAATATACATCATTTTTGAATTTATAATATCAATTATATCTTAGGGTAAAATTTTGGCATTGTTCTGAAAAACTTCAATTTTTGATGAATAGTGAAACCACTAAGTGGTAGTTAAATAACTTATTTTTCGTTTAAATGAAATATTACCACTTCTATGTTTTGATTTTCAAAAATCTGATATACATGATTTTCATTAAGAAGTAAAATGTGGTTAAATGAGATAAAATAATTTTTGGTGAATAGTTACTTTTAAGTTCTTAATCGCGATTAGAGGTAATTAGTGTAGTTTAATGTAAAAATAATGTTTTAATAATATGAGATGAGCTTGACACATGTCCTACCCTCATTTTATGTTCCATGGCCGACCAAGAAAATCCATGGGTCAACTTGGGGACCCCATGGAGCCACTTTAGATGGAAAATGACCTAAATACCTTTTATTTAATGTTAAAGTAAAAAATGACACAAACATGAAATGTTTTACTAAAACAATTTTTACATGGGGCTATACAAGTCATATTTTTGACTATAAATAGTCATTGGAAAGATAAGTATATTTCCTACGTCATAGTATTTTTTTTATAATTTTTAGACATTAAATAAATTAAATTATTTATGACATCATTATGATGCAGGGATGACCTCATTATTTAACGATTTTCATAAAATGAAAAGATAATGTACAATACAAGGCTTAAACTTGCCCAAAGACTATTGGATGGGTAGATTTAGAACCCTTATCACCTTAGACACGAATTATATAAGTCTGGGTCCTTTAGAATCCGAAAAGCATTGTATAATAATGTAACATTTCCTTACATTCCAAGAGTGCCCCTCCTCTCCCCTTATAAAAGGCCCCCACCTCTACCACCTAATTCACACTTTCATGCCATTTGGCTCAGACAACCTCTGCCAAAATACTCTCCCAAATACCCCGTCTTACTCCTAGAAGCCTCACATTGGGCATAACTCTTCTCAAGGAAGCCTTTGGCTCAAATCAAAAAGAGTTACTCGATTTTGAGGTAATGTCTTCTCTAATGTTGTTTTGTTTTATTTTTCTTCTCCAACCCCCTAAACTATTTTTATTCATTTCTTTTGTAACAACACAAGTATTCTCAATAAACAAGGATGTTGTTATAAGAAGGATTCGAGCTACACTTACACACACCAACATCTAATGGTTAAAGAACATACGGTTTCTGTGGATGGTGAATTTCTGCCTCACGAAACGATGATAGTTCAACACTCATATAACACCTTCAAAGGTGGAAATTAAGATGTAACTATATTTATATATGATATATAATATGTTTATGTTTTACCTATGCTTCTGTATTTCTAATTTATGGCATAATTTATGATTTCCATTATGGGTAAACGCGTTAATTTCATTTTAGGAAGTGCGGATTACCGCCCCCTCAAAGTGATGTGAATCGTTAATTCCATATGTGGGATGTATAAAGGATGGAGTAAAAGATATTATATATGATATTATACTGGAACTATATTATACCTTTATATAATTATGATTTCATTCCATTAAATACGTAATAGAAGTGAAAGTAGCGTTCATGCATACGTACGGCTTACCGTCTCCATGAACGGTGAATTTCATTTCTTACCTCTAAATGTTATGTAATATTATAAATGCATGTATATACTGGATATATATGATATATATGATATCTAAATCATGAACATAATTCTGGATATAACAGATATATCACCACATGAACAACAGGTAATTATAAGAATTTTATTTTTGACTCAAGTACCTAAGATCGACAAAATGACCGTTATAAACTTAAATAATTACATAATGTTCATAACATGGTAATAAGGGATATAAAAGGAATAATTAACATGAAAAAGGTTCTTAAGTAAATAGGTATTAACTCTAGTTTATTATTCAGGAGGTTAAAGAACGGTCGAGTCAGGACAGGATGCAAGGTAAGGGAACTTCTTAACCCAATTTCCATTCTTTGGGTTAATCTCCTACTTTCAAATTATGTCATGATATTATTATGTATTATTTTGTATTTTTACTTTCTTTATGTGTACCTATAGTGAATACACATAATAGATCTATTTTATTCTAAAAATGATATTTTTAAGGACTTCGTCTCAATCTCCTTTCATTGAGGCATATTTAGTTTTATACACAACTTTCTTTTATACGGTGTATAAACCCATTTGACTTTTACGTTTATTCAAAAGGAATCTTTTTATACGAAGCATTTACTAAACAATAAAAAGGGAATGTTTTTTTTCGTACGTATGCGGCGACAATGACTTCTTCGCCGTCGTGACCGTTATTTGAGTTTTGGCTTCCTTTACAAGCCATACCTTTTTTTAAAAGAAAAATAAATAGCATGTTTTACTTTTCTTTTATTTTTGTATTGAAAATGGTTTTGAAAGTGTTTTTATTATATCAATGTGTTGTATTGATATCATGTGATTGAAATGTGGAAATTTTATGTTTCCTTTATGCATGTTTTATGTGATACGATTATGTTATGGTTTATGATATGTTTAAACCTGTTCATATGAGGAATGCATTGGACTAAATAAGTGACGGGTGGAGCCCACTATAGCTCCTCGATGAATCGGTAGGTCTCATGAGACAAACTAGTGTCTTGGCATGAGGCCTTGAAAAAATCTTATTTGTGGTCTTGGCATGAGGCCTTGGCTACGTGGTTATGATAGTCTGGCATTATGCATTCCATCATTATGAAAGTGGTTATTGATATTGCATGTGATTATTCGACCAGTAGAATATCCATGTGAATAAGTAAATGGCATTATCTCATTTTACTTTTTCCATATTATGTTGAAGTTCAAGTTTAAAAGGCTTTTGTTTTAGTCATACATTGCCTTAAATGTTTATGTTTATTTATGAAAGCTTCCGCAATATTTTAATCCTTACTGAGCATCTGAGCTCACCCCTTTCAATGTTTTAATATTTTCCAGGATGTGAAGAAGTATTTTATGAATGACCTTCAGGGATAGTCAGAAGAGGATATGAGTGTGTACTATGAAGAACTTTTTATTAGTATTTCACTTTATGATGTAATGTAAGACTTATGAATGCATCTAGTGTTTCCAAGGCTACTAAACTAATCGGTATTTCGAGACTTGATCTTTTGTGATCATGCCAATGTTACGAAGTAATGCACCGACTCTGGGTAGCTGGGGTCGGGGAATTACAGCTGGTATCATAGGCAGTTTAGTACTAACCTTGGAAGATAGATTTATATAAACTCTTTTTAGAGCACATAGCCCGAAGATAGACTTTAAGGATTAGTATAGAAGAACTTCCTAAAATTTTGGTATTATAGAGATTTTGTGAGTTTTCCGAGCAATACATCCATGTCTGGATACGAGAAGGTAGAGGCAGCTCTGGCATAGATGTACTTAAGGGTAAAACCCGAAAACACCGCTTTGAGCTAGACTCGAACGGGAACTGGTGCATGACAACGGGCCTTGCTACACTCTTGGTTGCGACACTCCTGGGGGATATGCTTAGGATAATTCTCATTTTCTTTACAAACCACTATAAAGGGTTATGATTATATACTTCCTCAAATAAAACATTTCTTTTTATGATTATGGATTATATCCATAAATAGTTCAATTTATGTAAAGTGTTTTACAAATATGTAATTATGTATTTTTATTCATAAACTAATCTAGTTTATGCCATTGTTTAAAAATGGTTCCTAGTGGAAGGAATGGAAACTTTATCAATGCACGCAATCCGTGTAGGGATTGCCCTCCTGCTCAAGATAATTATTGTGGATCTGGAGATACAACTGGTGTTGATCAACTTATTACCATACTGGGACAACTCACTCAGGTTATGAATAATAACCTTACTCGTATGGAGCACCATGATCCGCAATGTGGAGGATTAATGTTAGACCGCTTCATGAGGCAACAACCACCAACATTTAATGGGGGTACAAATCCGTTAGTAGCTGAGCAATGGATAAACTCCTTATAGAAAATATTCCATGCCTTGGGGAGTATCAAAAGGGAGAAGGTTATCATGGCAGTTTACCGCCTCACTGGAGATGCCGATCAATGGTGGTCCTTGATTCAAAATACAAAGGAAGATGATGATGTATAGAATATGGAATGGAGGGAGTTCAAAGAGATTTTCTTATAAAAATAATTTCCTCATGTCCATCGAGCAGATATGGAAAGGCAATTTCTGAGTTTGAGACAAAAGGAGGATGAGAATGTCGCAAAGTATGAGGCCAACTTTACAAGGTTGGCGAGGTATGTTGCAGATTATATACGTAACCCAAGAGGTAAGATTGATCATTTCTTTTATGGGTTAAAACCATTTCTCCGTAGAGCTTTAGTGTCACAATCTTTCTCAACCTACGAAGATATTTTCTCATGTGCTATCAAGACAGAAAAGGAATTCTCTATGTCTTATGACAACAAATTAAAGAAAGAGAATAAGAGAACGGTGAAACAAGAGATAGATAAAGGGAAAAGGGAAAGAAGTATTTTCCATTCTGTGATAATTGTGGGAAGAATCACCCTGGTACTTGCCTAAAAGGAATGAGAGTTTGTTATAAATGTGGAGAAAAAGGTCACCAAGCGCGTGATTGCAAGGGAAAGAAAGAGGCTATCAATGTTGAATGATACAATTGTAGGGAAATGGGGCATTATGCAAATGAATTTCCTAAGAGTCAGGGAAACTTACCTCAGAAAAGGAGAAGGGATCAAGGACAATCTTATGTTGTTACTACAGTTGAAGAGGAATAATTAATGTATTGGTGCTTTTGGACTCATGGATTATATTCTGGTTATTAGAATAATGTGATATATATATAAGGATTGTACTACAGTACTTGTTGTTTCAGTAAGGTTTTAATATTATGAAGGTAATCATATTTTTAGTATGTGACAATAAGAGAAACATTACATTGTTTGGGGAATCTGATAAATTGATTTTGGAATTAAGAGACCTTTTAGAGAAAGTCTGGACAGAGGTATTCTCGATAACTATAAAGTTTGAAGTGGATTAAGTTGATCTTTGGATAGTATTGTTTAAGGTTAAAAAATTTATGAAGATTATTTTTGTAATATTATAATACTATAGTTTTAGGAAAAGGACAACCTGCAGGGTGGGGCATAACCCGTCGCGTTGGACAAAGCTGCAGGAATCGAACCCACAACCATAGTGCGACAGGCCTTTATTTTCTACCACTAGCCTACAGGAAGATCCTGGTTATTACAAAGTAATTTTACTAATCTAAATGGTATGTGTTAACATTTGTAACCTTATACAATTAGGATAAGTATAATATTTTTGAGTTCTACTATCTCATTGAGTGAATTATGAGTTGAAGGTTGAGACTCTAATTGTAAAGCATAAATATATATATATACCAATCTCTTATTCAATGAATAAATTAATTCTTAAACTTTAGTAAAGGGATATTAAAACAAAAAAATGTGTTATCCTAATACCTTATGTATTTTTGAACTGATGATATTTTAAATCAACATAGATTGAAGGCTTTGAGGCCCTCAATTTGACAGTTGATTGTGATTGATGACCTCAATCACTCCCTACAAATATTTTTGTTTTTCCTCCAATTATATGTCTCTAATTTCCACCAATGTTCTCCTAATCGAGATCATAATTGGGGGGTGACTTTTTCATTTCCCTTTCCCTCTTATTAAGGCTAAATTTTATTAATCTTATTTCCGATGTGGGTTTTCCACAAAGGTATTTTCTATTTTCAACCTTTTATTTTCCAAGAAAAATTTCAAATTTCGACGACTCAATTTATTGAAGGAGGGGACAATGTAACACCCCGAGCTTCCACAATACGCTTCTCATTCAATAATGTAATAGCTTGCATTGTACACAACTTCGAGTTCTAAAACACTGCGACTAATCAAAGTAGTTGTTATGAATAGTAATAACCACTTTTTAAAATTATAGAAATTTTATATTTCAAAATGGACTTCATTTTTGGATTCAGAATATCAAAATTAGCCTATGTTGAATTTTTGGTATTTTTCTGAGAACTTCTAATTTTTTATAAATAGTGAAAAATACTTAAACGCAAATTTTTTAATAAAAATAATTTATAGTGATAAATTATACTATTTAGTGGTTTTAAAGTATAATTAGAATATATTTTCACCATTTTATCCAATGGTGGTCATTAGAATTAATTTAACATTAAAATTGGACATAAACAATTGCCAATATTTTGATATAAATTGTTTCTTAAAAACACGCTATTTGTTGTGATAGTGGGAATTAATTATAAAATTAATTAATGAAACTTATATGTTTGTAATTTTGTAAAATAGACATCATTTTTGAATTCAGAATATCAATAATAGCTTAGGGTGAAATTTTGGCATTGTTCTAAAAAACTTCAATTTTTGATGAATAGTGAAACCACTAAGTGGTAGTTAAATAACTGATTTTTAGTTTAAATGAAATATTACCACTTCCCTATTTTGATTTTCAAAAATCCGACATACATGATTGTCATTAAGAAGTAAAATTTGGTTCAATGAGATTAAAATAATTTTTGGTGAATAGTAACATTTAAGTTCTTAATCACGATTAGAGGTAATTAGTGTAGTTTAAGGTAAAAATAATGTTTTAATAATATGACATGAGCTTGACACATGTCCCACCCTCATTGGATGTTCCATGGCCGACCAAGACAATCCATGGGTCAACTTTGGGACCCCAAGGAGCCACTTTAGTTGGAAAATGACATAAATACCTTTTATTTAATGTTAAAGTAAAAAATGACACAAACATGAAATGTTTTACTAAAACAATTTTTACATGGGGTTATACAAGTAATATTTTTGACTATAAATAGTCATTGGAAAGAGGAAAATATTTCCTAAATTATAGTATTTTTTAATAATTTTTATACATTAAATAAATTAAATTATTTATGACATCATTATGATGCAGTGATGACCTCATTATTTAACGATTTTAATAAAATGAAAAGATAATGTACAATACAAGGCTTAAGCTTGTCCAAAGACTATGGGATGGGTATATTTAGAACCCTTATCACCTTAGACACGAATTATATAAGTGTGGGACCTTTAGAATCCGAATATCATTGTATAATAATGTAACATTTCCTTACATTCCAAGAGTGCCCCTCCTCTCCCCTTATAAAAGGCCCCCACCTCTACCACCTCATTCACACTTTCATGCCATTTGGCTCGGCCAAACTCTGCCCAAATACTCTCCCAACTTCCCCCTATAACTCCTAGAAGCCTCACATTGGGCAGAACTCTTCCCAAGGAAGCCTTTGGCTCAAATCAAAAAGAGTTACTC
The DNA here is from genome assembly GCA_963277665.1 of Viscum album. NCBI lineage: Eukaryota > Viridiplantae > Streptophyta > Magnoliopsida > Santalales > Viscaceae > Viscum > Viscum album. The sequence continues at coordinate 34,626,305 of OY728143.1, forward strand.
GATTTTGAGGTAATGTCTTCTCTAATATTGTTTTGTTTTATTTTTCTTCTCCAACACCCTAAACTCTTTTTATTCATTTCTTTTGTAACAACACGAGTATCCTAAATAAACAAGGATGTTGTTATAAGAAGGATTTGAGCTACACTTACACACACCTACATCTAATGGTTAAAGAACATACTATTTCTGTGGATGGTGAATTTCTGCCTCACGAAACGATGATAGTTCAACACTCATATAACACCTTCAAAGGTGGCCATTAAGATGTCACTATATTTATATATGATATATAATATGTTTATGTTTTACTTATGATTCTGTATTTCTCATTTATGGCATACTTTATGATTTCCATTATGGGTAAACGCGATAATTTCATTTTAGGAAGTGCGGACTACCGCCCCCTCAAAGTGATATGAATCATTAATGCCATATGTGGGATGTATAAAGGATGGAGTAAAAGATATTATATATGATATTATACTAGAACTATATTATACCTTTATATAATTATGATTTCATTCCATCAAATATGAAATAGAAATGAAAGTAGTGTTCATGCGTACGTATGGCTTACCGTCTCCATGAACGGTGAATTTCATTTCTTACCTCTAAATGTTATGTAATATTATAAATGAATGTATATACTGGATATATATGATATATATGATATCTACATAATAAAAATAATTCTGGATATAATGGATATATCACCACATGAACAACTTGTAATTATAAGAATTTTATTTTTGACTCAAGTACATAAGATCGACAAAATGACCATTATAAACTTAAATAATTACATAATGTTCATAACATGGTAATAAGGGATATAAAAGGAATATTTTACATGAAAAAGTTTCTCATGTAAATTGGGATTAACTCTAGTTTATTATTCAGGAGGTTAAAGAACGGTCGATTCAGGATAGGACGCAAGGTAAGGGAACTTCTTAACCCAATTTCCATTCTTTGGGTTAATCTCCTACTTTCAAATTATGTCATGATATTATTATGTCTTATTTTGTATTTTTACTTTCTTTATGTGTACCTATAGTGAATACACATAATAGATCTATTTTATTTTAAAAATTATCTTTTTATGGACTTCGTCTTAATCTCCTTTGATTGAGGCATATTTGGTTTTATACACAACTTTCTTTTATACGGTGTATAAACCCCTTTGACTTTTACGTTTATTCAAAAGGAATCTTTTTATACGAAGCGCTTACTAAACGACAAGAAGGGAATGTTTTTTTTATGTATGTGGTGACAACGACTTCTTCATCGTCATGACCGTTATTTGAGTTTTGGATTCCTCTACAAGCCATAACTTTTTTTAAAAGACAAATAAAAAGCATGTTTTACTTTTCTTTTATTTTGGTATTGAAAATGGTTTTGAAAGTTTTTTTATTATATCAATGTGTTTTATTGATATCTTGTGATTGAAATGTGGAAATTTTATGTTTCCTTTATACATGTTTATGTGATACGATTATGTTATGGTTTATGATATGTTTAAACCTGTTCATATGAGGAATGCATTGGACTTAATAAGTGACGGGTGGAGCCCGCTATAGCTCCTCGATGCATCGGTAGGTCTCATGAGACAAACTAGTGTCTTGACACGAGGCCTTGACAAAATCTTATTTGTGGACATGGCATGAGGCCTTGGCTACGTGGTTATGATAGTCTGGAATTATGTATTCCATCATTATGAATGTGGTTATTGATATTGCATTTGATTATTCAACCAGTAGAATATCCATGTGAATAAGTAAATGGAATTATCCCATTTTACTTTTTCCATATTATATTGAAGTTCAAGTTTAAAAGGCTTTTGTTTTAGTCATACATTGCCTTAAATGTTTATGTTTATTTATGAAAGCTTCCGCAATATTTTTATCCTTACTGAGCATTTGAGCTCAGCCCTTTCAATGTTTTAATATTTTCCAGGATGTGAAGAGGTATTTTATGAATGACCAACAGGGATAGTGATAAGAGGATATGAGTGTAGACTATGAAGACTTTGTTATTAGTTTTTCACTTTATTATGTAATGTAAGACTTATGAATGTATCTAGTGTTTCTAAGGCTACTAAAATAATCGGTCTTTCGAGAATTGATCTTTTGTGATCATGCCAATGTTACGAAGTAATGCACCGAATCTGGGTAGCTGGGGTCGGGGCGTTACAACACTAAAACAACTACTACATATATATATCTAGTAGTAAATTCAGTGTGTAGGAAAAGATTATGGATATATATATGAAAATATAGTGAAGTTGAATTTTCGTATTGATCTTTTTCATTTGAATAACAGATAATATTTCACTTAATAACATTATTCACTCTCGATGAAAAGAAAAATAATTATTGAAAAACTATATTTATTTAATTCTGTCTATTAAGAGAAGAAGAAGTATGTGTGGCATTGATGAATTGATTTCTTGTTGTGATTTAATTATTATCATCTATACCTGTTAGTTTCTATTCAAAATGTGTATTGAATCTATTTCAATAATATACGTCTCATCTCTTTCTAATGAAGTGTTTATTAATTTTACTCATTCGTGCTGGATTTTGGGAATTTCATACAATGTTTTGGATATAATATTTCACTGTAAAAGAAATTAAAATCTATATAAAACCATTTTTTTAAGCCTTAAACTAATTTCACTTAGTTGTTGAGGTCCCTTAGAAATGGACATTTTTAGTGGAGATCAAGGAGCTCGTGAAGATAGCATTGGTGTAGTGGAATATGGGATTTATGTGCCATGAACTACTATACATAAATGTATCTTCTTCCATCCATTATTTATCTTCCACTAATTACTCACCTATATGAGAGATTGAAATAATTAATATATTTAAAGGTATACATTTTGAATTTCTATGTTTTTAAATGGAATCACTTTACCCTATCTTGTGTATTATCCATCAACATTCCTATCTAAAAATTAGTTTCAGAGGCTGGTCTCTATTTTAAAAATTTATCATTCAAAAAATAAAGTATAATATAATATTTTTCTACATAATACCAAAACCTGATTTTATATAGTATTCTCTTGGAAAATATTAAAGATTTATTTTTTATTGAAATATTCTAGGTTAAAGATATATAAGAGAAATAATATCAATGGATGATCTTAGTGACTGAATATAAATGATCATTGACCCCTATTTTTGTGGTGATATTTCATGTTGATGGTAATATCGCATGATTATTTATTGAATGAATCTCAGTCTTATAGTTTATATTAATATTTTTAATCTGCATAAAATTTCCAAGAACGATTCAGAGAAATTTTATTCTACCATAAAAAGTTAAAGTGATCAAAATTCAAGAGATATTAATACTATCATATGCGGACTCGGGATAGATGATTTTTTCATCTTCCTTAATATGAAATGTGGAAGAATATTATCGATGGATGTGAAGGAACTGATAATGTTCAAAAATTATGGTCTAATACTTCTAATATTAAATTTAAAACATTCCAGTTAAATGAAGAAGAAAATATAACATAGATGAATGGAACACAGGAAGAAGTTTTCCATGATATTTTGGCCTTTGAAACACTATTTCCAGAACAAGATTAGTAGTTAAAGTTATTTAGATTTTTATATTATAATGAAAATGGAATATATGATTTTATATGATAATATATATCAATTAATAATTTTTAGATGAAATAGTTGATCATAACTACGATGATATATAAAGCTAAGATGCAAGATAAAACTATAAATCATATTTCTATCAATAAATAATATTTTTCACATAATGTATGGAAATATGGATTTTTTATTCATATTATATTTATTTATATTTAAGTGATGAGATATAAAATCTTACCAAAAAATAGGGAAATATATGCAATGAGATTGAGGAAAAAAATAAATAAGGATAAAGAGATGGAATTCAAATACTAAGAGTGTAACAAATAAAGGCCTTTTGAGGCCTGACTGTCTATTTAATAAATTTAAATGGATATATATTTATAAAAAAAGGAAATAAAGTCATTAACCATATGTGTAGTGTATCAGAAGATTAAATTGGTGATTCTAATACAAACTCTTAAGATGAATATTAAAAAAAGGTAAACCATTGTCTTACGACTCATCTACACAATTTCAATAAACCTCACCTAGTCCTCAGCTCACATACTCATTAAGATATCTCTCAATTCGATCGCCTATAATAAAACCATCTTCTTCAAACATCATATATTCCTAAATGAATTGTTATACTTTTAGAAATCACTAATTCACTCATCCCCCATTAATACTCTTCCCTAAACCATACATGGGATTTATGGGCATATCCCACGTCACTAAGAGGTATAATCCCCTAATTTATTCCAATATATCCTTAGGTTACCCACCCTAGGATACCCAAAACACATATCACATCCTAATACCTACTCTTGGTCACTCCCCAACTCCACTGCAACCTCTACACCAAGGATACACGGTCTCTTGGAGATCCTAAATCACTTAAACTGCTACAGATAAATCATTCCACACATATGAAGAATTTATGTTATCCAAACTATTTCTCTAATTATCTCTCAATCACTATACTTTTATCCAATCCCAATAAAATGTACAATAATACAAACTCTTGAATAATGTAGTATATGGTTTAGTATTATATGGACTTACAACCTCAAACAAGGGTTTCCATACTAATGATACTCAACATATCCATTTTATATCCCTTCCATGCCTCATCTATGGTCACATCAACATGAAGGGTCCAATCCCACGATATTACATCCAAATAATTAATTATAATTACTTTTAAATAATTATTTATTTTAATATTATATGTTAAAATCCTCCCAAAAAAACTCCTTGGGTTTTATTGCATTACTAAATCCACATGGAATCATGTGTGTTATCCTTCTAGAACAAATTCCAAAAAAATCAAGAAAAATATTCGTCGTCCTTTCCTGATATCACTATATTTTAGAGGGATCAATGTGAATCCCTAATTAGAATACAAAAAAATCAATTGGATAATGGGGGAATAATAAGATAGGATGATGAAGGAGGGACTCAATTTGTATTTCCATGAAAAATAATAATAATTTTTCTTCCATGTGGGAAATATAATGGGGGATTGAGGGGGTTGATATTAATTAGTCTTCCCACACTACCCCTTAACCAAAAACCATGATGTGTCCTAACCCCAAATAGACAGGTCTTCCCCAATTAAAAAAATACCTCAGAGCATTGGTAGTAGTGTGACCCCCCAGGGTCGTGTTATGATTTCCCCTAGCCAGAGGGCCTACACCCTTGCCTAACTCTATCATGACGTGGACCAAGGCTCATAGTGTCACCCCTACCTATTCCTAGTACCTCATGGTATTTTTGAATTTCTAGGGATACTTCCCTATAGTGTGACAAATACATTATCCCATTTCCATATTATAAGACACACACATCACTGCACCACCAAAGGGTCATAGCATAAAAAGGACTCCATGCCTAAAATCTCAAGGGAAAAGGCATAGGGGTTCTCAACCCATTTATAAGGTTCATTTTTGTGGAAAGACACCTCATCCATGGCATGAAAAATATTTTATGGGCCATTAACATAGATAAATTCTACACACAAAACCCACTACGTTATACAACACTTGGACACAACATGAACTTCCCTTGTTTATTAGTCTTTTTGGCAAGACACACACCTATTATAAAATGATAAGAAACCCATATATAAAAGAAGAAAAAGGGGGTCTCCCCAACCTTGTTTTAATGTTAAAGTAACCCCCAAAACACCTCATAGGCCCCAATCTGTATCCCAAAATCATATCTTGGATATCATGCAACCCTCATATTCCTAATATGAAACCCAATTTGTAAATTAAAACCCTTGTTCCATGATAAAAAAAAATTCCCTATAAAACCGATAAACTAAATATATATTGGTCATTAAAACATCCTTGTACATAGTAAATCCAATCCCCAAGAATCTATGGTGGTCCTATATATATCATTAATGACCTACCATAGTTTTAATTCATCACCAACTGACTATATTCTACCGCACAATGTTGAAAAATCTTATGTTCAATGGCTCCAAACATTAGGTTCCTCATCCACTAACACTGAGGCTCAACCAAACATATCCATCCCATGGTACCAATGTTCTGAAAACTAATTCATCATGGGTATTATAGTGATCTCTACTATAAGGATTCACGTAAACATGATTATTTAGAATAATGGTTCTCCCTTATATAAGAGTCACCTCATAGAAACATGATACCATTGGTCTATCAACATTATTGATATGGACTCCACTTCACTACACCCAATTCCCAGAAAAAAATAAGTGCGTCCTCCTATGGTTGATATCTCTTAAAACACTTTTTTATACCTAGTAAAGCACTACTGCATCACCCGATCATGAATCATTAATTTCTATAGGCATCATGATATTATCCAAACCCTAACACTAGAGTCTAAACTCAAACTTTGGTGTAATTCCTTAGTTTAGTACTTACCTTAATTAACCAACCACTAAATATTCTTCATTATAATGGGTGAACCTCTTATCTAACTCTCTATCTTAGATTACATTAACTCAATTTTGATCTCGATGGTGATCTTGGACCCCATCTGGTTCCATACTCAAATCCCAAATCTGATATTTTCTGTGAAACTAGATATCATCAGATCCACATTCCCATTGGTAGAATGGTTTTTTCTCAACAATTTTATAACTATTATCACCACATCTATTACCCTTATAATGTGAGGTTCATGCACCTTCAACCAATTTTATACTCCCTACAATGGGATTATACTTATAATCACATCACTAATACAAAACCCGATCTCCAAGGCCCACACAACTTCCATTACTCAGTGTAATAACTAAAATTGATCACCTCAATCATACCTGAGTGTAAGCACAAATTACTATTCATTACCCATTCCCAACATACCTGAAACATATTCCTGGAAATCCACTAAAAGATACACAAAATAGGTTCACACCCTTCAACATCCAAAGGTTCACTTCCCACTGTATGTCTTGCCTTATAGAAATCCTCAAGTACCAACATAGATAGCTCCCATAAAAACACATGTCACTCCTCTAGATCGATGTTTACTGATCCGATAATCCCTTCATAAGGAAAAATCATAGAGTAAAAAAATTCCTTATACCTTGATCCATTTTTAATGTCACCATATTACTAGAGAGGGGAACCTCCCATTCTTTTCAAGACCCTAATATGTCTTTCACATAGGTATCTCACCAAATACATCAATCCCCAATCCAAAAATGGTTATTAAATAATTAACAACGAAGTGTTCACCACACATATCCAATGAATACTTTCCCCAAAAAATCAACTATTTTCCTTGACTGGTCTTTCTAACACTCTTTCCCCTTTCCCCAATGTACAGTGAACCTATAAGAACTCTCTTAAATGTTCTCTAACACTTCCATCTTGATCTCATCTAACCCAATAGGTATATAATCTCATACTACCTATCCATTAAACCTCAATAACTCTTTCATGATTAAAGTACCATTAAACATAGTCTCTCACACACAAAATAGTCATGATCCTCTAACATGTTTGTATCTTATATCCCCATCATCCTAAATGGTTTCATTCCAGTATTCATAATGTATATAACATATACTAAGACCGAAATAAAGATCACCAACTACTCAATCATCATTCCAAAACCATAAATTCCTACCCATACTCTAATCATCCTAGATATTACCTTTTAGATAAGGATATATAGTTCTAGGAATCCAACCAATCCTATCCACAAAAAAACAACCAAACCATGGTACTATGATTGGTTATCCACATCCTCAGGGAAACCATTTCCCATGCTTGTATGATAACAGAGGTATCCAATGACTAGTATCACAACTGAGGGTCAATATACATCCCTTACACTGATAGAATATAGAGCCTTCACTAAATTATTTTTCACTATAGGATCCACATGACCTATCATTAGAAAAATAAATCTTATTTCATGCTATTATAATGGTAAAAATAACCGTTATTTGAAAATGTCATGTAAGCTGTCATTTAAATATTAAACAACATAACCTTTAATTATTAAAATCAATCAAAAATAATAACATGTCTTCCATGTTAATCCTATGTGCTAAAATATAATGCAGGAAGACACCAATTCCCACTATATACGAATATTAAAACCTCAAAAAATACCGAATAGATACATAACATTTTAAAAAATATATACACTATAATAAAAAAAACAACAATAATAGCATCATACCCATGGTATGTAGGAATTCCCATAAAAAAAGGTGTTCATGACTCACTATCCTAGGGTCCAACACATGATTTAACAAATCCCTACTCATTTTAATTAATACCCAAAATAAAAATACGAGAAAAATATATTTTCATACTACTTTTTTATACACCATCTATAGACTTCTCATTAGTTTCTCGTAAATCACCTTACATGGCCTCAAGCATGTCTCCCCATATTCCACAATCTTTTGATTATTATTGAGGGCATAAATCAAACATTGGGGAGACTATTACCTCAATATCATATCCTTTATAATCAAATAAAATATAAAAACAACAATTATAATAAAAATTATAGTACCTAGAAGAAATAAATTAAATCCATGTTATAAAAAATTAAAGGATTCATCCCTCGGATTTCATACTCATCTAATCACATATACAAGATAATAAAATAAATAAAATACACAAGAGGTATACTACCATCCTTGAGAATAACCTCCAACCATGCCTCTAATACCCCATCAAGATTCACCCTCCTGATCCACTGTGTATCCTATGTTCAAAGTATGAAATATTGCATAATGTTTTTAAAATGGACTAGATTTCCCATGTAGGGGTGAGAAATACATCTATATTTGATCTCACTATGTTCCCCTAACATACACCATCATACACATGCATTCACGGAAAAAAAATGATATAAATATACAAGAATACATGTTAGGTTTTCATCTTCTAACCTTGGCACTATGACACCTAACACTACATGTTTCACCATCACTTTGCGAGAAGCCTAATTATATGAAAAAAACCATTCAAGATTGTACCCAAAATAATATTTTTAGAGGATCTCTTTAATTACTAACCCATTAATAAATGTGTGGTGAAGGGTTTCCATCATGTCCTCATACCATACCTAATGATAAAAGATAGATTCATATTCTATATCTCAGCCCATACCTAATGATATTGTTTAGTGTGTATTACAAAATCCTGAACGCTACCCTATTTCTCAGGGTATGACCTTACAACCAATCCTAAATTCATTGTCTCACTAAAGGTGGTATATTTGACACCTTATCACTCAAATTGAGGATAAAATACATATATCGACCACTACCTTATCACTCAAGGAAGGATCAATCATCCAAAATCATTTTATATTACATATTCATCCACTCTCCTGTAACATCGAAAATCGTAAACCACACATTCCCACTCAAGGTGTGTCACAACATCCTGATCACTACATTATCACTCAAGAATGGTTTAATATTACGTTCAAACCACAACCTTTTCACTCAAGGAATTTTCATTCCAACACCATCCAACTAAAGTTAATTCCATTATCACGACCACTACCTTATCACTAAAGGTAGTGTCTAAGATCACCTCATAATGTTTTCACTACCTTATCCCATGAGGTAGGTTTTTTCCAATATCATATCACTCAGTGTAGGATCTTGACTCAGTACCCATAATCACTAATAAAGTAGTCCATCAATAATCACATGCACACAATTGAGAATAAGAATGCAACAACAAATAGTTTATGCATCCCATCTCAGCAAATCATCACCTAGTTTCCAATCACATGATACATATCCCTTCACCTCAATGTACATCTCGACATCCTCCAAATCAAATGTGATAACCTAAAAAGAAAATTTTAATTTTAAAAACTCAATATTTTGACCCACTCATCATCTTCATCTCACTCATAAACAAATTTAATCATGTACATTAGACCTGTCTTCTCCTCTTATCACTAGAACCAAGCCTATCCAACACTCCATGGTGTTTAAGTAACCCATATGCTTTTACTAATCTATACCTCAAGAGTTTGATCCATTACTCCTTCAATACTCGTATCATGACATAGACCCAATAAAAAAGGAACTCCCAAAGCTACGTACCCTAAGACCCTTGGTGACTGAATTAAAATTCAGCCATAAAATTTCAATTACCCTCACTTAGGTACTAAATTATATAACCTTATAAGATCTCACTGATGAATCATTCAAAGGAGAACCCTATCATTTATTATCAAGTCCCATGTAATTTTTCCACCCATCGAATATTCTAAGTCACTCCTCTACCCATCATTATGAATCCTTAACCAAATGTGATACATACAAACATTCCAATCATCACCACCAAGCATGATCCCATCCTGTCTTCTTAACTATCCCTAGAAATGCCACACTGGACGTTCATCAACTCATCCCAAATATAAATACCTACATTATCATACTCTCTAGATCAATAGGAACCTTATCCCCCAAATTAAATGGTCACTAGGAAATTAAAAGTATCCAAAAGTTTCAAGTATCACTCACCCCATGGATAAGAGGTCTGATTTTATCTCATCTCTTTCTCTTGGGTGATCTCAGTCTATTTATCTTTACCCAGTCCCATGAAAACATGAAAACATGCACAATAATGCATAATGAAGAATATAGATTATTATTTTAGGAACCTCCTACCCGAAACATGGAGTTTAAATCATCATGATACTCTCATCATTCACAGATAAGTTAGTCTATTCTTTATCTTATCTCGCATCAATACCCATGCTCTTATCCCATTCAAAAAAACAAAATAAGTAATTATAATGATTTATAATTAATTAATTATTTTAATCCAATGAGTCGTAATTTAAAATAAAAATATAATCAATAGAAATCACTTCATCATCACAATAACATTAAACCATATGTGTTCATCCTCTAAAGTCATTCAACATCCCAGATGATCAAAAACTATATGTTCCTCACCTGATTCCATCATTATATATTGGAACCAATTCACCAAATTGGCCCAAATGCTCCAAAATCAATGGGATATAAAGGGGAATAAGGATGGTGTAAGATTATGATGGAATAGGCCATAATATATGTGAAATAACATTCATGTATCACCCACACTAAAGGGAAACTGTATAAGAGGAAGAGGGGGGAGATGGCTGAAATGGCCATCCTTCATTTCTCCTAGAACTAGAATTGTGATATGGTATAACCCATAATGATAGGTCATCACCAACTTAAAATTGAAAACCAGAGGATCCGTAAGAACATGATCCCTCTAGGATGTGGTGTGACTTCCCCCTATGAATAAGGCCCAACACCTTTACCTAATTCCATTGTGGTATGACTCAAGCCATGCAGTTGGATGACTCACTCCTGGATCCTCCACTAGGGACCCAGTGTATATCTTTAGCCACCCCTGCCCCCATGATGAAACTTGACTATGTCCCATTTCCACATTTTGGGTGGAATCTTTCCTTGTGAGACTGAAGATTCAAGGCTTTACTAGGAATCCATACCTTAAGTCTCAATTTAGAATATATAAGGGTCCTTAACCTATTCACAAATATCATCATCATATAGAAGACCCCCCTTCTTGGTGTTTCCCATTTTATATGGGTACCTCCATTATAAATGTATAAAAAAATTCACTATGTTATGAATTACTTGGTCATAGCATGACCACCTCCTAATCATGACTCATCATGACATCACCCATGGCTATTTTTGCATGATGAGATTCATATAACCAAAATCACAAAAAGAAGGTTAACTTAAAACCACATTGAAATTCCCCAATCACCTGAATTACCTCAATGTCCACCAATAAATATCCCAAAATATATCTTAGAGATTTTCTTACCGTCAGTTTCTTAATATAAATTTCAATTCTCAAAATTTTCTATTATTTGGGACTAGGATTAAAATTCTCCATAACAATAATGATTAAAAAATAAAATGTTCATTACATCCATGGTGAGGTTATCTCATTTATATATTGTTATGGGTATTGGTTTAATCATCCCATTGGACATCTAATACAATACCATAAGTTTTTTTTATACAAAACACATGTATTTATATTAAGTAATATGTTTTTATATTATCCCACCAATACAGATCCTAGAGATCTCTGCACACCTTTATTCTTCCTAGGTGGATGGAGAATGGTACGATATTAGTATTTTCTAACCGTTAAATATTTATACTATGCTTAGATGGTATACAAATCATGTCACATATCATACAACTCCACTTTATCAATTTTTTACTCTGATTTTTCCCATCCTTATTTATTCCACCTTATTTTTTGTGTTTACATAATCCCATTTTACCAAATTAATATTTTACAGGATAGATGGTTATATAATAATTTGAGAGAGTATTTATTTCCCAATTTTTTTAAAGATTACCATTTATATCCTTTTCATATATAAGAATATTGGGTCCTTTTAAATTCATGTCATTAATAATGTTACATGATCTTTTTCCATAGAGTATATAACACTTTGTTTTCTTTTCCATGATGTTAATATATTGATCAGTCATTGTTTGTATAAGTACTAATTATATTCTTTTGAAAATGTTTGTCTCTTTTACTATTTCAATATATAATTTAAACTATTATAATCAGTATATATGTCAAATTGTTTTTTTATAGATATAATTACTCTATTTGGTCAAGGAAAAATAATTTTTTTCCTACTCCAGATCATGTGTCGTGTAATTTATTGGATATACCTTTAGTTGGATTAATGTGTAGGATAACACTTTATAATTTTTCATTAGTACACAACCCAATAATTCTTTTAAATAAATGTTATATATCACAATGATTCCCATCTTCGTGTTAGTAAGAGTATAGGTATTGTAAATAGAATTTTCCTAATCTAATTTAGTCACTCTTCACATTAATAGGTCAATATAAACATTTCTTGTTTCCAAATTATCATCATCAAAGGGTTTGATAACTATACATGTTATGAAATTTTTGACAACTTACACAATAATTTTTCCATTTAGTCATTTAGGCTAATTAGGCCAGCATTGAAGGTGTTTGAAAAATATTGAACAATCATCGTTTCGTGAGGCAGAAATTCGCCATCCACTGTTGATAATACCCAACTAATCTAATGAAACTATAGATATCTTTAACTATTTTTGGTTTTTTATAATCATTATTCACATCAGTATTTTAAGGATCTATATATATCATTATTATTAAAATAAGATGTCCTGTGAATGTGATATTATCTTTTCAGAAGTCACCTTTATTATACCATTCCTAAAAATTGTACTTTTTAAAAGTATTTATAAAATTAATAAATGTTTTTAATTATCATCCTTTATTTTAGAATATATGATAATATAATCAATAAATTCCACCCTAAATTTTTAAACATTATCTATAAATAATATATTCATCAAATCAATGATGATTATTAGTGAATTAGTGAGTCTGAATAACATCACTAGGAATTCATAGTGTCCACATCTTGGATAAAAGGTAACCATTTGAGTATCCTGTATTTTTAACATTAATTTATGACATCCTAATAATATATCAACATTAGAGAATTATTAATCCCAATTTAGTTGATTGAACAACTCATCAACCTACGACATAGTAAAAATTTTCTTTATCATGATATTGTTAAGTAGTTGATAATAAAAAATATGCATTATAAAATTTTCTTTTTAATAATGAATATATGGTCACACTAGGAATAATAATGGTGTAATATTAAACATTTACCAAGGTGATATTAATGGGCCACAAACGCATTGTATTGGGATACCATCCCACCTTTATAGGGTGGTATGTACTATCAAAAATGGCTCTAATTTTTAATGGACATAAATAGTTTGTGAAAAAAATACAATGGTATTCTGAAAACCATCCTAGAAAAATGTGAGTCGACATGTGGTTAATAATTTCTTTCATCATTTCTAATTTTAATATTATTTAAATATAATATTGTAGTTTTTTTTAAGGAGCACATGATTTTTAATATTATTTGATGAATATGTATATAAATTAAAATTTCATAATAAAAATTATTTGTTTAGAACTTAATATTTCAACATTATAACTGTATTTATCATTTCAAAATATCTATAATTAATATTTGGATCTAGCCTATCAACCTGTATGCTTAAAATGTAGATCGGACTGACCTTAAATATACTAATCCCAAATTAAATGTGATTCTAAATAGGCTAATCATTTTTAGACTTTACATTGTGGCATTAGCCCATAAAACCCCAGTACAACAAATTAAGAACCCCTACCATTATTAGTGATTTCTTTTGATTGGTTCTTCAACTGTTCTAGTTCTATTGGAATTATTTTATTGCATCAATTGGAAATGGGAACTAATCTAGGTAAATGTTATATAGATAACTCAACCTCTTGATCCTTATTAGGGATTATAACCTCTTTGGGTAATACATCTATATATTCCCTCATAATGGGAATGCCATTAAGCATAGTCCTTTCCTTTTATCAATCACTTGAGATAGATATACACACTCATAAAGAAATAGTATCAAAAATTGAGTGGTGTTCAATAGACATTCATAGTTTTTCTTAAACTTTTATAGAATAAGTGAATTTCTTAGGATATAAAAATTGATTTTCATGTCTTTTAAGTTGATAACAGCTCTATGTAAGGAAAACAACTGCATTTCTAAAGCATCGAATTCATATGATGGGAGTCTAACTAGATTCATTTAAAGATTCTTCCCATAAATATTAATTAGAGAAGTGTTAAATATTTAAGATGAAATTATTACACCAATTTTTATTATTATTAGTAGATATACCTTCATATCTTTATGTGTTGTTTGAATATATATATATATATATATATTACATGATATGAATAAATTCATATAACACAAATCAAACATGACATTCATTATTCATGATTGATTAAAAAAATTATTTATCACCACATCATTTTCATGATCCACCTCAGTGGTAGTAATATAATAAGATCTACCATGTTCCCTTATCTTTGGAGGTTATTGTCATTATTTATCTTCAATGAGCCTTGGATTAGTATATTGGGTTATATAGAGTCCATGTTACTTATATTTGAAATAGTTGACCATGGGGATGGATTGAAAAAAAATTCATTAAATCAATCATATAATTTTTTCATTCAAATAAAATTAGCATTAATTATCTAGATAAACTTATTTTCTATACATGAAGAATTTCATTATTTCCTTAAGTTGGTTTTAAATATTCTTTTCTGCACTGTTTTTACATATGGGTAGTGAGATCTTCTCTCCTCTATGAATATAATTAGTTGAACATGTAGGGTTAAAATTCATTCTTATTATCTTATCTCTAGTCCCATTGTAGCATTGTAATTCACTTTTTTATATTTAAAAGTTAATAGAACCTTAGAAAATTTTCTCATAGCTATAAAGTTGTGAATGACTAATTATTTTAGAAGACATTTCCTTAACCACATAAAAAATTAGTCAACTGTGATATTGGGTATTATGATAACCTCCAAAGTCATACTTTTCAATTATTTAGAATTTTTCTTAGTATGAAATAGTTATCTCATCTTCTCTTTTCATGACCACAGTAAATTCCATGTTCATTTTAATATGGATAGTGTGAGGAAAATATTAATTGAAAAATATTGTATTAAATTCATCCAATTGAAACAAGTTAGTTTCACCCTAAGTATTGATATTCTTAATCAGTTTCCACAACTGGTTAGTTTCTCTATCCATGTGATAAATAGAAAGTAATATATTCTCATATTAGATATATTTATTAATGTGAAATATTTTTTTAAATATAATTTATATATATCTATATGAAAAAATTATTGTTGGATCTAGAAAGAGTGGGTACTATCTTCCAAATAATGTAATCAATTATAACTTGCTACTTTTATAATATATTTAGAAGCACCACATGGTTTATGTAATTATTCGTTATGTAAGTCAATTGAGTTATACAACCCATTATGTTTTGAAATATTTGTCCCATTACGTCTAGTCAATTGAATTCGAATAACCATTATATTTGCAATTCCTTCTCCCAAAATTTGTATCATCTCACATAGGTAATCATTCCATTTCATCAAAATAATTTTATGGATGACAATATTTTAATTAATTATAATATAATAGAAAAATATGAACATATAAATTTAAATTTATAAATCACTTATCTATCCAAACATATGAGTTTCAAAGTGTCGATCTAGGTTATTTACTTTATATTTCCTATTATTTTCTCTATCATAATCCTCAAAATGACTAGATAATGGACTAATACAAACTATAAAGACTCAAATCACATACACATATTATTAAATTATTTTTATCATAAAATAAATAAAACATTTATGGAAATATTTATTTCAAGTGTCTTGGAAAATTAGGTACATAATACAATACTCTTTAAGTGAAATACACAATATTTACTTAAATATTCACATATTTCTCCAAAATACCATGTTATTATGATAACTAAATAGGGTATATTGGGGGAATATATAAAATAATTTTAGAAACATAAATATCATTAAGGGTATAAAAATAAAGTAAACATGGGGTAAGAAAATCATAAGAGTCAATAAACCTCTCATCGAGTCAATAAATTGAAGGATCATAAACTATCATATAGAAAAATAAAATTAGAGATCATATTTCATAAGATTATAGTAATCATGATATACCTAAAATATTTTCAAATTAATAATTCATTTCTTCAATGATCTAATTCAATTATCATTTTCAATACAATATAAGAAATTATGTCATTCTTACATCTCTTCCACATTTCATAGTATCCCATGATATATACACCTTCAAAAATATATTGGGAGGGATATATAATTAAATTCCCACCCATTAAATCTTATTATATCATGATATGTGTTTCATATATAAAACAAACATATATAAAACATTTAAATCAATTAAACACATGAGAAAAAATGGTTTATATGATAATGTCAAAAGTCATAGTCAAATGATGAGTCATGTAGATACCCAAAACTAGAAGGGAATATGTCATATGGGGTGATGAAACATTATAATAAATATATAATTAAATTTTATGGTCTATGAATCTGATAATAATGGTATAGGTAAAACATAAAAAGAGTTTGAAAAAAAGAGAAAGAAACTGGAAAAGCTTCCCTTGTAAGATTGATAGGGTTTAACATTAATAAACAATATAAATGGAAATATAAAGGCATGATTATAACTAGTACAAAGAATGAAATTTATGAAAAAGGGTAAAAATTTATTACAAGAAAAGATATATATAATAATAGAGATATGAAGGGTAATGGAGAACATGTTATCATTAACTAGAATAAATTGGAAAAGCCCCTTAACGCAATTTTTGACATAATTTAGATGATCCAATAACCTAATGAATAGTAAAATTGAATTAATTAATTTCATGATTCGATCAGTTAAATAAATTTTTGTCCTCCCTATAATAAATTTATTTTGTTCATTTATTAAATTAATTTTTTTTGTGTTTTTCTTTATGTGGTTTATTAGTTCATTGTTCCAAAACTACCATGATATAGTTGTAACTTATAAAATTCACTACCCAACGGTTTTGTAACCTTAATAAGTATCTTGTTAAATGGTTTATATCATTAAAATAGAAATTATGTTTCAATATATTAGTATATAGTCAAAATTTATACAATCTTCCTTAGTAATCTAGTTTTTTATATTTATAAATTATTTTATTATTTATCATTTGATTTCAATATTACCATGATTATTCTAACAATACTCCACTATATAAATGATATTATTATTATTTTATTTTATATTAAATTTTGAAATTAATTTTTATTATTATAAATGAAATTCAAAACTAAAAAATAGAATGGTGATGTCCCAAACCAGGTTTCCACTTATCTCGTGCCATGGGACCAATTATCCACATGACCTCTGGTTCATCTCCCCATGTGCTAGAGGCTATCAACTAGTAGTTAGGGTGTAATAGTAATAGAGTGGGGAGACTATTCAATCATTTTAGAGTAGAAAAGTGGATACAACAAATATTAAATAGTAGTGGAAGCGTAATACAATATAATAAAAAATAAATAGATATCTAAAAGAAATAAGAAGCTTAAGATATAGATAAATTAATAAGTGAATAACATAACCAAAAGCCTCAATGTCAGTGTCTAATATAATTATTGATGGAATGAAAATGATACATAAGTGAATAAATAGATACAATCATGCTACGTAATTGTACAAAATAATAAAACAAAAAAAATAGCTCCATGAGCATCCAAGACTATGCCCAACAATCTATTTCTATGCTCCAACTTACAACACAAGTCAACAACCTATAGAATATACTATACCATTACATGTTCCTGAAGTAATATAATCTTATTAGGAGACAAGGGGGCTCGATTAGGGTTTGAGATAAAAATCATAGTAGGCCACCATCACTAGTGTCTACATGTAATATAAGTAAGTGCTCAAAAATAAAAGGAGTTTTGGTATATACATGAAATTAATTCAATAATGAAGAAATAAATAAACTCCCACTTAGGTCACTAAGGTTCACCTAGAGGGTCAACCTACATTGGCTCATGGTTGGTATGAAGGATCATGTTGTTGTATATATATATATATCAACACATATACATATATATATATAGTATATATATATACACATATATATATATATATGATGGAGTGGACTGGGACGTAATACGAAGGAATCCAACTCCAATCTACAAGCTAATAATCTTTAGCCAAAGGGGTAGTAAGCCCTATATCTTGATAAAGTGGGGGTCGTTATGCATGGAACTTGGAATGGAAAGTGTGAATTCCATGTAAACCCTCTAGATGGGACGTGGAACTAAAAATCGCATCGCCCATATCGAAGCACTGGTGAGGGTCTCTATGGCCAACACCAATGTAAGGTTAGTGTGGGTCATCATGCCCTATTGTGTCCATTACAATCATTCTCAGCCTTTATAAAGTTGGATAATATATATAAATATAAATTGGATTTATGTCCCATACATAATAATATATATATAGTACAATATATAATAATTTTAAAACTTATTAAGATGATCATAAATAATTACCTCTTATATCATGTCATCAGGCCTTTCAAATAACCAAGGCATGATCAAATATATTAGATGAAACCAGAGTAGAACCCTCTCATGTACTCCTTTAACCATTTTCAATTCCATTTAAAACATTATATATCACAATAAGAATTTGAAAAGGAATAATGGGGATCATGGTCTTAGAATTCAAATGGATCATCTCATTAGAAAACCATGTGATCCATTTAATTAAAAGAATGCCATTTGGTGTGAGCCATCCTATACAAGGTCATCAGACCAAATTTTCCTAAACATGGAAAATTGACTTGATATGGTATAAGTTCCAAGGAAGGATCAAGATCAATACATTTTAAATATGTAATCATATAGATCTTGTCATGTAAGAAAAACCATTTACGATACGCAAAACATCTAATTCAAAAGAAAATGAAAACTCAATTAAAATGCTAAAGTGTTAAAGATGAAGTCCTATGTAACAACATACATTTCCACTTGGTAAATTACAAGTCTAGTAAGGCCAAACACCAATGGGGTGTCTTTGGTTTAATGTAAAACACTATAGGAAAGATCCACTTTATTAAAAAGTTATGTCAGAAGAAAAATTAGGTTTCAATCCTTGTGATTCATTTAGCTAGAATGACCAATTTCATGGTCGCACATATAAAGGTGTCCATGTAGGGTTTGAGTGACGTCTAAATCCCTAAAAAACCAATTAACATATATCAAGGCACTACAATCATATAATAATGTAGGAACCCACCCAAAAGAGATGCTCGGCAAAGGACGGAACATGAAACAATGTAATAAATATTAAATGATAAAAAATAAAAAATAAAACTATGATACCACCTACCTTAGGGTCATAGATGAAGCCTCACTATATATTGAACTCATATTTGAAGTATGTTAGAAGAGATTGGATTTCTATTCCAATTCCCTAATAATAGGATAAATGAGTATGTATCTAAATAGCATAACAGATGGAAAGAATAACCTTGATAGGAAGAGAGTGGCTAGGATAGCTTATCACAATGGATCTAATGCCTATTATAGAATTAATATTAGACACTATATGGGAGTTTAATATCAAATCCTATCCTTGAGGGTTTGGGAGATTAAATAATAGGTTCATTCTCATTTTAGATACTAGATGTGGGAGTCATGGAAAAAGAATATTAAAATAAGGGGGGAAGTGTTATTTTAACCTAAAATCAGTGGTTCATAGTTTAGGTGCATGGTTTTTAAGTTGTGCATAAATAATGTAGTAAGGCGCTGTCCCAAAACTATAGCTGGCCACATGGCATATTCCTGGGTCTCATGATTTAGATAAACATGGTTACAGAAAAACCATGTAGACTTGAAGGTGCCCCTATCTGGAGACACAAAGGTGTACGTTCTAGGTCTTGCAGTTTAGATAAACTTTGTGTCCCAGTCACTTATCTCATTTTGAAGAACTCAGTGCTTTGAATGGGCCCCTAATGCTCTCGTGACATCTGCAGCTTGATTAAGGTTCATAATTTGGTCCATTTAAATTATTAAAAATGAATACTACAGATTATTAGCATCAATAAAATGTTGGTTCATTACAAAATCCCCTCCTCATAGAAACTCTTCCCTTAGTTGGACTTCTGGTGCTAAAGAGGTATTATCATCCAAGAGTTCGGGACATTGAGATTGTATATCAGCTTCCTGCTTCCAGATGTCATCATGTATCTAGTTATCCTATCATAGCTCTAGTATAAGAGGAATAGATCGGCCTTAGAGTGTCTTCAGGCTCCGATCAATAATAATTACTAGATACTCATTAAAGGAATCATCGATATCCAGATCAACCTCATCAGGTTGAAATACATACGAAGGGTCTAGATAGTAATAGCTAAGTAAAGATACATGAAAGACATCATTCATAGACCGATATCTCTAATTAATATCCAACTAGTATTACATTGGTATGATCCCCTTGACAACATCAATGTTTCCAACGAATCTTGGTGATAGCTTACCCTACTTCTGAATATTTCTATTCCCCATTCTGGGAAAGACTTTTAAGAAAACCTTGTCTCAGACCTTGAACATTAGAGGTCACTATCGTTTATTTTCATAAGACTACTATATGAACTGAGCTATCAAAATTTTCTTTATAATCAGCTGGACCTTCTCTAATGTCTTCTACATGAGTCATGGTATAAGAATAACTTGTTCCCTATCCTCTGTCCAACAAAGAGATTAACCACATGGCCTACCATATAAGGCTTCATAGGGATCCATATCAATGTTATCGTGGAATCTATTATTATAAGAAAACTATATGAGTGGAATGTTTTTCTCCAACGAAACCTCGTAGTTCATAACACATACACTGATCTTGTATTCTAGGACCTGAATTTCACACTTTGTTTTTCCATCAGTATGTGGGTGATAGGATATGTTCAAAAGTACCTACGTACCAAAGGCATTCTGTAAGTAATGTCAAAACTGTGACATGAAGGAAGATTCTCTATATGAAATGATAGAATGAGGATCTAAATGGATACATACAATCAATTTTATTTATATTCTTCTTATCTCATATTTCAAGAAGTTCCCTCCCATAGGTAGAAAGTGTGTGACCTTCATACAATGATCATAGAGAACCCATAGTAAATCATTTCCATTAGGTGATCTAGGCAGAAAAATCAAGAATCCCATGAAAAAATCGTCCCATTCCCACTTAGTAATGTAAAACATTTGCAGAATCTTTTTCTGATGTTGATGTTCTACCTTTACCACACTATAGGTAGACCATCAAGTGATTAAATCAGCTATCTCACATTTCATCTTGGGCTCCCATTATTGGTATCGTTTATCTCGGAACATTTTGGTGACTCCAGGTGGAATTAACATGTTTAGGTGTGTAAATACCTCATCATATCCTCTTTGATGTCTACTAGGACCCATACATGCGAACAAAAAAAATCATATCATCCTCATTAATTAACCAACCAATACTTGTATCATCACCTAAGGTAATTTCTCGTAGCCCAAGGCCTTCAGGATCAGATAGTTTTCTTGCCCTTAATCATTCCATAAGATTAGATGACACTTCTAAGGCTAAGAGGATATCCTCACAATGGTCCTTCTAAACCTCAATGTGCATCTCTGATAATAAGGCCATAAGACTCCATTCATAACTAGATTCGATAACCTCCTATGTTTGAGTCATTCGGCTCAGATCATTGACCAGATAATTCACTTTTTTTAGAGTGTTGGAAAGATAAAAATCAAGATATTTTAGTTAAATGACCCACCTATGTTTCCAAAGATTTTGATCCCACTATGTGAAGATTTATTTGAGTCTCTTGTGGTCATTCAATGCCACAAAAATCTATCCCATTAAATATTTTTTATAACAATTCAAGGCATGAAAAACTATAGTGAGGTTGAGGTCATTCGTCATATAGTTCCACTCATGAGGCCTCTACTAAAAAGAAGAAAAATTAAGGACTTACACAACCTTCATTGGAAAAATCAAAGCCTGATACCCGATTTATCATAGTAAATTTTATAGGCCTTTCATTACTCTGATACAATCCGTATCAGTGATGAATTCATTCTTTCCTTCAACTCCTAAAAAGATGCTTCACAAGCTTCAAACCATATTATTTTCACACCCTTCTTTGTCAATCTCATATGTAGAAAACTCTTGATTGGATAATTTTTAATATCTATCAATCCCCAATAAACATTGAATATCCAATATATTATTGGGTTATGCCCAATAAACAATAGGTCTGAATTTATTTGGGTCAACTAAAACACCTTAATCAGAGATGATATAACCTCAGAAGTTCAATTTATCCATCCATAAGTGAAATTTTAGTGAGCATAGCATAGAGTTGATGCTCTCTCAACATATTTATCATTATCTCATGATGGGTTTCATAATTGTTTCTATAGTTTTAATAAACCAATATTTCATCGAAAAAGGTAACTGCAAATGAATCCATACATGGGTGGAAAACCCAATTCATAAGATCCACGAAGATTGAAGGTGCTTTAGTGATTTAGAATAGATTTACAAGGTACTCGTATTGACCATACCTACTCCTAAAACTTTTTCGAGATATGTCTGAAGTCTTGAAATATAGCTGATGATGTCCCACCCTCAAATCTATCTTAGAAACTAGCTTTTCTCCTTGATGATGATCAAAGGGGCTGTTTATTCTATGCAGAGGATTCCAATTTTTAATCATAAGATAATTCGAATAATGGTAATCTACAAAGATCCTAGGGGTGCCATCTGCCTTCTTATCAAAGTGGACTAGTGACCCCATAATATAACTATGGGTTTATATAATTTCTTTCACCTCCAAATTCTCCAAAGGATTATTGAGCTCCAAAATCTCCTCAGGCAACATCCTCTAAGGAGGAATGATCCCAGGTGCTACTCCTAGAACATGATCTATGGTAAACTATACCTCTAGAATAGTAGGTATACCGAAGAGGTCTTTAGAAAACTTATCTCTAAAATGATCTACTATGAGAGAAAAGATGGTTGTTGGTAACCCCTGGTCATCGAGGTAAATAATAGATACCTACACTATCACATTATGAAGCCTTATCTTCATGGGTCCTAATCATGTTTCTATAAGATCCCATTCTCCCTTATGCACATGCATAAAATCCTTTGGTGATTTAAATGATACTCTCTAATGATAGTTGTCAATATGGCCTTTTTAGATAACTAATCATTCCATCCCAATGATTAAATCAATGACTGAAATGTCGAGAATGTATAGATTCCATACAATAGGTAACCACTTATCTCAAGGGGTAAATTCTAATAGTTGTGAACTCCCTCTAAATGAATACCTAATGGTGTATCTAGAATCATTAATCCATGATAGTACTCAATATTGAGGCCTAGAATCTCAATTATTGTCACATACATAAAAGAGTGAGAATGAATTTATAAAATAGATAGATCACTAAAGTGGAGGTAACAAAGATAATACTCGATGAAGTAGATGGTTTGGCCCTCGACTATAGTGGTGTTGGATGGATTTCATGCAATTGGAATATACCGTAATCCTAAGTCACTACCTAACTACCATGAGTATATCCACTCTTCATGTGCTGAGAACCATAAATCTTACTACCTCTACCTTGACCGCCACCTCAGCCTGATCGACCAGTGGTATTCTTGCTACCTGACAATCGTGATCCTGCTGACCCAGCTCATGACCAAGGAGTAGGTGTAGATCTCCATTCACTTGGCACTGTAGGAAAACTCATACTGAAATGATGGATGTGACCCACCCTACCACATCCTCTGCACTCAATCAATTTCTACAGACACTTATTTGTAACATTCCATGGTATTAAACCCTGGTGACAGATAAGTGATATACACATGAGAGTATCTGAACCACTATTTCCACTATAAAATACCTTAATGTGTCACTTTCTCCCAGAATAACATCTACTAGAATCCCTACATGTTGAATCACCCTAGATCACACCATCAGTTTCCCTCATGTTATTCTCTATAAGTAAGTCTTAGTTAATGATTTCATTAATGTTCATTAGCCAAAAGATATTGAACAATGGTCAAATGGAATAACATATCACATCCAATAATTTCCAATAATTCATCACATCATCAATAGCTAGAGAAGTATCAAACCACTATAGCTCTGTGAAATGGGATGATTAATCCATAACTGACATGGTTCCCTACTACAGGTTCATAAATTCTCTATCTTTTTCAACCCTCTATGTCTAATGAAATAAGTAGTCATATAAGACAATATGAAAGTCATCCAACCCCATATCTCTATGATAATCTACTTGGTTTATTACATCCCAACACATCTTAGTCGATTCCTGAGGCATATTAGGTGATTGATTGACCCACTTCTCAAGATACATCTTGAGATGCTCGAATACAGATAGAATCAACACTAGCCCAAAATCCATATCAAGTGGTCCTCCATCCCCCAACAAGGTGAGAGGATTCTATTTTTGAAACTCATGAGTCAGTTCTGCCATACTCAGGGTAGGTATCACTCCCCCTTGCTTACCCTATAGGCATACAAAGAAAACCCTCTCAAAACTTGGTTTCAGCACCCACATCTGGAATGGGAAGTGGGGCCACAGGTGTCTCTATGGGAAGAGTGATATACAAGTCGAGGCCATCCACCACATGAACATTATCATCTCTACATTCAGGGAGTATGATTCAAATACATCATTAAAACATAGTGCTGCAATTCCAAATGAACATCTCAAAAGAGATTCATCCATTTTAGAAGATTGAAATTAATGAAATGTTGATCGGTAGATAATCTTTCCTATAAGAATGAACAAAACCATCGACCTACTTCTGAATAATGGTCTACATGACAGTTCAAACCATAACATTACATAAGAACAAAGGAACACCCACTACCCATAAATAAGGTGAGGTTCGGGTCACAATTTTTTCCTACTCAGGTGAAAGATGGTTTTTCTCAAGTTATATGTCATTTTATTTTCAAAAGTCCTCACATGACCATTTAAACAATTCTGAAATAACTAAGTCCAATTATTTACCATTTTCCAATCCATACATACCCATACATCTGATGAACCAAAACATGGAATTCATTTGGATGTCATTTCCCTTCAGAATGGTTGAGAAAGATGGAATGCCATTTTCTGATCCATAAGGGGCCATGAACATTATGAATAAAAATGTGGAACTCACTAACCTCACACTATAATATTATCCAAAACCTACAAAATGATGCCAACAAAACTATATATATATATATAACAAGGCGTGATTTCTATGAAAGATTCAATGCTCACTGAAAATAAATTGTTACATGGTGAAAAAGTATGGCTTATTCATATTGTGCCTCTAGTGATGAATAATATAATGTAGAGTCATCATTTCATCAGGAATTAAAAAATAAATGATAATTTCAATAATATAAATTTCAATAACATCACAAGTCATGTGTATCATCCAACAGGGGAGTCATATCAATAATTTATTGTGGAATCAACAACAATCATAATCAATAAAACATGGAATTTACCCAATACATGGGATCATGATGCCCACAAATGACTTAGGACTAAGTCCCAAAGCATTCCCAATCTCCATTATATTCTCAAAAACTAGTATTTCAAGAATGTAACCTCATCTAATACCACTTTATGACATCCTGGAACCAACTACCACTTATCCCATGCCATGGGCCCGATTGGCCACATGACCCGAGGAGCATATCCCTATATGCCAGAGGCTTCTTACTAGTAGCGAGAGTGTAGAAGTAATATAGTCGAGAGACTTTACCCTATGTCAATGTACAACATCAGATAAAAAATAGAAAATAGTAGTGATATTGTAATATAATAGAAAGAAACAATAAACATGTATCTAAATGAAATAAGCAGTGGAATTAATATATAACTGAATTACATAACCAAAAACCTCAAATACAGTGTATAATACAATAATTCATGGCATGATAATTATAAATAAATGAATGATAGATACAAGCATGATACACAGTATTAAAAATAAGAAAATGACAAAAACACCTCCATGACTATCTTGAGCCTATGACTAATCCTTTCCTCACATGCTCTATCCAAAAACACATGTCAACAACCAGTGAAAGGGCCTTTTCTCAAACCAGTACCTACAAAAATATAATCATTTAGGGTGAAAAGGGCAGCAATTCAGGGTGTGAGTTAAAAATATCATTATGAATCCACTAATGGAGTCTACATTTAATTTGAGTAAGTTCCCATAAATAAATAGTGTGTAGGTATATACCAGAAAGTAAGGAGATGCAAAAAAAATAAACAACCTCTCGCTCAGTACCCAATACATATTTAAGGGGACATTCATTCTTCATGTTCTTCTAAGATCATTTCCATCATTCTCAGCCATTATAAAGTCATATAATATATATAACTAGCATGGATATTTAACTCCTATCCATAAAATTTATATATATTCAATTATATATGAATTTTTCAAATTGTATAATATGATAACAAGGCATTAACTCTAATCTCATGTCATCATGCCTTTCAAATAACCATGGCATGATCAGGTATATAATGTGAAACATGAGGAAAAACATCTCTTGTGTTCTTTTAACCGTGTTCAATTCCATTTATAACATTACAATTCCTAAGAGGCATTTTTAAGGCCTAATAAGCATCAAGGTCTTACCATTTCAAGGGATCAAATCATTTGAAAACAATTTGATCCATTTAATTAAAGGCATTAAATTGTGTGTGAGCCATCCTATACAAGGTCATCTCACCCAATTTTCCTAAACATGGAAATTTGACTTAATAGGGTACAAGTTACAAGGAAGGTATCATGTTCATTACATTTTAATGAGGATACCATCTAGAACTAGTCATTTATCCAAAATAGTATATTGTAATAAAAACATCTAATTAAAAGGAAAACGAAAATCAAATTCAATGGTTTAAGGGTCCAAGACGAATCCATGGGTAACAACTCAAATTCCCACTTGGGAAATTCAAAGTCTATTAAGGATAAACGCCATTATAGTGTCTTGGGTTCAATATGACACAACTGGGAAAAGGTCCATTTCATTAAAAAGACATTCCATAAGCCAAGTATTATTTCAAACATTTTGAGGCATTTCAAAAAAATGACAGATTTCGATGTGGCACACCTAAAGGTGTCCATATAGAGTATGAGTGATGTATAAACCTATAAAAAAGTCTAATTATCTAATATCAAAGAACTATGGTCATCTAGACATGTAGCACCAAACCCAAAAGATATTATCAGAAAAATATCCACACATGGAATAATGGAATAAATAATAAATGACCAAATGTCAAAAATAAAACTATGTGACCACCAACCATAGGGCCGTAGATGAAGACTCTATCAATATTGACCTTATATTTGAATAAAATTGGAAGAGATCTAAGATTTAGTATGATTCCCTGAAAATAGAGAGAATGATCTTGTATTTGAATAGTGTAATAGATTTAAATAAGAACATTGATTCAGTTAAAGAGACTAAGAGAGCTTACCTTATGGGATCAAATTTCTTCTATGGATTAAATATTGAACACTAGATAGGAGTTCCAGCTCAAAACCTATCCTTGAGGGTTTGGGAGCTCAATGAAGAGGATCCATCTATTTTTGGATGTTAGAGGTATGAGGAAAGGAAAAAATAATCTTAAAACATAAGTGGTGGAAAAGGGTCAATTCACCCCCAAAAATCAAGGTTTCACTGTTTAGGTGCACCGTTTGAAAATCATGCGCAAACTGTGAGGTAAGGATCTGTCCAAAACCTATAGTAGGATGCATGGCCATTGGTCCCACACAGTTATAGAAAAACCATGTGGCCATGCAAGGTCACTTGTCTTGATCTGAATGGGCATACACTTGGGTCCGTACAGTTTGGACAAATCATGAAACCCAGTCACTTATCCCATTTTCTTGAACTTCATGATCTTAATAATCCCTATATACTACTGTGACATCCTAAACTAGATTAATACTCATAATAATGGTCATTAAGGGAATTAAAAATTAAAAACCAATAATTTTTACCTTCATTAAAAAGGTGGGTTGTTACAAGGATATCGTCATTCACATGGGTAGTGTAAAACTAACTTGAATGAAATAATATTTTTAATATAGTTTTCAAAAAGATAAGTAAACATGTAAAAATTATAATTTCATAAAAACATAATGGTATATTAATTACTAAGATTTAATGTTAATTTTAATTTATTACTTATTTTATTAAGGGGTGTGAGTATAATTAAAATTAGAATATAGGTTCTGAAACATTTACATTGCACCATGAGTTGTTTCTTTTGGATTGATCCAAAAACCTTCTTAGGAGGGGATTTTTATCACACTCTGGGATTAAGGAACTAGATACTTGTGTTTAATGGGTTATATAGGAAAATATGGAAACTTAATGTTTTTTAAGTAATGATAAAGTGTTCAAAAAGGGGTGTTTATATATCAAGAGGAGGGGTATTTAATATAAATATATAAATTATTTCATTAGTTAGTCTAATGAATATTAATAGTGTTTATTTTTATGAATTTTTTTAGTTTTAGGATTAAAAAATTTATATTTTTTTAACAATTTAACACACCTAAATGTTGAAACTGCATAGTATTAAATTTTATTTTCTTTTAATAATAATGAAAGAAATATATATAACATAAATACATATTTAAGAATAATAGCTTACAAGTAGATTAAGGTTCCCTGATAAATGTATCATTACCTGTTGATTTCTAAAAATGAATGAGAATTGAAGAGAATTATTTTGAATATTGAAAGATAAATATTATTATTTTAATATAGAAAATAAATGAAGTAATATGGTTGAGTTACTATAACTTTTCATAAGATAAATAAGATGAAACAAAATAATCCAATGAATAATGAGTGATATGGTTCCCTTTAAAAATATTTTTTACTACAATTGAATTTATTGAGATATATTCATAAATGGAAATGTATTTTAGTTTCTACCACCACTACATAATTATGTTATTATTGTTAATGGTTGGAAAATATTGTTAAATATGATGTTTATGTTCTTTCTGAGATCATGAATATATTGTTAATAATTATAATTCAGAATCAATGTGATGAATTATTTTATTTTTGAGTTCAATGGAAGATTATAGTTTGATTTTTGTTCGATGGATTATAGGGATTTCTAAAAATATATATCCTTATATCTAAGATATTCTGGACGTTATGAGTAATATATGGTTGGTATATTTGATAATGATTATTCCTCAAGACTATTATAAATGAAGACTATTATTTTATAGAAATAAACTTGGATGAAATTAGAAAAATTGAGTTTATTGTACAATACGGTTTTCATGGATTTTGAATCACTCTGATATTTATTGAAGTTGATTTGATGTTTTTCAAGAGAAATTTTTATTTTTCATTTAAATAACACTAGATCTCACTTGAATAATTGTGTAATTATATATTGAAGAATGAAAATTGAAAAATTCAAGAAACTATTATAGACTATTATGTGTCATACATACCACCTCAATTAAAAATTGACAATGTCAGTTCATATATAATAGAAACATAATCTATGTATAATAGTAACTATGAAGTAGATCTAAAAATTTATTTAAGTCCTAGAGGGATCATAATATGATTCATAATGTCCAAATACCCAATACATAAGCTAAATCATATAAATTTTGATAAATTTTAAAAAATAATAGACTCCTATTATGATAATTAGGAGTCATTGAAGTCATATTTAAGATTTGGCTTAAGATAAAGAGTGGAAATTTGGATAACTACTGAGTATCATAGTGATACATTCATGTAAAAAAATCATGCATAATGGTCCCCAATTGAGAAAATTATAGTCATAATGTTTGACATAATTGTATCACAAAGAATTCATAATAATCCAAATATTTGTTACAATAGGATATTAAAATATAATTTGATGTTATTTTATTCATTAATGTCTAAATACCATAATTACGTGGTGATTAAGAGATAATACAATAATATTTCTAGATAATTAATGAATATTGCTTCATTCCCATGATGATGATTATCATATTATGATGTAGTCTGAGGTTGAAAGAAATGTCAACAATGGTTTTATTATTCAAATATCATTCATGTGAGTGAAAAAAAAATACGACATTATGGAGTAATTTATGTCGTGATATATGTACTTCATATCGTTATAGTTTACAACATGTATTCATATAGGTACATATATTAAAATGAAAGCTTATATCAAGGAAATTTTATAATAAAGATCCCAAATTAATTTAGGGAGATAGTTAGGATTTAATGGATGAGAAATATGTAATCTATAATTGAAACAAGTTTTTTAATATTCATGCATTTATCATGAATAATTATACGTGAATGGAAAGACTAAAAATTATAAATATTAAAAGTACAAAAAAAGTAAATGGATTTCATATTTAAATGTCAAATCTAATATTTATGAACATTAAAAGGATATAAAAGTATAAGAATGTGTATAATAATGGAGGATATATTGTGTTGATAATATCTTTCAAATTCTGTGAGTAGAAAAATGAGAGAGAGAGAGAGAGATAGAACCAAACCTGTGTTCAAATTGAAGAATTTATATGTTGAATCTAGAGTAATCCAATGCTACTGTGATTTTTTTTGCATTTGTGTGTTGAAGTATAATATGTGAAAGATATCAAGCTTAATATAACTAGAGATCCTATAGGGTGAATAATAATAACTAAGGATTCCATCATATGATACTCTTATATTGTAATATTTAAGGAAGTTCAAGGTTACATATTGATATCGATGCATTTTTAAGAGGGGGATCCCATAAATTCTATCTAGGAGAGACACAGTCCTTCTACATTAATCTACATCAAAAAGAGTATTTTGAATCATATATTTCGTTAAGGTAGTCTTGGTTAGTACTAGTTCCTAAAAAAAATTCAGTGCTAGCATTATACCTGGTTGGTGAGAGTAGTATGAGTTCAAGGATATACCCTTCCCCAAGAATAATCATGATAATAATAGAGATTTTGTGTGTGATTAAGATATAACCACCGTATAATGGGGGTGTCTTCATCCATCTTAGAGGTGAACCACATTAACAAATCCTTATGTTCAATGATTTTTTCATTCTTTTCTATATTGTATTAGTGTATAGTAATGGTGAATAGAGAAAATGTGGTTGAGATCCATTCATTGAAAAAGTGTAGTATTTAGATAGATTGAAAGGTTTGTAATTTGTAAAAATGCATACTTATTGATTTTCTACCACCCCCCCCCCCCATGTGTGTTACATATCCAAAGAGATACTAACAATTGGTATCAAATATCTATATAATATCTACTACACATTATTTGAGGTACATGTTTTCATTTTCTGTTTTTTTACTTATGGTTTTGTTTGTCTTAGTCTTGAGATATTTCTACTATATTTTTGAGGGGTTTGTAAAGATTTTACAATAATCAAAAATGCTGCGTTGTTTGGGAAACCATACATGTTTCTTAGTTAATTGTTTAGAGGAAAAAGAATGTCCAATATAAGGGATATAGTTGGAACGTGTTTAGAGAAAATTGGGTGGATTTTCTACACAATCATGTGATGTGGGATATAGGTATTTCACCTGGTTAGCACATTGTTTTCAATTAGATAAGAAAAATGATTTGTACTATGAGTTTTAAGAAAGATGAACTCACATGATTGGAACACGATTTGTTAAACCATATGGACAAACCATGATGTGATGTTAATTAAATAAAAAATTGGATTTTTGTCCCAAGAAATCCCTTACACCCTCATTTATCCTTTTTTATTATATTATCTCAAACCTAAACCCTCCTCTGTGAGATTTTGGTGACCTTTTTCCTTCTCGAGGACAATTGTAATGGATCATAGTGAGATATATCCAGAAATTAATGGTAGTTCATCATCTATTTGCTCTCATTTGTGATATTCTCATCTTGTCTTTGAAATAACTATATATTTAATCTTTCATGTATGTATCTAAGGTTGAGAGCTTGTTTTGATGAGTTTTCTTTTGGGTATGTTGATAGAAAATAGAGAAGGAATCTTGATTTACCAAGAATATTGTGTGATGATTGATAAAAAATATTTTTTAGGATGTTGTATTCTCTCACAATCTACATATTATAGAGCATTAAAGATCTATATTATAACAAATTCATTCTTATGTTTTCACAAGGAAAATCATTGTTGAATGAGTGATGGAAAGAACTATTGTAGTATGGTTTAAAATCTAAGATTTTAAAAGTATATACACAACATGTTTCCTTAAATGATTAAAAGAATGATGGTTTGAGGAAATAATTTTTTGTTGAGAACTTGTATTACGTGGGTTGGTGTGTTTTTATGAGTTCATTGTGATGGGAATTGTAGGATTCATAGTTGGATAACTATGCCAATATGGAACATGGGTGGATGTCTATGTGATGAATTGATAAGAAAGATGAGTTACCCCTCATTACAATTGGGATGCTCATCATGTATTCATTCATGTTTGTGTGAGTGTGTAAAATAGGTATTTTGACAGGAAAAAATCGATACATTACTTATAAAAAATTATTTTATGAATCCATTTCATAATTTAATTCTTACTAAATTGAGATTTTAATATAAATTACATTGATGTCATTTTTCTTGATATTATATTAAACTACGATCTAACATGTTCTTGTCCCAGTTTCAGGTTTTATGAACACTTAGGGTTGTCTTAATAGAATATTTATTCACCCCTTTAATCTGAATGTTGTTATATATATAGACATTATTAATCAGGTCATGGGTAAGTGGAAGATAACATATTTATCCAGAAGAGAATCATAATTCTATGGGATTGGTGTTGGTGGGTGGATCTTAGAGATGTTAAGTTGGAATTTTAGAGTGATTATATATTTGTTTCCTTGCATCAGTATTTTATTTGGTTTTGTGAGATATTTTATATTACTAATACTATTTCTCTAATTTTTTATTTTTTTGGATTTTGAGTAGATGGATTTACTCTGATGGATTATATTGAATCTTGGTTTTGATTAATTTTTTACCTTTTATCATTTTTTTATGTTTAAGTGAAATAATCCCCTTTATGGTTTTGTATAAACATGGAATTTATTTAAAAAATTTGTTCTATGGGGGATGTCACAAAAGGTCTGTACGACCTCTTCCACTTTCCAATCCAATGGGTTAGGGGAGGTATGTTACAAATGGCATGAGTTTGGTTTAGTCTATCAAGTAAGATAGTTGTTATAGAGTCTAAATACGTTGATAAATGAAATATATAGCCTACAAATATGTATTTATCCTCTTTATGATTAAGTTAAATTACCTACATTGGTTTGAGTACAAATGTTTTCCATACACACCATTAGACTTGTTTTCACCTCATCATCATTGTTTTAACTGATTACTATAGAGTATTATGAATTTTTAAATTACTTTGTTTTCATTAACTAGTTTATAATAATTTACAATATCTTAAGCCTTCATTTTGGTATTTATATAGTGTTTGAGTGTTGTTTCAATCTATCATTTTTTAAAAAATGGCATGAGTGACACGACCTAGAAATAAACATGAGAGCATGGTTGAGAATTTAGTTTAGCTTGATCTATTAGTTACTCAATATTAATTCCATATTATTTTTAAATCCTTCCAATCTATTGATAAGGTAAATTAGATTCATGAACTATTCCATGAGAATCATTCTAGGTAACTTTTACAACATAATACACCAATACATTAGTGGGAGTTAGGACTAGGAAATATAGAGGCATAGCATGGTAAAATTAATATAATCTTAAATTTTTGGTATCCCCAGCTTATATCAAGGTAAATATAATGGTTTAAGTGATTAAATACCACATTAATAAATAAAGTAGTGTAGTTTTTCAAACTAAAAAAACAAAATACTTTCTTTGAAAGGATTTGAATAATTTTTTAAAAAACAATTATAATGAAATACCTTTAAGACCCCAAGGAAAAATATTTATATACTATCACGAAATATTATATATATATATATATATCATGGAATATGTATAAATTTATTGATGATTGCTCAATTTTCTCCATAGGTCATCACTACCAAGTACCAAAATCCAAGAATCATTGTAGCAGGGTTGTGATCGGATATTCATTCCAATGTTGGTGTCTTCTATATCGACTGTTAGAAAAAAATGGTGAATAGATTGAAAGTTGTAGAAAATTACATCACTAGTAGTTATAGTGGTGTAAGAACATTTTTCTATATAAAAACCAGTGGTAACTCCAATGTTGGATCTATGTTGATTAAGGATACCTACTCCCATTGAAGAAAAGTAGTGGAAAAAAAACCCATGAAATTAGATTAATTTCCTCTATGTTGCATCATTATACTATGTTATCTTCAATGTAGATCATTGGATAATAGTAAAAATAATTTTATGTAATTGTCTTGAAAGTTTCCTATTTTTAGTAAAATGGACACCTCATATCTTAGTTTACTAGTGTCTTGTAAAAAATTGGTGGAAATGGATCTAAATAGTCACAAGAATCTTATGCTTGGATGGTTTGGTTTTGTCTGAAAATTTATTATACTCAAAAACAAGAAATTAAAATATATTATAGAAACACTCTAACACAATTATCAATTTCATAACAATAGGGAAAGAAATATTATTCTATAGGACTTTTTATGATATTGTATGGTGTGATGAAAATAGTCATTGAGTATCAATCACATCCTTTGATGATGTGAGATATCATCTTTATAAACAAAAAATTTATGAAAATATAGTTTTATATAGGAATATCCCACCCTTTTATTTATTCTCTTGTCTTAATTTATGTGTTCCAATATGTTGTAAAAATACCTTATGTAATGAAAATTTAGACACCACTCGGGCATGAGAGTATAGAGGGTTGAATAGTACATCATGTTCTATAATGATAGATGGATTCTAGTTTTTGTGGGATTTTCTAGTTTTGAAGATGAAATTATTTAATCTAATCCAAATAATATACTAGTTAACATATTTCAAGGACCACACTGATTATTATTTCTGGTCATTGAGATTTAAATGTTTTGATGGATCGGTACATCTCTTTAAAAGAGATTGGGATATAATATTTGGTATAGAGGGATCATTCTTACTTATATCTTGGACTATCACTTATTAATTATAAGAAATAAACTTATAAACTCTCAATGCAATAATAAAATAGATTTTATATCCATCATATATCAATATCATTATGTTTTCCCTAAAAAAGTCTCTGGGTTTCCACATAAAATGAAACTACAATTTTTGATTGATATGCTACAAAATACATATAATATCTCAATTCCATATTATATAATTGATCAATAGAATTGAGAGAATTATTGATTTAATTATAAGAGTAATAATGTAAATGTTTCACAAGACCTAGTATGTGACCATGGGCTTCTTCAGTTCTTCATTGTGAATAAAAAAGATGGTCCTCTTTAACATGGCATAGATTATCATAATATAAATTAGATTATGAATAAAAATCAGTATCATCGTCCGTGAATCGATATTATATTTTACCATTTTAATGGATCCAAATGGTTCTTTAAAATTTATTTATGATTACAGTATCACCAATTCTAATTTTATAATGAGTATATTCTAATGAAAAATATTATAGGTCATTATGGTCATTATAAATCCACTATTATTGACATTGATCTTATGAATGCACCACTAGTTTTATTATAAAGGTTGAGTTGTATCTTTAAGAGGTACCTTAACATATTTTTGTGGTATTTATTCATGATATCCTAATATATTCTATAACTGAAACAAACCATGAAGAAAACTTCTATATTAAATTAAGCACCTTACGAGAACACCATCTTTATGATAAATTCTATAAGTGTGACTTTTGGATATAATATGCATGATTCCATGTCTATGATATTTATTTGAAAGGTCTATTAGTATATCCTAGAAATTTAGATGTTATTATCTATTGGAAATCACCAAAGAACGTCATTAAAGTAGGTAGGGTTATCAACTTTTTAGGTTATTATTTCTGCTTTGTTTATAACTATTCACATATTTCCCTATCGATTATACACTTTACAAGGAATGGTATTTCATTCCAATGGATCAATGTGTTTCATATATCCTTTTAGGGGGTTATATTCCAAATCCCTTTAACACTTATCCTATCATTTTTAGATCTATATGTTGGTAATGTGGTATAATTTCATGCATCGGGATTTGGTTGTGGTTTTGTTCTCATGCATGGAGATCATGTTGTAGCATACAACTCATGATAATTTTTTACATGAAAATAATTATCCTACACAAAATTTGAAACTAGTTTAAGTAATCCTATATTTGAAAACCTAGAATCATTATCATTCTAGTGAAAAATTTACTATTTTCACCAACCAGGGAAGGTTGAAATGCATCTTCTCACATTTTTATTTGAACATCACACAATAGCGAGGGATGAAATATATTTAGATGTTCAAATTTGACATAGTGTACACACTTGGTAATGTGAATTCAGCGACTTATGATCTAAGATGTATGTAAATTAAATTGTTTGATAAATAATATTTTGATCATCAATAATTGATGACAGTGATAACTAACATGAATCTGGATTACACAAAGTAGGGTAGTGTTGTTGTATTCTTTACATTGAATGTTCATCATAATTTGTATGAGAACATCAAGGATGATAAATGATTTGACAATTATATTCTTACAATTAGTTCAAAACTCATTTTTTAGGATACCATTGATGAGTAGATGGGATATGGGAACAAGGTTATTCAGTTTTAGCATTAGATAGTAGCTCCTCCATAATTTTTTGAAGAGCTTACTTCTACATACCACCATGAAAAATAGGTTATTCAACCATGAATAAAAATATTTATAATTCTATAATGAATCATTTTTTATCAAGTATTAAAGAAATACTGTCCAAATATGTTTTGAAATGTCTAACTTATCAATAGGACAAAGATAAACATCGAATACCAGCCGATATGTTGAAATCCCAATCTATAATGCTAAGGAATTTGTAGAAAATGACACTATATTTTTTACTGGTTTCCCAACAATGATTCGTTAGCATATACCATACGGGATATTATTTAATGTCTTCCAAACATATCCTTATTTATTAGGATCTACGAATTAAATAACATAGAAAATAAAATACATATTTATATCTAGGATTCAATCAAGCTACATGGAGTACCAATTTCATTCATATCTGATTATAGAAAGTGATTACCTTAGGGTTTTAAAGATCATTATAGTAATACCTTGAAATTCAATTGACCATGACAATATAATATCATCCTCAAATTGATGGTATGTAAAAACGTATGATTCATACATTTGATGACATTCTCAATTCATTAGTTTTGGATTTTTTTGGATCAATGGATGATCATTTACCTTTACTAATGTTATCATTTAAAAACAATTATCAGGATATGGCACATATATATCTATTAATATAATTTTATGGCCCTCCATTTATCTATCTACATTTTTTGTTAGATATTTGATATAATCTACTAGTTGTATTAAGACTTGTGTAAGAGATGATAGAGAATATTCATTTGATCAAGAAAAGAATGGAAACAGCCCAGTGTCATTAGATATATTATGGGGATCATCATCATCTTCCCTTATCATTTTCAGTGGTGGGTCATGTTTTTCTTATGGATTTTTCAAGGCTAGGATATCATCACATAATTAAGAAAAGAAAGTTTCCACCTAAGTATGTAGGACCATTTAAGAAAAATGAATAGATTGGTGATGTAGCTTATCCATTGGATTTTACATCAAGATTTAGTTTGGTTAATATTTTATTTCGGGTATCTGTACTAAAGAAAAACCAAATGTACCATGATAATGATCTCTTATGGTATCATGATGATCTTGATCATAATACAATATTTATCCATGGACCAATACATATTTTGAAAATATGAGACAATATCTGGATTGTTAAATTTATTCCTTTGGTATGGGTATTGTGGATTCATATTCAGATTTAGGAGGAGAATTATGAATGTGTGTAATTTATGTTAGAGTAATAGAAAGGGATCTTCCAAAACCTCACTAATATCTTTCTTTTAGAGGATGAAAACCCAATTATATGGATAATTTTAGACACGTAGTTTTAGATATGTTATTTTATTTTATGTTTTTTCCTATTGTTTATTTATTCATAGTATTGGGATATTTTTTGAAATTTAGGATAGTTTTTAAGAAGTTTAGATGGTTCATGGTTGGAACGTGGTTAGGGGAAACCATTTGAAGACCTAAGGTAACTATGTGGAAGGCTAAAAAAGTATTAGAGAATACAAATGTTTGGTGCATGGTTAGAGGAAACTATATCGATTTCATATGTAACTGTGTCACATTGTACAAAAAAGATTCATGTCATTGGAACATCGTTTTTCAAACCATATCAAGAAAAAATGTGATCGTGGAGGTTTTAGATGGCTTCACCCACATTATTGGTTCATGGTATGGTAAACCATGCATCCTAACCATGAGGAGAAAATAATTAAATCTGAAAATATTATTGTTAACCCAAAATTTCACCCATGAATCCTTTTTTATTCCTTTTGTTCTATATTTTATTTACTCTCAACCTTCATCTATGAGACTATTGTGATTTTCTTTATTCTATAACCTGATTTCATGGGATCTTGGAATAATGGATCATGATATCAAATTCATGTTTCTATCTCTCCATTATCCTTCATTATATTCTCATCATACCTAGGAAACAACCTTATATCCGATCATTCGTGAATGATTCTAAGATTGAGAACATATTTTAATGAGATTTATTTTGGATTTATTAAAGTAAAGAGAGAAAGAATCTTAATAAACCATGATCTTAGTATATTGATTTGTAAAAATATATGTTGGTGGTAAGTGGCTTCTCCCTCTCTCTAATTATTATAGAATCTAAAGGATTTATATTTCCAAATACTCCTACATATGTTTCACAAAAAACCATCGATGAAATATTCATGTAAATATATCTTCTTGTATGGTTTTAAAATCATTGTTATAGAAATATGCATACAATATGTTTTCATATATTATTAAATTAAAAATTGTTTAAATAAAGTATGTTTTGAAGATAACATGGAATCCATGGGTTTCTATGTGCTCATTATTTCATTATGAGTGACACTTTTAGATTCGAACATTTTTTCATGTTCTAATTGGGCACTCAAATGCATGGTCAAGGGAAAACTTGGTATATATGTTGTGTTACCACTGATAAGTATTGAGAATTTCATTTTTGATGAATTTATGTGTGTGTCGGTATATTTAATTTGTTTTATAAGAGGAAAAAATATATTTTCCTCTTATAAAAATGATTATTTTATAAATGTATTTGATGATGGAAATCATTCCAAATTACATTTTTGATATAAACTATTTTGATATCCTATTTTTTAAAATTATATTAAACTATGAGATAACTTGTTGTCACCCTATTTTTATGTTTTGGGAAGTCATGGGGGTTTTTTATTTGGTTGTATACTGAGCCCCAATATATACACATTTGTTCATATGAAGATTATTTTTACCATTGAAAAGGTAAGGGTTTGATTTATTATTTCTCCAGCATAACATCATGATGGTATGTGCCTGGTTATGTTTGGTGAATCATATAGATGTTTGATTTTTTTTGAGTGAGTCCACAATGGTTTCATTATATTGGGATTTCGTTTTGGTTTTGTGAGATAGTGTATCTTAATTTTTTTATCCTATATTCATTTATCTTTTTTTGGTGACTGGATTTACATTAATCCATTATATGGTGTCATGGGTTTCTTTATATTTTTGTTTTTTATAGTTTTTATATGTTTAGGGGAAATCATCTCCCAATGATATAGTAATCCTTTAGAACTTATTGATAGCATTTGGTTTCTAGTGTATTTCATTTAAGGTGAGTAACAGCTCTACATATTCCCAAGACAATTTGTTTAGGGTATGATGTTACATTATACCTCTTATTTTATTCCAAAAAATATAATTTTTTTGTTTTTTTATTTTCTCTCTCAAACGCTTTATGATGTCTAAATTTGGAAAATATGGTTATTTCCTAGTTAAGACAACCAATGGAAGAAATATATGTAAACACATTAAATAATGGGAGTAAAAAAAGGCTAAAATAGATTGAGAAAGGCCTCATTAGAGAAAAAACTAAATAATAACTCACTACTAATTAAAGGTAATCAAATAAGATTTAATTATATTACATGTGTTGGTATATTTTCTATTAATGAAACATGTTATAAGAAGAAAGTTTTCTTATGTAAAGAGGAAGAGAAAATAATTTCTACATGTTATATTTGAAAAGAAGATAGATCTTGAATAAATGGTGTATATTTAGTTAAAGATAAACTATTGTGAATACATACAATAGTTCCACCTCATAAAATTCAATGAATTTATTTGATAATTACGTAAATTAAATATCTTGTAAAAACAATCATCAAAATATCCCAAGAACAAGTGGGGTCAATCATATTTCTAGGGATTCATAGGATGAATCAATTGGTACATTAATGTAAATCCAAAATAACTATTCAAAATAAATGTTCACTTTTATTTTTATTTCTTTTAGTAGCATACATGAGGATACCTCCTAGTATGAGGAAGAAACAAAATTGAAAACATTTTGAGAGAAAATAATAGTGATGTGTGTAAATCTCTCAAAACATGTTGCCGTTATAAGTTCCACGAATGAGTATCTTTAAAAAATTGTCTTTGTATTTGTGAATTGGGGGCTCAAAAAATTCTATGGGAAATAATAATCTATGAAACTTAAAAATAAAAATATCTAAAAATTTTAGAAATTAATTATTTTTTAAGTATTCTTAATTAATAATATAAAATAACTGAATCAAGGAGATTAATATTTCATTTCATGAAATTAATAATAAAAATTTGAGATCAAATTATCAGTGTTATAAAAGATTTTGAAGATAGAATAATTTCATTAGAGGAATGAGAAACATATCCTTAATATGAAGTGTCTTGAATTTTATATCAAACATTCGAATCTAAAACTAAAACAAGTTAAATATTCACAATAAACTGAGAAATGGTTCGCTTATACGCTATGTTATTAGGGGGGTTTTTATAAATAAATATATCTAATTTGTGGATTGAATATAAATATAAAATTTTATAATAGACTGAATTAAATATATTTTAAAAAGTTATCATCCACTCCATAAATTTATGACTATTCTAATTCAAGCATCATGTGAAGTGTAGGTTATAAATAAAAATCCTTATAAAATGGTTAAAGACAATTGATATGGAAAACCCCAAAACATTTGGTGGATTTGATCAAGAGTGAGAGGAGTTGTTCCCAAATTGAATCACAAATAGAGTTTGGAATGAAACACCAACATGAATCTATTGAAGTTGTCTATCTATATTTTCGAAGTAAAATATCAAGTTTTATAGGATACTACTAGTTCTGAAAATGGTTCATGAATAAGGAACATGATTATATGCATGATATATAACCTTCAAGTAATCAACGATAATTTATATCATATGGGAGAAAATATGACTGAAAGAAAAATCCATAGAGTAAAATAAAAATTCATCTTATCTCAAACAAATTTGAAATTTTTGAAAATACTTATAGTTTTACAAACAATGTCGTCACATTAGTAGATCAATATAATCATCAACAACCATTCATGTTTCAAAAATATGTGATGAAACTAGATCAAAAAATCTATGGAACAATATTAAATGGGTATGGTGAGTTATCATAATGTAACTAGAGAAGAAAAGATATTTAAAGAAACCCAAGGTAATCAACAAGTTAGTCACACCATAAAAAATAAGCTACTTATTTTATAGTAAAAAAATAAATTCCTTGGATCTATTCTATAAATCCATGAGTATTAGTGTTGAATGAGTTAAATAAATTAAAAAAATTC
Source organism: Viscum album (assembly GCA_963277665.1). NCBI lineage: Eukaryota > Viridiplantae > Streptophyta > Magnoliopsida > Santalales > Viscaceae > Viscum > Viscum album. The sequence goes on from OY728143.1 coordinate 34,669,038, forward strand.
ATTAAATAAAGAAGTTGGAGAATTTTTTTGGTGGAAGAAATTCATGATAATTCTTATGAGTGTTTCAAGAAAACTATCTATATTTTTAAATAATTCATTATAATTTCGCTATATCAATTGTAAATTGGAATGAAAATGGAAGAATAAAAAGAGATCTAATTTTTTAAAGGTAAAAAATTAATACCCCAAGAAGAAGTCAATTCTTATTAGAGGTTTCAAAAATTTGATAATCCAACAACTCATGAAATGTTTGGTGGGAGGTGAAATAAACATGGAGAAATCAAACTTTATTTTTTGATATTCCAACCTACAAAAGAATAAATAAAATTTTGGACTATGAAATCCTCAAAATTCTCAAGTACATATATAGATTATTTGAGGGAGATACTTTCATACAAATAATACTCCAAAAGAAAGAAGCAATCCATGATGCTTAAATAGAAAAATCCCTTAAATATAATAGAAACAAGCATAATGGTCTCTCCAAAAGATTGATCTAAATGGAATCAAGTTTTTTGTTTGGGAAGAATCATTCAACATTTTTTCTCACTAAGGAGAAAAATAGTTACACCTTATTCCAAGATATACTTTGTTTGTTCTTTCTAAAAAGATAATAGAAGTTGACGCATAATTAAGTGAGACAATTAAAAATGAAATATTATTGAACATATATTCCATCCTTGATGTATGTTACTATCATGGAAGTTATCCAATAATTATAATCCTGATATACATTTTTAGAATTGGATTATCCATGATTATGTAATGATGGATTATATCCTTTATGGGAGAATTTTTAGAAGCTTCTAGAATTACCATTCTATGCAAATAATGAATTCTACAAAGTGACTGAAAATATTTCATGGAAAATAAATGTATGTATTCTATATTATCCTTTTTTTTCTTGAATAATAATTTATTTTAATGGATAGAAAAATAATTTATCAATAATATAAAATAATTTGGAAATTTGATAATGTAAAGGACAACTAAAGCAAAAATGATAGCTATTTTTTAATTCTATTATTCTCTTATTTATGTGAGTATAGTAATTTATGTTGGTAAATTGTCAAATGAATATGATCAAAAAATTATTATTATAAAATCCGATAAACAAACACTAAAATATATTAAATTTTAGTGGGATTCATATTCAGTTTGTTAATGAATTGTTTGGTTGAAAAAAATATCCCCTCATTTTTTCTACACTGAGCATGGATCACATTTATTTAGAGTAGAATAATTGAGGTAACATTTATTTAATTTAATTAATAACATTCTCTCTCAAGTTAATTTGATTATTTAAAAAATAATGGTGAGATGGAGAATAAAATTATAATGACATATTCACAATAATTTTCAGTATTGGTTTTGAAAAAAATTATAAAGGAGTGATTATTTAACCATATAGGTGCTAGGTAATATTTTTTGTTTATATATATTATATTAAAATGTGTTAAGGAGTAATATCTTGAATGAATATTTAATTTCACCATGTAGGATTCATTATATGTTTAGTTATATGAAAAAATAAGGATTGAGAATAATCATATTTATGCTTGGAAGATATATTCATTAATTACTCATATTATAATGGAACAACAGAATGTGGATGAGGAGATTCCTATATGAAAAAGAATATGCAAGTAAAATGAGAAAAAAATAGTATGTGATCTATGAACATTTATAGTTATTTGTTATTTCCATTTGAATAATATATATTCCATCACAAATTGAAAATTATTTTAGTTTATTCCACCACAATATGAATATTCAATTATTTATAAAGGTTAAAAAATCTAGTTAAATATGATATAGATTCTTCTTGCTAGAGTGGGAATATATTTTATTTACATGTAGTGTAGAATAAATGTAGTTGAATATTTCATTAACTAAGTTTGAGTGAATATTACAATTTGAGTTGAGTTTCATGGAGTATAGTGATTACTAATATTATATCTCCATGTAGAGGATGAGGACATCACTTTGACAAAAAGTTTTCTTATTTTATTGATAGATATTAATCCTTATGTGTATTAAAAATTAAGATTACCATTTTTATTGAAATTTAATAGATAAAATTTTATAAATTAATTTTAATCTAAAATTGGTTCTATTAGTATTTATAAAAACACTTATATTGATTGAGGTTTATTTGATGTTTTTAAAAATTAGTTTTTCAAATTCTATAACGATTAGATGAGGTTTGTATCTCACTTTAATAGTTTAAGAATCCTTATTTGAAAACATAAAATAAATAAAGTGCCAAAAACTACTCTTGATATAAAAAATTCATCCAAAACATGTCGATTAAGAATTGAAAACATTAGTTCGTATGTTACTATAACTTACTCTACATGTAGAGTAATTGTATAGAAGAAAAATAGTGTTAAAAAAGTCTTATATGACTCATAATATGATACATAAGTGTCGATTACCCAAAATAAAAGTAACTATAACACTTCAAACTAAAATTCAACAAAGTCTATATTCTCACTATGATAAATAAGATCCATTGAACACATACATAAGAGTAAATCTGGGATATATAGTGTTAATTTGTCTATGTATTGTGTTTTAGAGTGACGTATAAAAGCAATAAAATCTTATTTAAAGGTCACCAATTGATAAAATTTCATTTATAAAATATAAAATTTATATATCATAAAGAGTTCCCCAGTTGTCCAATATTTTAGATAAAATGATATTTTTAAATATTATGATGGTAATTTTGTCATTGTATTTTAAATATAATGATACTATGATGATTTATACATTATTTAAAAAACATATGTATAATTAAAGAAGAGAGTTTCAATACTATGATAAGGGTTCTCATTTCATGATGTAGTTTTAGGATGAAACAAATTTCAATTTGGTTTTGTTGTTTGAGTTACGATCACTATGTGGAAATAATATTATTCTATGGTGTAATATGAATAAACTATTATAGTAGTAATTCATGATATGAGATATTCTCCTCAAAGAATTATAGTTTTCATTATCCCTTCATGAAATCAAAGGGTTTAAAGTGTATGTGTTTTTCTATTAATTTTAAAGGAACTTTACCATGTTAATTGATGGATAATGTGAGTATTAAACGGATAATGATTTTGGATTCCATCATTGGCGCATCAGGGTCAACATTCATGAATTATTCAACATGAATTTATACTGAACTATACAGATATAAAATATAGACATGTAAAGTCATTGAAATTATAATGTATTTCATATTTAAAAATACAAACAAATATCAAGAATGTGTAATTGACTTAAAAGGATAAGGAGGAGAAGAAGAATGCATGAGATATGAAAATGCTACAATCTTTTATATTTTTTGAGTCAAATAATGAGAGAGGGGGAGATAGATAAAACATACCCAATGTTGATATTGAAGAATAATTTTTTCAAAGCTAGAGTGATCCAACACTACTGAGATGTTTATTTTATTTGTGCATTGAATAAGAATAAGGCAGTGAGTCTTAACTTTATATGACTAAATATCCTATTATCTAATGTAGAATAATTGAGGAATCTAGGCTATGAATTCATTAAATCATAAATTTTGAATTAATTCCATGAAAATATCTTCAAAATGATTTACATTAAGGATGGAGATCAAATATATTTTTTCTATTAGAGAAAAAATACTTATGTATTGATCTACTTAAAATGGTGTATGATAAATCCTATATTTTATAAAGGTATGATTAATTGGTTTAGAGGATGAAATCATAAATTCAATACTTAAATTATACCTGTTTATTGTTATGATTACAGGTCAAAGGATATTACATTTCCTAAGATCCATATTGATAATGAAATTGGGTTATATGGGTTTCAGATAATAGCCATCATTAAACATGGATGTATTCATCCCTTTTGGAAGTGAACCTTGTTAACAAATACCGGTAGTCCTTATTTATTCATGTTTATACCCTAATAATGAAAATAAATTGTGAGTACATAAATAGTGATTGATATCCATTCACTGAATATGATTATATTAAATAAAAGAGGGATGTTTTTAATTGGTAATAAGTCATACACACTGATTTATCCCCCCTAGTGTATTGGGAATCCAACATGATCTAAAAAAAGAACCAAAATATATCATGGAACTATATTATATAAAATAATAAAAGAAAAATAGTTTTATATTTGAATACAATATAACTTAGGGTTTGAAAATTGTTTTTTAATTTTAGGAATTATGTATATTATTTTTGAATGCAGTATTTTACTCATTAAATTAATTTTAATTATAAAAAAAATAAAAAAATGAGTCATATTTTTATTTTAATGATGTTGAAAAAATTATAGTATTTCTAAAAACAAAATTTTTTAATATTCAATAAATATAAAAAATTTCAAAAAATAACAAAAAAACATCATAATCTAATTTCGATGTGCTAATTCAAAAATTGAAATCAATTTAGTTACCTTAAAATTCAAAGAATCAAAAAATTTATATTTAACTAAAATGATATAATACACAGAAAAATAATTTTCAATTAAAAATACTTTTTATTTTATTATGAGTGAATAGGTTTTCATTTTTTATTATTTCATAAATACCAATTATTAGATATTTATTTAAACAAATATGTTTTCAAATTAGATAATTAAATTTTATTATAAAATTAATTTTTTATTAAATAAGTTAAAACATACATTTTCACGATATATTCCTAGTTTCCTCAAAGTTATATAATTTTACAAATGAATTTAATGAATTATAGTTTTTATATTTTTGTATATTTTAATATTCTAAATGTTAATTTTTTAAGAATTTTACTACTATCATTGGTTATGTTATCATTTCAATGTATTATATTTTTCTTAATGGTAACTTACTTTTCCAATGTCCATATAATAACTATTATTCCAATAAATATCTTTAATTTCCATCAATAATAATCAATTCAATTTTCGATCAAATTTTTTTATATTTAATGAATTAAAATCTTATTTGTAATAGTATGTTTTATTTTAATAGTGTAATCCAAACCTATGTTAACACAAAGAGATCGTGTCTCACAAAATTTAGAAATTTGGTTATATTGTTTCTAAATGTTTATTAACCCATTATACTATTATTTGTTTTGAGAAGTATTTTTGTACTTCCCATATAATTTTTTATGTTAATTAAATATAATTATTCTTGTTTTTATTATATGGTGTGTAGAAATTATACTCTATATTATGTAATTAATATATTTAAGGATGGAAATTTATTTAATCATAAATTTTTGGATCGTTACTAGGATTTTATGTGTGGTAAAACAGTAATATTTAATGAACCTTTTACGTGAAGTGGACCAAAGAAACCATCTTGATGTAGATGTTACTTTAAAATTACTATGGGGACATTGTAACCTACTAATTAATAATTATGTACTGTGTATATTATATGTTATCTTGATAGGTATGTAAGCATATATCATATAGTATTTGTTTATGATGATTGTGTGTGTTTTGAATATGGTAATAGTCCATTTGTGGGTGAAGGATGACGCAGTGAGGTTATAAATTCCTCATATATATACTTGGTATGAGTTTAGTTTAATTTATTATTATCATGTTTGTGGTGTGAAGCCACCATGAGGTTTGAAATTGGTGTTTTAGTATGATTTTAGGGTTTTATATCTAGGAGAATAATAAAGAGGTATTTAGTCTTGAAAAATAACGTTGAGTGAGTTTCAAAAGTATAGTTTGATAAAGTGTAATGGTTAAACCATTGGTTAGGTGTTTGAGTGATGGTTGGAAGATATTGAGAGAGATTACCGGTTGATCCATATGGTAGATGAGCATTTTCTTCATTTAATACTATGTTTTTTTAATCATGGTCATATCAATAGTGGATATTTTGTATGGGTGATCATGGTCCGTATATTTTTAGATAAACAAGATTATAGAATTTTTTCAAGAAAGTGTTCCTATCATGGACTTCTGTACTCAATTAATAGTAAGAGTTATCTATTATATAGTAGGGAAGAGATTATTTGTATGTATTCTGTTTGAGTATCATGTAATTAGTATGTTAATTACTAAATTATATGTGGGGCCTATGATATAGAGTTGGTTAGGGATATTTTCTTTGAGTTCCCTCATAGTGATATTAATAAAGGAATAACTAAAGAAGAATTTTTTGAATATAATGAGGTATTTTTAGATATTTCATAATATTTTGTTACTAAAAGTGGACCTAGAGGTGTAAGTTTTTTAATTTAAAATGAATTAAGGATTAAGAAAGTCTAGGTAGTTGACTTCCAATGTGATCATATTTCTATATTGTGGTTCACAAAAATGTTTATCCTGGAAGTAATTGATTTTGACAATTTTGTTATGGAAGTATAGGTCACCATCATTCTATATGCCTATCTCTTTAGGGTATCCAAAGTGGGATGATATGCGTTTTAATATTAAATGACTCTCCCAATATTTTCTTCATCCTTTTCAGTGGTAGTTTTTTCCACAGAAAAATGAGGATATGGGAGCCTTGGGAGCACCAACACAATGTGTTTATATAATACGATATCATAGAAGGGATTGATACAATTCAATACTTATAGCTCAATATTGAGAATGATGAGGTAGAAATGATGGATGATGAATTGGTTTAGGGGTTAGATAAAAGTAAATCTAATCTGTATATGTTAAATTGGTAGAGTAGTTAAATCTAATTTGAGTTGTGGTTTTCATTTCTTCCACCCTTTATTTTTTTTACTGGTGATTTAAATTCATTTATCACTAATTAATTATTTAATTTGTTAAAACGTATTTTTAACCAGTATTAGAGATTATTTAAGTGTAATACTATTGTATGGTAAGGATAATGTTGTCTAAAGTGTGTAGTCATGAGTTGGTTGTCGGAAAATATTGATTCTCTCAAAACCATGTCTTTTAATATGTGAAATAAAATAAAATATTCCTAATAATAGATGAGTTATAATTTTGATAATGTTGCATTTATTATTATTGATAGAGGATGATTGTTTCTAGTATGGGTGGAATTCATGTGCATTTTAAATAGAAAGGTATTTTCATTTGTTGTGGATATTGATTGTCTTATATAGTATTACATATACGGTATATATCTTTATTTTCATCCAATGTGGATATGTATGGGTTTCATTGAGTTATGAGGGATTATAACAATTTTCTCCTTAAATAGGCTAGGATCTTACCAATTAAAAAATATATTATGTTTGGGATTCATTTATAACCATATGTTTTTACTATTTCTAATATATATTATTATATGGAACTCATGGATATTTAGGAGTTGAGAATTTGGGTTGATGAGAAGTTATGACGAGTATTCATTTGACATAGTGCTTCATCATTAATCCATTCAGAATTGTTTATAATGAATGTGGATGGGACCCTATGATTTTAATAGATTATACATTGTTAAATCAAGTGATGGTGAAGAATATATATCCTTTACTAGGAGAGATAATTTTTAATATATTTAAGTGGGAGTGGTTTTAAAAATTTTATTTATAACTTGGATATCACAATATGTGTTTTAAGAGTGAAGATATTTCTATCTTTGGTTGTTGATGTCATTTTGAATTTTAGGATTTTATTATTGAAATTTGCAATGATGAATTAATTATATATGTTTATTTGTTATATAAATATTTTGTTCAAACCCTATATTTATGGTTTTTTTGTATTTATCATTGATTACATCTTAGTTTATCTTATATTAGAGTATGATTTTGTAGATAATATCAAAAAAATTTAAAGTTGATGAGGGATAATTAGTTGTATATGAATATTTCTAAGTGTTAATTCTAGACATGTGGGGTGAATTTTCTGAGTTATTTTATTTTAAATCATGGTACAATAGTGATCCTAGTGAAGATTAATGTTTTTATCACATGGAAACTAAAAAATAATTTTCTTAAAGAAAATAGATTATTATAATTGGATGGTTGTTATTGATGTTTTTTACCAATTTTTTTCACATATTATGAATCTATTGACATATTTTTAATAAAGTGATTATTTTAATTGGAAAAATTAGTGTTTTGAATTGTATTAATTTTTGTTGGAGAATTTGAATAATTATCGATTTCTTAGTTTAATTGATGAGGGTATTACATATGAGGAAAATTGCAATTAATCTTATCGGGTTTTTTGATGTGTTTTGATACAAGATTGGAAAATCATTTCTTATGGGTTTTGAAATGTGTTTCCATAATATCATAACTATGTCTTCCATGATTTTTAGCTTTTATATGTGGTTTTTACAGTTAAGCTTTAGAAAAATTATTTTCTTATAACATACTTTATGGTTTATAAAATTAATATGAGTTTGATGTATAATTTTTCTCAAGATGATTCAAATTAATGGAAGAAATTTTTTTAGTGATTTATCCATGATTATGATATTGACGTTAAATATACCCCTATAAAGAGAAATTTGGTAGCTTCCACATTGATTTTGAAGTCTTATGGGGATTATTTTTAGTGGGATAGAGAATAGTGGAATGAGATCAAGTTGTTTTCATCTATTTCATTTACCATGATTACATAGTTGAGAAATAATGAATTTCTTATAAGAACATGACATCTTCTTTAGTGTGATGGGTAGAGTATTTTCAACTAAGAAATTTCTAGTGGGAGTTAAGGAGAGATCTAATTATTAACAGTGATTCATTTGATGGTTTGATTGAGGTTGTGTAATGGTGGGTATTATTCCATTGGAAATTATATATTCCATATAATTTGTGAGATTTTATTTTCTAAGATATTTATAGTTCATATTTAGTAGTATTTCCATGTTTTTCAATTATGTACCATGCTACAAAGATTTATTTTTTTGGCCACATGATAAATAAAGTGATCGTGCTTTTTCTATATACATGTCTAGTATGGTATTAGTTTAAATTAAAATATCACATTTTTATAAGATTTCATTAGAAATTGACTTATGGAATTGAAAGGAAGAAACAATGAATTATAGTATATGATTACATCTTATACTCTTAAAATTTTATTCCATTTGTTTTATCATGTATCGATTGAAAAAATAATTCCTTTTTTAGATATTAAATAATATATAATGTTGGATGGTATAAAGAAGATGTATGTGGTGGTTTCGGTGTATAATCATTATGGTTTTATAAATGTGAAACTATTTTATACTGATAATCTATTAACATAGTGAATATTGATGGTATTTTAGTGTTACATTGGTAGTTATGTCTTAGTAATGCATTTAACACAGAAAATGATGGACAAACTCAGTAGGTGGTTCATACATTGCAGGATATCTTCAGATAAAATTTATTTTATTTTAGAGGATCCTGGTTGGATCATTTATCATTGGATCAATATTCTCATAATAATAGTTATATTTCCAACAATGGTATGTCCCCTTATTATGCTTTTTGTAAGAAACCATGTTTTTACAGTTGTATTGGGTTGATGCTGGTGAGGTGTTAAATAATTGAAAAAATAAAATATAATACATTATGGATCATGTCAAAATTATTTTGAATTAAATAATGAATATTCAAAGTAGAATGAAATCCTATAAAGATCAAAATATGAGAATATTGGAATCTACGGTTCTGGATTATGTACTTTTATGAGATTATCCATAGTAAAGAGAGTGAATGTTTAGAAATGGAAGAATGTTTCAACTAGATTTATTAGAACAATTGAAGTGTTAGAGAATGATAGAGAGAATTTTTTTTGTTTGGTGCTACCTCCATGATTTTAAAGGATTTAGTATGTGTTTTTTGTTTCTAAGATTTGGAATTATTATCATGATAATTCAAAAATAATTGATTTTTATGATATTGATATCGAAGAGGAAATGATTTCTGTTGAGTATCTAGTGGAAATTCAGGATAACCTAGATAAATTCTTAATGGTATGATTTATTACTATATTTTGAGTTTCTTGGAGGCATTGTGGAGAAGGTGAGAGATCATGGGAAAGGAAACAACATATGCATATCCATTACCTAAATTGTTTTTTAGTTATTTTTATATATTTTGAGGTGAATTTTTTTTATTATACTAAATTATGAAGTAATTAACGTGTTCGTGAGATTTTATTCATTCTTGTGATTGTTTTTGAAAACATATTAAGATGAAAAGTTTTAAAAGGGTTATGCAACCAAGTGACCTATAAATTTGAATTTTGGAGTGTCTATTGAATATTGATAATTTTTTACCATGAATATTAAAAAGATAATATTTCCATTCTCATAATAAAATTTTAGTGGTTTTTTGATTTATGAATAATTTTTAACTTTGGATGGTATTTCATAAATTTTTATTGGTGATTAAAATTTTCTATAAAGGTATTTTTTGAATAAATTAAATGGAATGATTATATTTTTATATAATTAATATTTATATTATATTTTTCTAAAATAAATAATTCTAATTGTGCGATATATGTGGTCATGATGACATAAAAATTTGAAGAAAAAAATGAACAAACAATTTTATTATATTGATGGAATGTCCTTCTTGGGGATTTATTAAGAAGGATTAAATTGGAAAAAAATAATAAGCCAAGAAATTAATGAATTGGTAATATTACTTTTTTATATGGTAGGGATAGGTTATTGGTCAATTAGGACCCATTATTCACAACCATGGACTTATTTCTATTTTTTATATGTTTTCACTATTATTGAGAGAGAAACCCTCAATAATGTTCTAGATTAGTGAATGATATATAGAAAACAAGAATATATGAATGAATATATCTGATTTAGGGTAGGAATGCATTATGTAATTTAGGTCTGTGACTCAAAATTCTCATCTATTTATTTATCATTATGAATTTACCATGACTTTTCTTCTTCATGATAGGTATAAAATTCATAACAATTTAATAATCATAAAATATTGAAAATTCAAAATTTGATCATCATATAATAATATTTCTATATAATTATCTAAATGAAATATGAATAATTCAATGTTGTGTTAATGGTGGAAATTTATTAATAGTTTAAATGATTTAAAAATGAGAAAAAATATTTCATATGATAATAAAATTTTAATTGGGGAGAATATATTTGTATTAGCAATGGATTTGATACTATTATAATGAATTTTGACTACAATTATAAAATGTAAGAAGTTTTTGGTATGACGTTTTTATGAAATTAGTGTTTATTGTTTCTTATGTTTAAGGTGTAATTCATTTAAAATGTTTTATATGGTGGAATTTTTTTATTATCAGTTATAATTTTATAAGAATTATTGAATAAGTCGTTTTATTGAATATTGAGTCCAAGATGATAAAGTATTATGGTAGATATCTTAAGTCATGAGAGTAATACATTTTCAGACATTAAAATGGGTGATGGTACTATATATAATGTTTTAACAATGTGTTAGTAATGGAAAGGTGTTATGTGGGGAAGAGTTACACAATGTTCAAGCCACTTAGTGATGGGTTTGTGAAATTTTCATGTATAAATGTAATTATGTAAGTGTATTTCATGGGGATGGTATGTTGATTTATATTTTGAAATAAAATTTTCTATACCTTTTGTTTTGATGAATCACAAAAAAATCCTTCCTCTTATTATACTTGATGTTTTATTAATTTTGTTTTATGTGTAGTGTTAACTTATATATCTCTATGTTTTATTGAGAATAAATGATCAAATTAATTTATAGATCATTGTGATGAAAACACAACTACCTCAAATGAAATATTGATTAATGATTTTGTGTTTTTTACAATTGACCAAAAAACTAATAGATCTTTTTATAGTAAAATTTATAAATTCAAAATGAGGTTTTGAGGAATAGATGTTGAAAGCATTAAACACATATCAAATTTGAATTGGTCATTTCACTATCATAATACTTTTTATAGATTCTATTTAAATAGTTTTTAATGTGTACTTAGAGAATCCATTTTTGAGGATTTTGAAGTAAAATATCTTGGTTTTAACTTTATAATTTTTTACTTTAAATATATCATGATTGATGAGATTTCACGGATGGGAATATCATTAAATATAAACAACGACTTGAATGAACTCTAAGGTTAGGAATTATTGCTGGTCAGGGTGATCAAATAGGATATTGGGTATAGAGAAGATATTATTTAAATTTTTTAAGCAGCAAATGTTTAAAATTGTATCTTCTAATCAATGATGTTTTGCGGTATTAGAACATTTTTTCCTAGGGTCTAGGTATTAACCCTCCAAACACTCTAAATTAAATGTGAAATTTTCATTTCAATAGAAATGGATTATATCCTAAATAATTTTTTAATGTATTTTATATATTTTCATCTAGAGAATTTTTTATTGTTTTTACTTGAATTATTATTTTTCTGATAGGTTTATTATCATAGTTGATTGTAAATTATGATTAATTTAATTTCTATTGAGTTTATTTATTGTTGTAATCTAATATTTTTGATGTTTATAACTTCCAAATAGATTACATTCTCTAGTGATAAAAAAATTAATGTTGATTTTAGACATTAATTACTCCCCCCCCCCCACACACCTATTGAAGATGAAATTTATGGGGAAAATGATATAGATTCTATATATTCCATGCCACCTTAGAAATGATTTATGTAATATTTAGTACTGATCATGTAGCCTAATGTATTATTATACATTTATAGTGGTTTATAGTGGATTACAGGATGATTTTATAGTGTGAATAGTACTCGAATCTCTTAAATCCCCAGTAAAACGTAACTTGTATTCATAAATGGAGTTGATAATGAAAAAAATTTTGTGATAGATATATTGACATAATGAAGAAATGATTTCCCTGAGATATTGTGTCTATTAGTGAGGGGATGAGACTTATTATGACTGTGATATATGGATTGTTAGTGATGTGGTGAATTTCACCATAGGATCTAGTTTTGGTTGACATATGTGGGTGTTTTGGATATCCCTATAGTTCCACTAAATTCCCAAGGACCTTTGTTTGTGTGATGGACAAAGTGGGACATAAAACAAATACCGTAGGTATGAATACATTTACAATAATGGATGGTGATGATGATGATGGCATTGATGATTATGATGATGATGATTATTATTATTATTAATATTATTATTATTATTATTATTATTATTATTATGTGGTCAGTTATGGAAAATATGTGATGATTTATGGTTAATATGTAGGTTGAGGAGAGAAGAACCCCTATGTGGGTAATAATGTTAGAGTCCCCAGGGGAGGAAAACTACTCAACTATTTTAGGTGATGGTGGGATAGAGTCCTTAAAAAATAGTGAGTGTCTCTACAGATCGATAGAGGACTAGCCGATAAAAAAAATATCAGAATGGGTTTTTGTGTGTTAATGGCTATATATAGATGTATTAGTGAGGGCCTTGTGGATGTATAGTAATATAAGAACATTATTTAAATGTCTCTATGTGTGGAAAGTTATATAAAGATAATATAGCAAGGTAATTTTGGGTGGAAAACTAAATTAGGATATTATGGAGAAGTCCTTGGGGAGGAATGATGTCGAGTTATTGTAATGAGTTCTTGTGGATAGACCACTATATGGTTTAAATTAGTTTTACTAGTAGTGGTGGTTTATTTTCTAGAATTTTTGTGATGTTTTGAATAATGAGAAGTTTGTGGATTAAGATGTATAAAATGGAAGTGTTCTGTATGGTTGATTTTTAGGTGATATATTTCTTATTAATTGTTATTATTTGTTTATCTTATAAATAGATTCATTATAATTCTTCATACACATTGACACATGAGAGTTATTAAGAAAAACCTACTAATTATATAAATATTTTCACACCATATTTATATACATTTTTTTTATGTTATCTAGAGAGATTAGGTGGTGGTGTCATGAAAACATATCTAAGAAACATTATACTTTTCTATGGTTGATGATTTAATTATTCCTAGATATATTATAGGAGGATATATTATACCTTGTTGTTGTATAATCACTCATGGATTCACTTTTTATAACATAGTATGAAATTAACAGAATTTATTTATTTATTTATTTAATAAATTTATTAAATTTATTCATGTGGTTATGAACTTTTATTTTGAAACCATTAATTTATTCCATATATTCTAGATTATATAACTGTAACATCCCAGGTAAATAAAGAATGAATAATTTTCATATTTATTAATATTTATGAATCAAATATTAATTTTATTTTAAAGGGGTTTCTATGTTCGATAGCGTACCCGATACGCAATGATGAGTTTCTTTGAAACTTACGTAGCACAGTAGTAATAAAATAATATTATTTTAAATGTTAGGTAATGAGTAGCTGTTGTACTGGCGGGAATGGATAGAAATAACTAAAATATGATTATATATGTTTTTAAATGTTTACACATTTACCCAATAAAAGATAAAGGCTTAAAATACAGAAAGAGTTCAATTTTAGGGCATATATACTCTAATTTTCACTAAAGGTTCACTTATCACCTTTTAATGGTGAACCGTCATTAAATATAGTTTTTATCACACTTATACATTATTTTGGACCAAATATAACTCTTCTTTAAAATCGGGACGTCACAATTTACTTTGTGTAAATTTTTGGTACCTTTCTGATAAGTTCATTTTTTTATGAATAGTGTAAAATGTAGTATTTTAATTCAAAACCTCTTTTTAATCTAAATTATTTATATGATTAGATTATTATTTTAATTGGTTTTAAAGTGAAATTAGAAAATATTTTTACCAGTTAATCCAATGGTGGTCATTGGAATCAATTTCACTTTGAAATTGGACTTAAACTGGTGTCAATCTTTTGATAATTATTGTTTCACAAAAACACGCTATTTGTCATGACAGTGGGAATTAATTATTAAATTAATTAATTTGACTTATATGTTTTGAATTTTTTAAAATGGACTTCATTTTTGAATTTGGAATATCAAATATAGCTTAGGGTGTTTTTTTGGTAATTTTCTGAAAAACTTCATTTTTTGATGAATAGTGAAACCACTAAGTGGTACTTATAAAGACGGATTTTCCGTTTAAATGAAATTTTGCCATAATTGTGTTTTGAATTTTAAAATTCCGACATAAATGGTTGTCATTAAGAAGTAAAATGTGGTTCAATGAGATTATAATAATTTTTTGGTGAATAGTAACTTATTAAGTTTTTAATCGCGATTAGAGGTAATTAGTGTAGTTTAAGGTAGAAATGATATTATAAGAAGGTGGAAACACCATGACACATGTCCTACACCTATTGGGTGAGTCATGGCCGACCAAGACAATCCATGGGTCAACTTGGGGACCCCATGGAGCCACATTAGTTGGAAAATGACATTAATATATTTTTATTTAATGTTAAAGTGAAAATGACACTAACATAAATTGTTTTACTAAAATAATATTTGAGTGGGGTTATACAAGTCCAAAATTTGATTATAAATAGTCATTGGAAAGCTAAAAATATTTCCTACATCATAGAATTTTTTTATAATTTTTAGACATTAAATAAATTAAATTATATGTGACATAATAATGATGCAGCAATAACATCATTATTTGACGATTTAAATAAAATGGAAAGATAATGAAAAATCTAAAACCTACACATGGCCAAAACCAATTGGATGAGTGGATTTCGAACCCTTATCACCTTATCCACGAATTATATCAATGTGGGACCTTTTAAAACCGAAACACATTTTCAAATAAAGTAATATTTCTTTACTTTCCAAAATTACCCCTCCTCTCCTCTTATAAAAGGCCCCCACCTCTACCCCATTTCACACACTTCTCAAGCCTTTGGCTCGGCCAAACCCTGCCCAATTACTCTCTACACATCCCTATCCTCATCCTAGAGGATTCCCTTCGGGCAGAATTTTTTCAAAGGAAGACTTTAGGCTCAAATCAAAAGGGAGTTACACTTTTAAAGGTAATTCATTCTCTCTTATTCATTTGTTTTATTCTGCTTCTCCAACCCTCTAAACTCTTTTTATTTACTTCTTTTGTAACAACACCAGTATCTTCAATATACTAGGATGTTGTTATAATATTTATTTGAGCTACACTCTCACACAACTACGTCAAATGGTTAAAGAACATACGGTTTTCGTGGATGGAGATATTCTGCCTCCCGAAACGATGATTGTTCAATACTCATTTAACACCTTAAAAGGTGGCCATTATGATGTCACTATTTTTATATATGATATATAATATGTTTATTTTTTTATTTAAGCTTCTGTATTTTTCATTTTGGGCATACCTTTATGGTTTCCATTATGGGTAAACACGATATCCTCATTTAAGGAAGTGCGGACTACCGCCCCCTCAAAGTGATGTGATTCGTTAATGCCATATGTGGGACGTGTAAAGGATGTATTTAAAGTTATTATATATGATGTTATACTGGAATTATAATATACCTATATATCATTATTATTTCTTTCCATTAAAGTATGAGATAGAAATGAAAGTAGAGTTCATGCGTACGTACGGCTTACCGTCTCCATGAACGGTGCATTTCATTTCTTATCCCCAAATGTAATGTACTATTAAAAATTACATGTATATAATGTATATATATAATTAATGATATATCTAAATTATGAATATAATTCTGGAATTAAAATATACATACCTCTCATTTAGTTTTAATTCCACTAATATGACAAAGAAATGAAAGTAGCGTTCATGCGTACGTACGGCTTACCGTCTCCATGAACGGTGCATTTCATTTCTTACCTATACATGATTATGTAATATTATAAATACATGTATATACTGGATATATATGATACATATTATATCCAAATCGGGAATTTCATTCTGGATATAAAGAACTTTTGACCACATGAACAACATGTAATTGTAAGAAGTCAACTTTCGACTTAAGAACCAAATATTGAAAAAACAAACATTATTAACTTAAATGGTTACATAATGTTTATAACATGGAAATAAGTGATATAAAAAGAATAATGAACTTTAAAAATATTCTTAATCAAGTATAAATTAACTCAAGTTTATTATTCAGGATGTTAAAGAACGATCGAGTCAAGTCAGACCCAAGGTAAGGGACTTCGTCTCAATCTCCTTTCATTGAGGCATATTTCGTTTTATACACAACTTTCTTTTATACGGTGTATAAACACCTTTGATTTTTACTTTTATACAAAAGGAATCTTTTTCTATGAATCGTTTTACTAAACGACAAAATGGAATGTTTTTTTTAACGTACGCGGTGACAATGACCTTTTCCGCCGCCGCGAGTATTATTTGATCTTTGGCTTCCTCAACAAGCCGTAATGTTTCTAAAATAAAATAAATTCCATATACTCTTTTATGTATTTTGGTATTGAAAATGGTTTTGAAAAAGGATTCTATTATGTCAATATATTTATGATATATTGTGATTGAAATGTGGAAATGTTATCATTCCTTTATATTGGTTTTATGTTTTATGATTTTATACTGGTACATGGACATTTTAACGGGTGGTTACGTTATAAACCATATGACGGGCGGTGCCGTGAATACCAGGACGGGTGGTTACGTTATAACCTCCAATGCATTGGGTATAGAAGTCGGCTGTATGGCTATTCCATTATGTATGTATGGAAATTGGCCGTATGGCTATTCCATTAAGTGATATGTGTGGAAGTCAACCGTATGGTTATTCCACTTAAGTATGTTTATGTCCCAAGTTACCTTTATATATTCTATGTGTTCTTTATATGGGTTTTATGGTAATCCTTTGGTTACAAAAAGGTAAGTAATGATACTTTATTCAGTGAAGATTATTTTTTTACTACTTCATGAAGGTGAAGGTATTACATTGATATAGTATACATGGTTTACTTGATGTTTGAAAAACTAGCAGTTTTCATTCTCTTTGTATCCCTTACTGAGCTTTTTATGCTCACCCCAAGTTTTTCGAAATGTTTTTCACAGGGCTTAAAATGGAATAAGGTCAAGGATGGGATCAAGGGAATTTCATGCTATCTAAAACATGGAATCTAGACATCTTTCTTTTTAAGAGTTTTTATTTTATGGAGACTTAGTATAAGTGTCTACTTTGTAATCTTTTAAGATGTAATAGTTATGTTCTAATTCTCTAAAACTCTAAACCTGAAAAGATCCTCAATGTGAATTATTCATTTAATTCAATATTAAGTAAGGTTTAAGTCCGGGGCCTTATAGTTGGTATCGGAGGTTAGTTTAGACAACTTTAGGAGTTAGAAAAGTGTTAAATTATAATATGATTGAAATGATATAGCATTTACGGATTACCATGTTGCTTCGCCTAAGATATTTCTGTGTTCAGAATGGTTTTCCGCAGAGGAAACAAAGCAGCTATGTTGGGACGACATCAGGAGGAAGATAACCTTCCAAATAAGCAACCTGAGATGGTCAGAATCGGAACTGAATAGTTTGTTGCGGTGATGGAACAGTTGACTCAGGCTATAAATGGTGGTGGTATCCATGCACGAGATCAGCCAGATCAACCGCAGAGGAACATGTCAGTGGTGGAAAATTTCATGAGGCAACATCCCCCATCATTCAGAGGATCATCTGACCCTGTGCAAGCTGAAGGGTGGATTAAAGCACTGGATAAGATTTTTGATGTCATGGGGTGTTCAGAACATCAAAAGGTTAGTCTTTCCGTTTACCGTTTTGAAGGTGAAGCTGATCAGTGGTGGTCGATGGTGAAAAATATAAGGGATAATGATGAGATTGAGGATCTTCACTAGGACGAATTCAAAGGTATGTTTCTTGAGAAATATTTTCCTAAGGTGGTTCGTCTTAGGATGGAAAAACAGTTCCTAGAATTGAGGCAGGAGGATTATTCAGTGGCTGCTTATGAAGAAAAGTTCACTCGATTGGCAAGGTATGCTCCAAACGTCATACGAGATCTTGATAGTAAAATAAACCGTTTTTACTCAGGGTTAAAGCCAAAGTATCTAAGGGCTTTAGCTTCTCGTGAGTTCAAAAGTTATGAAAAACTTGTTTGATGTACGGAGAAGGTGGAAATGGAGTTTGCCAATGATCAGGTGTTCTATGACAAACAACAGAATAAGAGATCTAGTTGGCAGTAAAAGGGGAAGAATTCATCAAAGAAGAAAGGAGGTAAGAAAACCAAATATCCATCCTGTGAGAAGTGTGGTAAAATGCATCCTGGAGAATGTTTATCCAAGTCTGGTAAGTGCTTTCGGTGTGGTAAGTCTGGTCATATTGCTTGTAACTGTAAGGAAGATGATCAAGCAGAAAGTGAAAAGCCAACGGTAAGATGTTTTAAGTGTAATGAAATGGGTCATTATGCAAACGAGTGTCCAATGACGAACTCAACTGGGGGAATGCAGCCAGACTACAAGCAGAAAGGGGTGGAGAAATCCTTTGCAACAACTTCAGCAGATGTTGGGCCATCGAATGAAGTGGTATCAGCTCCAGGGAGCTCAGTATTTTTCGAAGATTGACTTGAGGTCGGGGTACCATCAGTTGAAAGTAAAAGGAGAAGACGTTCCGAAGACTGTGTTTCATACTAGATATGGCCATTATGAATTTTTAGTTATCCCTTTTGGGTTAACCAATGCACCTGCTGTATTCATGGACCTTATGAATAAAATTTTCCATGAGTTCTTGGATAAGTTTGTGTTTGTGTTTTGAGGATTTGGAAGAGGTTATGTGTGCCTCGTGATTCACAGTTGAAGAATGAGTTGTTATGTGAGGCTCATAGTTCCCCATTTTCAGTTCATCCTGGCAGTACTAAGATGTACAGAGATCTGCGGGAGTATTACTGGTGGGATGGAATGAAAAGATATATTTCTGATTTTACTATGAAGTGTTTGACATGTCAACAGGTTAAAGTAGAGCGGCAGTTACCGAAAGTGATGCTTCAGCCTTTACCAGTGCCAGAGTGGAAATGGGAAAACATATCCATGGACTTTGTTGTGGGATTAACGAGGACATATCGAGATAATAATGCAATCTGGGTTATTGTTGATCGCTTGACCAAATCTGCTCATTTATTTTCTATACGAGATACTTTCTCTCTTGATCAACTTTCCCATTTGTATCTTAAAGAGATAGTCAGGTTACATGGAGTTCCTCTCTGCATTGTATCGGATCGTGATCCCAGGTTTACTTTTAAATTTTTGGAAAGGCCTTCAGAAGTCGTTGGGTACTGAATTAAATTTTAGTACAGCTTTTCATCCTCAATCAGATGGGAAGTCAGAACGAACAATCCAGACATTGGAGGAAATGCTACGAGCTTGTTCTATGGATTATCAGGGAAGTTGGGACCAACATCTTTCTTTGGTTGAGTTTTCTTATAATAACAGTTTTCATTCCAGTATACAGATGGAACTATTTCAGGCATTATATGGGAAGCGGTGTCGAACTCCAGCTTTCTGGGATGAAGTGGGTGAAAGGAAGCTGATGGGACCAGAATTGGTAGAAGAGATGGCAGAAAAAGTTTAGTTGATTCAGAAAACACATGAGAACAGCTGAGAGCAGGCAGAAGAGTTGTGCGGATAACCGGAGGAAGGATCTATCTTTCAAGGTAGGTGATCATGTTTTTCTCAAGGTTTCTCCTTGGAAAAGTGTGATGAGATTTGGTAAGAAAGGAAAGCTGAGTCCAAGGTTTATTGGACTATATGAAATTCTGGAGAGAGTTGGATCAGTTGCATACCAGGTGGCTTTACTTCCGAGTTTATCTCAGGTACACAATGTTTTTCATGTTTCAATGTTGAGAAAGTATATGCCAGATCCATCTCATGTTTTGAGTCCAGAGTTAGTTTAGCTGGAAGAGAACCAATCTTATGAGGAACAACCGGTCCAGATTCTTGACCATAGGGAGCAAGTGTTACGGAATAAGGTGATTCATCAGGTAAAGGTTTTGTGGAAAAACCATGTGATTTAAGAGGCAACATGGGAATCTGAAAATGCTATGAGGGATAAATACCCCCACTTATTTTGATAAATGAATAAAATTGCAAGGACGCAATTCCCAAAAGGGGGGAAGGATGTAACATCCCAGGTAAATAAAGAATAAAGAATTTTCATATTTATTAATATTTACGAATTAAATATTAATTTTATTTTAAAGGGGTTGCTATGTTCGATAGCGTACCCGATACGCAACGATGAGTTTCTTTGAAACTTACGTAGCACACTAGTAAGAGTCAAATATCACATTACCTGGACTTTGGGGTCTGTAAAATGGGCTCTACATCACCTTACCATTAAGTTTCATAATAAGAACACTAGTTTAACTAGTTATTTATTATGTTGCTAATCTATCACCATTTCATCAATAATGTTCATGAATTCTTCATCGTCAACATGATATTTCATTCAGTGCATTATTTATTTTAGTATAAATAGTCTTTTCTAATTTTGATTGAATATTTTTTTATAAGGGGGGTTTACATAGAGGAGTATGGTTAAAAACTATTACTATAGATCAAGTGTATCCTAACTTAAGGAAATGGATGTTCTTATTCTTGTTATTTTTTTTATTATATTGGAATTTCAATGTGGAGGGGGTACTAAATTTATGTAAATTGTTTTATTTTATGTTTTATCCAAGATAAGATAACACATTGTAATGGGTTGAGTATTTACATATTATGTAGATATTTAGGATATGGTGTTTAACTAGGTGAATCTTTTCCAATGTATTTTTAATTTCAAATCTAACATTATCTTGGGTATCTAACATCCACATTCATCGATAAATGTAAAACCCCAACCACACTAATAATGTCTATATTTTGGATCCCTCCTATAAAAACATTGTCTTCAATATGTTTTTTGATATCAGGGACTTGTCTAAGATCAATATAGATACATATATTTATTCTTATCATGGAAGGGTTTAGCTATCGACAAACGTTTTTATTTCATAACCAACTTTTTCAGAGCGTATACCCATGTTTGGATCTAATGTCAAAATAATGGAAGATTTTTATTGTAAATAATTTGAAATTATTAAATAAGGGGATGTGTCCTTTAAATTTTATAGTAACCAAAATCACCATAAATTTTCTCAATTTTCTAAAATTATTTTACTATATAATCAAAAATATTTTAGTCATAAAAATTATAAATTCAATTTAGAGGATGAAAATAAAAAAAAGTTACTTTTATTTCGCCACCTTAAAACACAATTACCCATTTTATAAAACCAAAAAAAATCCTAATCATATTTTTCACATAAATTATAGGGTTATCAAAATATGCAGCACTCATTGAGATGATTGTGATGAAGTGGTATCACTATTAAAACTCAAAACTATATATTTTTTAGATATATATATTACCAAAAACCACTCATTTAGCATTAGAAAATACCTCTATAAATTGTTTCTTTCTTGATATATAATAGTATTTAGTGGACCGTTCACCACCCTAATCAAGGAAAATTTTATCTTCCTCATTTAATTCACTAACTACATTAATCTATGCCTCATTCCTCTTTTAGAAATTAATGTTATTTAGTTCATGTGGATACTCACATATTATGAATCCTATTACCACTTTAGGAATATCAATGAGGAAGTAATGGTTGAGGAGATCTAACTTCATTGATGACGTTTTACTGATTCCCTAGCATATCCACCACTAATTTCCCTGTAACTACCTACCCCAACAATCCATATCAACCGATTATTATTTTACTGTTATACTAGAAAATAGATATAACCATGAAAAATTTCATGTAGACCCCTATTCCAAACATCATCACCCCAACCTTCCACAACCCCCTACCCCCACCCTTCCACTACAAGGTGATGACCAAAGAGTCGTCCTGGTTGAGTAGAGGCATGGAAACACTCAAAGATGATAGATATGGATAGGATAAGTTTAAAAAAAACAATGATCAAAATAGATTATTCTGGTCAAAGATAGTTAAGATGGATGAAATATAGATAAAGGTCAAGTGGTTTTCTTCAATTAGCGACTTATTCCTCTCTCACAAACCACTCTTTTGTCCTGGGATTGTTTATTAATTTATTATTTGATGTTATATACATTTCAAGAACTCCATATTGTTTTTGTTATTATCAAAATATATTATATTATTTTCTTTAAATCCACATGTTATTATATTTATCATGTACATATTAGTCATTACTTTTATGTGGTGAAGTAGTTGGATTGCAAGTCCTAGAGTATTTTTATTAGTATAAACTACCTCACTCTTTATATTAATAATTTTTTCATTCTTTATACTCATAAATGTCTTTATAAAATATTTTTTACCATTCCAAGTAATATTACCTATATACTTCCTCCTTCTTTATGAAGGCTCTCAAGCACCGTCCTTGTGTCATTTTTCACCGTTGATACACCCTAGGGGGTACTATTTCCTTTATAATAGTATTATTTATATAAATTACAACCTACACTATTACCATTTTCTTAATTATAGTTATTTGTCTCATTATGTTGAACATTTGGTTTTGTTTATTTATAAAAGTATGGGAGATAGAATTATGAGCCATATTTGTCACTTTTACCCCATTATTTACTTATTATGAAATATTTTCTTGGATATTTTTTAAAATCATATTTTAAAAATAAAAATTAAAAAAATGGTCATGATGAAATGAATAGTTGGATTACAATTTTTTTTGAAGAAATTAAATATTACATTCCTCTTAAAAGAGTTCACGTTATTTTATTTATATATGGAAATAAAAGATAAAATCCAAATAAGGTGGGAGATATGAAATTAAAAATATGTAATATTGGATTTATCTAAAATACCATATATTTAATGTATTAATTTTATAACACACTGTTCAAACTATGTTATCTTATATTTGATACATAAAAGGTGAAAATAATTTAATTACACATAATAATACCCTAAATATATACATTTCATGGATGAATATATAAAATGGAAAGAATATGATAATTAAGATCATTTTTCACATTCAATTGATAATAGATGTATCTGCCACACTTTTTAGGATCCATCATAATCTATATGGTTTACCCTTATAATAAATATAATATTACGTTAAATTAATACATTGTTTTCATTGAATAATATTTAGAAAATAATGAATTCCTTGGCGGATAAAAACCACTTCCTAAACTAGTCAGATGAAATGAAGATTAAAGAGATGTCTTAAGTTAACTGGGTGGAAAAATATCTTCCTACGTACCTAAAAACATTTTGTAGAATTATTCCCAAAATAGAGACCCAATAAACTAGGATCTATAATGCATAATATATCAAGACAAATGTAAGGATAAATGGTGATTTACATGTGGACCTGAAAAACCATGAGAAATATAACTTGACCTAAGAACCCAAATAGTTGGAAAAATAATGCTTGACATGTTAGCCTAAATGAGTAAGTGAAATTATTCCATAAATATGGACATAAATGGTTGGGTGAAATGGTTACCATATTAGAGACCCAAATGACTATGTGATCCATTTATCACCTTATAATCCCAAAAGGTCAGGTAAAATGATTCATGAATTTTTGTCTCAAATTGTTAAGTGATGTTTCATCTATATAGGGGAATGAAAATGTTTAATGAAATTTTTAATATCATGCATACCGAGTAATGTATTCATTAATATTAAAGAGGCTTGATAGAGGTATAAGTTATTATGGATATGAATTTTAGAGGACTAAGAAGATTTAGAGGTGTTTAAACTTGTGTGATAACTTATGAGATGACCCCCAGTATCAAAAATCTCAAGAGTAGTTGAATTGAATATCTAAATTAATGAGGAAGTACTGGTGTACACTTGAAAATTAACTAGACACTAAACGAGATACCATGAAGAGGATCACGTGTTAAAAAAATATGTAGTAGTTGTGTTGGTCATTGGTTGTTAAAAGAGTGAGAACAATAAAGATGGATTTTTTCATGAGGTTAAGAATATAATATCATATTTTTTGAAAGAGGGAGTGGTCAATTCTATAATTTGGAGTCATTTCAGGTACTGGGAAGAAATTACAATGTGGGGATTGAGTGGTAGGGGGTTCTTTGGAAGGGGAAATAAAGTATGGCATGACATAAAAGTGGATAACATGTGTATATTTTAATAGTGAGTGGTATGATTTGTGTCTTGGATGGATGTAAGCCTCAAATATCGGAGTGAATTTCTTAGTCATGGGATTTATTCTGTGAAAATTGAGTGAAAAAATATAGGAACTCTATGGTTTTTCATGTATATAGTTCCATATAAAATTTAAAACCAAATATCAATATCTCCTAAGTGATAATGGGTTTTTTATTGATGATAATAAAATATAAATACTCAAAATGGTGGGAGATTTAAAATCAAACATGCATAGGATAATATTTTCCAAGATATATCATTGCTATCCAAATCATATATTAAAAATTTAAATATTACCACAATGTTAGTGGTGTGTTAATGTAAAAGATGCACTATGGGTGTCTCTATGTGGTTTACGTGAGGTGACCTCCCTAAATCAAAAAAAGGTGTTGATACATATTTTATTTACAATGATTCCTATTTTTTATTCATGAGAAATGGTTCCAAGCATAGAAAATGAACACCTTAGGAAAACACAAAAAATAGATTTAGGAAAAATACCAAAACCTAATCAAAATATTAATAAAATGTAAAAAAATGTTTGATATAAAGTATTCTCTATTTCACGAATCCAGTAAAAGGAATCCATAAACTTCATATAGGTAATAAATATAAAAATAGTTCTCCCAAATTTCAATCATCCTTACAAATTTACTCATTATGTTTTCTTATTATTATAACACCTCAAGATTTTAAGATAAATTCCTCTTTAAATAATTTTGATGCCTTTGATATCTTTTTTAAGATGAAACACTGAGTTTAAACAAACCATGATACACTATAGTAATATTATTATTATATTTTTCAGTTATTGCCTATCCATTAGGTTAGTGGGTGTGAATAAGAAAAAATAAATTATGAATATATATTTTTACATATATATAAAATGAATTAATTGTTTATAAATTGGCCCAAAATGAATTAAAGATTCATTTTAATGAAAAAAAGATATTTTTCATAAATCTATTTTTGAGAACATAGTGTTCTTTTATCTTAATAAATAAATTTTTTAACTATTGTTGATTTTGTAATGAAATTTACAGATAATATATTAAATAAAATATTTTAACATCCATTTAATGGTTATTACTTGGTATTTAATGAAAATATGTTCGGTTATATATATAATAATGATTTTTTTTGTAAAAAATGGATTTTATTATGATT
This sequence comes from Viscum album, assembly GCA_963277665.1. Classification (NCBI taxonomy): domain Eukaryota; kingdom Viridiplantae; phylum Streptophyta; class Magnoliopsida; order Santalales; family Viscaceae; genus Viscum; species Viscum album. The sequence goes on from OY728143.1 coordinate 34,695,274, forward strand.
TCTATGCTTATCATAAAATGAATTTCATCCAATTATAATAATTTATTTTGATAAAATGGTTTCCATATTTATAATCAACATGTACACATTTTATAATTATTCCAAATTCATTTTTTTCATTATTAATTGTAACTAAGGTAAAAAAATAATAATTACCATAATAGTTAAAAGGGTTAACAAGGGATTAAGCTAAATAGATAAGTGATAAAATGACCTAAAAAGTTGTCTAAATAAAATAATATGGAATTATTTTGACCCTATCTCATCTTATATTATTAATTTATCCAATTTTGATTCAATTTACCATCATATATATATTAATATATTTTAATATTTTTCATAATTATAAGTGTGTCATGACCCTAACTTATAGAAGGGAACCTCCACTCCTCCCTTATTCAAACCATTTAATACCAATAGATAAAACATGAACTACCCATATACTCTCCAAAAATCCATATCCACTAATGTGGGGAATTTTTCCTTCCAAAATATCCATCTATAAATCCTTAAGATTCTTTTCAAAGTAAGATGCCTGATGAAGAGGTATATATTCATACTAATCTTTTTCATATTTTTTTCTTCTTAAAAATAAAAAAAAGTGTTATATAACCATATTAAAATTATTAAAATATTATATTTAATATACTGAGATGTTTTTTTAATATTATAGTAATTTTATATATTCTTACCATCCATTTTAAAATGATAATGTCACCCATGCGTTTGTATGTACTACAACCTCCACCACATGATGTGATTATTTTTTCTTTTTCTTATTACACAGTTGGTAATAAGAAATTTTTTAATCAATTTATATTATATTTATGATATAATTATTATTCTATAAATTTGAATTTTTGTATACCTTTTTCAATCCATCCATCAAAAACTTAAAACATCACTCATGTGTATGTGTGGACTACCACCTCTACTAAGTGATGTAAGTCATTTTTCAACATATATTTATAGGAATCGTTATAAAATAGTATATAATTAATAACAAATATAATTATTTCATGACTAATTTTTGGTAAATGATGAAAACTTGACCAAGGTTTAAGGGTTATAACTATCAAAGAGAAATATGCAACAAAAATGGTCCTGTTTCACCCAAATATTCATTTTAATAATGAATTTATAATTTAAATATAATGATAAATTTTAACTGAAGGATGCATAGTATGATATTTTTGAATATGGTTATATAATATATATGTCACATATCTAAATTTATTATATTGTATTTTTTTAACACAAGATAAATGATACGAGACATTAGGTAAGGGTTATTGTTACAATCTCAATTCTTTTTTATATTGTCTATTCTAAATTTATTTTGATGAAAATATTATGTATATTATAATTAATACCCAATAAATTTGATTATATTCTATTTTTTCCTTTAATATTAAATTAATAAAAAAATTCACTTATTTTTACTAAATATGATCGACAAATTTGTTCTAAGGAAAAACTATGATATTTCCTCTTTAGAGGATAAATTTTATATACCATTCCCATTTTCTTTAAAACTATTTCAACAATGTTATTTTATATTATGTGATGGTTGTGATAATTAATTTACCAAAATATCATTGAATGATTTATATTTATAATGTTCTATGAACTAGTTATTAATAAATTTTAAAAAAAAGTTTTAAAAGGAATATTTTTTTAAATGTTTACCACATCAATGTTATTTCCGACCATCATAAATATTATTTAATGTGAATATTAATTTAAAAGTTTCCATGGTTGTTTTAAAAGAAATTATTTGGCTCATATTTTATCGAATTATTTTTTAAAGATACTTATAGGATAAGGCATTTTCCATTTTTTCAAAGAAACGTTGAAATGATCTTCTAAATATATATTTTCATATATGTCAACAAAATTTAAGGATATTTATGATTAAATAGGGATATGATAATAAGATATCATGAAACATCATTATATGGATGGATTATTACATTTTAAGGATAATTATATGAAACTGATTTCTTTCTCATGGGTTATTTATGTTATGATGATATTTTTATCAAACGAGTAAATTTTCCCTGGGTTGATCTATAATGAATTTATGTAATTATTAAAAATACTATTTATGTTACGCATGTTATGATATGATGAATTAATTAATCTTTTATGATCTTATGTCACACTTATTTATATTTTCCATTATTTAATAGGTGGGCCTTGAATTATATGTCCCTTTAATTAATTGGGTAATGATTGACATCTCATGAGATAATATAAACTAGATTTGGGAGTGAAACAAGTTCATTAAGGGGCTCTTTCCAATTTGATTTTTTTGGGAGTAAACCTTTACTAATGAAATAATTGAATTTTGAGTGAAACCAATCCACTATGATAGTCTTGGTAGTGATCCTTGACCAATGAATCGATTTTACATGCTTATGTGTATGCCAAAAACCTAAGTCTTATGATTACGTTATTTTTTCATAGATAATGATTGATTATAGATGATTTTACACTCTTTCAAAATATTTATTTTATTATCACAATGCCTTACTCTATGATTCGTGATTAACTATCCTAGAATAATTGGGTATAAAATTTTAATTTATGATTGCATATTATTCCCTTATGCTTATCTGGTTCCCACTTATTATTATTGACCAATATCTACTATTTTTACCCTTACTGTGCATTTGAGGTGAACCTTACTTGTTTTTTAATTCCCTATGTTATAAAAAAAAGTTTTTATGAAAGGTATTTATAATAACTGTACTATGTGAGAAGAACACAGTGAAATATTCTTAAAATTAATCATGAAATAAGAGAATTATGTTTATAGTATCTAAATGCACTAAAAATTTATGGTTCTAGTGAATGTATTATTTTGATATTTATTTAATATTAAAATATTATGATGTAATATTTTTGTATGTTATGCTCAGGTTTCCTCTGTTAGAATCTAACATAGGATTATTTATTTTAGAGAATATTATTATAGAACATTTATAAAAAACCTGGCTATAATTCTAAGTAGAGGATAAAATATTGATGTTTTGGTAAGTTGATATTATGTGTTTTCCATGAAATGATATACTATATTAGATATTAGAAAGTAGTAGTGGTTGTGGAATAGATGAACTTTTGGTTAAGAACCTAAAAAATATAGTTAAGTGACGGCTTAATCTTCACACTTTTCTTGATGATTAGGCCTAAGAATACACAACTATCTAGACACTCTTGGGGGATATTCTTTGCTTAATTAACATTACCATTATGAACCCATTTTGTGAGTGACTAGATATAACCTATAACAACAGATTATAATTCATAGTGATATGAGATGAACATAATGTCTCGTGGGTTAAAAGAAGATTTCATAAAGTAGGACATCATAATAATTATTTTAATAATCTTATGATTTTTGACTTGAGTTATTGATATTTAAAACCCACACTATGTTTTTTTGGTTTTAGTCAATGTATGAATCTAGGAAGAGTCATGTGAATAATTAATGTGACTACTAATGAAAAAAAATTATTCCATATAAACCTAATAAAATGGAACCAAGAATATAAATCTTGTAACTATTCTCACCTAACTCTCTCATTATATGAATAGTAACTTGAATTATGCTAAAATTTTAAATTGAAAAATGAAAAAATTAATATTGTGCCTTTTATATGGAAACATTCACCATCTTTCAATAGTTCTTATGATAAAATTATTTCTGAGGAATTTATAAATACTAAATAGAATATATTTTTGGTTTTATAATTCTCAGACCATGAGAAGGTTATTTAGGTTGTCTATTATTTTTAAGTTTAAGCTAATAAATGGTACACTCTTATCAATATTATGAGTAAAGATGAGGAAATTTACTTATTGAAATAGGAAGTGGTTTAGAGGGTATTTTTTGGTAAATAATTTTTCATAACTGTCCATATAAAAATTGAAATTAACAACCATTCTATTAAGAATATGGATGGTGAATCTATTGATATATATGAGAAATACTTGAAAATACTTGTGATCCCTGATTATTATTATATACAAAATAAAATAAGTAATATTGATTAATTATTTAGTTTTATTAGACCATGTCTCTATTTGGAATTTTAAATAGGTTAAATTTATTTCTATGAATAAAAGGTTTAATGTGCTCTCAAGATATTAAGGTAGATTCAAGACTATCATTATTCTTGTGTTTTTTTAAATAAAAAAGAAATATGTAATTTTCTATCAATTTTAATAATAAAACCCATGAATGAATGAAAATTAATCTTTATTCATGTTTGAAGTGTGGAAGTAAGGATGGAGGAAATTTTCCTTATGGGGTTTTGTAAATGTTTCAGTTTATAAAAGAAGGCCATCAAGTAAAATAATGTTGATGTGATGTGAAGAGGGTATTTAATGTTGGTAAAAAAATTTAATCCAATATGTATCCCACACACCAATCTATAATTAAAAAAAGTAAGGAAATTATACCAATAAGTGCACTAATTTTAAATTTAATTACAACAATTGTTATCAACAACCTCTCAAGCTAATCGATAGATGGAAAGATCATGGAACCACAACTACGGAATTAGGTCCGGAGAATAAAGTGGTTAAATGTACACTTATCATCCACTTCATAATAGAAATGTTTAGATGAATATTTTTCTACCCAGTATTTTATATACAAATAATTTTTTTAGAGTGTCATGTCACCACCTCACCAATTATATGTTGAGTTGGAAGTAAAAATTACTAGTGGTCTAATGATCACATATCCAGTTTGTATCACCTCTCTTATAGAAGTTTCTGAGAAAGTGCTTCATGATAATCTTGTGATTCATTCTCTATTTGAGTTTTATGTTATTTCTGGCATTATTTTTATTAATTTATGTATATAACATATTGATTTCCATTTATTATAAGTAAAATTTTACATTCTAAATCAGGATATGATTATCTTTCATTGAGAGGATGAATATAGACATCCAATAGTAATTAATTCCATTCTATGGTTCTTAATATCTATTAACGAGGGATATTTATCTAAAATAGTTGTGGAGAAACTCAACATTAATCATATTCTTATTGTTTGGGAATAGGAAAATGTATTTCTTGAAGAATTTTATAATCTTCCCTTTGAATTGTGTAGTTGACTTTTTAATAGAACTCATACGTGGTGTTATAACTATTTCAAAGATCACATATAGAGTTTACAAAATTTATTTATTGTAATAAAATAAGAAACTAAAATATAATATTTATAAGGGTTTAATAAATCATAGTGGGGAACCATGGCGTTCACCCATTCCTTTATTTATGAAAAAACATGGTAAAATAAGTCTTTTCATTGATTATCAAGAACATAACAAGATCTATATCAATAAAAAGTATCCTTTACCCCATATAAATTAATTTTTTTAACATAATATGTGAAGATAAATACATTTCAAATATTGATGAACATTTTAAATATCATCAATTAATGATAAAGAAGTAATATATATCCAAGACAACCTTTTTTATGTAGTATAGTCTTTATGAATTTATACTGAGGTCCTTCAGACATTCCAATACCCCTTCTATCTTCAAGGATATAATGAAAATATTCTTCATAGATTACCTTAATCAGTTTCTAGTAAACATTATATATGAAATTATTATATATTCTAATATTAGGTAACACCATGATGATTATATGGGGATTTAAATTAATACTATTAGTGATGAAAAGTTGTATGCTAAATATAAAAATGTGTGAATTCCCACTTGTGAAAGATTCATTCTTAGGTTATATAATCTCAAGTGAGGGTAAAAAGATATATCCATTAAAGATAGAAATTATTGATTAATTTCCCATACAAACCATGGTAGTGAATATCAATAGTTTTGGGGGGATGTTCTGATACAACCTGTGCTTTTTGAGGGATTTATCTTATTTATCTAATCCAATACCCATATTAAAGAGTAATGTAACCAAGTTTCTATGGATAGATTAATGTGAATATAAATTAAAGGAACTGATGATAAAAATGGTTAGATCACCTATACTCACACTACCATGTAGTGTAGAAAGGTTTTTGATCTATAGTGAAGCATCGGAGAAGGGAATGTGATGTTTACCCAGCTTGTGATTTGGATATTGAATTAGTAATTTTTTTAAAAATACATAGTCATTGTCCTTATAGTAAGAACTCTGATATATATACTGAATATAAAATATTGTAGTATATATTTACATAGTATGAGATAAATATACACGAACTGATATGGTTAGTGGTTATAACAGATTATTAATTCTCAACAAATTACCAACCTATGAAGGAGAACAAGGAAATCCATGTTTTGAGTTGGAAAACATATACTAATTTTTCTATAATTAGGATTCAAATATTTTTAATACACATGTATTTAAAAAAATATGGAACACGATATTAGGATGAATTGGAATATGTCTTAGAATTCCGATAAAAAATATCAAGAATCAATCCATATGAGGATTTCGGAGTAGAATCTAAATGAGAAACCATAGAAAAAGGGGAAGAATATTCCAAAGTTGAACTATGATTATGATGGAATGATGAGGCTCAAGAACCACATTTATATCCCATAAATACCATATTTGGAGAATTATCTATTAGATGAAGGAAATAGTACATCATTATATATTCATCCAGGAAGTTTGAAGATGTTTAATGATCTATAAGAGTATTTCTGGTGCGACAAAATAAAATGGGATTTTAAGGATTTTATATCCATATACACTATATTCCAAAAACATAATGCCTATAGATAAAAGTCTATATGGATGTTAAAACAATTACCCATACAAGAATATAAAGGGGAATATTTCACCATGGATTTCGTCATTAGACTCCCCAAACATATAAAACTCATTATGCTATTTGGGTTGAATTTAATCACCATACAGTCCTAGTATATTTAATTTTAATTATAGAATATAACTCTCTTTATCATATTTCCAATATATATTAAGGTTGTGGTAAGTTTTAATGGAGTAAAAAATTATGTTGTATAATATAGGGGTATGAAGTTTACCTCGTTGTTCAAGAAAATTCTTCCTCAAGATTTGACTATTGATTTGAACATTACCACTATATATAATCTTTAAATATGTGTCATTTCATATAAGTCCACTCAAACCCTAAAATAAATTTTTAGACCATGTTCTCTAGATTTAAAATGTCATTAGGATAAAAATATTTCTCTAGATGAGTTCTCATTCACCAATATCTTTCACCCAATCAAATTGAGGGATCCTTAAGAATCCCTTTGTTTGAAAAAGTTCATAACTCCCATATGCTTGGATGAAGTTAGTGATCAAAATATATTTTCACCTAATCTAGTTCAAGAAATGGTAGATAAGTTAGAGTCATTAAATAATACATCATACAATCTCATAATTGACATAACATTTCTAATGATAATCATTTGTGGCATCTAGATTTTGAAGTTATAAAAAACATATTCCAATAAATATATCCTTAGAAAAAGGTTATAATATTTGGAAAGAAGATAAATATGATACCTATATATCTCGGCCTATTAAAAAAATGTGGTTTTACTGGGATGGTTGGTTATCATTTATCAGTTACACAGAATTTTGCTCTTTTTTATGATGTGCTCCACGTATCTCTTCTGAGGATATACATACTTTATCATTCAAATATAATTGACACATATGTCATACCACTTGAGTATGATTTCTTTTACGAGGGACAAAAAATGATAATTCTAAAACCAATATAAAAAGTGTTTAAGAACAATACCACTCACCTAGTGAATGTTTTATTGGGATGTAATAAATTTATGGAAGCTACAAGGGAACCTGAGTCTGTGATGAGGTAGAAGTATCCTTAGTTTTTTATACAATATTGAAGAAATTTCAAGGGTGAAAATATTTTAAGGGGGTAGAATGTATCCCAATTATATTTTATGATATATTTCATTTTAAATAGGTTTTATGTCTCTGATATGTTTTTATTATATGCAACACCAAGTTTAAACAAACCACGATATAATTCTCTAATATTTTTATTAAATGTGTCAATTATCACCATGAGGTTGGGTTAGAGGGTATGAATATAATATAGTAAATTAAGAAAAAAAATTAAATATTTTTAAATTGAAATCATTAGTTATCAATTTGATTTCAATTACAATAAATTCATTTAAATATAAAAAAGTGGTGCTTTGGAAAAAAAGTTTTATACAGGCAATGTGTATCTATATTAATAAATTATTTTAACCACTATCGATGAATGATTTCAATTAAATGTGTAGATAATATATTCAATAAAATATTACAATAATAATTTTATCAATATTTCTAGGAAAGGAATGATAATAAATTAAATTTTATGTATAAAATGAATTTTTTCTAAAAATAGTTTTCAATGCATTTTACATTATTATTAAAGAATCACATATATATAGCAATTGAATTTTGATTAAATGGTTTAGATATTTTTAATTTCTATTTAAAAACGTTATAATTATTTCAATTTCATTTTTTCCTTATAAATAGTAACTAATGTGAAATTTTATTATTACGGTAATTGTAAAAAGGGTAAATGTGGCAATAAACAAAATATATTTTGGTTAAAATGACCTATAAACTTATCTAAATACTATATAATGACTTTTTTTTTATCCTATATCATTCTAAATTATAACTGGACCTAATATTGATCAATAATGTAATGATTTGGACTTTATTATAAATTAATATTCTTAATAATTACAAGTCTTCCACTCCCAAAACTTATAAAAGGGAACCTCCTCTCTTCTATTCTTTAAAAGCATTGATCTCTTTATCTTAAAAAATATCTGAAAAAATAATCTACCAATAACATTACCCATGACTTTGAGTTTATAGTCTTCCCAGATTACCCATATAACAATCCTTAAGGTACTTTTCCGTAGAGGATACTGAAAGAAGAAGTGTATGTTCTTGCTAATATTTTTCAGGTTTTTTATTCTTAAACCTACACTAAATGTTCTTTAATAATCTTAATATTATTAAATTATTATATTTACTATAATTATATGTTATTATATTAATTTTATAGTTATTTTATATCCCATTCTCATCCATTGTAAATTGATAATGTCGCTCATGTGTACTTGTGGACATCCAACTCCATTAATTTATATGATTCTCTTTTCATTTCCTCAATGCATTGCTGGTCATATTGATATAATTATATAATATATATGGTATCTATGTGTGTTTGATTATAAAAAAAATTTATTACATACATTTCTCTCTTTCCATCCATCAAAAATTAAAGACATCATTGGTGTGTCGGTGTGGACAACCACCTCCATGAAGTGAAATAATTCATTTTTGGCCACTATTTTATATAAATGGATATAAAATTGTCTTTAATTAATAATTATGATACTTATTTCATGATTTAGAAAATTTATATGATGAAACCATGACAATGGTTCAAGGATTAAATCCACCAAACCAAAACATGCATTGAAAATAGTCCATTTTTCACCTAAATATTCATTTTGATGACTAATTATTAATTAATGTATAATATAAAATTATAAATTAATGATACATAATCTGTTTGGTATCAATTTGGTTATATAATATATTAATCATAAATATATATTTATTATGAAGAGAATTTGAATATTTATAAATAAATATGATACTTAAGCTAAGGGTTTTTGTTATAATCCCAATTCTTTTCGAAATTACCTATAATAAATTTACATTGATAGAGATTTAATGGATATTATCATTTAAACACCTTATATTTTCTTATTTTATGGTTATTATTGAAATTTTTAACTATAATTCCAATTTTATCTTTATTACTTAAAATTATTGACGAAGTTTTTTTTAAGAAAATAAGTCATTATTTTTATTTTATTTTTTAAGTAGGTGGTTCCTCGTTAATAGACCAAAGAAAAAATTATTATTAAAACAAGAAATTACATTAGTATAAAAATGGGATTATTTAATAATATCTATCCACTTTGTTCAAAGAAATAATCCTTCTATGTTAATGAACTTTAATATTATTTATGGAATGTTCATTTTTATGATCCAATTATTATTTAATGTTTTTTTCAACCATATATGAATTTATTTTCACATTTAAAAAAAATTAACAATTTATTATGGAACAATTTATTTATGACTTATTATAATGGTGTAAAAGGAATCATTATTCTAAGGTTTTTTGGAAAAGATGTTTGTCCCACCAACATGAAAGTTATTTTATTTGAATATTCCTTCAAATGTTTCCATTTTTATTTTCAAAGAAAATATTTTTTTCAAAATTCAAAAAACTTTTACTTTTGAATGATAATGAAAAAAAGGGTATTTTCAAGTTTTGAAATGAATGTTCAAAAGATCTCTTAAATGTATTTTTTTATCTATATCAATTTCAATTCAATATTTTGATTCCTCACTGTTATATTATCTTAAGATACTATTCACTTTCATTATCTACATAACTTATTATGATTTAATGGTGATTCTATGAAACCCAATTAATTCCAATTAGTTAATTAAATTTTAAAAATATCATTATGATGCCTATTTTTTATATAGGTTATGATGTGATGAAATGATTTAATATTTATGGAAAACAATTTTCTTTTCTGTGGGTTAAGATATAAGGAATGGATAAATTTTTTATGATATTTTAGAAAATATAAGTATGGTTTTCATTATGTGATGGGTGGGCTCATAATTATTTGTCCCTAAAATGTATTGGTTAAATATTTATATTTCATGAGGTAATATGGATTGTAATGTGAAGTAAATTCAATTCACTATAAGAAAATTTCCAATATACTAGTCTTGGGATTAAAACTAGACTATAGAAATTATTGATTGGGTAGTTAACAAAATATGATATAATAGTCTTGGTAGTGAGCCTTGACTGAGGAAATTATTTTCTATGACTATCTATATACTACCAAACTATGGCGTATTCATATGATATGCTCTAATGAATCATGATTTATTATTGATTATTATACAATCTTACGACATATATTTTTTTTATGAAAAAACCTTATGACATGATTAATTATTTAATATATTTAACATATTGTGAATTACTTTTATAAATTATGAGTGTGTTATTACACCATTATACTCATCTTATGGTCACTTATGTTCCTTGATTGATCTCACCTATTTCTACCATTATAGAGCATCTCAGCTAACCATTTATTATGTTTCCCTTCTTGATGATATTAAGAGAGGTATTAAGTAGAGTATGTCTAGGAAATTTAATTTTTGAGAACATTGTGGGAGATGTTGAAGATCATTAATGAAATAGGTTGATTATGTGTCAAGTCTAAAAAGACACTAAAGCTTTAGGATTATATGGAATTTATTTTTATGAAATTTATTGAATATTAATCTAAAATGATGTAACGTCTATTGTGTTATACTTAGGATTCCTCACATAGGTTCTCTGGGGTTGATTATTTATTTTTTATTTTTGTTAAATAATTCACATACAATTTAGTTTTTTTATTTTGGTTTATTAATTATATGTCTTTAAAATAGAAATTATTGAATAAAAATATATATACTTAATTATGATATATTTATAGAATTGTTCTTAGATTTAATAGGTCTACACAATATTTCATGCCACACACCACATCCCAATAGGCCTTTGAGAATCACATATTTCTAGGCCTATGACAACTATTTGTTGGATTATTTTGGTATTATGAAAATATTTGGATTAATCAAATATTTTTATAAATAAGTTTTATTTAAAAATTTCAAAAATAACATTTAAAATTTTAATCATAAAATGGGTTTTAAATATTTGATATTTTTTTAGAGTAGTTTAAATTAGTGTAACTCTTGAAATTGATGTATTCTTTATATAATCAATAAAGTATTCTATATGATTTAATATTTAATGTGTTGTTAAATAATTATAGTCATGATTTTTTATCGATGTTTTATTAATAATTTAATCTAAAATTATTCGCATTCTAATATTTTTATCTATAATAGGTTTATTGATTATACTTTGTGTTAAATATTCTATCTCCCTTATTTTCAAAACATGAATTTTTTATTTTTTATTAAATTCACGATTAATATTGGTTATTTTATTGAACATATTTTTAATACTTTTAACATGATTTTATTTAGATAATATTTTTTATGTTATTTATATAGAAATTTATTAACGTGATACAAATAGATAAAATTTATATTAATTTACCCAAGAATACACCCCATTATGATAAGGGTCTAGTGATTTTTTTATATTTTTTCAATTTTAAAATAATCCACATATGTAGAAATAATTGTTATATGTATTAATTGTATCATTGGGTTATGTTTGAGATGACATGAAGTTTATGAGAACCTTATGTTGAAAAAATTTCTTATTTGATATGCAAGATGGATTTATCATGGGGAATCAAAATATTCTTATATTTCGGGGTCTGGAAATCATCATAATTAAATATCAACAGCCATAAAAGTGGAGAGTGAAATTTTAATGATAATTAACAATAATTTTAGCACAATAGATGAACATGATGAAGATCATAACATATTATTATAGATTCATCCCAATTTTTTAGGATATTAATATAATAGTGAATTGGACTATGTAATCACATGAATTACATGAACTAGTGGAAGAATGAAACTGTAATTTGTATGAAGAATGTGGAAAATACACAAAAGTTTCCTTTCTACTACTATTTAATCATATCAAGAGATTATATTGAAATAAATATAATGTAATATCAATGATATTGGAGTTCTTTCATGATTAATTCAATGAATTTAACATCCCTTAATCATTATGTAAGGGAAAAAACTAACAATCTCAATCTCAATTATAAAGAGATACATGAATGTTTCTAGTATTGTATATGTTGGAGTTAGTTGTTGAAAACAGACTAATTTATACTTTAGATTGTATGTATATTTATGGATTTTGTTATTAATAAATTTATTATCACATATTTATTGTTCCTCTATGTAACATAAATGTGATAATGAACTAGACTCCATGTCACACTAAATAGGTAATAGAAGTTACCCACTATGATGAGAACTTGGAAGCACTATAAATATATTATTAAAAATTAGTCTTATAGTCATATGATGGAATCTGATAGAATAAAAATGATTTGGACTGTTAAGAGTTTCACACCTATAAGGGGTTGAGATCCATCTCATGAATTTCTCCCATGGTAATCACCAAGATGGAAGATGATTACATGTCATTGGATATTCCTATCTTTTAATCTGTCTAATAATACTTAAACATTTACATTATTATTAAAAAATCACGAATTGTGTACTTTTATGTATTGAAAATGTAGTGATAACATATATTCATGGTGAAGTAGGATACATTGGATATGTTTTTAATGATGTGTTATTATATAATAAGTTGAGGAAGTATTTTTTCACATTAGTATTTATGGAAGTTGATATCTTAACCCATTGATTTAAATAAAACCATCAAACTAAATTCAATGTCCATGGTGAATTAATGGGTTCATTATAGATATTCAAATAAATAAAATTTGATCATATAGGATGATGAACCATGTATGAAGCAAGCTTGGGGAGATATTTAAAAAAGTTATTATATTATAAAGTCACCATTTTCATGTGGTTGTTTACATTATGAAATTATATTTGAAATCTTTGTTGACTTTAAATATTTCTAGCCACATTTTTTATAATTTAATTGGTTCCTCTTAATGCCACTGAGAAAGAATCTTATAGGGTTACAAACTTAGTGCATATATTAATCTAAATAAATTATATTTGCAATTTATTATTAAAATAAATATTATTCTCAAGAACAAGGAATAATATTTATTTTTTATTTTTTCATTGTATATATATTCTGCCGCTATTTTATGTGAGTTGAATATTAAATTAAATATTTATTTTAAATACAATGAATATTATGAATATTTATTAATTATTCAAATGAATAATATTTATTATTCTATAATTGATAAATAATAAAGAGGAAACACTAACTAATTTAATTAGTCTTTTTAGATTTATATATTATATATTATTTTAAAAATATTAATTAATTTATTTAAATAATGATCTTTATTTCATCGATAAGACATTTTCATGTCAAGGAAATAATATTCTTATTATTCTTATTATTATATGTGGGATTTACTAAATTTAATTTGAATAATTAACTGCATATGTGAAATAATTTATTCTCTAACATAACTCTATAATAATTTAATTATATTATATTCTAATATTATATGAAAGAAATTAAAATTTATTTCTTCTATAAATAATTCTTTCCATAAAGAACTTATTTAGGGTTTTAACCCCTACTCAAGAAAACCACTTCCACCACCCTCCACTATCAACCAAATACAAGATAATAAGAATAAATCCTTAAAACCTTATGGATTGTGTTGTGATCAATTGTGAGTGATGAAAGAGGATCAATAACAACACACAAGCACTAGCAGTATCATTGGAAATGATTTTATGTCATTGGATTATGTATGTATCACTACTAGATGGATTATATCCTTGGATCCTCATAGCATAATGATATAACTAACTAAATGGAATTCGGATGATCAACCTATTCTTTAAAGAAAGTACTCAAGACTAAGGTAATTCTTACTTTTAAATTTATTAAAAATTTAATTTGAAAGATACTCCCTCCTAGTTCTGCTATTCTATATCAATTTCATTTGATAAATTCATTGTTCGTGATATATATTATCATGTATATTGATGTTTATTCATTAAATATGATGATATTTATGTTGGGAATATCCCTAATAGGTGATTCTACTACATTCAAAACATTCAAGTTCAATTAAATTACTGAAATTAAAATTTATAATTATTTAATGTTACATTCCAATATGAATTTACAATGTGATTTTCATTCCTATAAGTTCATTCATAATATTATATCATCTACATAACTCATTTTTCATATTTATTCACCTTCATATAACAAATAAAAGGTTAATAATACATGAAGAACGTCCATAAAACTTATTGGAAGGTGAAAAGTATTTTAGTGTTAAAACATTCGGATGTACAAGGTGTAGCTCAATGGTATAAATTTTGTATTTCAGTTTATAGCAGCTAAAACGTTTTCTATTTTGACACATCAGGAAATAAACTTTATTTGGATTCATAAAACATTTTGTTTGGCTAGTCCAAGCTAGTATACGGATTTTTATATTAAACGGAATGTGGTTGGTGTACACATTGTTCAGTCCAGATGTTTGTGTTGTGGAACAAATGTTATAAAAGATGCATCTTGTATTTATTACACAACACGTGTGACAGACTTCCATAGAACGTCAAGGATGCACATCATGTAGTTTTTTTTACACATTGTATAATTCATAAATTTATGTGTATGACTTACAAATGTATCCCTTAGGCATCTATCATGGATATGGGAAGAAGATGTTATGAAATTTCATTCTTTTATACAAAATCTTTAATCCATTCCTTTCTACAAGATGCACTCTTCAAGCCCAGTTGTATACGACATAATTAATTTGACATGAAAAGAGAAATAATTATAATATTAAATATAATTAATGTACATCTATTTTTATTTAATTGAAGTATAAACCTTGTGATAATTTATAAACAAAGATAAACAATAAATTAATTTTTATGATAAATTAAAAATTACACTTCATATATATTCATTTAATTCCATATACTTCGTGTTTATTAAAAGTATTACACATTTTATGATTTACATGTGTTTTTTGTCATTTATTTGGAGTAAATTCTATGTAATTATGTATCATATCATCCACACGACATGAAGTTTGAGAATAGAGTACACGATGATGAACATACTAGGTAGTTAAAATAACAATATTTCATGTAGCTTCCATATACATTCCATTAATATAATTAATTTTAAATTGATTTAATTTATTTAATTTCATTAACATTATTTTGGATGGGAATCTTAATGAATTTTTTGATGGATATTAAAATTAATTAAATAATTTATTTATTTATATTAACAATTAATTTATTTATCTCATATATTAATTATGAATGATTTTAATTAATTATAGATTATTAAATGTGTATATATTGAATGTGTGGATGATCTCGACCGACCTGTGTATATTATGTATTATTTTTAATTTAATTATTTCATGGGTTTTTAAAATTAATATTAGTAAATTAATATGGTCTCATAAGATTCATCTTATCCTCTTAATATGTAAGTATTTTCATATCTATCATTTCATCTATGTAAAATATGTAACCATTCCATTTATTACCCTTACTGCGTGTGGGTAAATAACATGTAATGATTTATATTATAGATTATTGTAGGTAGATCAAGATATAATTGAGGTGAAATGAATAAGGTGGTACACTGGATAGAGGGTGAATAATATAATTCAAGACAAGACCCACTCATAGTGTATTTCTCTTGGGTTAATGGTTTTTTTAATATCACCTACAAAAATAAACCAATAAATAAATCTCATGATCATGCCACATATTTTTTCTCTTTCATGGTTATTTATTTTATGGATGTTTTATATTGATCACATAAATTAATTAATTAAATAAAAAACATTCAAATATGGAATAAAATAAAAGGATTTGTGAAATTATTTTATCATTACATAGTTAATCGCTTAGATCAAATCCACTTAATATTAAAAAGACATGTAAAAGTATAAAATAAAATAATTCATACATTATAAAAAATCCTTCAAAAGTTTATTAAGTGATAATTTTCCTTTCATTACATAAGTTACAAATAAAACCATACTTTAATGTAATTTTCTAACCAAATTCATGGTTCATTTAATTATAGAGGAGTTTTAACTAATGGTTTTGGTTAACATAACTATGTGGAATCAACGGTTGAATGATAATGTAGGTCTTGGTTTTACTCATAGGTAAGTTATAGGAAATAAAAATATAGATTTCATCATTGGGGGGTCCACTCAATAGATCAAGGGTCTGAAATCCCACAGTTATCAAAACCGCCTACCGAAATACCATTGAATAAATTTTCTAGCTAAATTCTGGGTTTTGAGAAAGTAAAGAGGGATCCATTCCACTAGATTGTAAATGTGATAGAAAATTTGTATTACAATGGTGATAGTCATTGAAACATTATAAAATAATTGCAGAATAGTAAGGAAATAAAATTTATCCCATCTCAAATATTTTTTTAGTAATGTCAGGTATTAGAAATATTATTTTATTATCTAAATTTTAAATAAAAATTTCATCAATAATTTTATACCTGAAAACTATATAGGGAAGTATATTATTTTTTCTGGAAGTAACTTCCATGAATTTTAGTAATCCTTGTTCATTTTATTACTCTAAGAATAAAATATTTACATAAATTAATATCTATTTTTTGATCCAACTGTTAAGGAGTTGATTGATGAAGAGTTCTTTGTCTAAAAACAATTTAGTGATGAACTATATGTTTTGTCTTTGATGATATCATTCATGTTAAGAAAACTCAATATGTTTAATGAAATAATGGATATATATATATATATATATATTTACAAATAATATCTTTTATCTTTATTGGGATAGATCTATATAAGAGTGGTATGAGATCTTCAAGGCACCCTTTAAGAGAAAACAAGGATAAGGTGTATCAGATAGACCCCATGTTTTCAAACATATTTCCTACATATATAACTGAGATTTTATAGTATTTATGCTACCTAAATAATTTTTCACTAGTTTTATAATAACTATAGTCCACAAAATCATCTCCATATTTTTTGTGAACATCATTATAAAAAACATTGATAAATCTCCAATAGATTTCATTAATCTACTTCACTATATTAATTTTTTTGAATCATTAAAATAATTTTGTTATTAAGTTTAAAAAAGGGAATAGAGAATAAAAAACCCTAAGACTGAGTCTAATTCAAAGGCTTCTTCAAAACACCCATTACAGAAAAGGAAGATTAAGGGGAAATTAAAGGGATTAGGATTTCCTTTTTTTATGCCTTAAGATGGTACACTAAAAAATTACTTCACCAATACAATGTATAAATAGGAAACTTCAGTTGTTATCATTATTATGTTAAATATATCTATTTATATAAATTGTTTATTAAAAACAACTTATGGTGCTCACATTATAATCCAATTATAGGACAAAGTAGATTTATAATATTTTCACAAGGTGAGGTGGATCTATAGTCCACTAATTGTGATAGACTCATTTTGGTATTTATTGGATATTATAAACTCATATTGTTGTCTAGATTTATATTGGTCTCAAAACTCTTATTCTTTGCCAAATGTTGCCCAAAACATTATTTTTTTCTCTTTTCTTGATATAGATAGTTTTATTTCTAAATTTAGAAATATAAATTTATTATTTTATAAAGTAATATTCTTTATGCTAAAGAAAATTTAAATAATAATATATATATATTGGATTGCATTAACTAAATAATGGAAACCAATAATGAATTAGGTTTTCATGACATATATCTCACCCATATGTGGATTCAAAGACTAGGTAATGTAAATGAAATGATATTAACTAAATTATACCATGATTTCTATTTATAATCATTTTAAGTAAATCTAATTGAAATATTTCATACTTTTGAAAGTAAAAATGAAGAAATATCTATTTGGTGTAAAGGGTGAAAGGGATATCACGTATCTAGGTTTTTTATGAAACTATGTGGAGAACATTTCCTATTGAAGAAATTTGTGGATACTCATACTCCATAAATTTTAGTAATTAAATTAGTATATATTGAAATATATACATAATGAGGTATAATATATATTCTTTTAAAAAATTCAAGGAATAGAATAATGAAGGTGATAACCAACTTTGTATGAACATAAATAAACATTTATTAGAACATGATGGATAATATATTAAATTATATTTCATTGATTATCTTTAGGATTTGGGATATTATATTTACTCACTCATACCTATTTATGAGAGGGTAATAGTTTAAGTGAAAGGAGGAATATAACCTTGTAAGATATGGTGAGATCAATAATGAGTCATGAAAGTATTTTTGTGTATAAATTACTAATTTTGGAATACATTCTAAACTGATTGTCAATTAATGAAGTAAACAGTGTTTTATTGATTTTTTAGAGTGGAAACAAACCTTCTTTGTTTAATTTATATTCTTGGGGTTTGGAAACATTTGTTAAGAACATTTCAAGTTAAAATATATTACCCAATTTTATTTAGTGTACCTTTACAGGATATCCAATGATAAATAAAAGGTATTACTTATACATATCCTTCGAAGGGAAGGTAATAGTGTAAAAAAAATCCATATTTTTTCAGTGTTACTAAAATTATAAAATATAATGTGGGAATGCAATATACTTTGATAATGTTTCAAGAGTTTACATAAAAACATATTACAAAAATCCTAGTAGAAGTGGATGTTCCAAAGACACAAGTATGGTATAGGATTACAATAGATAATAGGGAACTTGAAAGATGTGTTTTATTAGTTACTACTGATGGTGAATAATTATTAGTTGAAAATAATGAACCTATAACCTAATATAAAGAAGTAAGTGTTATAGAATCTATTAATTAGAATGAATCCATGAATACTAATATAGATTTTGGGTTTTAAAAAAATGTTTCAATTTTGGTAGACCCTCATGGGGATGTAAATATCATTGGTTAATAATGGTTATTTAAGAATAAACTAGATATGGATGGATAAGTTATTGCCTAAAAAGCATGAATCATTTCAAAGGGTTTATCCATCATCAAGGTATATACTATGAAGAACCACTTCACCTTTGGAAATACTTAAATATATAAAAACATATAAATTTCATGGAATGCTAACATTACTATGTGGTTTGGTATATAGTTTTCAAAGTAGGTTTTTTTAATAAGAACCTTTAGCAAGATGTCTATATAACACAACATGAATGGTTTTTGACCCCAAAGGATGCCAAAATGGTACAAAAATTCTAAAGATTCATTTATGGATTAATGAAATAATCATGGTTATATAAAATGTTGTTTGATAAATCCAATATATAATTTGAATTCATAAAAATCAATTATGATAATTGTGTCTAAAATATATTTAGTGGGAGTGAATTAATTTTTTAATATTATATATTAATGAAATATTAATTATTTGAAATGACATACCATTCTTACATTTGGGTAATACAGTGTTGAACACAAGCTTCTCCATGCAGGACATAGGTAAATTTTCATATAATATTAGGATCATGATCCTTTATGATATATACAATAGGATAGTTGGAAAAAAACCAAGGTATGTATATTGAAAAGATAATAAATATATTTTCTTCCCAATGTCATGTGGTATCCATATCTCTAAGAAAATGTATCCTCAGACACATGAGGAGAGACAAAGGATGAAAATAGTCGTATACACATCATTGATGGTGTTAGACATTTATGAAATGTTATTTATCAGGAAATATTTTTCCTATATCTTATGTGTAGTTGGAAAATACAAAAAAAACAAGACACCTACATTGGATGGTAGTTAAGATTCATAAATTATATGAGGTTTTCTAAGGATATGTTCTTAGATTATGGAGGAGATAAGGAACTTTTCATTAGGGGATATATAGTTACTAGTTTATAGTTAAATTAATATGACATAAAACAATAATAAGGATATATCTTCACTCTCAATGGAGGTTTCATGAGATGTAAGAGGTAAAACAAATTCATTGTTTTCAATTATATAGTACTCTCTTTGTATATTGTGGATTTTTATATATCCAAAGAAACCATTTGGATGTGAAACTTTATTTATGATCTTGATTTTTGATTTTAGTTATTAGTATCTTCTAACATTGCACTATCAAGATATTGTAATGGTGGATCTTACCAAGAATCTATGGTCACAATAGTGGAAAAAATACATTAGAAGTATCATAACATGAGTAATTTTTCATAGAAATATGATTTCAATGTATGAAGAGTTTCCTTTGAATAAAAAATGGTGGTCCCATGGAGTAAATCCATTTATCAATAGAAGTGTGAATATAATGTGAGATATAGTGACATGTGAATATCACAAGGCTTGAAAAAAAATTATTTCCTATTTTAAAATGAAGTATAATGATCATCCTAAGTTGTCTCCAAATAGTATCCCAAAAAAATTAGTTTCTTAAAATATAATTAGAGAAAGAGAATTTTTTAAATTGTTTTTTTTTTAAATAAGAGAAAATAATAAAAATTGAATGAAAACATTAATATGAGAATGGATATCAGGTATGGTAATTTTTTATTATGATTTTTTCATTATTACATGCTATCCAATACTCTTATTCTATCATGATTAATGAGAGAATTGTTATTTTATTCCTCATAGTATGTTGGTAAAATACTGATAATGAGAGTAAGCCCTGCAAAAATTTCATTTTAGTATACCATACTTCCATGTGTGATAGAGTATTAGAAAATAACCTTAATTGACTTTATTAATAACTAATTGAGACAGGTTTACCCTAGAAAATCAAGTGTGTTCACAACACCTCCCACATGTACAAATGATCATTAAATTCATCACCACTAAATCTAGGACTATTCAATTGTATAAAAACAAAATTCTAGTGGAGTGAGATAATTATATTTATCATAGTAAATAACAATAAAAGAATGTAAAACCAAATATTTTCATACATTGTAATAAAAATAGCTATTAGAATATTTAAAACCAACATAATTGAAGAAAAACCATTATTCCAAGAAGAGGAGGAAATATAGAATTATAAAAAGTAAAACCTCCCCTTCCCCATGTACAGATAATTTTACCCATGAATTTGATCTATATATGATAAGAAGGGGATATATGATTCCATTAAATAACTAATAAAATATGAAAATAAAGAACATAAAATTTATTCTTCGGAATATTCCCCTCTAAAGATTGAAATGTTTCTACACAACATATGGAAGAAACTAATAATAGATATTCTTAAAATATATTTTTACATTTCATAGATATAGACCCAAAATATTTAAAACACATTTTATACATGTAAAATAAATTATGCTCTATTATATAAATATATATATTTATGGCTAAATAGAATCTTTATATTCCTCTGTCTTGATACATGAAACAGATTGATTATGATCTAATTTATCCATGAAATTTAATTCACACATGCACCATTAATTAATAATCAGTATTAAATTAAAATAACTTTATTTGGTTTCCTATGATCAAATATTTTCTTAATTTAATGCTATTTTTTCTACTCCATCTGCAAAACAAATTCCACATATATTGATTTATTTGGGCCCCATGGATTTATAATTTACACATGGTCTAGTTGAAGAAGTTAAAGCCCGTGTACTATGGAATCATAAAGAAAGAACCTATAAATTTGGATAATTATTACAGAAATGTTAATCATAATATATTTAATTAATTTAAAATAGTTAAAATTTCTGAATTAATAAATTTTTACATTTAAGCTCAAAGATCCCTGAATTAAAAAATGATGAAATTCGGCTCAAATTGATAAATTGGTTGGGTTTAAATAATTGAAATACATATAAAAAATAATTGAAATATTGGATATATATATTACCCCACACATATCAATTTTACTTTTGGATAACTAAGCATCAAAATCAAGTCAAACAAAATTTTTAACACATACCTATTAAATCCACCGATTTAACGCCATGAAAATAAAAGATAACATAAATCCTTAAAAATAACTATTCCAAGTTCTTCATTCAGATAATTAATTCCATTTCAATATAATTTTTCCTCCTATACATAGAAAACAAATTTATCATGATAGGCTTACCTGATAACACAAATTTTAATTTTCCAAATGGAATTTTTTAACACCCCAATATTTTGTGATTTATTTTTTCGAATTAATTTAATCTTTTTGATATATTTCATTTCATGCAACACTATAAATAATCAATTTTATATTAAAGAACTATGTTTGGACTATAATTATTAAATTAAATATAAAGGTTATATTTCTATTTATTAAACATCAAGGTTAGATTGTCTTACACACAATAAAGACTTTCCTCAATGACTTTCACAATACGCATGATCGAGTGTTACAGAACAATGATAAATTATTAAAATATATAAAATAATATATATCCTAGCTGCTAAAATAGATTTTATTAATAATATTAACTAAATTATGTAAATATATAGACTTCAAAAAATATAAAATTAATTAATTATTTAGAAATGAAAATAAGAACCAAATTGAATATAAAGAGAGTATTTTTATAGAAAACATTTATTATGACCAAAAAACTATTATAATCCTAATAAATTAAATTAATTACAATTATTATGTTTTACTATTGGAATATATATTTTATATATTCAATTAATTATTTTTTATAGTCATTCAATATAGTTTTCATACATAATATATGAAAACCCCCCAGTTTTATGCTTAAAACATATTTTTTTAAAGGTAGTTTTATCGCCTTTTAATAAAAAACCCCATTTTAAATCTAATTTTTAGAAATTTTATAAATTTAATATGTAAAAAATAAACATTATATTTTGAATAGAAACATAAAAAATTATGTTAATAAAAATATTTTTTATTTTTTCCTCAGGTTTGATTTTTTATGAATAGTTAAAAATAATGGATTTTACTTCAAAACATATTTTAAATAAAATTTATTTAAATGGTTAAATTATATTTTAAAATGGTTTTAAAGTTTAATTAGATACTTTTTTACCAATTATTCTAATTTAGGTCATTATAATCAATTTCACATTGAAATTGAATATAAAAACATCGAAAACAATTGAACATTTTTACTTTAAAACCCCACATTATCGACCCAACTATGGGATTAAATTTAAATTAAATTATTCTATTTCTATGTATGAAATTTAGAAAAATGGATTTAATATTTGGAATCAATATAATTTAAAATAATTGCAACTTATTTTTTGAGTGAAAATATTAATGAACTAATTAAGATTAATTACAATTATTATGGTTAAATTATGCTTCAAAAAGGACTAATCCATTAATTTGAGACACTAAAATACCTATACACTTTTCATAAATCCATTTTTGGGAAATATTTCATATATATCTTCTCTCTTATCAAAATTTGACCATTACTGATCTTGTTTTTATGAAATACATTTTTGGGTTCCTTTCTTTTAAAATATTACAATAGATTTGACTACTCCTCCATTATAAAAGGTATCATATCCTCCCACTTTTTCACACCTCTATAAGCAAATATCCTCAACCAAAAATCTTACCAAGTTACTATATAACATCTCTCCCTTCCTCTTATAGGTCTCATTTGGTTATAAATTCTTAAAAGGAAACCCTCTTGTGCAAACCAAAAGGATTTACCCAATTAAGAGGTAAAACCTTCTCTCAAACTCCTTTCTTTTATTTTCATTATATAATCTCTAAAATATTCTTATTCCATGATAATATAACAGCCCAAATAACCTAAATATACTAGGATTTTTTTATTTAATTATTTTTACCAGCTCCTATACACACATCTATCTAATGGATAACGAACATATTGTTTACGTGTCGGTGGACTACCACCTCGCTAAATGTAGATTGTTCAATTTTCCTTTATCAAATATCATGGTGGAAATTATGATGGAAAATATATTTATATATTTTTTATATGAAATATATTATGTATTTTATTTTTTTAATTATTTTACAACAACAAAAATTTATACTTTACATTTTGTGTTAATACGATAATTTCATTTGAGGAAGTGTGAACTACCGCCCACTCAGGCGATGTGATTCATTCATACACTACATGGAATGTATTAACGATTGATTCAATAAATATATATATATGATATATGTGATATAATAAAACTAATATAAAAATTATATATATATACATATTTATACATATATATGACTTTTACTTTCATTCTATCAACACAACAATTAAAAAGAAATAGCATTCATGTGTACGTAAAACTTGTTGTCTCCTTGAAAAGTGTATTAGATTTAATACATCTATATTATTTGGATTATTATATTACAAATATTCTAGATATACATGTTATTTATATCATTTTTTATATTTTTTAATAATGATATATGTATAAGGACCAATGATATAAAAAATTATAACACATGTGAAGAACAAAGCAGAAAATTATCCAAAATAAAATCTTAACATATGATGGTAAAAAACTAGGTAATATAAGGTCATAATAAAACCAAATATTTTATAAGATAAAATAATATGGTTCTGTATATGATGTATAATAAATTGTTTTATTATTATACAGTTATTTTTTATGAGTACAATGAGATTCAAGACACAAGGTATAGGGATTTTATCTCACATTTTATTTTGGTGAGATACATGCAATGTTCACCACTCTTTCCTTTTTAGTAGTGTATGTATTAATCATGAGAGTATTACATTTATCATATACATAAATTTATGATAATTAACATGACCATTTTATGTAATTTATTTCATGGGGATTAAGATTCAAAATTTACCAAATGGGTTAAATAGTGTGTTTTCAATTTACGTTCTTTGAGAATCATATTTATTTATGCACAAAAATTCTTCATCGAGGTGTATATACTTCTATTTTATATGTTATTTAAGGAATATCATTCATTTCATGACAATTTAAACTTTAGTTAGTTTTATTTTTCTTACATTAATAGTATGACCCAATGAAAGAATGTGGAAAGTGTTCATCGAAGCAATCTCATCGCTTTTTGAGAATATTAATGATTATGTGTCTTTAATGGATTATTATAATCCATATCTCATGAATATTTATGAGTTTACTTATCCTCTATTTTTAAATATATCCTCATGCATTAGTTACATTTTTCTACTCTTTGGTACATATGAAACTTAAGAAAATGTTTTTACGAAAATATAATCAAACCTATCTCTCCAATCAGAAATCTATATTCCATCAAAATAATGATATCCAAAGAGGGATTACAAGAATATTATAATAATATATTATAACCATTAAAATAAATTTTTACCCTTTTTATTTGTTACCAATGTTTTCAAATACATTTTATTATCATCTTCCGTTCAAAGAACTTTTCTAAACTTTTTACCATGTAAATTTAATATTATTTTACCTCATACGACTTGTATGGATTTACCAGCCATCTTTTATTTGAATCAATCATTTAATATTTAAAAGGATATATTTTAAAAAATTAGTTTTATATGATATTTTCAAATAAATTTTTTCAAATAGTTTTTAAGATACTTTAACAATTTTTCATGTAAAATTTTTTTGAAAACATTTTCGATATTAATTTATATGTTTTTATGGTTTTTTTAAGGAAAATGTTTTTTAAAAAATTTAATGTTTATTTTATATGTTTTCAAAAAAGAACGTTTTTAAATTGATTTCAATTATTATTTATAAGTTTCCAAGGAATATTTAATGAAATTTATTTTCAAATGGTTTTTTTATTGAAAGTAATTTTTCAAAAAAGAACAAATATTTTCCTCAAGAAACATGTTAGAATGATATTTAATAATTATTTTCCATCTATGTTAAAAAATGTTAATGTTACTCATGCCTTTATAGGAAATAATCTAAAGGTTTCATTCATATCCTTTCTTTGAATGGTTAATTCTTGATGAAATTGTCTTTATAAAAACCCATTTATCGCTAAAAAGATATATGTTTATGAACTCCATCTCACTTTCATGGGATATGATTTGATAAAATGATTTTGAAAACTCTATTTTTCTACATGATAAGATATGATTACAAGTTTATGACACCTATCCCATTTTATAATATATAATATTATTGTTTTTATGATTTTGTGGTACATGTACGTATGATTTCATTAAGAGATGGGTGGGACATATATCTTCCTCCAATGCATTCTGTAAATTTTTATATCCCATGAGATAGACATGTATGTAATGGTAAATGAACTCAGTTTAGTAATATATGGATGCAATGGGGGTTTTCTTGGTTAAGTAATATTGGTTTAGAATAAGGGTTTGTCCAGTTTAGTAATACAGGGCCAACCGAATGCTGTAAAGGATGTTTTCCACTAAGATGGTCTTATTAGTGATGCCTTGTTTACTATGGTAAATTATGTTTTCTGATTATGTGTTTTCCACAATTCCATGTTTTATTACTATTTTATGATTTCATGTCTGATGTTCTTTTTTACTTATGATTAATTTCTTATGAACTACCATGATTTATGCCATTATTCATCAATATGATCATTATTATGTAGGGTATGATCTTTTATTTAAATGATCATGTTCTTATACCCTTATGCACATTATTATTCTCGCATATCTCTTTTATTTACCCTTACTAAGAATTTGAGCTCACCCCTATGTATTTTTCCTTCTACAGGTTATGGAGATATTTTTGTCTATGAAGGGTTCTAGTCAAGAAGAACCTTGTTGGAGATAATGTAGCACAATTATGTACTGGTGTTTATGTTTCCAAGTTTCAAAAGGCATTATACTAATATAGTCTTTGGGTATCTATTTTTATACGTTTTTAAGTAATCTCCAAATGTAATTTAATGTCTATGTATGTTAAGAATGGGTCATTATAGTTGGTATTTGAGTAATGATTTAGTTAACCTTTGGAAACTAGGATAATACCACCCTAGTGAGAACTCAAAGGAAATATCTAAGGATAAGTATAATCATAGGGAAAAGTGTAGGAAATTGTCCTAGAATTTTGGTAAATGGTAGTGTGAGTGGTTTCCTAAAAATAAATCCCTATTTGGATACTATAAATGGATGTGTCTCTAGATCAGATATACCTTGGTGTAACAACTCTGAAAAGATATTTTAGCCCTGAAATTAGGTAATCTAGTACATGAAAACAGGTCTCCCAGCACATCTAGTTTTACACTCTGAGGGGATATGATTTGATAATTCACAAACACTTGACAAAACATTATGAATTACTTGAGTAGAATATTACTATGAATAACCTAATATGATCCTATGGAGTTATAAATTAAGGATGGTGTCATGATTTAGATATCCTATAAGTAATTCTTGTCATGACTTTGTGGTTGTTTTCTATGATAAGTAATTCTTACACTGTGCTTCTGGTTTTATTCAATGGAGGGAACCGTAAGGAACATGATTAATGATGAATGTGATGGGTTATTTTCTGATGAGTAGTCATGTTGGATGATCACAAGGGTGAATGATGTTGTGATCATGCCTAATCATTTTTCATAGATGTAAAGACCCATATAATTCAAGGGAATTTTTTTTCTAATTTTCTTAGGGATTTTACAAGAACGTAGTTTCTGACGGTGCCTGATTCCAAGGCCTGGTGTGCCCGGAATCAATTTCCGAAGTTTGGCTCGGGTACATTCAGGGAACGAACGAGCAGGTTTTTCTAACTTTTGAACCAGTGCTTGGAATCGAATTCCGAGGGCACCGATGGAATCATAGTGCCGGTATTTTCTTAGAAACACCTTTTTCGGAGTTGTGTTTGCTCGGTTGTGCTTTTAAATTTATGGGGTTTAAGTTATGAAATAAAATTAAGTTGTACAACAATTTTATTTCATTTCACATAAAGCTGCTTAAAGACCACTTTATGCTACATAAGCTGGGTTGAAGCGGATAGGGTGCAATTCAAAATATCCTACCCACTTGGTAGGATATTTGTGAGGTGGGACCCACAAGAGACCCACCATTTCATTTCTTCTTAAGTAACGCACCTGAACCCCCCTATTAAACGTAGTCAACTGATGTGTTTCCTTAATTTCATAACGCTTCTATTTAATTGGGTTGTTAAGTTTTACAATTAATTCTTTGAAATTAATTGTGAGGGTTATGTCATTTGAAATTTGAAATCGTTGGCGGAAAACAATAAATTAAGGCCTTAGCCTCATTTTATTTTTGGGTTGGGAAGCGTTGCGCTGAGTTTTCCTCTCCTCCTCGTCCTTCGCGAAGAACACGAAGAACGCGCCACCACTGACAAAGAATGCTCGTTTTCCTTCCACGGAATGTTTCACCTTCCGCGGAAACACTCTTCAACGGATCTTCTTCTTCCCCTTCATCGTCAACGGATTGACGAACAAGCTCGGAAGCGGAATCGGGTAGCAAGCGATGACGGCTTCGCCTTCCCTCGAGTCGGACGAACGCCGACGTCCCCCTTCGACGTCGTCATCCTCGCGACGCCATACCGCGACGAACCTCGAACGACGACGCATCCTTCCGATTGGATTATACCCAAGGTAGGGAATTGTTTATGAAATATTAATGAACCCCATGCTACTTACTTCTAAGTCAAAGAACGCGGATCAAATAAACATTAATTTGATTAACGAAGATTATGTTGCGAGTTGGGTTTTATTTTGGTATTCTCTTATCTTTTGAGAAAAAAACAACGAGCACAGACCAACTAATTCCGGGTTGATCTGTGGATCGTTCGTACAAGTGGATCGATGTAGGGGTTTAATTTTATTTATTTTTGTTCGTGAATACCAACTTGACGATCTCTGTGGATTTTAAAACCAATTTTTATTGAATAACGCGAGGGGGCCAGACCGCACAAACATGGTCGACCCTCCTCCTTTTTTTCATGTTGGTTCCTTGTGGATTGAAACGGGAAAGGTGTAGTGTTGTCGCACCATGCGGAATCATACAAAAAGAAAATGTGTGGTGTCGTCGCGTCGTGCCCTGAAAATAAGAACAAGGACGCGACGTCGTCACGCCACATCGAAGAAACCCGAAGACATCTGCTGACGGAGTCGGGCCGCGGCGAAGGGGCGCGGCGCCAACGCGCCGTGCCGGAGAACCACGAAGACGGCGCGTTACGTTTTTGGCGTGCAGATTGACAGGCGATGACAAATGAGGCTGCAAGGTAATTTTGAGGCCTTTACAGTGAAGGTCAGGTCCCAGGAGGTCCATAGGTGAAGACGTCAGGAGAAACGGACCACCGGAGCGCGTCTGGTGGTCAGCGGAAGGCGGTGGCAGTGCGCCACGCCGGCGCAGCGGCGCCGGCGACCGGCGGCAGCGGCGCGCCGTCGGAAGGGAGGCGGCCGGCGGTTCGCCGCCGGCCTCAATTAGTGGAGAATGGCAGGGGAGCCGCGCACCCCACCCGCGGTGTCCGCTCGGCCGCGCGGGCTGAGCCGCGGCCGGCCGGGTCGGCCTGGGCCCAGGACCCCCGTTTTCAGACCACTTTCGGTCAAATGCCCATATCTTGAGTTGTAGACCTCTGATTGATGTGCTTCCAGTGGAAACGCAATCCTTGGATCGATACCGTCGTTTTGTTATATCGCACTCAAAGTTTCGGAACACTTTGGGTTCGTTCGAGTTGGTTCGGATATGAAACCAACCGGGCCCTCAGAGCGGAAACACTCATATCTTGAGCTTCGGACGTCCGATTGACGTGACGTTGACTTTGATGATTCCCTCTAATTGAGACGAATATTTTGGATTACTCCACTCGAGGTTTGGATGTCGTCGGTGTGCGGTCGGGTTGGTTCTCTCACGAAACCAACCGGGCCCCTGGAACGAAAAAGTCAATAACTCACAGACAGGGCATCTGATTGATGCGCCGTCTGTCTCGTTGAATTCCTCTTGATGAGATGGAACTTTTGGCATACTTTACCCGAGTTTTGGATGCAGTTGGATAGTGGTCGGGTTGGATTGTACCCGAAATCCAACTGGGCCCCTGGAACGGAAAGGCTAATATCTTTCCGACTGGATGTCCGTTTGACGAACCGTCAGCGGCATTGGTGATCATGTCGAGAAACGGTCCACTTGAGTATACCCTATGAGAGATCGGGGTAAAGTTGAGATACAGCCGGGTTGGTTCACACACGAAACCAACCGGGCCCTTGGGACAAAAAGGCTAGTAACTCACAGACCGGGCGTCCGATTGACGCGCCGTCTGTTGCATTGAGACCCCTATGACGAGTTGGTCCTTTGAGATACTTCTTCGTGGGACTTTGAGATACTTGGAGTATCGACCTGTAGCTCGTGGAGAAGACCCTCCTAGAGATGAGCGTGCCAAGTACAAGGACCGTGTAGCCGACTAAGACCTGACGACTCCTTGACTGACTCGACTTGGAGTGAGTCGACTAGCCTAGTGGAAAGATCACTACTTTGTTTGGGTGCAGACCCATGGAGGACGGAGCACTACCTGTGTGACAGTGCAGATCCGCGGTACTCGTCCGTAGAGTACCTCAGTAGGCTACTAGGGGGTGTGCACTACTTTATTTGGGTGACATACCCCAGCGGGAAGAACTACTGTGTTTGGGTGGCTGACCTGCGGTACTCGACAGGAGGAGTACCTCAGCAGTCTTAGGTTAGTGAGAAGTACCTCAGAGTCGTGACAGGACCATTGTACACTCCAGATACAGAGCTCTTCAGCAGTTATGGTTTCGATAATGAAAATCCTGGTTTGAGCTGAATCTTTTGACCTTTGTGTTTACCTCATGATTGAGATGGGTCACTTGATAACTTAGGTATATGTATGGGCATATACCTGGGTAGTGGTTATCTGTTGATTTCACAATCCTTGTGTTTCCTCGTGATTGAGATGGGTTACTTGATAACTTAGGCATATGTATGGGCATATACCTAAGTAGAGGTTATCTATTGAGATCTTCTTTGTGGTTATCCTTGTTGGTTTAGTGAGACCTTGAGGGTCTCGAGGTCCCTACTGAGTATCGTTATACTCACCCCTGCACGGTCTATGCCCGCACCTCGTTGTGTTGGTTGTAGACGACAGGCAGTGCTGACGGAGGCCAAGTGTTCCAGGACTGGACGGTACCCGGAGGTGGACTACACGACGAGTCAGTACCCGGAGGTGGACTACACGACGAGTTAGTACCCGGAGGTGGACTACACGACGAGACGACACACGGAGGAGGTTGATGGAAGAGAGCATGGAGGAGGCTATCTGTACCTACCCTTCAGGTAGGATCCGTGGTGGATGACCAGGGGCTGAGCCATCTGTACCTACCCTTCAGGTAGGATTCGTGGAGGACGACCCAGGAGCCACTTCAGTCCTTCCAGCTGTTATCTTTTCTATTGTACCTGTTCATTTGTAGTTGTACTTTCTTTTGGGTTTGTATTCTGGCCCATTTACTTTTCAGCACTTCTCTTGTACTTAGTGTTTACTTTTTTCTGTTTGCTTACTCTATGGTGCTTCTTTTCTTTTATAAAGGAAATGCCTTCCCAGTTATCGGGATTTACATCTTTGGTGCTAGTCGTCAGCCCCTGGTCTATGGAAGGCGGGCTTGGGGTAGTCACGGCATGGGCCCCGAGGATGGGTCATGACAAATTGGTATCAGAGGAGTCGGTTCTACCATAGAACTTATAACTCTAATATTTTCTTCCTGTGAAGCAATAGTGTTAAGAGTACCGAGTGTGGTTTTCAGTTCAGGGAGTCCAGTGTTGGTGCGGGCGGCCGACGTATCCATACACCAGGACCCTGACAACTAATTTCCGACTTTGTGCATGAAAAAACTGATTGCGTGTGTATTTCTAGAAGTTTTTAAATATCATCTCAAACCAGGTCAGCTCACCAGGTATAAACGTTTGACCGCGTCACGATGTTTCTTTCAGGATTCCTTTTCACGGACGACCTGCTAGAGCCCGAAGGGATGTGCGTGCTAACAGCCTATCGAGCGTTGAGGCTTCGGTACAGGCCCTTCTTGTAGTTGAGGCACCAGCGGTACTACCATACGTTGGGCCACTGATGCCACCAGCCCCAGCAGTAGGCGATGCACGCCACTTGAGCGCGCTGCACGAGTTCCAGAGCCAAAGACCACCCAGGTTCCGGGGAGAGACGGACTCGCAGGCGGCTGAGGATTGGCTAGAGGCTGTGGTGAGAGTCTTCAAGCTAGTGGGGACGCCGAGAGACTTCATGGTGATTTTTGCTACCAGCCTTCTTCAGGCAGCATCAGGCAGGTGGTGGAGCCACTTGTTCCAGTTTTGCGACGGGATGACCTTTGCAAGGGAAGACTTTGAGACCTTCTTCAGGGTGGAGTTTGTGCCAGTATCTCTACACCTGGAGCGTGTACAAGAGCTTCTGCCTTTTCCGTATGGTTTTTGATCAGTTAACGAGTCATCTATGGGCAGTAGACAGATGATGCAGAGGTCCACGAGGACCAGACCAGTAGTTGGACAATCTCAGGTTTTAGGACCGGTGGTGCAGGGCACTCGAGGTGGGAACCGAGCTACGCGTGCCAGAAGTAGGCAGTTTTACTCACGCGGCGGGAAGGGTCACCTGGCACGTGACTGTCCGACTCCTCGTACAGTTGATCTACAGGATTTGGAGGAGCCACCGAGGAAGAAGCTGCGGCGAGTTCTTGAGCAACAGCCGAGCAGTGGACAAGGTAGTAGAGCTCTGGGAGCAGGTGGACAGGAGAGGAACTAGTGGATACATCCCTTGTACTTCTAGTTCCATGTTGCTATTGTATTCATGTCTTTGTACTATGAGCTGCAATAAAAAAAGACACTTATCTTTTTTTGCTTTCCTGTCCTTTTGTTTGGTTGATACTGAGTGGTCCCAGTTAAAACTGTTGACTTGACCCTCACTTTCGATATTTCTACTGGAGGAGACCCAGTGACCTCACACTGATGCTGACAGTGTGACTTGACCCTTAGAGGTGAGATTGATAGTTGGATCTCTTGGTAGTTACGTCGAGGCCTTACGACGTCATCCATGGCATGAATGCATCCTTCATGTCAGGATTGACTGTATTAGGCAATGGGCATGGTTCATCCAGGGGTAATGAGACCGAGTTTCTCTTTTTGGAAAAGGAGAAATTTTAACAGCTCTTCCGGATCGTAGGCAAAGAAGGTGCAGATCATCCAGGAGCGGATGAAGACTGCACAGTGCAGTAAGAAATAGGAAACTGGTGCCAGTCTTAGAGACACAGGCATGTTATATGTTTCAAGAAGTGGAAGCTTTAAGGATAGATGAGTCTGTGAAGAAGCAGACGTGGAGGCAGAGCTAGGAGAGCAGTATGAGGTGGTTTACATCTTAACATGTTACAACCACCCACCTTAGTTATTCCCGCCAGGCTCAGGGAGCTGTAGGGCAGAGGAAGAGAGTGTGGCTACGTGGGGTTATGGAGTGTGACCCAATGGCTCTAAAAATGATTCAAGCTACAGTCTGTGTCCACTACTAGCTGTTGTAATAACAGACGTCGATATGAATCATTCCTCGCTTTCACAAATCTTGTTCCAGACCTAGAGTTTCCGGTAAGCTGTGGATTGACCCTCACATCTGGAGATACCTTGGGAGGAGACTCGATAATCACACTTACGCCGATGGTGTGGTCAGACCCTCGAGGCGAGAGTTTCGGTTGGAATCTCTTGGTGGCAGCGTCGAGGCCTTACGACGTTAGTTTAAGTATGGAATGGGCAATAACTGTTCATACTCAAATTGAAGGTTTTAGGCAAACGTCGGGATGTGTTTTCCTTGGTCAGCGAAAAGGAAACCCCAGGAAGCACGGGTTAAACTCTATCACAGTAGGGTGCGACCGATCCATCATGAGTCAGTCAGCCATACCCTCGTGGCAGCAGTCTTTTGAGTTTTAGTTCTAACAGAAAATGGAGACCTCTGGAGTTAGAGGATGATGATCACGTCCTTATACGGGTCTCACCTCGACGAGGTTTACAGAGATGTGGCCAAGGCGGCAAGTTATCTCCGAGGTTCAACGGACCTTTCTAGGTCCTCAGCTGGGTAGACGGGGTGGTTTACCGCTTGACCCATCCACCTCAGTTGCACCAGGTGCACGACGACTTCGACGTATCTCAAATGAGGAGATACGTGATCGACCCTTTGCATATCATCGATCATGAGGAGCTGGACGATGGCGATGGAGTGTCTTTCACGGAGGTTCCAGTGGGAATCGAGGATCGAGAGGAGCGGATCATTCGAGGACGACCTATTCCTCGGGTACACTTTCACGGGAAGTACAGGAACCTCCGAGTGAGCACACGGGAGCGGAAGGCTCTGATGCGTGCTCAGTACCGTTTTTGTATCCCTAGTTTATGTTAAAGATTTATGAGGATGTAAAGCCCTGAGGTGGGAGTAATGTAAAGACCCGTAAAATTCAAGGTAAATTTTTTTCTATTTTTTTTGGATTTTACAGGAACGCAGTTTCTGACGGCGCCTGATTCTGAGGCCCGGTGTGCCCGGAATCAATTTATGAAGTTTGGCTCGGGCACGTTCAGTGAACGAACGAGCGAGTTTTTCTAACTTTTGAACCGGTGCTCAGAATTGAATTATGAGGGAACCGATGGAATCGCAACGCCGGTATTTATTTAGAAACGCCTCTTTCGGAGTTGCGTTTGCTCGGTTGTGCTTTTAAATATTTGGGGTTTATGTTAAGAAACAAAATGAAGTTGTACAAAAAATTTATTTCATTTCACTTAAAGCCACGTAAAGACCACTTTAAGCTACTTAACCTGGGTTGAAGCGGATAGGGTGAAATTCAAAATATCCTACCCACTTGGTAGGACATTTGTGAGGTGGGACCCACATGAGCCCCATCGTTTCTTTTCTTCTTAAGTAATGCACCCGCACCCCCCCCCCCCTATTAAACGTATTCAACCGACGTGTTTCCTTAATTTCTTAATGCCTCTATTTAATTGGGCAGTTAAGTTTTACAATTAATTATTTGAAATTAATTGTGAGTGTTACGTCGTTTGAAATTTGAAATCGTTGGCAGAAAACAATAAAATAAGGCCTTAGCCTCATTTTATTTTTGGGTTGGGAAGCATTGCGCTGAGTTTTCCTCTCCTCCTCCTCCTTCACGAAGAACACGAAGAACGCGCCACCACTGACGAAGAATGCTCGTTTTCCTTCCACGGAATTTTTCCCCTTCCGCGGCACGACTCTTCAACGGATCTTCTTCTTCCCCTTCATCGTTAACGGATCGACGAACAAGCTCGGAAGAAGAATCGGGTAGCAAGCAACGACGGCTTCGCCTTCCCTCGATTTGGACGAACGCCGACGCCCCCCTTCGACGTCGTCATCCTCGCGACGCCATACCGCGGAGAACCTCGAACGATGACGCCTCCTTCCGATCGACTTATACCCAAGGTAGGGAATTGTTTATGAAATATTAATGAACCCCATGCTACTTCCTTCTATGTCATAGAACGTGGATCAAATAAACATTAATTTGATTCGCGAAGATTATGTTGCGAGTTGGGTTTTATTTTGGTATTCTCTTATCTTTTGAGAAAAGAACGACGAGTGCGGACCAACCAATTCCGGGATGATCCGTGGATCGTTCGTACATGTGGATCGATGTAGGGGTTTAATTTTATTTATTTTTGTTCGGGAATACCAACTAGACGATCTTCGTGGATTTTAAAACAAATTGTTATCGAAAAACACAAGGGGGCCAGACCGCACAAACATGGCCGACCCTCCTCCTTTTTTTTCATGTTGGTTCCTTGTGGATTGAAACGGGAAAGGCGTGGTGCCATTGCACCACGCGGAATCATGCGACATGAAAATGCGCGGTGTCTTCGTGTCGCACCGTGAAAAGAAGAACAAGGACGCGACGCCGCCACTCCGCGTCGAAGAAACCCGAAGACATCCGCGGACGGAGTCGGGCCACGACGAAGGGGCGCAGCGCCAACGCGCCGCGCCGGAGAACCACTAAGACAGCGCGTTTCGTTTTTGGCGTGTGGATTGGCGGTCGATGACAAAAGAGGCCACAAGGTAATTTTGAGGCCTCTGCAGTGAAGGTCGGGTCCTGGGAGGACCATAGGCGAAGACGGTAGGAGAAACGGACCACCGGAGCGCGTCCTGTGGTCCGCGGAAGGCGGCGCCGGCGACTGGCGGCGACGGTGCGCCGCTGGAAGGGAGGCGGTCGGCGGTTCGTCGCCGGCCTCAATTAGCGGAGAAGGGCGGGGGACCTGCGCACCCCGCCCGCGATGTCCGCTCGGTCGCGCTGGCTGAGCCGTGGCCAGTCGCCAGACCGATCCGGCCGAGCCGCGCCGCTCCGGCCGGGCCAGGCCCAGCTGGGTCGGCCCGGGCCCAGACCCCCCATTTTCGGACCACTTTCGGTCAAATGCCCATATCATGAGTTGTAGACCTCCGATTGACACGCCGTCAGCGGCAACGCGATCCTTGGATTGAGACTGTCGTTTAGGTATATTGCACTCAAAGTTTCGGAACACTTTGGGTTCGGACGGGTTGGTTCGGATACGAAACCAACTGGGCCCTCGGAGCGGAAACACTAATATCTTGAGCTTCGGACGTCCGATTGACATGTCGTCGACTTTGATGCTTCCCTATAAGTGAGACGAATCTTTTGGCTTACTCCACTCGAGGTTTGGATGCCGTTGGAGTGCGGTCGTGTTGGTTCGCTCACGAAACCAACCGGGCCCCTGGAACGAAAAAGCCAATAACTCACATACCGGGCGTCCGATTGATGTGACGTTTGTCTCGTTGAATTATTCTTGATGAGACGGAACTTTTGGCATACTTCTCCCGAGTTTTGGATGCAGTTGGATAGTGGCCGGGTTGGATTGTACCCGAAATCCAACCGGGCCCCTGGAACGGAAATGCTAATATCTTTCAGACTGGACGTCCGTTTGATTAACCGTCAGCGGCGTTAGTGATCACGTTGAGAAATGGTCCCCTTGAGTATACCCTATGAGAGTTCGGGGTAAAGTTGAGGTACTGCCTTGTTGGTTCGCACACGAAACCAACCGGGCCCCTGGGACGAAAATACTAGTAACTAACGGACCAGGCGTCCGATTGACGCACCGTCTGTTGCGTTGAGACCTCTATGACGAGGTGGTCCTTTGAGATACTTCTTTGTGGCACTTTGAGATACATGGAGTATCGACCTGTAGCTCGTGGAGCGGACTCTCCCAGAGACGAGTGTGCGAAGTACGGAGTCCGTGTAGCCAACTGAGACCTGATGACTGCTTGACCGACTCGACTTGGAGTGAGTCGACTAGCCCAGTGGACGGAGAACTACTTTGTTTGGGTGCAGACCCATGGCGGACGGAGCACTACCTGTGTGACAGTGCAGACCTGCGGTACTCGTCCAGAGAGTTCCTCAGCAGGCTACTAGGGGGTGTGCACTACTATGTTTGGGTGACATACCCCAGTGGGAAGCACTACTTGTAGGATCGAAATATAGTATGAGATGCTCAATTTACAAGAGGGGGGTGAATTGTATACTTTAAAAATTCTTTTGGAGACTTTAAAGTTAGTTAATAATAACTATGTTTTCCTTAAGCAAAGGAAGAGGCTAAGTTTAACAAAGTTAAACTTAAGCAAATTCACAACACCTCTAACACCGAAATGCAAACTAGGAAAGAGATTCCGAATTAGGGTTTCAGAATTATGGTTCCGGAAAATTGAAACTTAACAAAAGATTACAATATAAGATTCTACCTTAAAGTGTATAGAATCTAACTTAATCAGAGTACAAGTAAGGAAGTATAAGAAAGTTATAATTTCCTTATAATACAAAATGCAGCGGAATATAAATAAGTAGTAAAACTACAAGTAACAAGATATAAGTCTTTTAACCCAAAGAGAAGGGTATCCAACAACCTTGGATAAAGGTCCCTTGATTTATACTTTCAAGCAAGTCTGTCTTACCCACACCAGGGTAAGCCCTCGATACGAAGATCGGAGTCTCTGTCTTGCTATCCCCGCAAGCCCTCAACTTCAAGGTAGTTGGCAACCTCTGTCTTTCTCAGCAAGGAATCCCTCGAACTTTAAGGTGGTCGGCACCTCTGTCTTCCTATCCCCGGAAGCCCTCGAATGTAATCACCAACATTCAGAGTCGCACGAAGCTTTGAGAGTTAATAAGAGCCTCTCTCTCTATAAATCACTTAAAGAAAATTAGTCAGCCTTTCAGTACTTTCATCAGCCATCAGCTACGAGCTCTTTCAAATGAGCTCCTATTTATAGGTAAGGTCGGCTCCTTCTCCAACAGTCATATTTTCTTTAAAGATCGGAGGGACTAGTACATGTGTCACTTAGACAATGGTTAGTTTATAACAAAACAGACGACATCATTTTATAACAAAACAAGTGTATCGTTTTAATTATAACATAAAAGTTCGGAATGAAAACTTCGGAGTGAAGGTTCGGAGTGTAAGGAACAATAGTAAGAGTAGACAAATTTTAGAAGTGTAAGAAATATAAAAGTTCGGAGTCTAACAAAGATATTTTTTGAAGTCTGAATTAATTCAGAGTGTATAAAACAAAGATACTCAAATTCTGTTTAATAGGTGAATTTGGAATGTGAATTCGGAATAGTAATTCGTCATCAGAAATCGTAATGAGAATTCATCATCAAGATTCATAATGAGAATTCTTAATCAGAGTTCGTAATAGGAATTCGGAATGAGATTTCTTCATTAGAATTCGTAATGAGAATTCTTCATCAGAATTCGTAATGGGAATTCGGAATGAGATTTCTTCATTAGAATTCGTAATGAGAATTCTTCTTCAGAATTTGTATCCTGAATCTAGAATAGAACTTAGTTAGAGTTCATATCCGTAATTCGGAATGAGACTTCCTTATAGTTCTTATCCAGAATCCGAATCCTAAAACAGAATTCTTTATATCAAAGTTTCAATTATTTCGAGAAAATGAATCTGAATCTCATACTTAAGAAAAATATGGATGAAAATATGATAAGGATAATTTTTCTTATAAAAGAGAATTTCCTTAAGAAAACAATTTTCCTTATAAAAACGATTTTCCTTAAGAAAGCAATTTTCCTTATAAAAGCGATTTTCATTAAGAAAGCAATTTTCTTAAAGATAAGGTGTTTGTGATTTTCAAAACAAGAAGGAATGGAAAAGTCATATGGAAAACCTTATTGACTAAACAATCTCCCCCTTTTTGGAAAGCACAAACATCCTTACGAAAAAGCTATTCTAAGAAGAAAGAAAAAAACATTAAGGATTATCTCCCTTTTCTTTAAGGATATTGATGAATACGACTAACTCCCCCTTAGGATTTGAAACTCTAAGGATCGTATTCAGATTTCCGGAGTGAAAAATAAGAATGTCTTCTTTGATGAAAAAGCTCCCC
This sequence comes from Viscum album, assembly GCA_963277665.1. NCBI lineage: Eukaryota > Viridiplantae > Streptophyta > Magnoliopsida > Santalales > Viscaceae > Viscum > Viscum album. The sequence continues at coordinate 34,735,364 of OY728143.1, forward strand.
CTTAAACAAACTCTTATTAGAGTCTATCTTTTTCTTAAAGAACTTTTTCTTCTCCCCCTTTGATAAACTCTTATTAGAGTTCTTCTTTTTCGTAAGGATCTTTTCCTTCTCCCCCTTTGTGATTTTCAAAAAGAATTGGAGGGAATGGAAAAAAATAACAAAGTACCTGAGATATTAGTAATGACAACAAACGAAACAAGAAGCACAAATTTAATTAAATTTGAAATCTCGAGAACAAAGAAAAAAATTACAACAAAAAGATCGGATTTGATTATTTCGGATCTTTTTCTTTTGACATGAGGCCCTTTAGAATAGTCTTGATCTTCTTCAGGTCTTTATGATCTTCTTCAGCTTGCTTCTCTAAGGAAACTATTCTTTCGGATTGAGCTTCAATCTTTTCTTCCTGGGCTTTCAGCTTTTCTTCCTGAGCCTTCATCTTTTCTTCCTGAGCCTTCATCCTTTCTTCAAAATCAATCCGATGATCCCTTTCAAATTTCCAATTCTGAGAAACAGAATTCAGTTTCCCATTCAGATCCCTGACTTCTTGGATCCGGAAGTTCTTCTCTTCTGTCAGCTTTTCTTCAAAGGAGGAAGTCAGCTCGTTTATCTTCTTTTCCTCGGTCTCAAAGGCATCTTTTACATTTTCTTGAAACTCATCGAACAACCTCATTTCTTCCACAATCTTCTTTGACCAACTTGTCATCCTCTTGCAAAACCTCTTATGGGCTTCGTAACCAACAAAGAAGGTTTTGAACTGAGCCTCAATATCAACGCACTTATCCATAACCAAAGATACAGAGTCTGTTTTCTGATTCAACGCATGTTGGAGCATCTGGCATCTTGAGTCGATACTAGAGAAGGTCGGAATGGTTCCCACCAACTTCTTCAAAGACTGAACAACAAAGTCATGCCCCAACGAAGATGACTCCGAATCTGAAATCTTGCTTGGAGAGTTTTCTTCCTCAATAAGCTCCAACTTTCTCTTTGAAGAACTACTAGCTTCCTTTCTCTTCCTTTCTTCTGAGCTCGGAGTATCTGCAAGAATTTGTTTCCCCTTATCTTTTTTCAGAATTGAGTCCTATTCCGGAGTTCTCTTCTCACTATCAGAAAATTGAACGACATTATCTTCATCCACGACTTCCTGAAGCCCTACGATTTCCTTCTGAGTAACTTCACGTAAAAGATGTTCTTCATCTCCATGATAAGAAACTTCTTCTTCTCCTTTCACTTCTTCCATTGCTGGAGTAACTAGCTTCGAAGATTCAGCTTCAGAAGTTCGGAGTGATAAGTGTTCCGAAGGTGTTCCCTTGTAATCATCTACTTGTTTCAGCACATCTCCGGTTTCACGACTTCCTTCAGCTCCCTCTTCTACTTGTTCCACTTGCTCATCTTCCTCAGAATTCTTAGCAACAGCCTCTTCCGGAGCAGCGAAAACCTTTCTTGGAGTCTCAGGTAGAGATTCCAGGGAGAAAGATCTCGGAACTGGAATGGTTTCTGAAACCATTTCATTGAATTTTAACAAGGCCTGAGCTACCTCAGCCTCGGACATCTTCTTCATGAGCTTCTTTTCTTTTGCTTTTTTTTTCAATCTCTTCAGCAGTTTTCTCCTTCAAATCCTTAGCCTCCGTAGGGTCCAATCCGAACTGCGGATCCCCTTCTTTTTTTTTCTCTTTATCATCTCTCCACTTTGTAACAACCTCATCAGGATAGGCTTTCTTATTCTTTGGATTTGGAGGTGCAGAGTGGACTTCTTTAGACATGGGATTCTCGGCTTCGACTACCACTTCTTTCAGCTTTCTCTTCCTTACCGGCTTAGAGGATTCCGGATCAGCAGCTTTCGGAACGGTTTCTTCTTGATAAGGTAGATCAATAATCTTTCCAGACATCTTGTCAAAAGCTACATCCATTCTTTTAAGAGTTTCATCACTCACCAACAAAATTTTGTATACCCTTGGCTTAGATCTGCAAGCCTCCTTGAAAGATTCAAGGCACCGAACTATCAACTTTGATAATATTGCTTGGTACATTACGATCTGTGCTCTGAGATTTCCTTTCTTAAGATTTTCAATTGTTATAAGAATATGTCTCATGAAATTGAACTTCCGTAGATTTATCAGGAAATCTAGGATATAGATCTCACACTTCTTCAAGCTGTCTTTATCGCCTTTACTCGATACGATAAGTCCTTGCACCCACAACTCCAGAATCCGGAAGTTTGTGGATAGGCTTGCAATCTTCGGAGCCTTGTCATCAGCCAGTCCGAGAGTTTCGAAGGCTTTTTCCTTGTCGAAGCTACCCTTAGAGTCCGGTAAAATGTGAAAAATAAATTCTGCTTCTCCTTTATAAGACAATCCTACCAAGCTTCCAGCCTTGGTGTAAGAAAGTTTGTAGGTCTTGCCATACGACTTGAAAGAAAAATTCTCCCTATCATCTTCCTTAAAGAAGGAAACTGATTCATAAAACTCGACAAGTAAATCTGAATATACTTCATCTTGATTCCCAGTTTTTGACACTGCAACATCTTCCCAGCCATTCAACATAATGTTCTTTGAGATAAGGGAATCATAGTTGTTGAAGAAATCCGGATGGAGTAACCTTTCCTTGTAAACTAACCATTGAGAAATAGGCTTGGTTGAAGACATTTCTTGAGACACTAACTCCGCAGACATTCGGATCTATAATCCTCTGAGAAGTTCGGAATGGAGACAACTGTAGTTTGGAATGGCCTTAAAACAGAGGGGCAGAGCTTCAAGACGCAAGAGCTTGAAACCGATGTGGGACGAGAATTTGGGCCCCCTTTATATAGGCTACGAGATGACGGTTCACCTTCCACAGTTGATCTAACGGTTTAGAATGAACTGAGATCAAATCTGACGGTTGATAACTTGAATCCGATCTTTTTGAGGTTTTTATTAAAGTAATGAATTAAGAAAATTATAATCTGAAATATAAACATAGGAAACTGCCAGCAAGTATAATATGACTACGAAAACTTGAGTAAGGAAATCATACCTTTCGGATTAGCTGAGGAGGATTATTCGTAATGGGTATATAAAGATGACTACGGAAAAAAACTTTATTACGAAAAGACAAAGTTTTTTTAAAAAAATTACTACGAAAAACAAACTTACTACGAAAAACTCACTACGAAGAACTTAGTACGAAAAACTTAGTACCAAAAACTATGAAGGTTCGGTACGAAAATCTGGTTATGAAAGTATCAGTACGAAATCTTTCATTCTGGATGTTTTCAATATGAATACTTCCATTCCAGAAGTATTCTGTACAGAAATATCCATTCTGGAAAACTTTCATTCCGGAAGTTTCATTCCGGAAATCTTCGTTCCGAAAAGTTTGAAAACAAATTTTGAAAAACTTTGTTAAACAAACAATCAAATGTACCCCACCTATGAAAAGGAGTTTATTACTGTAAGGAGACTTTTTCAACAGAAAGTTAATTAAGAAATATTACCTTACGGTTATCATTCCTAACTTCTATTTAATATATTCAAATCTATCAGAAGGCAAAGATTTTGTGAAAATATCAGCAAGTTGATCTTGTGTTCCGATAAATTGAAAAATAATATCTCCTTTAAGTGTGTGATCCCTAAGAAAGTGATGCCTAATATCTATGTGTTTTGCACGAGAGTGATGTGCAGGGTTTTTACTAAGGGCATTGGTACTTGTGTTATCACACAAAATTTGAGTTTTAGTAAAACTCAGGCCATAGTCTGTGAGTGTGTGTTGCATCCACAACACTTGTGCACAACAACTTCCAGCTGCTACATATTCAGCTTCAGCGGTGGAGAGTGCTACAGAAGGTTGCTTCTTGTAGGACCAAGAAACTAAAGAATCTCCTAAGAAATGACAAGTTCCGGATGTACTTTTTCTATCCATTCTACATCCACCAAAGTCAGCATCAGAAAAGCTTTTTAGAACAAAATCATTTCCAGAAGTATAAAATAATCCTAGATCCATGGTTCCCTTAAGGTAGCGAAAAATTCTTTTTACTACCTTTAAGTGAGATTCCTTAAGATTGGATTGATATCTTGCACATAAGCATACTGAAAACATTAAGTCTGGTCGACTAGCTGTTAAGTAATGTAGACTTCCTATCATACCTCTAAAAGATGTTTGATCTACTGGTTTCCCAGCTTCGTCAAGATCTAAAGAGTTTGAGGTACCAATGGGAGTACTTATACTCTTAGTGTTGTCATAACCATACTTTTTAAGAAGATCTTTAATATACTTATGTTGAGATATGTAGGTTCCTTCTGGTTTTTGAGAAATTTGAAAACCAAGGAAAAATGTTAACTCACCCATCATACTCATTTCAAACTCATATTTCATTAGACTAGAAAAAGAGTCAGTCAAAGATTGCTGAGTTGAACCAAATATAATGTCATCAACATAAATTTGAACAATCAAAACATTTTTCTTATCTTTCTTTATAAAAAGGGTTGGATCTGCATTTCCCTTAACATAGTTTTTTTGAAGCAAAAATCCGATGAGTCTATCATACCATGCTCGCGGAGCTTGTTTAAATCCATACAAAGCTTTGGTAAATCTAAAAACATGATCAGGATGTTTTGTATCTTCAAAGAAAGGAGGTTGTTCAACAAAAACTTCCTCTTGAACATAACCGTTAAGAAAAGCATATTTCACATCCATTTGGAATTGTTTAAAATTAAAGAATGCTGCAAAGGCAAGTAGAATACGGATAGATTCAAGTCTAGCTACTGGAGAATAGGTTTCTTCATAGTCTATTCCTTCTTGTTGATTATAGCCTTTAGCAACAAGTCTAGCTTTATTTCTAACAATGACTCCATTTTCATCACTATTATTTCTGAAAACCCATTTTACTCCAATAACAGAAGTTTCCTTAGGTCTTTCAACCAAGGTCCAGACTTTATTCCTTTCGAATTCATTTAGTTCATCTTGCATGGTTTTAATCCAATCATCATCACCTAAAGCTTCATCAGTGCTTTTAGGTTCTAATTGGGAAAGAAATGCTAGATTTTCTACTTCATTTATTAAGGAAATTTTAGTCCTTACAGGTTGATTTACATCTCCAATGATACTATCACTGGGATGATTCTTAAGAAACACCTGATTTGGGTTTTGTAAAACCTGTTCATCAACATAGGGTAGAAAGTCTTCTGGGGTAAATGTTTCAGAAGTATCTTCTATAACAATTTCCTTATCAGAAGGTTCTTCTATCAAAGGTTGAAAATTAGTTTTTGAAAACACATCTGAAGATGTAAGTTGAGATGGTTTAAAAACAAAAGGATCTGACTCATCAAATTTTACATGTACTGTTTCTTCAACAGTACAAGTATTTTTATTAAAAACTCTATAAGCCTTAGAGGTTGTGGAATATCCTAAGAAAATTCCTTCATCAGACTTTGGTGCGAATTTATGTAAGTTGTCTTTAGTATTCAAAATGAATACTTTGCAACCAAAAACCTTGAAGTAGGAAAGTCTTGGTTTTCTACCATTCCATAACTCATAAGGAGTTTTATTAAGAAAAGGTCTAATCAAAACTCGATTTATAGTATAACAAGCAGTACTTACAGCTTCAGCCCAGAAATGTCTAGCAATAGAATATTCACTCAACATGGTTCTAGTTATCTCTTGAAGAATTCTATTTCTTCTTTCAACTACACCATTCTGTTGAGGAGTTCTAGGTGCTGAAAAATTGTGAGTAATACCTTTCTTACTACAAAAAGTTTCAAAATTTGAATTTTGAAATTCTCCTCCATGGTCACTATGAATAGTTTTAAATGGAAGGTTTTTCTCATTTTTAACTTGATCTCTAAAACTTTTGAAATAAGAAAAAGCTTCAAATTTCTTTGCTAGAAAATAGACCCAAGTAAATCTAGTGTAATCATCAACTAGAACAAACACATAGTATTTGCCTCCAATGCTTCCAGTTTGTGTTGGACCAAAAATATCCATGTGCACTAACTGTAATGCATCGGTTTTTGAGACTTCACTGATTGACATAAAACTAGACTTATGTTTCTTGCCATATTGACAAGGATCACAAACTTTAGAAGAATCAAATCTATGCTCTGGTAGATCCTTAACTCGTTTCTTCTTAGAGAGTTTACATAGGTTCCTAAGATTACAGTGACCTAGTCTTCTATGCCATAACCAAGAATGTTCTTCCATTGCACTTAAGCAAGGTAAATCTTGGCTCCTGAGGTCTTCTAAGTTTAAGGTGTAAACATTCTCTTGCCTGTTGGCTGAGAGAATAAATTCTTCCTTGGAATTGTGAACTAAGCATTTATCATTCCTAAAATTCACAAGGTAACCTTCATCACATAACTGACTTATGCTAATGAGGTTGTTCTTAAGACCCTTATCAAAAAGAACATTTGAAATCAAGGTTTTACCTAAAAGAACAATATTACCAATACCGACAATCTCTCCCTTATCATTGTCTCCAAAAGTTACCTTTCCTCCTTTCGTTTTGATAATCTTTTCAAAAAAGCTTTTGTTACCAGTCATGTGCCGGGAACATCCACAATCCATGTACCATGTATTGTTGCTGGTACTTTCTTTATTTTCCTGAAATCAAGAAGAAAATTAGACTTTCGGAATCCAAACTTGTTTGGATCCGAGATTTCCAGAAAATAAAATTTTAGGAACCCACATTTTCTTAGAAAAGTAGGCTTTGTGAAATCCTAGAGATTGGGTTTTATTTAAGGAACAATTCTTTGCCCAGTGACCACCACATTGACACTTGGTACAAAATGGGGCACTTTGAGGAACAAAATAATTGTTACTGAAAATTGGTTTTGCATGGGTATAACCAAATCCGGATTTATTTCTTAAAGGCCGTATTTGGGAATACATCTTATCAAAATTTTCCTTACCATGGGTAAAGTTTGATAAAAACTTCTTTAAGGAAAAAATTTCGGACTTGAGTTTTACAACCAAGTTTTTATCCTCAAAATATTTAGTTTTAGAACTAGAGTTAGGCTCGAAAACATTTTAATTAGAAATTACTTTTTCAAATTCTTTAGAATGTTTATTCTTCTCAGAACTTACTTCCTCAAGATTTTTTGAAATATTTTCAAAATCAGCATTTTTCTTATCAAGATCTTTAGAAAGATCTGATATCTCTTTTGTAAGAATAGAGTTCCTAGAGTTTGCCTTATCAAGTTTCTTATTGAGTTTGGAATTCTCAATCTCAAGAAGTTCAGCAAACCTAGAGACTTCTTCATAAGTAGGTAAAGTATTTTCCTCATGAGAAGATGATTATTCATCAGAAGAGTTATAATACTTAATATCATTGGAATTTAAAGAATCATTGGTCAATGATTCAGAATTTCGTACCTTAGCCATAAGACAATGATTATCAATAGGTAATCTGGATATAAGACCAAGATTCTTCTGTCCTGAAGATTCATAATCAGAAGATTCATCTGAAGAATCACCACCACTGGCACTCCAGGTGTCATTAGCTTTCAGAACTTTCTTAGCTTTGGCTTTATAATACTTTTTTCTCTTCCTGTCTGAATGTCTTTCCTTCCTTTCTTTCTTTTTGAGCATAGGGCAATCTGGTCTAATATGTCCAGCTCTTTTGCATTCATAACAAGTAACTTCTCCATATTTCTCATCTTTCCTATCCTTCTTCTTATACTTAGATTGGAAATTTCTCTTTCCAGCTATCTTGTTCATCCTTCGAGCAAGATTGGCTAATTCATTTTCTGAGACTTCACACTCACTAGATTCGGATTGGAAAATGACTTTCTTCAACTTAGATCGGGTTACTCTCTCAGGAGTCTTAGCTTTCATCTGATTTGAAGTTGTAGTAAAAGCAACAGTACCATTTCCATTCTTCTTCTTGATGTTGTTAGCATCTCTCTTTATTCTTGTTTCATGTTGTAGAAGAGTTCCAAATAATTCATCAAGAGTAATTTGAGTGACCTTCCCGTTCTCATCTATAGCTGTTCTCTTGGATTCCCACTCATTGGGTATAATATCAATTATCTTGTCCACAAGATCTTCGTCATCTAAACCTTTTTCTCCCATAGATTGTAGACTGTTGAAAATAGTCATAAATATTTGTTGAACTTTACAGATAGGTTCTCCATAAGGAAAATTGAAGCCATGATATTCAGCTCTAAGCATAGCTCTTCTAGTCTCAATCACTTTAGAAGTCCCAAAGTGTGTAACCTCTAACTTCTTCCATATACAATTAGCTGCTTCACAAGAAGAAATTTGGCTATATATATTTCTGGTCATTGAACATAGTAAAGTGTTGCGTACCTTATAGTTGAGTTGATATTCTTGCTTTTCCAAGTTAGTAAATGATCTGACTTCCTTGTTAGGAATTTTATAATCACCAGTAAGCATAACAAAGTTGCCTACTCCAGTATTAATAACAAAAGTCTTCATACGATCTCTCCAGTATTCATAGTCATTACCATTAAAGATTGGTTGTCTTGTAGGATTCAAATTGTCAATTGATCCAACATTGATTCCTTCCATACTTAATATAACTTGGATACAAACTTGTTAGTATAAAAGAATCGTAATAACAATGTTCGGAATGAGAAAAGTTCGGAATGGACAAATTCGGAATGAAAAAGTTCGGAAGGATAAAGTGAGAAAGAAAAACTTATTCGTGAGTATAAGTATTTCAGAGACCTTCTCTGATACCAAATGTAAGATTGGTATAGAGTAAGAGGTTTCCAACCTCTGATACCAATTGTAGGATCGAAATATAGTATGAGATGCTCAATTTACAAGAGGGGGGGTGAATTGTATACTTTAAAAATTCTTTTGGAACCTTTAAAGTTAGTTAAGAATAACTATGTTTTCTTTAAGCAAAGGAAGAGGCTATGTTTAACAAAGTTAAACTTAAGCAAATTCACAACACCTCTAACACCGAAATGCAAACTAGGAAAGAGATTCCGAATGAGGGTTCCGGAAAATTGAAACTTAACAAAAGATTACAATATAAGATTCTACCTTAAAGCGTATAGAATCTAACTTAATCAGAGTACAAGTAATGAAGTATAAGAAAGTTATACTTTCCTTATAATACAAAATGCAGCGGAATATAAACAAGTAGTAAAACTACATGTAACAAGATATAATTCTTTTAACCCAAAGAGAAGGGTATCCAACAACCTTGGATAAAGGTCCCTTGATTTATACTTTCAAGCAAGTCTGTCTTACCCACACCAGGGTAAGCCCTCAATACGAAGATCGGAGTCTCTGTCTTGCTATCCCCGCAAGCCCTCAACTTCATGGTAGTTGGCAACCTCTGTCTTCCTCAGCAAGGAAGCCCTCGAACTTTAAGGTGGTCGGCACCTCTGTCTTCCTATCACCGGAAGCCCTCGAATGTAATCACCAACATTCGGAGTTGCACGAAGCTTTGAGAGTTAATAAGAGCCTCTCTCTCTAGAAATCACTTCAAGCAAATTAGTCGGCCTTTCAGTACTTTCATCAGCCATCAGCTATGAGCTCTTTCAAATGAGCTCCTATTTATAGGTAAGGTCGGCTCCTTCTCCAACGGTCATATTTTCCTTAATGATCGGAGGGACATGTACACGTGTCACATAGACAACGGTTAGTTTATAAAAAAACAGACGACGTCGTTTTATAACAAAACAAGTGTATCTTTTTAATTCTAACATAAAAGTTTGGAATGAAAACATCGGAGTGAAGGTTCGGAGTGTTAGGAACAATAGTAAGAGTAGACAAATTTTAGAAGTGTAAGAAATATAAAAGTTCAGAGTCTAACAAAGATATTTTTCGGAGTCTGAATTAATTCACAGTGTATAAAACAAAGATATTCAAATTCTGTTTAATAGGTGAATTCGGAATGTGAATTCGGAATAGGAATTCGTCATCAGAAATCGTAATGAGAATTCATCATCTGGATTCGTAATGAGAATTCTTCATCAGAGTTCGTAATAGGAATTCGGAATGAGATTTCTTCATTAGAATTCGTAATGAGAATTATTCATCAGAATTCGTAATGGGAATTCGGAATGAGATTTCTTCATTAGAATTCGTAATGATAATTCTTCTTCAGAATTCGTATCCTAAATCTGGAATAGAACTTAGTTAGAATTCATATCCGTAATTCGGAATGAGACTTCCTTATAGTTCTTATCCAGAATCTGAATCCTAAAACAGAATGCTTTATATCAAAGTTTCAATGATTCCGAGAAAATGAATCTGAATCTTATACTTAAGAAAAATATGGATGAAAATATGATAAGGATAATTTTTCTTATAAAAGCGAATATCCTTAAGAAAACAATTTTCCTTATAAAAACGATTTTCCTTAAGAAAGCAATTTTCCTTATAAAAGTGATTTTCCTTAAGAAAGCAATTTTCTTAAAGATAAGGTGTTTGTGATTTTCAAAACAAGAAGGAATGGAAAAGTCATAAGGAAAACCTTATTGACTCAACACTACTGTGTTTGGTTGGCTGACCCATGGTACTCGACAGGAGGAGGACCTCAGCAGTCTTAGGTTAGTTAGCAGTACCTCAGAGTCGTGACAGGACCACTGTACACTCCAGAGATGGAGCTCTTCAGCAGTTATGGTTTCGATAATGAAAATCCTGGTTTGAGATGAATCTTTTGACCTTTGTGTTTACCTCATGATTGAGATGGGTCACTTGATAACTTAGGTATATGTATGGCATATACCTGGGTAGTGTTTATCCGTTGATTTCACAATCCTTGTGTTTCCTCATGATTGAGATGGGTTACTTGATAACTTAGGCATATATATGGGCATATACCGAAGTAGAGGTTGTCTATTGAGATATTCTTTGTGGTTATCCTTGTTGTTTTAGTGAGACCATGAGGGTCTCGGGGTCCCTACTGAGTATCGTTATACTCACCCCTACACGGGCTATGCCCGCACCTCGTTGTGTTGGTTACAGACGACAGGCAGTGCTGACCGAGGCCGAGTGTTTGTGGACTGGATGGTACCCAGAGGTGGACTACGCGATGAGTCAGTACCCGGAGGTGGACTACACGACGAGTTAGTTCCCGGAGGTGGACTACACACCGAGACAACACACGGAGGAGGTTGACGAACGAGATCGTGGAGGAGGCTATCTGTACCTACCCTTCATGTAGGATCTGTGGTGGACGACCAGGAGCTGAGCCATCTGTACCAACCCTTCAGGTAGGATTTGAGGAGGATGACCCAGGAGTCGCTTCCATCCTTCCAGCTGTTATCTTTTCTATTGTACTTGTTCAGTTGTAGTTGTACTTTCTTTTGGGTTTGTATTCAAGCCCATTTACTTTTCATCACTTCTCTTGTACTTAGTGTTTACTTTTTTTCCGCTTGCTTACTCTGTGGTGCTTGTTTTATTTTATAAAGGCAATGCCTTCGCAGTTATTGGGATTTACGCCTTTGGTGCTAGTCGCCAGCCCCTGGCCTATGGAAGGCGGACTTGGGGTAGTCACGGCATGGGCCCCGAGGACGGGTCGTGACAATAAAACTTGATTAACAATGAATACAATAACCAGCCCTCAGATACACCAAGTAAGATAAAGAATTAAATGATTGAGAGTTAAGGTATTGGACACCATGGGGGAAATAATATTTTTTTTCTTTATTACATGAATGGGAAAATAATTTCATAGTTGAATATATTATAGAAACAAGAAGGTGTATTGACTTTGGAAAAGGACATAAAGCAAGTGACTGCAAAATAAAATTGAAGATTTCAGATAATTAAATAGATGAGAATTTTGGTCTCCATAACACATCATTTAATATTAACTATTTTAAGTGTTGAATAAATGGTTATTATAAAATTCAATGTCACAAGATAAATTCTCCTAAAAGGAATGAGTAATGTGGGGCGAGTAATGGTTACATTGTTGATGATGAAGAAAATGCTGATGAAATATAAAGGGAAGGAGTTATTATGTAATAGCATGAGGTAGTATCGTTAATTAAATAAGGATGAAGTGCAATAATATATGATTTTATGTATTTTGATTCAAAAATTATGTTACCTGAATGGGGAAATACACAAGGATTTTGTTTCTAAGGATTTACTAGTTTATGTTGAATGTTTCTAATTGAATGGAAAATTAATTTAGGGAAAATGTGATTTTTTTACTAAGGGTAGATAACCCTTAATATGTTCTATATTCTAATATAATTTTCTAAATATATTTTTTTTATGATAAAGTATATTAGATGGTATTGATTACCACATAACTAATAAATGATCTATTGAAAAGTTAGTTTATTTTATCATGGATAAAGTTTTCAACCTCTTGGAATTAAGGAATATATCTAGTAACATTTGGAATAAGGAATGATGAATGTTTTCCAAAATTATCTATTGTAATTCATGTTATTACCATGTTTTGGGATAATATAGTATGAGTGTATTAACATATATGGAATGTGACAACTAAGAGTTATTTTTTGATATATGGGGGATCAATATTAAGCTTATTTAATGACCTTCATTATACTATTTTCTATTTTAATATTTCAAAATGTTTATAAGGTTAACCATTCATTAAAAGTTTATGTTAAAACTTTGGATGAACTATTTATGTATTAAGGTTTTGTTGATAACCCTAGTGAAAATTATATTTACTGATTAACTTTATTTCAAGGATTTCCATCTTATTTATTTTAGAATTATATTAGTTGGTTTTTAGAAAAGAAAATAATGTATATCGGGTGAAAAATAATCATGTCTAGAAAGGTCTTGGGGCTTGATCCCATGATCGAAGGATGATAATGGTTTCACTCCTACCACTAGCCTTCTTGATGTTCTAGTTATTGTATAATAATTTTTTAGGAATAAATATTAAGGATGAATACATAGTACTACTTTTTATGTTTATAGATTATGGAATATTTATTTTTATGAGACAAATAGTAATACTTTTTATTCTTTTATGAGATTTAAGATTCATTAAAATTATATTGTAGTGCTTTATATATCAAGGTTAATTTCTGGACAATCATTTTGTAGGTAATGGATGAATAAGAAATTAATAAAAGCACAAATAAAGAATAAAATTTTGTAAACATATCAACTATTTATATTTCCTAATATTCATGGTCAATAAAATAATTACACAGATTTAGTAAAATTATAAAAAAATGATTTCCCAATACATAAATTTTCATTGACCTGATGGCCTTTTAAATCATCACAGATTTGTGAATTTCCGGACCTAAACTTTTCATTGATCATTGACATATTTATGACTGGTGATCTCAATCACATCCTATAAAAATTTAAACTTTTATTCCATGATCAATATTCACTCCCAACTCAAGTTCTCTTATGTGGAAACCTAGTTATATATTACGTTGGGTAACCGTCATGTTTCCAACATTCATTTTTGAAAGGAAGTTTTAGTGTTCATTTTTATGTTGTGGTTTTCAATGAATGACACATTAAAGTATTAAAATTATGTTAAACAAGACATGTTTTTAGTACAAAATTCTTTTTATGGGAGCTAGAATGTAACACCCTAATTTTTTGTGAATTTTGTTTCGAATTAATTTATTTATTTTTCGATATTTTTCATTTCACGGAACACTGAGAATAGTTTATTTTATATTACATCGCTATGTTGAGATTATGTGTAGTACATTCAATATAAATTTTATATTTATCTACATGGAACACCAATGTTATTTTATATTAAATGCAAAAAATACTTTCCTCGGTGACTTTCATAACATGATTGATTGAGTGCTATTGAACAATAATATATTATTAAAATATATATAATAATATATAACCCAGACGATAAATTATATTTTATGAATATTATTAACTAACTTTTTTAACTATATTGTTTTCATAAAAATATAAAATGAATAAATTATTTATAAATTAATATAAGAACCAAATTGAATATAAAATGTGTATTTTTATAGAAAACTATTATTATGCTCAAAAAGTAGTTCTCATCCTAATAAAATAAATTAGTTAACATTTTTATTTAATATTATTTTAATACTTATTTTATATATTAAATAAAGTATTTTTTATTATCATATAATAGATTTCATTGACATAATATAAGAACAAACCCAATTTTATTCTTAAAAAGTATATTTTTATAAAGGTTGTTTTACCATCTTTTAATAGAGACACATTTTAAATCCAATGTTTCAATGTTTTTTAGATATAATATGTTCAAATAAACATAATATTTATTATAGAAATATAAAAATTATTTTAGGACAAATTTTTAATATTTTTATATAAGGATTCATTTTTAATGAATATTTAAAAATACTATATTTTAATTCAAAACAACATTTTCATATAATTTATTTATAAGGTAAAATTATATTTTAAATTGGATTCGAAGTTAAATTAGATAATATTATTATTAATTAATCTAATTTAGTTCATTATAACTAATTTCACTATTAACATGAATATAAATACATAGCAATCCTTTGAATGTTTTTACATTAAAACCCACCGTTGTCAACATGATTGTGAGGTCAAATGTAACCTAATTTATTCCACTTATATGTTTGTAAATTGGAAAAATGGATTCCAAATATGGAATAATAAAAAATATTAATATATATTAATGTTAAATTATTTTTTGACCAAAAATAATAATGAAGTTATTAAAATTAATGACAACGATTAATGTAAAATTAATGTAACGAACCGTTTTTTTTAGTGGATAAAATTCGAAGGTTTTTACCTTTTTCTTTTATCAGTGGGTCAGTTTTGAAACCAAGCTTCGGAACTAGGTCCCGAGTTTTGGAGCCGTTTTAAGCGGTGATATCGGACTGCGCGTGGTAGGTGTAACCGGGCGGGTCACCCGTACGGGCTACCCCGGGTATCCAGTAGCACGTGCGCGGGCTGCACATGGTTTTTTAGACGGTGCGGGTAAAACTGTGTGGGTTGGGTGTGTTTTAGTTTTTGTTTAAAATTAAAATAAGAGAACATAAAATAAATTAAAATTAAAACCTATCTAACTCTCCCTCACCTTCACTCGGCAGAACCCCCACGCGACACACCCCCTCTCTTCTCTCCCGTGAGCCGTGCACAACACCCCTCCTATGGCCTCCTCTTCGATGCCATTTCTTCCGGGTTTTCTTCTCAGCTTCTCTCCGAATCATCATGGTAATCAATTCTCTCCCTTATCCTCCCTGTTTCTGGCTTTATTTCGACCTAATCGGCGCCCGGTGAGGTGCGGTCGAACCCTTGGGCTTAGAGGTGATCTGGTTATTCTGTTTCTTCTTGTTTTAGGTCGGTGTGAAGGTTCTCCTGGGGTCCCTTGAGGTGCGTTCCGGCAACCGCCACCAAAGGCGATGCGGTTTGGCTAGTTTCGGTTCGTCGCCAACGTTGTGAGGTAAGGTTTTATACCCGTTGTTAGTTTCGTATCCTCCAAATTAGGGTCGTCATGTTTTATTGACTACCTGGTATTTAATTGGTTGGGTGTTGGGTGGTTTCACTTCGTTTCGCATTGTCGCTAACACCCGAGGTAAGGATTTAATACCGTTGGTTGGTCTTGCCTCACTTAAATTGGTTTCCCTTTGTGTCTTATGGTTTGCTATGGTTGATTGATAGTGCGTTGGACCTTTGTAATTGGTTTCGCCTTGCCAGAGCTTAGGCGACTCGCCTGCATAGGCATAAGTATGTATTTATATGTATGTGGGTTCCCTCGGCGTGTGTATATTTGTGCATGGCATCGAATATACATGTACGAGGCTAGTTTTCCCCATTGCATATATAAAAAATGCATGTGAAGGTGAGAGGAGATAGGATTATTTGTATAAGCATATCTGTAAGGATCCACTTGCGCATGCTCATGGCCATGCAGAGCGTGTTCATATAGGCTAGGTGTCCTTATAGGTAAGTGAAATCACATATGCCTCTTGGGGGAGTAGTTGTGGAAACTTTAGTTAGAAAGCGCCAAGATCCGGAGTGGACGGATGGATCCACCTGGAGGTAGGGTCCCTCTCCTTGCCCTTTAAATTTAAGTAAAGTAATAGTGAGTTTAATATTGCACTTAGCATTTTAATTATGCAAGTTTAGTTCCGATTAAATGCTTCTCTGAAAATCGTGTGAATTTCAGGAATAAGATAAAAGAGTTTGCTTGGTCACTAAAAATACAATTTAATAATAAAACCCCTCTTTAGAGGTGCGCTGCCTTCAATCTAAAAATGTAGCAATAGAATTTCATGATTTCATTCCTTATTGTTTTACTTTATAACTTTGTCAAGTGTTGAATGAGTTTTAAAGTAAATCTTAAATATCACTAAATGAGTTGTTTGATAAATTAATGACATGTTTTCTAATAAAACTCCTCCAATGGAGGTGAGATGCCTTCAAAATAAACGTGCAGTAGTAGATTTCTTTTTTTGTGATTTCTTGCTTAAATGTCTTATGATTCTTTATGCTTGACATTATACTTGATAAATGACATGCTTGTACTTGTAACTTACTGGTTACCTCAAATGACGTTGCTTCTTGAAAAATAATAAATGAGCCATGACACCTCTTAAGTTCATGGCTTGACATGTAATTAGAACATTAAGGGTAGGGTGCTTACCCTCTTCCATTTACATCGGCGCTTATGTCATTCCACATCTTTTTCTACTTGTCGCAACCTTCCGGTGATGCCTCATTATTTCTTATTGAAATGCTTGGGTGGTTCTCTCAAGCCCATCATGGCCTTCGTTTATGGTGAATCCCACCCTAGGTGCTCACCTTGCCTCTTGGTCACCCCTTTGGGTGTCCCCCGCCTAAATGCCCATGTTTCCTTGTTCTTTAAGTTATAAATTTAATGTAATAGATTTAACTAAATTCATTTCCTGAACAATTTTGTTAGCTTGTACCATTTAATGTCATTAATCACCTATCTTAGAGGCATGTTGATGCCATACGCTTTTGTTTACCTTCAATTGCTCATGCATGTTCCAGAATGTTGAACAAGGATAATAAATTATGAGAATTGATTATAAAAAGTTGAGATCTATTTTGGATGATTAAAAGTGAAGAATTAATTATTAAATGATAATTGAGTCGACTTATTAATTAATTGATAAATGGTAATAAATAAATCATATTATGGGTCCTAGACATGGCATTCTAGACAGATTTAAACGTTGGGTTTGGACATTGCGTTCCTTCCCAATGGTTATCCAGGCTTGTGATATAAGGTGTTTGACATGGCGATCTACACCAAATGTGATTCGGGGTGTTATACATGGAGATCTACACCGAATAATTATCTAGGTGTTAGACATGGAGATCTACAGCAAATGTGATTTGAGGTCTTAGACATGGAGATCTACACCAAATTAGAATTGGGGGGCTTGACATGGCGTTCAACACCAAACGAATGATAATAATGATTTATGAAGAGAATGAGAGATGTGGGTAAAACCCGAGTGAATTGTGATCAAATAAAGAAAGGTAAGAATGAATGGATTTCCAGTCTGAGTTGAAATGATAATTGAATAAATAGAGTAAGTGAGCAAAATGATAAAAAGTGTTTTTATGCTTGAACCAAATTTACTAGTTTTGTTTTAAATAGGTTCCTATCCCAGCTATGGGCCGAGGCAGGTATTGCCGTCAGGTGTCCTTTTTGGAACCTGGATGGGCGTTTGTTGTTTGTATTGTATAGTTATTGTTCGAAAATACCAGCACTTTGTGTTTAATTATATTTCATGGTCTAGAGTGGTCTAGACCCCGATGGTTCTGGCTTACTGAGATATATATCTCACACCCTACTCGGGCCGCCATTGCACTGGGGTACCCGAGTAGATTCCATTTGTTTGCAGGACCTTGTTGTTGTTGTTTCTTGTACTTGGATTTAAGAGAAATGGACCGAGTTGGGGCTCGAGATGCTCATGGAGATCGCCCTCAGGGCTTGAGACTTTTGTTCATTTACTTCTTCATTGATGTGTAAGTATGTCACGGGATTTAATGTTTCCATTGTATCATTAGCATGTCATGCATGCATCTCTTATATAAACTGTCGTTCACCAATTTTATCCAAACCTTATAAATGAAAAACGTTTTCCGCTACTTTCTTATTATTATTTACACTACATTCGTGGCAGTATTTTCTGGTCCCTTTGCTCCACTTTGATAAGAGGGTATAGTCTCTCCCCTGATTTACCTTACACTATCGCCGCTAGTCAGCAACCTCTGGCGTAAGGGGAGACGCGCTTGAGGAAATGTCGCAGGCCGGCTCAGGTGACCCGGGTGTCTGGTTTATGGTCGACCAGGGTTGGTTCGTGACAAAATGGTATCAGAGGACCCTCTTTTTCCTTTGTCTTACTGTTTTGAGTTGGTAGACAGGAGACTAGGAATGTGTCAGCGCTTGGGTAATATTCATGTCTGGGACTTATCACCCCACGTATGGTAAATGACCTAGTGGCCAGTGATGGGAATTGATGTTCATGCTGTTAGCTGTTACAGTTGATGTGATTTCACCTTGGGTGAATGTTGTACTTTCCACTGCTTAATTTTTTATGAAGTGGTTGTGAAATTTTTCTATGGCCCGGTATGGCAAGGAAATTGCATTGCATGCATCATATTAGGAACTTAGAGATTCACATGTCATGCATATGTTCCATGCCATGTAGTTGCATTAGCAGGATGCCTGCTGATTTTGATTGTGTGCCTTGAAAATATGTCCTGCCTGGATTTATTTAGCATGCCTATTTAGAAATCATGTTTTAGTGATAATTAACGTGTTTGGGTGATAATATGTCATGTTTTCTATCTTTCTTTTGTGTCATGGTCTGTGTTATAGCATGTTTTAGTGATTTCATCTTGTTGCTTTGTGTTAGCTGTATGTAGTGGCTTGTTAGCTTCTGGTAAGCGGTTGGTTGCTTTGGCTAAAATTTTTGGTTGCGATTACGACGGAGCTAATTTTCCATTATAAGGTTTATGGGCGCCTTATAATTGGGAAAAGGGTAAATCGTGTTTTCAAACTTTTTAAAAGATGGCTGCTAAAGTTTAAATGTTAAATGTTGAAGAGGAAGTTTGTTACAACATGCATGTTTTCCCGTGGGGCGTTGTTTGAAAACCAAGTACTTTGTTGTGAAATAGTACTTCTGGGTCTGTTAAAATCTTCTTTCAAATGATTAATGGTTGAAATGAATTAATGAAATGGATAAAATGGAAAGGGGGTTTTGAGCCTAGTAATACGTGTTTTGCGTGACCAAGAGTTAGGGTCGATGTGTGTGCTTCGTAAGGGACTAGCATGTGCTACGTAGTACCCTTAGATCTTGAGTTGCCTTGTTTTCAGTGCGAGCTTATGATGTGGTGATCGTAGTTCGAGGAACGTCACCCGTGCATTAAAGTGTTTCAAAAATAGAACGCCGGTGAGCGGCTAGTTCTTGTGACGACATGGACACTCTTAAGGAGGGTAGTGTCACATGAGTTTCTGTTTTCATGTCGGTGCTTGCTTGGAATCATGACTTTGATAAGGTTTGCAGTGTGAGAAATGCTTTAGAAACTCTGTTAGTGTGGGAAGAGTTTCAGTGGTTAAGATTCGACGAATACGAATGCCTTAGGTGGTATAAGCATCAGAGTTTGGTCCGATTGATCTTCTCTGCGACCTTGGATTAATCTTAGTGTACTCTGCTGGATGAGACGATCATGTCCCCCATCTTGATGTCGTCTTGGATACACCAAGATAGTGTCAGTTATACGCCGCGCGAAAGTTTAAAAGTTGTGGGTTTGTTTCGTAATCTCTCTCTGGTTGTGCATGGGATGCACGTTTTCTTGGAGTTATGCTTTTTGCTGAGGCACAGTAGTTTTATAATAGTCTTGTGATGGCTTGACTTGAGAATATCACTGAAGGTCGTGTAAGGACTTCAGTGCACGTGTGGTTGATAACGGAATAGTTTTAAAAGCACGTAATCAGTTTAAGGGTGAGTGTGAATTTTTGGTTTGGCGATGTCTTTCGAGGAAATCATGCGTGAACAATTTTAGTTGGTCGATTGTGATTCAACTGTTATCTTGGGTTGAGGTCCCTATAATGTCCTCGGATGTAAGCTCTGCATTGATGTTTCAGTTTTAACGTGAGCGTTGGCTCGTGTTGTAAAGGTTTAAGTGCAGTCTTCTTAGAAAAGTTTTAAAGGTGAATTGGGAGTTGGAAATGAAATACGTCTGGTTGAATGAAACTTCACGACCCTTATAGGTCGGGTGATGTTTTCGTTGTTTTCCGAAGGCTTCTCTGGGACGAGAAGTTTTTTGAGGTGGGTATTTTTTAACGAACCGTTTTTTTAGAGCGGATAAAATTTGAAGGTTTTTGAACTTTTTTTTATCAGTGGGTCGGTTTTGAAACCGAGCTTCGGAATGAGGTCCCGAGTTTTGGAGCCGTTTTAAGTGGTGATATCGGACTGCGTGGGGTAGGTTTAACCGGGCGGGTCACCCGTGCGGGGTACCCCAGGTATCCGGTAGCAGGCGTGCGGGCTGCACACGGATTTTCAGACGGTGTGGGTTAAACTATGTGGGTTGGGTGTGTTTTAGTTTTTGTTTAAAATTAAAATAAGAGAAAATAAAATAAATAAAAATTAAAACCTATCTAACTCTCCCTCACCTTCACTCAAAAGAACCCCCACGCGACGCACCCCCTCCCTTCTCTCCCGCGATCCGCGCATGACACCCCTCCTACGACCTCCTCTTCGACGTCGTTTCTTCCCGGTTTTCTTCTCGGCTACTCTCCGAATCATCATGGTAATCACTTCTCTCCCTTCTCCTCCCTGTTTCCGTCTTCATTTCGACCCAATCGGCACACGGTAAGGTGCGGCCGAACCCTAGGGCTTAGAGGTGATCCGGTTTTTCAGTTTCTTCTTGTTTTAGGTCAGTGTGAAGGTTCTCTTGGAGTCCCTTGAGGTTCGTTCCGGCAACCGCCGCCGAAGGCGAAGCGGTTCGGGTGGTTTTGGTTTGTCGCCAACATTGCGAGGTAAGGTTTTATAACCGTCGTTAGTTTCACATCCTCCAAATTAGGGTCATCATGTGTTATTGACTTCCTGGTATTTAATTGGTAGGGCGTTGGGTGGTTTCACTTCGTTTCACGTTGTCGCTAACACCCGAGGTAAGGATTTAATACTGTTGGTTGGTCTTTTCTAACTTAAATTGGTTTCACTTTGTGTCTTAAGGTTGGTTGTGGTTGTTTGATAGTGCATTGGACCTTTGGAATTGGTTTCGCCTTGCCAGATCTTAGGCGACTCGCCTCCGTAGGCATAGGTACGTATTTATATGTATGTGGGTTCCCTCGGCGTGCGTATATTTGTGCATGGTAGCAAATATACACGTACGAGGCTAGCTGTCCCCATTGCATATATAAAAAATGCATGCGCGGGTGAGCGTAGACAGGCTTATGTGTATAAGTATATGTGTAAGGATCCTCTTGCGCACGCTCATGGCCATGTAGAGTGTGTGCATAGAGGCTAGGTGTCCTTATAGGTATGTGAAATCACATATGCCTCATGGGGGAGTAGTTGTGGCAACTTTAGTAAGAACGCGCCAAGAGTCGGAGTGGACGGATGGATCCACCTGGAGGTAGGGTCCCTCTCCTTGCCCTTTAAATTTAAGTAATGTAATAGTGAGTTTAATGTTTCACTTAGCATTTTAATTATGCATGTTTATTTCCGATTAAATGTTTATATGAAAATCATGTGAATTGATAGAATAAGATAAAATAGGTTGCTTGGTCACTAAACTAATGATTTAATAATAAAACCCCTCTTTCGAGGTGCGCTACCTTCAATCTAAAAATGTAGCAATAGAATTTCATGATTTCCTTCCTTATTGTTTGGCTTTATAACTTTATTATGTGTTGAATGAGTTTTAAATTAATGCTAAATAACACTAAATGAATTTTTTTGATAAAGTAATGACATGTTTTCTAATAAAACTCCTCCAATGGAGGGGAGCTGCCTTCAAAATAAACGTGTAGTAGTAGATTTATTTTTTTGTGATTGCTTGCTTAAAAGTCTTATGACTCTTTATGCTTGACATTATACTTGATAAATGACATGCTTGTACTTGTACCTTACAGGTTACCTCAAATGACGTCGCTTCTTTAAAAATAATGAATGAGCCATGAAACCTCCTAAGTTCATGGCTTAACATGTAATTAGAACTTTTAGGGTATGGTGTTTACCCTCTTCCCTTTACTTCAACGCTTATGTCATGCCATGTCTTGTTCCGCTTGTCGCAACCTTCCGGCAATGCCACATTATTTCTTATTGAAATGCATGGGTGGTTCGCTCATGCCCATTGTGGCCTTCGTTTATGGTGAAACACATCCTAGGTGCTCACCTTGCCTCTTGGCCACACCTTTGGGTGTGCCCTGCCTAAATACCACTTTTTCCTTGTTCTTAAGTTATAAATTTAATGTAATATATTGAACTAAATTCCTTGCTTGAACAAGTTTGTTAGATTGTACCATTTAATGTCATTAATCACCTATCTTAGAGGCATGTTGATGACATACACTATTGTTTACCTTAAATTTCTCGTGCAAGTTCCAGAATGTTGAACAAGGATAATTAATTATGAGAATTGATTATAAAAAGTTGAGATATGTTTTGGATAATTAAATGTGAATAATTAGTTATGAAATGAGAATTGTGTCGACTGATTAATTAATTGATAAATGGTAATAAATAAATGAGATTCTGGGTCCTAGACATGGCATTCTAGACCGATTTAAACGTTGGGTTTGGACATGGCGTTCCTTCCCAATGGTTATCCAAGCTTGTGATATAAGGTGTTAGACATGGAGATCTACACCAAATGTGATTCGGGGTGTTATACATGGCGATCTACACCGAATAATTATCTAGGTGTTAGACATAGAGATCTACACCAAATGTGATTTGAGGTGTTAGACATGGCAATCTACACCAAATGATAATTGTGGTTCTTGACATGGAATTCAACACCAAACGAATGATAATAATGATTTATGATGAGAATGAGAGATGTGGGTAAAACCCAAGTGAATTGTGATCAAATAAATAAAGGTAATAATGAATGGATTTCCAGTCTGAGTTGAAATGATAAGTGAATAAATAGAGTAAGTGAGAAAAATGATAAAAAGTGTTTTTATGCTTGAACCAAATTTACTTGTGTTGTTTTAAACAGGTTCCTATCCTGGCTATGGGCCAAGGCAGTTATTTCCGTCAGGTTTCCTTTTTGGAACCTGGACGAGAATTTATTGTTTGTATTGTATAGTTATTGTTCAAAAATACTAGCACTCAGTTTAATTATATTTCATGGTCTAGAGTGGGCTAGACCCCGGTGGTTTCGGCCTAATGAGATATATATCTCACACCCTACTCGGGCCGCCATTGCACTGGGGTACCCGAGTAGATTCCATTTGGTTGCAGGACCTTGTTGTTGTTGTTTCTTGTACTTGGAGTTAGGAGAAAAGGACAGAGTTGGGCTCGGGATGCTCATGTAGATCACCCTCGGGGCTTAAGACTTTTTTTCATTTACTTCTGCATTGATGTGTAAGTATGTCATGTGATTTAATGCTACCATTGTATCATTAGCATGTCATGCATGCATCTCTTATATAAACTGTTGTTCGCCAATTTTAGCCAAACCTTATAAATGAAAAATGTTTTCCGCTGCTTTCTTATTATTATTTACACTACTTCCGTTACTGTATTTTTTGGTCCCTTTTCTCCACTTTGATAAGAGGGTATAGTCTCCCCCTGACTTAACTTACACACTTGCCGCTAGTCGGCATCCTCTGACGTAAGGGGAGACGCGCTTGAGGCCATGTCGCGTGGCAGCTCAGGTGACCCGGGTGTCCTGTTTAGGGTCGACCTGGGTTGGTTCGTGATAATTAATCTGTAAAAAGGACTAAACATTAAATTTGAGACACCAAAAGACCTATAGACTAGTCATAATTCAATTGGATGACCATATTTCGACCATATACTCTATTTTATTGAAATTGGACAATTATTTTTCCACTTTCAAAAAAAAGGATAGTTGGGTTCCATTATTTTATAATATTACACGAGATTCTACGCCTCCTCCATTATAAAATCCCTCTCCTCCAACTTCCTCACACCTCTCAAGAAACACTTGACTTATAAAACCTCTTCTAATGTAGCTCCCCAACATCCCTCCCTTCATTCTTAAATCCTCCTTTAGGAAAAATGTAACAACCCGAGATTTTATAAGATATATTATTTTTAATTTCTTTCATATCTTCTGTTGTACACTACACCAAGATTATCTTGCACTATACGCAATACCGTAATAGCTTGCAGTATACGCAACACTAATCTTGGATCGTGTTACACACAATTTCATGTTTGTTTGATAGTAGTTATTCTACGCAACATTGAGTGTATATATATATATATATTCAATGTATAAATGAAATATGGTTGGATTTTGTTATACGCAACAACAAAGGAGTCTTTCACTACACACTACCCTGACTTGGCTTGCATTACCCGCAATCACGACCATCCTCGATAGCGTGTGTTGTATGCAATACCGGGTTTTACTAAACAATGATATATTATTATAATATTATTATGAAATAGCCTTTATGAATAGTATTAACTAAATTTTTAATTTTATAACATTATTATTCAGCTTACACATTTTCTATAACATGGTATAAGAACAAAATAAATTTTTCAGGTAAATTAAGAATTTTTTAAAAAATGTTGTTTTGCCGCCTTTTGATGGCGCACCCACTTTAAATCTAGTTTTTAACATGTTTGTATGTTCAATTTGACAAAATAACACTCTTATTTGGAGGAGGATTTTAAAATTTACTTTGGATAAATTTTTCATATTGTTCTGATAACTTTCATATTTTAATGAATAGTAAAAACATGCTATATTTTAATTAAAAACAACTTTTTACATCGTAATAATTTATGTGGTTAAATTATATTATTGAATGGTTTTAAAGTTTAAATAGAATATATTTTTACCATTTAATATAAATTAGGTCATTATCATTGATTTTACATTGAATTCATAGGTTAAATCAATTCAATCTTTTGCAATGTTTTATATAAAAACTCATTTTCTTTCGACAACGGGATAAATTTTAATTTAATTTCGGCAACTTCTGTGTATTGAAATAGAAAAAATTGATTCCATATTTGGAATAAGTGGGTCCAAATTATATTAATAGACTACTTTTTATTTTTGGGCATTATGAATAGTAACTACGGTAAATCGGGTAATTAAGGGTAAATATAAAATTATAAAATTAAACTAACAATTGTATTAATACAATTGGATGATTATATTTCGTCCTAAGTCATATTTCGGTCGAAATGGAATTCATTAGAACAGACTTGGAGATTATTAAGACCTTTAGTTTATTTTATTTAAAGGAAAGTGAAATATGTCTCACTCAAACTTTAACAATTAATGTATTTCTATTATAAAGTTATATAGAATATAATTTCGGTTATATAAACTCATTTTAGAGAAAAAAAAAATTCTTTATCATGGTAATTTATTTGTAATTTTTAAGAGTTATTTAATTATTTTATTATCTTATACATTAATTATTTATAAATTATTTATTTAGTAAAAAATTCAATAATATTGTTTTTATTGAAATAGTAATACATATTAAAGGGCTCACAAACCTGGACAAAACTTATTGGTAGTGTATATATACACCATATTCATCCAATGACCAAATATATGACAGTTTGGAGTCTTATAAAAGTGATTATGACACTTATATTATTTTATTTCCTATGATGTCAAAGTTGTCACCTTCATAATTTAATAAATATAACATTTTAAAATTTGGGTCATTTAGAAGATAAATCAGACCAAATGTATTAT
The DNA here is from genome assembly GCA_963277665.1 of Viscum album. Classification (NCBI taxonomy): domain Eukaryota; kingdom Viridiplantae; phylum Streptophyta; class Magnoliopsida; order Santalales; family Viscaceae; genus Viscum; species Viscum album. Next base: position 34,761,191 of record OY728143.1, read on the forward strand.
TATAAAATATAAAAGATTTATCTTCATCCTAGTATTTTATTTTTAATTTTTACGAAACAAATAAGTATATTTAATAATTATACAAAAATGTTGTAATAATTATTTTATTAAGAGAAATATCAAATAAATGGTTTTACAAATAGTAAAATAAATATTATACAAACTATTTAATGTGGTACACTAATTTTATAGATTACTATGACATTTTAGGAACCTATTTAATATAATATTTCGAATATATACTCTATGTGGATTTTATTTAAATTCAAATAAATGAATAGTGTAAAAATTGACACTATTGTTATTTTATAAAAATAACATATTATTAAATTGTTTAAAAATCACAAATATATTGAAAAATTATAAATTGAAATTTATATAGTCTGAAATTTCATAAATTATCTAATTATTTATAATTCACAGCACATGAATAATTATTTATAACAATTCAAAATTTAGAATCTTATTACCACAAATAAAAGTTCATAGATTAAATAAGGATAAATCAAGTTGATAATGTTTAAAATAAATTCCCTAAATGTCTACATTTTATTTTATGATGAGATTACAACCCTATATCATATAATATTAGATTATTATTAATTTTTGGTGGTTTTTATGTGGGGTTATATTTATTATAAATTAACATTTGTTGAGATTTCCTAAGGTGCCCCTCCCCTACCTTATAAAAAGGGCACCCCTTCCCTCTTCTTTTCACCCCCTTTGGAGCCTTGAAGCTTGGCAAAACCCTGACCATTTCTCTTCTCCACTTACCTAGAATCATTATGGAGGTTTTTGTCTCCTCAAAATACCAACTCTACTTCCTTAATAGAAGGCTTAAAGGAGGTGCGTCAAAGAAGAGGCAATCTCTTCTTCCGATTCTCTCATGTTTCTTCCTTCTTCTACTTCTTCTTCTTTAGTTGTCTCATTATAAAGTAATAACATAATTATTAATTATATACTGATATGTTATTATAAATATGAAACAACCTTATTTCACCTTCTATCCATCCTACAGAAAATGAAATCACCGTGCATGCGTACGTACGGAATACCGTCTCCACGCCGTGGTGTAATCTGTTTTCGGCCACCACCTTACTTGGATGGGTATAAGGGTGTAAATAAATAACTATATATGATTATTGTAATTTTATATTGATTTTGAAATATTATACACACACTTCAATACAATTCCACTATCATGTGAATGATATCATCGCTCGTGCGTACGTACAGACTACCGTCTCCCCGACACGATGAGATTTATTCTCCATGATAACCATTCATGAATGATTATAAAGTATATATAATGAATAATAATGAAATATATGACATAATAATGGTACGGGATTTATTTATATATATATTTATTTCATTTACTTAATTCCATTCAATTCAATAAGGAAACGAAAACAGCGTTCATGCGTACGTACGGCCTACCCTCTCCATGAACAGTGTATTTCATTCCATTTATAGATCTATCATATATATATGTATAAAATGAATATATATTATATATAAATCATGTTTTACATTCTGTAATTATGTAAATCAGTATATAAGTAATAATATCAAGAACAAAAAGCCGAAACACGTACGATAAATGTAACGATTTTACCCAAAATGCTGCTTTAACATGGAATTTACAAAAGAACGGGTAATATAAATTCATAAGTGAACCACATATGATATCATAAAAATGAATATGATTCTCTAATAATTCAATGAAATTATTTAAATCATTATACAGGAGTTTCGGATATGTACAAATCATATCGAACCTAAGGTAATGGATAATTATTCCAATCTCATTCTTATCCGATATTGTTTATTCGTAAGTATTTAATGGGGTTATGTTTATTATCCATGTCCATATGTTCCCAAAATGTTTTCATAAATTTTTCACTTGTCTTCCATGTTTGTTTAATGTAATTATTACCATTTTTTTACTTTTACACATTTTATGGATGGAATCTTTCTTTTGATTACCAGATGAGGTACTTTTTGACTTTTCTGATAAAAGTACGAAAAGAATGTCATTTATATCTTATACAGCATGAACAGATTTTTACGGTTTCATAATGCCTTATTTTCAAGAAGCTTACTTTACAATATTTATGACTATTTTCAACAAAATCCTTTTCTTTTAAAATTTCCTGGCATTTTGTGAAAAGAAAATGATTTTGAAGAAGAAAAGATATTTTCCTCAAGAACTCATTTCAAGTGTTTTATCAAAACCATTTTCCATATAAGTTTTAACAATTTTATATGCGTATGTTTCAAGTATAATGTCTCTATGATTTACATGGTTTCAATTTTCTTATGATGAAATGATATCCATTTTTTATGGATTATGTGAGATAGGATGATTTTTATGAAACCCATTTTTATTCTTTGGGTTATGATGAATGATTTATGTTTATGGTGTAGCACAAGTAAGAATGATTTCATTATAAGATGGGTGGGACCTATATCTCCCTCCAATGCATTGGGTAAAGAATTATATCTCATGAGATAGACATGGATGGAACGGTAAGTTAATCTGGTTCAGTGTTACAGGACTGAAACAAGGAGTGAACTCGATTTAGCAAGGGACTTTGTCCACTAAGACGGTCTTGGAAGAAATGCCTTGGCTACTATGGAAATCATAACATATGCTGAATGGTTGCCAAAATTACATAATTTATTCAAATTATATTTTATCGTGATTGATGTTCCATTATGATATCTTCCATACGTAGTTCCACGATTTATGTTTTTGCTCAAGATTTTCATGTTTAAATTTCATGTTCAAGGTTTTGCTTTCAAATGTTTGTGGATTGTTTTATGTTCACTATGTTTTCCCTTACTGATCATTTGAGCTCACCCTTTTTATGTTTACTTTTCCCTAGGATATAAGAAAAGGTTTTAGTTAAAAAAGGAAGATCTTTATGGGAGATATTGAGGATCTTTCACAAAAATTAGAAGATTATGTCCTAAGTTTCAAAAGACACTAAACTATTACGGTCCTTGCATGTCTGTTTTTCTTATGTGTTTAGTATTCCGTGAAATTAATGTAATGTCCATTTACGTCAAGCTTTGGGTTTCTACAGTTGGTATCAGAGGAAAGGTTTAGTTAACCTTTGGAAACTAGGATGAGAAAACTTTAGTGGGATCCCTAGAGATATTTCTAAGGTATGTCTAGGGATATCCCTAAGGATAAGTATTAGTATAGGTTATATTCCTAGAATTACATTAATGATCATAGAAATAAACCTAAGATGTTAGAGATTGAATGTAATCCCCCTTGATTATGTTGTTTTTCTAGTACGATTTTTTCCTCCCATACAATTTTATTTGGGTTTTAGGAAATGGCATGAAATAGGAGGATTCATGTTAATGGAGAACATGATGGACAATGGAATGATATTCTTCATGAGCAACCAAATAAAACAGGATTTGGATGTCCAAAAATTGTTATTATTCCTAATCAACAATCTCATAATATGATCAATAATCTTAACTTTGGTTATATTCCGGACTCAACTAGTAAGAGGAAGATGGAGTTTCATGATGATCGTTGAGGAATGAAAGTTCAATTTCCCTCATGTAAGTCATATGGGAAGAGGAATCAAGGAGAATGTTTCAAATGAACTAGAAGATACTTTGGGTGTGGAAAAGAAGGACACAAATCTAGTAATTTCAAAGGAAAAGGATCAGTTAACACAACGGACAAGGATAATGGTATTTTTCTAATACATAAACAATGGTTAAATACTTTAAATGTGGAATGTATGGGCATTATGAAAATCGACACCCTAAGGGAAAATATCATGAAGAGAATCAGCATGGTTGTATGGGTAGTATTTATGTTGATGATTATGAAGAGAATACAAATGATATGTGAGATGAAAGAAGTGTTGAGGAATAAAATGATGAAGCTCGGTCAATGTTTTATGAAGGTAGTGGAATGATTGTATGTTTATCAAGAGTTATGTTGTATAGGAAACTTAATGGTACTATGAAATAAAGAAACATCTAAGGATTGTTACACTATTATTTTTCCTAAAGTATTTGAAAGTATATGTTGAATGGTACTAGTAACCATGAAAGGTTATTCAAATATTTTTTGAAAGAAGATGATATGCACATAATGAATGGATAAGGAGGAAATAATATATTTGATAGTATTCATGAGCTCGTGATTTTTATAATGACTAAGTGATATCATGGTTTGAGTTTAGAGAATTTTGGGATTTTGGTATGTGGAAAGAGTTAACTTTTGACCGCACTCATGTTTTCACTAAAGTTCAATGGGTATTCATTTTTCAAGATAATACATGATTATGGCCTTCGAATGTTTGGAATGTGACCAATAAGACATATCTTAAGATATATGGGGATCAACGTTGGTATTAACATTATTGTTATATGAACTCTCTGGTAATCGTTTTCACTATAATATGAGACTGGACAACAGTATTATGGATAAGCCTATAGATTGGAATGGATTATGTTGGACATAATTCATTATTGTTTAAGGCTAGAAAATTTTGAATATTATTGAGGGAAAGTTATAATAATGTAGTTTTAGAAAAAGGACAACTTGTGGGATGGGAAAAAACCCATCATGTCGGACAAGGCTATTGGAATAGAACCCAAAACTGAAGTGCGATAGGCCTTTATCACATACCACTGGCCTACAGGAAGTCCCTGTTTAGTAGAAACCAGTTTTATTATATTAAGCAGTATGATATATGATGTATAAGTCCATTTTAGGAACCATATATGATTATTCTCACTATAGATGGACTTATGTATTTTTGATAACTTTTTCTAACCTTCTGTTTGAGGCAGATGGAATGACCCATAATTCTATCACATGATCTGCTAAAACTTCACGAATGACAAATTCAACTTCATTTCATTAAAAGATGGAGTGGAAATTGTCTAAGGAATGACCAACGGTGAGACTATACTAAAATCAAGAAAGTATTTCTTCTAATTCCAATTTCTTCAAATTTAGGGAAATGATCTTTAAAACCAAAAATGTTTTCCTAGTGCCTTTATATCTGATGAATCAGATGGTACCTTAGATCATCACAAATCAATGGCTTTGTGATTGTTGTCTTTTTTATAGCCATGTTCTCTACCACACTCCATCAGAACATGATGGTTAGATTTCTCTTCCATATCTATATTTTCACCTATGTGTAAACATAGTGATTAGTTAATTTGGGTAACCGTTACGTTTCATACTTTAGTTTTTAAAGAATGGTTTTGGTATTCCTTTTTAGGATGTGGGTTTCTATTAAAGAAACTTTCGGGTAGTAAACCATTTACAACCCCAACGAATTTGGAGGGCGAAATTCATTTTAAGGGGGGTAGAATGTAACAGCCCGATATTTTATCAGATATATTATTTTTAATTTCTTTTATATCTTCTTTTGTATGCTACACCAAGATTATCTTGCGCTATATGCAACACCGTATTAGCTTGCAGTATACACAACACTAATCTTGGATCGTATTACACACAATTTCATGTTTGTTTAATAGTAGTTATTCTACACAACATTGAGTGTGTATATATATATATATTCAATGTATAAATGAAATATGGTTGGATTTTGGTATACGCAACAACAAAGTAGTCGTGCACTACATGCTACCCTGACTTGGCTTGTATTACACGCAATCACGACCTTCCTCGATAGCGTGTGTTGTATGCAATACCGGGTTTTACGAAACAATGATTTATTATTGTTATATTATTTTGAACTAGCCTTTATGAATAGTATTAACTGAATTTTGAATTTTATAACATTATTATTTATTTTACACATTTTCTATAACATGGTATAAGAACAAAATAAATTTTTTGGGTAAAATAAGTATTTTTAAAAAAATGCAGTTTGGCCGCCTTTTGATGGCACACCCACATTAAATCCAGTTTTTAACACATTTATACGTTCAATTTGACAAAATAAGACTCTTCTTTTGAATCAGGATATTAAAATTTACTTTGGATAAAATTTTCATATTTTTCTGATAACTTTTATATTTTAATGATTTGTAAAAACCTGATATATTTTAATTAAAAACAACTTTTTTCATCGTAATAATTTATGTGGTTAAATTATAATATTGAATGGTTTTAAAGTATAAATATAATATATTTTTACCATTTAATATAATTTATTTCATTACCATTTATTTTACCTTGAATTTGTAGGTTAAATCAATTCAATCTTTTGCAATGTTTTAAACAAAAACCCATTTTCTTTCGACAACGGGATTAATTTTAATTTAATTTGTGCAACTTTTGTGTATTGAATTTGGAAAAAATGATCCCATATTTGGAATCAGTGGGTCCAAATTATATTAATAGACGACTTTTTATTTTTGGGCATTATGAATAGTAACTACGGTAAATTTTATTTGTCATAGTAAAAGGTAAATCGGGTAATTAAGGGTAAATATAGTATTATAAAATTATCTTAACACTTGTCTTAATACAATGGGATGATTATATTTCGTCCTAAGTCATATTTGGGTCGAAATGGTATCCATTAGAACCCATTTGTAGGTTATTAAGACCATTAGTTTATTTTATTTAAAGGAAAGTGAAATATGTCTCACTCAAACTTTAATAATTAAAGTATTTCTAATATAAGTTTATATAGAATATAAATTCGGCTATAAAAACTCATTTTAAAGCTAAAATTTTTGTATTTATCATGGTAATTTATTTGTAATTTTTAAGAGTTATTTTATTACCTTATTAGCTTATACATTAATGATGGAGAAATTATTTATTTAGTAAAAAAATCAATAATATTATTTTTATTGAAATAGTAATACATATTATAGGGCTCACAAACCTGACCAAAACTTATCGGTAGTATATATATACACCATAAGCATCCAATGACCGAATATATGACCGTTTGGAGTCTTATAAAAGTGATTATGACACTTATATTATTTTATTTTATATGATGTCATAGTTGTCACCTTCATAATTTAATAAATATGACATTTTAAAATTTGGGTCTTTTAGAAGATAAATCCGACTAAATTTATTATTATGAAATATATAAGATTTATCTTTATCCTAGTATCTTATTTTTAATTTTTACAAAACAAATATGTATATTTAATAACTATACAAAAATGTTGTAGTAATTATTTTATTAAGAGAAATATCAAATAAATAGTTTTACAAATAGTAAAACTAAATATTATATTAACTATTTAATGTGATCCACTAATTTTCTAGATTATTATGAAATTTTAAGAACCTATTTAATATTTTATTTTGAATATATTTTCTGTGTGGATTTTATTTAAATTCAAATAATGAATAGTGTCAAAATTGACACTATTGTTATTTTATAAAAATAACATATTATTAAATTGTTTAAAAATCAAAAATATATTTAAAAATTATAAATTAAAATTTATGTAGTTGAAAATTTCATAAATTATCTAATTGTGGATAATTCACAGCACATAAATAATTAATTATGACTATTTAATTTAGAATCTTATTACCACAAATAAAATTTAATAGTTTAAATAAGGATAAATCAAGTTGATAATGATAAAAATAAATTACCTACATGTCTAAATTTTATTGGTTGATGATATTACAACCCTATATCATTTAATATTCGAATATGAATAATTTTTTGTGGGTTTTAAGTGGGGTTAGATTTATTATAAATTAATATTTTTAAGATTTCCAAAGGTGCCCCTCTCCTCCCATATAAAAAGGGCACCCTTTCCCTCTTCTCTTCACACCCTTTTGAGCCTTGAAGATTGGCCAACCCCTGCCCATTTCTCTGATACACTTCCCTAGAATCATTCTGGAGGTTTTGGTCTTCTCAAAAGACCAACTCTACTTCTTTAAGAGAAGGCTTAAATGAGGTGCGTCAAAGAAGAGGCAATCTCTTCTTCCGATTCTCTCAAGTTTCTTACTTATTCTACTTCTTCTTCATTAGTTGTCTCATTATATAGTAATAAAATATATATTACTTATATACTGATATATTATTATAAATATGAAATATAATGACCCATACTTTACATACATTGTTAATACTTAAAAATTGAAGCACACTTATTACAACATATGAAAAAACCACAAAGGACCGTATATGTATAGTGTCTTTAGAAACTGGGATACATAAACAACTGGTTCATAAATCTTCTACAGTGTCTCCCATTTATTTCATCATATCTAGGGTCCCTTTTAGCATATTCTACTTAATATCCATCTTCCTGACCTGGGGAAAAGAAAACATAAAAGGGTGAGCTCAAATGCTCAGCAAGGGCAAATAAAGGAAATAAAAATCATATCATATCTTTTTGAAAATCATAACCTGCAAAAGAGATCATAATATCTTAACATGGAACAAATCATAGAAGTGAAAATGATATCCCCATAATCATAACATGAAACTTGAAACTTTGTGGGATGCACACATAATCATGGAAAATCATTTCTTGTTAGTCATGACTCATTTCCAAGACTATCTTAGTGGACAAAGTCCCTTTCTGAACCGAGTCACCCTCGTTCCAGTCCTGTTTCACTGAACTGGTATAACCAACCGTTCCAGACCTATCTATCTCATGAGATATAAAATCTTTACCCAATGCATTGGAGGGAGATATAGGTCCCACCCATCTTATAATGAATCCTTTCTTATGTGTTCCACTTAATCATAAACCATACATCATAGCGTAACCCATGTAATAAAAATGAAATTATTAAACAACATGACATCATTAAACAATTCATATGAGATAAAGGAATTCATAAAAATATTTCCATCACAACATAATCAAATCTATGTAATAATAGGGATAAAAACATAACCCTTTTATTATATTAGATGGAAAATAATTTTGATAAAATACTTGAACTCCATTCTTGAGGAAAATATCCTTTCTACTTCAAAAACATTTTTCCTTTCATAACATGTCATACAACTTTAAAATAAAAGAAGATGATTAAAAATAAACTTGAAAACTTGTAAAGTAAGCTTCTTGGAATTAATGTTTTAAAAATCCATTCATGCCGTATAAGTTAAAAAAAACATTCTTCTCGTACTTTTGTCGGAAAAGTCAAAAAAGTACCTCGTACGAAAAACGACAAAAGATTCCTTACATATCATTTACTAAAAATTTACCAAAGGGTGAAATTGAATATAAACTATTGTATAAGGATATAAATATTACATATTGAGGAAACATGGATGTGGATGATAAAATACACCCCAGTAAATGCCAAAGTATAAACAATCTTGGATAAAAATGAGATTGTGATATTTCCCTTACCTTAGGTCCGATTTGCTTTGTACGTGTCCGAAGCTCCTGTATAATGGTTTAAATAATGTTATTGACTTATTCCAGAATCATACATATTGATATGATATCATATATGGTCATATTCTTAGCTTCTTGTTAGTAATATTTCATTGTTACTTGTTACTCGGGTCTTTATTGCCTTTTATTCTTATGCGTGTTTTGCCGAATAAATTCTTATTCTTCTTTTAAGGTTATAGATACCTTATATATAGAATGGTATTAGTGTAACATATATCATATTTATTCATTCAATTCATTTATATAATTACTATGTAATGATGATCATGTAGAACGAGTCGCATCACATCGTGGAGATGGTATTCCGTACGTACGCACGAGTGATGATGTCGTTCCTATGATCATGGAATTGTATTGGAGTATATATATATTATTTCAGTATCAATATTACTTTATAATAATCATAAATAGTTACTCATTACACCATTATACCCATCCTTCTAAGGTGGTGGTGGAAAATAGATTACACCACGACGTGGAGACGGTATTCTGTACGTACGCACGCGCGGTGATTTCATTTTTCCGTAGGATGGATAGAAGGTGAATTAGGGTTGTTTCATATTTATAATAACATATAATTATGTAAGTAATACTGATGTTATTACTTTATCATGAAACAACTAAAGAAGAAGAAGTTGAAGAAGAAAGAAATTGAAAAGATCGGTAATGGATATTACCTCTTCTTTGGAACGCCTCTTTGAATCCTCCACTTAGGGAACTAAGATTGGTCTTTGAAGATAACCAGGACCTCTAGGATTACTCTAGGGAAGTGGAGAGGAGAAAATGGCAGGGGTTTGCCGATCATGAGTGCTCAAATTGGTGTGAGGAGGAGGGGGAGGAGGTGCCCTTTTATAAGGGAGGAGAGGGGCACCTTAGGAATATCTCAAAATATTATTTTATATTAAAGTCAAAATCGGTTTATTATGGTTCCAAAGGGTCTTATTTCGAATCTAATGTGGGGATGGGTCGAAATCCTATCAACCAATAGGATTTAGACAAGATTAGGGTATTATTTTAACCTTATTAATTAGATTTAACTCTAAGTTAAATAATTTAACTTTTACCGTGTCTTTTTGTTTTCTTTCACTATATGGTTAATACACTTACTATAACATGCCAAACGAACCCCAAGTTGTTTATTATTAATATATATATCTTTAACTAAATTATTTGGCCGAACCTTAGATTTTTAGGAATAAAATAACAATTAATAATATAATATTTGATTTAAAAACTATTTTGTGTCAATTTTGACACTATTTGATATATGATTTTTGTGAAAGTCATAACAGAATTATATGTTCGAACCAAGTTGATTAAATCAACAATAATATATCATTGTAACCTATAAAATTAGTGTAATTCATAAAAAGTCTCAAATTACATTTATTTTGGTGTTTATAACATCAATTATGTCAATATTTCATTAATAAGATAATTACTGCATCATCATTGTGTCATAAATAAATTAAATTATATAATGTCTAAAAATTACAAATAAAATACCATTATGTAGGAAATCTTTTTATCTTTCTAATGAATATTTATAGTCGAATTGATCTTATTTATAACCCCATATTTAAAATGATTTACTTATTAAACTTTGATTTTAACTATTTTAACCCTTCTTTAAATAAATTAATAATAAATGTCCTAATCTAACCCAAGTGGGCCTAAATAGTCATATTTTATTCCTAAGATTGTTTTTGGTCGAATTAAACTTATCCAATAGAATTAGGACATGTGTTAGGGTAATAGTAATATCATATTTACCCCTATTTACTATTAACCGCGGTAAAAAAAGTAAAAAGTTACTATTCACCAAAAAATTATTTTTATCTCATTGAACAACATTTTACTTACTGATATCAATCATGTCTGTCGGATTTTCGAAATTCCATTCACAGAAGCCGTAAAATTTAGTTTTATGCAAAATTCAGTTTTTAACCAATCACTTAGTGGTTTCACTATTCATCATAAATCGAAAGTTTTCAGAAAAATACCAAAATTTCACCCTAGGATAATTTCGGTATTCCGAATACAAAAATGAAGTCCATTTTGAAAAATAAAATTTATAAAATTTCAAAAATTGGTTATTACTATTCATAACGGCTAGTTTTAGTAATATTTTAATAGCATATCGTTGTTTAGTGAAACTCGGTATTGCGTACGACGCAAGCTATCGAGGAAGGTCGTGATTGCGTGTAAAGTAAGCTAAGAAAGTGTGTAGTGAAAGATTACTTTGATGATATATAAAAACAAAATATTACTCATAAAAATCTTGGGTGTTACATTCTACCCCCCTTAAAAAGAATTTCGCCCTCGAAATTCGTCACTTTGTAACAAACAGATGAAGATACCTCTCCCTCATCATATCCTCAATCTCCCAAGTAGCTTCTTCTAATTGGTTGTTCCTCCATAAAACATTCACCAACCGAGTCGTCTTGTTTCGTAGGACTTTTTCGCTACGATCCAGAATCTCTATCGGCTATTCTTCATAAGAATGATCTTGCTCCAGCGGTATAACTTCTGAGCTGAGTACATGTGAAGGATCTGGTATGTACTTTCTCAGGAAAGATACATGGAACACATCGTGAACTTGAGAGAGATTCGGTGGAAGCGCCAATCGGTAAGCTACCTTCCCAACACGATCCAGTATTTCGAAAGGACTGATATATCTAGGGCTCAACTTCCCCTTCTTTCCAAATCTCATAACCCTCTTCCAGGGAGATATTCGTAAGAACACTTTATCACCCACTTCAAACTCTAGGTCTTTTCATCAGTTGTCGGCATAACTTTTATGTCGACTCTGAGATGCTCTTATGTGTTGTTGAATAGATCTGACCTTTTTCCCATTTCATCAATGAGATCAGGTCCTAATAGCTTTCTTTCCCCAACTTCATCCCAGCAAGTTGGAGTCCTGCATTTCTTTCCATAGAGAGCTTCATAAGGAGCCATCTGAATACTGGAGTGAAAGCTATTATTATAAGAAAATTCCACCAAAGGTAGGTGTTGATCCCAACCTCTTTTGAAATCCATAGAGCAAGCTCTCAACATATCTTCTAGGGTTTGAATTGTTCTCTCAGACTGATCGTCTGTCTGGGGATGATAAGCAGTGCTGAAACTCAACTCTGTATCCAGAGTATGCTGAAGACTTCGCCAGAACTTCGAGGTAAATCTCGGATCCTGATCAGATATAATAGAAAGTGGTACTCCATGCAATCTTACCACTTCCTTTACATATATCCTGGCAAGCTGATCTAGAGAGAAATCCTCTCTAATAGCAATGAAGTGTGTAGACTTTGTAAGATGATCAACTATGACCCAAATAGCATTATTGCCTTTGGATGTTTTAGGAAGTCCTGTGACAAAGTCCATAGTGATGTTTTCCCATTTCCATTCGGGTATGGGTAATGGTTTTAACATCCCCTTAGACTTCTGTCTCTCAGCTTTAACTTGTTGACAAACCAAGCATCGAGAGACATATTTAGCAACATCTCTTTTCATGCCATCCCACCAGAAGTACTCTTTCAGGTCCCTATACATCTTCGTGCTTCCAGGATGAATAGGGAATGATGAACTATGAGCCTCATCCAGCAGATCCTTATTTAATTCGGGGATGGGAGGAACACAAACCGGATTCCTGAACATTATTATCCCATCACAATCAAGGTTGAATTCAGGAACATTTCTCACCTTTTGTAACTCGACATCTTCTTTCTGTGCCTCTTTAATCTTCACATGTATAAATGGTTGAACATTCATTTGAGAAAGATAATATTTTTCCCCTTCCATTAAAATTCCAAGATCCATCCTTTGTAAATCCATAAATATTGGATATTATGTGATCCTCATCATGGATAAACTAGCATGGTCTTTTCGACTTAATGCATCTGCCACCTTGGTTGCTTTCCCAGGGTGGTAATGGAATGAGCAGTCGTAATCCTTAATCAGCTCCAACCATCTTCTTTGATGCATATTCAACTCCTTTTGTGTGAAAATATACTTTAAACTTTTATGATCAGTATAAATATCACACCTTTCACCATAAAGGTAATGCCTCCAAATCTTTAATGCAAAGATTACCGCAGCCAACTCCAAATCATGTGATGGGTAATTTTGCTCATGGATTTTCAACTGTCATGAGGCATAAGATATCACCATATCATTTTTCATAAGAACAAACCCCAATCCCTTCTTGGATGCATCACTGTAGATCACAAACCTTTATCCGCTACAAGGCAGTGTGAGCACAGGTGCACTGGATAACCTTCTTTTCAACTCCTTGAAATTCTCTTCACATTCCTCTATCCAAACAAACTTAACTCCTTTCCGAGTCAACTTGGTGAGTGGATTAGATAATCGTGAAAAATCTTTTACAAAACGTCGATAATATCCAGCCAAACCAACAAAACATCGGATCCCAGTTACTGTTGTTAGTCTTGACCATCTTTCGATAACCTCTGTTTTTTCTGGATCCACAGATATCCCCTCTTTGGAGATTATGTGACCCAAAAATGAAACTTTTTGAAGCCAAAATTCACACTTGGTAAATTTGGCATAAAGCTTCTCCTTTCTCAGGGTCTTCAATATAATTCTCAAGTGATCTTCATGCTCTTCCTTTCTCTTTGAATAGACAAGAATATCATCTATAAAGACTACCACAAATTGATCAATATAGTCTCTAAATACTCTATTCATTAGATCCATGAAGATAGCACGGGCATTAGTAAGACCAAAAGGCATCACTATAAATTCATAGTGTCCATACCTTGTACGGAAAGCCGTCTTTGGTATATCCTCCCTTTTGACCCTTAATTGATGATACCCTGAACGAATATCAATCTTGGAAAAGTATTGAGCTCCGCGTAGTTGGTCAAATAAGTCATCAATGCGTGGGAGAGGATATTTGTTCTTGATAGTGATCTTGTTAAGTTCTCGATAATCAATGCAGAGTCTCATTGATCCATCTTTCTTCTTAACAAATAGAATAGGTGCTCCCCAAGGTGACGCACTAGGGCATATGAATCCCTTATCAAGATTCTCATGGAGTTGCTTCTTCAATTCCTGCAACTCAATTGGGGCCATTCTATAAGGTGTCTTTGAAATAGGCAAAGAACCCGGTACGAGTTCTATTGAAAACTCAACTTCACAATTTGGTGGAAGACCTGGTAATTCCTCCGGAAAGACATCATCAAACTCCCGTACAATGGGCATATTCTTAATCGTGATTTTCTCACCAACCATTTGAGATAAATAACCTTCATTTAGTGGAATCAAGACCCAAAAGATGGAAGGAATTTCCACTGGAAGGTTATGTTCATCCTTGCATTGATAGATGATCGTAGATTGATCTGGAATATGAAACGTGACTTCGCTTCTTTGGAAATTGATATGAGCTCCATGTAGAGAAATCCAATCCATGCCAAGAATCACATCAAATTCCACTAAAGGAAGGATCACAAGATTTGCAGGAAGCACTTTCCCACAAACTTCGATTGGAGAAGAATTATAAACTTTTGATGCGACTGTTGTGCCATTAGGTGTTGTCACAGCTAACTCAACATCTAATTGTTGAGGTAATACGGTGATACCCCTAGAAAATTTTTCAGAAATAAAAGAGTGGGTGGATCCAGAATAAAATAAAACATTTTCTACTTTAGAGTGGATGGTAAGTGTACCTTTCACCACTTCGTTATCGTACTCCACATCGCTGATAGAAATTGCATGTGACTTTCCTTTGTCTTTAGCCTTAAGATTTTTCTGACGTCGACCATCATCATCAACCCTTGGATTTGGGCATTGATTGGCATAATTCCCCATCTCCTTGCACTTGAAACATTGAAGTGTTGTAGGTTCATTCTGTGTATCCCTTCCTTTGTTTGAATCATTAGACATCTTCTTCCCATTATCGCGGCATTCAATTGCCTGATGACCTTCCTTTCCACATTTAAAACATTTACTTGTACCTTTAAGACAACTCCCTCCATGTTTCTTTCCACACTTTGAGCATAAGGGAAAGCTCATCTTATTTTCAGTGTGCTCTTTAGATTTTCCTTTGAATTCCATCTTCCTCTTCTTATCAAACCCATGTGACTGATGGGTTACTCCAATCTCCATCTCGACTTTGAGAGCACATCGAACGATTTCCTCATAGCTATTGAAGTCCCTTATGGCTAACGCCCTTCGAAGACTTGGTTTTAAGCCACTAAAGAATCGATCGATCTTACTCTCAGGTTGGATAATAATACCAGAAGCGTACCTTGCAAGTCTTGTAAAATTTGCTTCATAGGTACCAACGATTCATCATCCATTTTCTTCAGTTAAAGAAACTCTTTCTCCATCTTTGTTCGGAGAATACGAGGGAAATACTTATTGAAAAATAAGTTCTTGAACTCGTCCCATTTCATAGACTCAATTTCATCCCTTTGCCTCTTATTCTTAATAAGATTCCACCATTGATGAGCATCTCCTTCCAAACAATACACTGCTAGGATGACTTTATCATGTTCAGAACATTGAAGAACTGAAAATATCTTTTCAGTAGTACTAATCCATTGTTCAACAACTAATGGATCAGTAGACCCACTGAAAGAAGGTCGACACTGCCTCATGAAGGATTCAACAGAATGTTGCTCCATCCTTTGCTCGTTTGGAAGTCCTGCATGATTCATAGCTTGAGAAAGTTGTGTGAGCATGGCTACAAGATTTTGCATTCCAACTCCCATATCGTTTGGTTGCTCAGGGGGACAATCATTGCATTTCCCATCGCATTCCGCATTAACACGGTTCCTTCGGGTTCCAGCCATTGACTAAAACAAAGAAGAATAGTGTGAGAAACACTAATTATAATAGGAAACCCACATAATCAAGGATAAAATTTCACGCTTAAGGTCTTATCCTAGGGTATTCATGGCCATTTCTAAAACACTAAGATTGTGTTCTATGCTTAGATTATCCTTAGGGTTCTTACTAAGGCTTTCACATCCTAGTTTCCAAAGGCTGACTGTACCTTTCCTCTAATAACAACTATAATGACCCATACTTTACATACATTGTTAATACTTCAAAATTGAAGCACACTTATTACAACATATGACAAAACCACAAAGGACCGTATAGGTATAGTGTCTTTAGAAACTGGGATACATAAACAACTGGTTCATTAATCTTCTACAGTGTCTCCCATTTATTTCACCATATCTAGGGTCCCTTTTAGCATATTCTACTTAATATCCATCTTCCTGACCTGGGGAAAAGAAAACAAAAAAGGGTGAGCTCAAATGCTCAGCAAGGGCAAATAATGGAAATAAAAATCATATCATATCTTTTTGAAAAGCATAACCTGCAAAAGAGATCATAATATCTTAACATGGAACAAATCATAGTAGTGAAAATGAGATCCCCATAATCATAACATGAAACTTGAAACTTTGTGGCATGCACACATAATCATGGAAAATCATTTCTTGTTAGTCATGACTCATTTCCAAGACTATCTTAGTGGACAAAGTCCCTTTCTGAACCGAGTCACCCTCATTCCAGTCCTGTTTCATTGAATCGGTATAACCTACCGTTCCAGCCCTGTCTATCTCATGAGATATAAAATCTTTACCCAATGCATTGGAGAGAGATATAGGTCCCACCCATCTTATAATGAATCCTTTCTTATGTGTGCCACATAATCATAAACCATACATCATAGCGTAACCCATGTAATAAAAATGGAATTCTTAAACAACATGACATCATAAAACAATTCATATAAGATAAAGGAATTCATAAAAATATTTCCATCACAACATAATCAAATCCATGTAATAATAGGGATAAAAACAGAACCCTTTTATTATCTTAGATTGAAAATAATTTTGATAAAATACTTGAACTCCATTCTTGAGAAAAATATCCTTTCTACTTCAAAAACATTTTTCCTTTCATAACATGTCATAAGACTATAAAATAAAAGAAGATGATTAAAAATAAACTTGAAAACTTGTAAAGTAAGCTTCTTGGAAATAATGTTTTAAAAATCCATTCATGCCGTATAAGTTAAAAAAACATTCTTCTCGTACTTTTGTCGAAAAAGTCAAAAAAGCACCTCGTACGAAAAACGACAAAATATTCCTTTCATGTCCTTTACTAAAAATTTACCGAAGGGTAAAATTGAATATAAAATATTGTATAAGGATATAAATATTACATATTGAGGAAACATGTATGTGGATGATAAAATACACCCCAGCAAATGCCAAAGTATAAACAATCTCGGATAAAAATGAGATTGTGATATTTCCCTTACCTTAGGTCCGATTTTCTTTGTACTTGTCCGAAGCTCCTGTATAATGGTTTAAATAATGTTATTTACTTATTCCAGAATCATACATATTGATATGATATCATATATGGTCATATTCTTAGCTTCTTGTTAGTAATATTTCATTGTTACTTGTTACTCGGGTCTTTATTGCCTTTTGTTCTTATGCGTGTTTTGCCGAATAAATTATTATTCTTCTCTTAAGGTTATAGATACATTATATCAAGAATGGTATTAGTGTAACATATATCATATTTATTCATTAAATTCATTTATATAATTACTATGTAATGATGATCATGTAGAACAAGTCGCATCACATCGTGGAGATGGTATTCCGTACGTACGCACGAGTGATGATATCGTTACTATGATCGTGGAATTGTATTGGAGTATATATATATTATTTCAGTATCAATATTACATTATAATAATCATAAAGAGTTACTCATTACACCATTATACCCATCCTTGTAAGGTGGTGGTGGAAAATAGATTACACCACGGCGTGGAGACGGTATTTCGTACACACGCACGCGCGGTGATTTTATTTTTCCGTAGGATGGATAGAAGGTGAATTAGGGTTGTTTCATATTTATAATAACATATCAGTATGTAAGTAATACTGATGTTATTACATTATCATGAAACAACTAAAGAAGAATATGTTGAAGAAGAAAGAAATTGAAAAGATCGGTAATGGATATTACCTCTTCTTTTGAACGCCTCTTTGAATCCTCCACTTAGGGAACTAAGATTGGTCTTTGAAGAAGACCAGGACCTCTAGGATTATTCTAGGGAGGTGGAGAGGAGAAAATGGCAGGGTTTGGACGAGCTTGAGTGCTCAAATTGGTGTGAGGAGGAGGGGGAGGAGGTGCCCTTTTATAAGGGAGGAGAGGGGCACCTTAGGAATATCTCAAAATATTATTTTATATTAAAGTAAAAATCTGTTTATAATGGTTCCAAAGGGTCTTATTTCGAAGCTAAAGTGGGTATGGGTCTAAATCCTATCAACCAATAGGATTTAGACAAGTTTAGGGTATTATTTTAACCTTATCAATTAGATTTAACTCTAAGTTAAATAATTTAACTTTTACCGTGTCTTTTTGTTTTCTTTCACTATATGGTTAATACACTTACTATAACATGCCAAACGAACCCCAAGTTGTTTATTATTAATATATATATCTTTATATAAGTCCTTTGTCTGAACCTTATATTTTTAGGAATAAAATAACAATTAATAATATTTTATTTTATTTAAAAACTATTTTGTGTCAATTTTGACACTATTTGATATATGATTTTTGTGAAAGTCATAACAGAATTATATGTTCGAAAAAAGTTGATTAAATCAACTATAATATATCATAGTAACCTAGAAAATTAGAGGAATTCATAAAAAGTCTAAAATTACATTTATTTTGGTGTTTATAACATCAATTATGTCAATATTTCATTAATAAGATAATTACTGCATCATTATTGTGTCATAAATAAATTAAATTATTTAATGTCTAAAAATTAAAAATAAAATACCATTATTTAGGAAATCATTTTACCTTGCTAATGAATATTTATAGTCGAATTTATCTTATGTATAACCCCATATTAAAAATGATTTACGTATTAAACATTGATTTTAACTATTTTAACCCTTCTTTAAATAAATTAATAATAAATGTCCTAATCTAACCCAAGTGGGCCTAAATAGTCATATTTTATTCCTAAGTTTGTTTTTGGTCGAATTAAACTTATCCAATAGAATTAGGGCATGTGTTAGGGTAATAGTAATATCATATTTACCCCTATTTACTATTAATTGCGGTAAAAAAGTAAAAAGTTACTATTCACAAAAAAAATTATTTTTATCTCATTGAACCACATTTTACTTACTGATATCAACCGTGTCTGTAGGATTTTCGAAATTCCATTCACAGAAGCGGTAAAATTAAGTTTTATGCAAAATTCAGTTTTTAACCTACCACTTTGTGGTTTCACTATTCATCAAAAATTGAAAGTTTTTAGAAAAATACCAAAATTTCACCCTAGGCTAATTTCGGTATTCCGAATCCAAAAATGAAGTCCATTTTGAAAAATAAAATTTATAAAATTTCAAAAATTGGTTATTACTATTCATAACAGCTAGTTTCAATAATATTTTAATAGCATATCGTTGTTTAGTGAAACTCGGTATTGCGTACGATGCAAGCTATCGAGGAAGGTAGTGATTGCGTGTAAAGTAAGCCAAGAAAGTGTGTAGTGAAATATTCCTTTGATGATATATAAAAACAAAATATTACTCATAAAAATCTCGGGTGTTACATGAAACAACCTTATTTTACCTTATATCCATCCTACGGAAAACAAAATCACCGCGCGTGTGTACGTACGGAATACCGTCTCCACACAGTGGTGTAATTTGTTTTCGACCACCACCTTACTTGGATGTGTATAAGGGTATAAATAAATAACTAGATATGATTATTGTAAAGTTATATTGATTCTGAAATATTATACATACTCTTCAATACAATTCCACGATTATGGGAATGACATCATCGCTCGTGTGTACGAACTGACTACCGTCTCCACGACGCGATCAGATTCATTCTCCATGTAAAACATTCATGAATGATTATTGTAAATTTATATTGATTCTGAAATAACTAGATATGATTATTGTAAAGTTATTTACTAGGGTTATGTTTATTATCAATGTCCATATGTTCTCAAAATGTTTTCATAAAATTTTTACATTTCTTCCATGCATTTTTAATGTCATTCTTACCCTTTTTTTACTTTTACACATCATATGAAAGGAATCTTTATTTTATTACCATACGAGGTACTTTTTAACTTTTCCAACAAAAGTACGAAAAGAATGTTATTTTTAACTTATAGGGAATGAAAAGATTTTTACGGTTTCATAACGCCTTATTTTCATGAAGCTTACTCTACAATATTTATGACTATTTTCAACAAAATCCCTTTCTTTTAAAATTTCATTGAATTTTGTGAAAGGAAAATGATTTTGAAGAAGAAAAGATATTTTCCTCAAGAACTCATTTCAAGTGTTTTATCTAAACCATTTTCCATATAATATGGAATTATTTCATATGCGTATGTTTCAAGTATAATTTCTCTACGATTTACATGGTTTCAATTTTCTTATGATGAAATTATATCAATTTTTTATGGATTATGTGATGATGGGATGATGTTTATGAAACCCATTTTTATTCTTTGGGTTGTGATGAATTATTTATGTTTATGTTGTGGCAAAAGTAAGAATTATTTCATTATGAGATGTGTGGGACCTATATCTCCCTCCAATTCATTGGGTAAAGATTTATATCTCATTAGATAGACATGGCAGGAACGGTAAGTTAATCCAGTTCAGTGTTACAGGACTGAAACGAGGAGTGAACTCGATTCAGAAAGGGACTTTGTCCACTAAGATGGTCTTGGAAGCAATGCCTTGGCTACTATAGAAATCATAACATGTGCTGAATGGTTTCCACAATTACATGTTTTATTCCCATTATATTTTATCATGATTGATGTTTCGTTATGATATCTTCCTTACGTACTTCCACGATTTATGTCTTTGCTCAAGATTTTGATGTTTAAATTTCATGTTCAAGTTTTTGCTTTCAAATGTTTAGGGATTGTTTTATGTTCACTATGTTTACCCTTACTGATAATTTGAGCTCACCCTTTTTATGTTTTTCCCCAGGATATAAGGAATGGTTTTAGGTAAAAAAAAAGGTAAGATCTTTATGGGAGATGTTGAGGATCTTTCACCAAGATTAGAAGATTATGTTCCTCGTTTCCAAAGACACTAAACTATTACGGTCCTTGCATGTCTGTTTTTGTTATGTATTAAGTATTTCGCAAAAGTAATGTAATTTTCATGTACATCAAGCTTTGTGTCTCTACAAAAAAAGCCTTCCAAGGAAACCCTTTGGTGCAATCCAAAATGAGTTACCCGATTAAGAGGTGACACCCTCCCTCAAATGCATTTCATTTATTTTACTTATAAACTCAGTAAAATATTTTTCTTCCATATTAATATACAAACACCAGTATCATTAATATAAAATTATTTTTTCATGTTAATATAAACACATCCATATCATTGTTAATGAACATATTTTTTACATGTTGGCGGATTACCGCCTCGCTAAACAATGATTATTCAATTTTTCTTTACCACCACTCATGGTGACCATTATGATGGAAACATTGTTTATATTTTTCATATATAATATTTATTATTTCATTAGGCATATCTAATTATTTTACAAACACAAATCTTTATACATTCTATTTTTTGTTAGTAGGATAATTTTCAATGAGTAAATGCGGACTACAGCCCCCTCAAAGCGATGTGATTCATTCATACACAACATGGAATTTATTATGTATGGATTAATGAATATATATTATGTATATGTTATAATAAATCTACTATAATAGTGATATATATATATATATACAAATAATTTTATTTTATTTTATTTCCTTCAACTAGACAATTAATTGGAAATAGTGTTTATTTGTATGTATGGCTTTTCGTCTCCATGAACGGTGTATTCCATTTCATACTCTTATATTTTATATATTTCTACAACAGAAATATACTAGATATAAATGATATTTAAATATTGTTTTAAATTGTAGAATCATTATATAACTATACGGATAATGGATATACAAAATTATGACATATGTGAAGAACAAAGCAGAAAACTATCTAATGTAAAACGTTAACATAGGATTGATAACAAGAGGGTAATATAAGGCCATAATCGAAAAAATATATGGTATAATATATCATTATATGGTTCTGTAAAATATGAATAATAAATTTATATTTATTATACATGTGGTTCGAATGATTACGGTGGGAGGCAAGACACAAGGTAAGGGGATTCCATCTCACTTTTTATTACTGTGAGATATATGAAATGTTCCGCACTATTTCCATTTTTTTTGTTGTATATACTACCCATGATAATATTAAATATATATTATACTTAAATTTATGGTTATTTTTATTAATATTTTATTTTCATTATTTCTTGTGGATTAATTTTCAAAGAAATTTATATCTATTAAATAATTTTTCCTCAATTTTCATTCCTTGAGACACAGGTTTTTTTTTGTAACTAAATTCTTTATTGAGGTTGATATACATCCATTTTACATCATATATCATGAAATTAATTTATTTCAATATATTTTAATCTTTGGTTAATTTCATATTTTTACATGACGATTATGATCCGAAATAACAAGTTGAATGAGTTTGTTGATGCAATATCATCACATATTGTGATTGTTAATGATTATTTATCTTCGATAAAATCTTCTGATCCATCTCTAAAAAATATTTATGAGGTTCTTTATCCTCTATCTTTTCAAGATATCCTTATTTAATAGTACCATTTTTTCACTATTTGGTACTTATGGAAATTAAGAAAAAAAATTTAAGAAAATATGATCTTACCCTTCTCTTCGATAGAAAATATGAGTTCCTTAAAAACCATGTTTTTTATAATAGGAATAAATAAATATTCTAATAATCTCATATAATTAATAAATATTAATATTTACACATTTTATATTTTTAAAATGATTTGAAATGAATTTTTTATTCATATTATTATCGAGGAACATTTTTAAACTTTTTACCGTGCAAAAAAAAATTCTTTTACCTCGTATGGTATGTACATATTTGTCTATCATCATTTCTTTAAATATTACTTTTAAAGATTATTAGGATTATTTTTTAGAAATAATTTTTAAAATTTATTTTCAATAAATAGTTCTCAATTCATTTTCAAGCTTCTGTCACGATTTTTCAAGTAAAATTGCTTTCAATACATTTTCATGATTTATTTAGCTATTTTCAATGTGTTTTATAAGAAAAAGGATTCTAAAATTTTTTGAAGAATATTTTATAAATTTTACAAGAAAATTGTTTTAAATTTTATTTCATGTATTCTTTATATGTTTCCAAGGTATTTTCCATGAAAATTATTTTCAAATCGTTTTATTTATTAAAAAAATCAAGAATAAAGATATTTTTTAAAAGTAATTTTTTTGAAAGATATTTCAAAATTATTTTTCTTCTATGTTTACATATGTTTATGTTAATCATGCCTTTATATGACATGATCTAAATGTTCAATACATATTATTTCTCTGAATGGTTAATACTTGATGTAATGAACTTTAAGAATCCCATTTCCCTTATATTGGTTATATTTTAATGAAATTCATTTCTCATTCATGGGTTATGATTTTATAAAATGATTTTGAAACATCTATCTTTTATATATATTAGGATATGACTATATGTATATGAAACATTTCATTTCATGGGTTATGATATGACTATTTTTATGATTTTTTGGCACAAGTATGCATGATTTCATTATTAGATGGGTGGGACCCATATCTCCCTCCAATGCATGGGTAAAAATTTATATTTAATGAGATAGACATGAATGGAATGAGAAATGAACTCAGTTCAGTAATACAGGGCTAGAACCGGGGTTTACCCAATTCATTAATATAATTTTGGATTGCACATTTATCAGGTTCAGTAATATAGGGACGGAATGGGGGTGTACATGATTCAGTAAAAGACTTTGTCCACTAAGATGGTCTTGGTAGCGATGCTTTGGCTACTATGGTAAACTATGTTATATGATTATGTGTCTTCCACAATTCCATGTTTTATTCCTATTTTATGATTTCATGGATTATATTTTTTATTTCTATATGATTCATTCCTTATGAATGGAAAAGTATTATTCATTGATTCATGTATATGATTTTTGGTATATAGGATTTGATATTCTATTTTCATGATCATGTTCTCAATACCCTTATTCTCATGATTATTTTCACATATCTTCCTTATTTACCATTACAGGTCATTTTAGCTCACCCATTTTTATGATTCCTTATCTAGGTTATGAAGATATATTTTATGTTATTTGTGACTAAGAATGGTGTTGGTTAAGAAGAAACTAGTGTGAGATAATTAATCTCACTTATATATTTGTGTTTATGTTTCTATGTTTACAAAGGCACTAAACTACTATAGTCTTTGGTCATCTATTTTTGTAATGTATTAAGTATTCCAAAAATGCAATGCAATGTCTATATGTATAAATATTGGGTCGTTAAAATTTTAAAATTTAAACTTATACAAGAGTATTCGTGTGCATGATAAATTTCTACATATCCACCAAATGCGGGTCATGGAAATTTATTTATCATGTGTAATTTTAATTTATTTCTATTTTATTTTGCTTTTAATTTTTTAGATTTCTATAATTATAAGGGAAAATATGAGGGTTTCTCTATTTTTGAAGAAAAAATTTAATGATTATAATTTTCACTCAAGTTTTCTATCCTCCTCAATAATAATAGTATTAAATAATATACACTCATCATGAAAACATCAAGGAAATTTAAAATCATTTTGAATTTTAGAAGAAAACAAGATATCCACTCAAATCCATTCAATAAAAATTATATTTTGATGTTATTTTAAAATTTTATTTATCATTATTTCATATGGATGTGATGGTGATTCGAATTTCAGGAAGTCGGTGTGAATTCACATCCCTTTTTTTGAATGAAAATAAAAAAAATTATCTTAAAAACATTATTCTTCATTATTTGTTCTTATAGCTTGAGGTCAAATGGATTTTTAGAATTATGATCAATAATCTCCAACAAGGAAAAACATTTAGTAGAATAAATTTTTTACCACGAAACACATCTAGTTAGTATTATTTCTACCCAAATAAAGACAAAATGATATATCACACCACAAGATCCCCCCCCCCACTTGACATTAAATATTTCATGCATTTCCACTTCCAATGAAGGTTGGAAAGGGAAAATTATCTTATAATTTGGATAACCTAATAGTTTGTTCATAGATTATAAAATATTTAAGGATTAAATGTATAATAAAATAATGAATAAAAAATATTATATTAAAAAAGGAATATTTTATAACAAAATAAGTTCCTTACCCATTTAAAACAACAATACCTCAAACCCATATGTTTTGATCGAAATAAATTAAGATCTATTTAAAGTAATCGTGGATTGTTTCTCTCAAGAATTGCATTGAATGTAATGAATATGTAAAAAATGGTTCTTAATCCTCAAATGATGGTTATTTTAATGAAAATAATAGTAATATGTGATATGGGAATTAAAAATCAAAGGTCTTTCATGAAAATCTCAAAATTCTAAACTAAAAACAGAGTACTTTTAACTATTAATTTGTGTTGAGTTTAATTTATATATTATTTAACTCATTTAAATGGGTTTAAAAAATGAAAATATATTAATTTAAACTCACTTGTTTCAAAACCCCCAAAAAATTAAAAAGAAACACACCAAAATTCAAAAGGACAAAAAAAATTTAAAAACAACGATTTGAAATTCTTAAACTAAAAATGTTCCCTCTTCAACCTTTAAAGAATATATTTTCCTAAATGAATTAAATTATATTAAACATGTAAGAATATTTATAATTAAATCACAAAAAAATAAATTATGTTTTAAAAAAAGGTACAATATGATGGTTCTTGTTAATAAATCGGTTAGAGGAGTGTGATCCCCTCCACTTTATCTGATAGAAAGATACCCTGGAATTTATTTATCCTATTTAAATTAATATTGAATGGATATTTATATCCATAATTCATATTATTCATAGAACATAAATTATATACCTAAGTAATAATAAATAAATGTTCCCATCCATAATGATGTTAACCCGACATTAGCTTGAATCTCGAGTTGAATAAAAGTACTATATTTCCAGGATAAAAGTCTTTCAGTTGGTCAGATTATTAAAATCCACCATGATTCATTCTTTTTAAATCATGTAAATTTCAAAATTTTCTCATCTAATCTCATTAAAATATTTCTGTTGTAATATTCTTTATTTTCCATTAATTTCAAGGTCAAAATTCATCTCTTTAACTACCTAGTATTCCTTATTCTCCAATTCCATATGAAGATGAAAGTCATTCCCATAAATAAAAATTCTAGACTGAATACTATAATGATTTTCTAGTCTTTCCAATAATATCATTAGTTTTCTTTCAATATTTGGATTGAATCCATCCTATTTCATTTAATAGTTTCTTTCCCAAAATTTCATTGATTTCCTCATTGTAAAATTCATCTTAACCATTAGAATGAAAATGATATGCATTTCATGTTTTATGATATACCCCATACATTATCATAAAATCCTCCATTGTTATATTAAAAAAAAATTTCCCTTGATCACTTATGATAACTCTAGAAACTCCAAACCTACAAAATATGTTAATCATGACAAAATCACAAAAAAATTTAGAATCCGTGGTCCATGAGTATTTTTATTCCACCCATTTTAAAAAATAATCTATATGGCACAAGATATAAGAATTTAAAAAATACCTTTGGAAAGGTCCCATAAAATATATCCCTCGTGCTTCAAAAATATAACAATAATAAAGGGTATTTGGGTTCATTTCGTATATATTCGAAACATTTCAAGAAAAATGGAAATTTTTAGACTATTTACAGAATTCTTGAGTGTATTTAAAAAGTGTGGGAAAATAAATTCCTGAGTATAAAAACATTATTTATATTCATTGAGGCCAAATTGGTATTCATAATATAAAGTGTGATAAGACTAAAAAAATATATTCAATTTCACTTTCATCCAAACATATTCTTAGCTCTATATCATTTAAATATTTCCAAAAAAATATAGCCACCATCATGTAATATATAGATTAATGTTTTTTTTATTTAGTGGGAATTTAAATGATATAGGACCTAATATGATACAATATAATTGACCCTGTTAGCACACCAAGGAACTTATCATTCAATCATGTATAGTTTCTCTATAGAAATGTGTTCAATTTTTTGATTCTTGATTTGGAATTTAAAGTTCATCATTATTGGTCAATCTAGTCAACTGATAAACCACTTGGTTCTTAGCTCCATTCATGAATTATAATTCTATATAAAAATCATATAGTCCTAAAATTCATCTCACTATCTTTGGATTAGCTTTAACCTTCTTCATTATGTACATAATCCCTATATGATCTGAAAAAATAGTGACTTTAGTTTCAAGTAGAAATTATCTAACACTTTCTGTATCAAATACATATTTCATAAACTCTTATTTATAACATAAGTAATTAATATGGTTGAATATAAGGACCTTGAGGTTTATAAAATCACATGTCACCAGCTCTTGATTTACTAATAATGGACTACTCCAACTACATCGTTTGAATCATCACAATTTAGATCAAATGGTTCTCCCCAGTTTGGGGGCTACATCATTGGTGGAGTAATCAATACCATCCTTTAATCATCAAAATATTCCCTACAATAACCATTGATATCAAGAATATAATATTTCAAAAGTAATCTAGAGATATCACGATCAATATTAATGAATTCATTGAGAAACCATGTATAGAATATTGCATGTCTACATTATTATCTCACATGTTTCACAAAATTTGGTTAAGGAATTATATTTTTCACTTTATTTTTTGATTTACCAAATTCAATTGGTTTTATGAAATGGAATACACAATTAAAATTAATCTTTGAACTAATAAATGACACTTTTGAGAATATAAATTAATATTGTTTTCAATGTAATTTCATTAGATAATTTCTAGGTTTTTCAATAAATAGTTTAATGAATTTTCAAAAAAAACTATGACATCATACAAAAAAAATTAAAAAAAAAATTCAATGTTATCAAAAAAATATAATTACCATGAATCACTAAAATATATCTAGCTTATTATATATTACCAATGGAATATTTTTTTAATATAAATTTCTAAGGGGAAAAGTAAAGGTGGTCTAGTCTTGACCCTCATGAGAAATGGTGACCTGAGAATGACCCCAAATTCCATCCAAATAGTAGTATTGAGTTATCCCTACCAATATCAATAAAATCTATTGTATTATAGTGATATAGAAATTATCTTTTCTAGTAAACTAATTTAACATCTTAAATCTATACACAGTTTCCAACTATATATAATTATCAAAGGGATTAATTCATTATTTCTATTCTTCATAGTGGTTGGGCCAGTTTTCAGGGAAACTAAATGGATGGGGATAACCAACTATGAATCTAAAATGGGATAGATAATATCATCTTCTAAGAGATTCTAGGTCTCCTTCTTCCTAACATCAATCAATTCTGTATTCAGCCTCCTTTGGAGATCTTTGAAAGGTCATGAATATTCCTCAAGAAAAGTCCTATGTGATCTTCTTTAGTGGTTTCTCCCAATGATAAAACCTAATCAACACCTTATTTCCTAAAACATGTCACTCAAAAGATCAATATGATATTATTTTTGGGTTACAAAAAGATCTATAGACATTATCACTAGTAATTTATCTCCTTCCATGAGGTTCACATAATTCAAATCACTATGAAGTGGTTTAAAATCCAATTTTAGGGACTGTTCAATGGATGAAATTAATATAATGTTCCCCACTTCTAAAAATTTAATTTCCTATGTACGTGAAATCACATCATCTTCTTCATAATTGTAACACCCAGAGATTTTATGAGAAATAATATTTTTTAATTTCCTTAATGTCTTCTGTTGTACACTACACCAAAATTATCATGTGTTATACGTAACACTGTGTTAGCTTGTAATATATGCAACACTATTCTTGGCTTGTGTTGCACACAATTTCATGTTTTTTCAAATAAAATTCATTTTACAAAACATCGAGTATAAATTTTTATCAATGTATAAATGAACTATGTTTTGATTATGTTATACACAACACCAGAGGAATCTTTCACTACACACAACCCAGACTTGGATTGCATTACACACAAGAGCGACCTTCCTTGATAGCATGATAGCGGGATTCAATAAAAAACGATATATTTTTTATGAACTAGACGTTATTAATAGTGGTAACAACATTTTGAATTTTATAACATTTTCATTTATCTTAAACATATCCTAGAACATGGTATGATAACGACATAAATTTTTCAGGTAAAATACATATTTTTCAAAAAATGTTTTCTTGCAGTCTTTTGATGGCGCACCCACTTTAAATATAGTTTTTGACACTTTTATAAGTTAAATTAAGAAAAATAAAATTATTCATTGTAATAAGGATATAAAAATTTACGTTCGATAAATATTTTATATTTTTCTGCAAATATTCATATTTTGATGAATGGTAAAAATACGCTAAATTTTAATTAAAAACAACTTTTTTCATCAAGATAATTTATTTGGTTAAATTATAATATTTAATGGTTTTAATATATAAATAGAATATATTTTCACCATTTATTATAATTCAAGTCATTATCATTAATTTTACATTGAATTCATAGGTAAAAACATTTCAATCTTTTGCAATGTTTTAACTTTTAAAACACGTTTTATCAATAGCGGGATTAATTTTAAATTAAATACTGCAACTTCTGAGTATTGAATTTGGAAAAATTGATTCCATATTTTAATCATTAGGTCCGAATTATATAAATAGGCTAATTTTTATTTTTAGACATTTTGAATAGTAACTACAGTAAATTTTATTTATTACAGTTAAAGGTAAGTCAAATAATTAAGGGT
This sequence comes from Viscum album, assembly GCA_963277665.1. NCBI lineage: Eukaryota > Viridiplantae > Streptophyta > Magnoliopsida > Santalales > Viscaceae > Viscum > Viscum album. The sequence continues at coordinate 34,791,578 of OY728143.1, forward strand.
AAAAATAATATTATAAAATAACCCTAACACCTTCCAAAATTCTATTGTATGAATAAAAGTAGACACATATCACCTAAGGGTCCAAATAGATTCATTTCATGTACTTTTAACCATGAAAATGATGAAATTATTATTAAAACCAAAGAAAGTGACAACATGTCACTCTCTTATATCTTATAAGTGTAATAATTTTAATTTAATGATAAACTTCATAAATCCTAAAATATAAATAGTATCTAGAAAATAATTAAATTATCTACATCAAGAAAATTTATTTATAATTTTTAGGAATTAAAACATTATCATTAATGATGACACAATAGTGATGTAAAAATTATTTAATTGATGGAAATATCAAATAAATAGTTTTAAAAATATTAAAATAAATATTACAAGAACTTTTTAATGTGATCCACAAATTTTATAGATAATTATGACATGTTAGGAATCTATTAAATATTTTTGTTCAAACATATCTTCTGTGTGGATTTTATTTAAATTCCAACAAATGAATGGTGTCAAAATTAACTCTATTGATATTTTATATTATTAAATTGTTTAAAAAATAACAAAAAATATTTAAAATTTATATGGTCTACAATTTCATAAATTATCCAATTATGGAAAATTCACAACACATAAGTAAGTATTCATAACAATTTAAAATCTAGAATATTATTACCACAAATAAAATTAAACAGATTAAATAAGGATAAATCAAAATAATAAGGTGTTAAATAAGATAACAACGTGTCTAAATTTAAGTTTTTGATGAGATTAAAACCTTATATTGTCACATATATTAATTTAAGTCACTTTTATGTTTTTATGTGGGGTTTGAGTTTATGATTAATTAATATTTCTTAAGTTTCCAAAAGTGTCCCTCTCTTTTCTTATAAAAGGGCACCTCATCCCTCTCCCCCTCACACCATTTTGAGCCTTCATGGTCGGCCAACCCAAACCCATTTCTCTTCTCCACATCTCTAGAAACATACTAGAGGTCCTGGTCTTCTTCAAAGACCAACTTTAGTTCCCTAAGAAGAGGTTTAGTGGAGGCACGTCGAAGAAGAGGTAATATCCTTTATCAATTCTTTCAAATTCATTTCTTCTTCTTATTCCTCTTCATTTTTGTTTCATTATAATGTAATAAAATCACTATCACTATACTGATATGTTATTATAAATATGAAACAACTCTATTTGACCTTCTATCCATCCTACGGAAAACGAAATCACAGTGCGTGCATACGTACGGAATACCTTCTCCACGACGTGGTGTAATCTGATTTCGACCACCACCTTACGTGGATGGGTATAATGATGTAAATAATAACTATATATGATTATTTTAAAATGATAATAATTCTGATATATTCTATCATCCACTCTAATACCATTAAATAATTATGGGAATGATATCATCGCTCATGCATACGTACGGATTACCATCTCAACGATGTGATGAGATTAATTATCCATGTTAACCATTCAATAATGATTATAAAGTATATATAACAAGTAATCATGATATATATGACATAATAATTATACTGTATTTATGTATATATATATAAGTCATTTACTTCCATTCAATTTAATAAGGAAACGAAAACAGTGGTCATGTGTACGTACGGCCTACCGTTTCCAAGAACGGTGTATTTCACCACATTAATCCCTCTATTATATTACATTATGAATTTATATTATATATAAATCTTGTTTTACATTCTGGAAGTAAGTAATCCTGATCTAAGTAAACATATGAATAATTACAAGTCAAAACATGTACAATTAATGAAGTGATTTTACCCAAAACGTTGCTTTCACATGGAATTGACAAATGAACGAGTAATATAATATCATAAGTGAATAATATATAATATCATAAATATTAACATGGTTCTATTACAAGTTAAAAATATGTTTAAACCCACTATACAGAATTCTCGGACACATACGGACGAAATTGGACATAAGGTAAGGGATTATTTTGTCTGACTTTTATTTCTATGAGACATATGTTATAATCACCATCTATTTCTATTGTATGGTGTTTATACTTCCCATGAATGTTTTATGATTTTTATTATGAAGGATATGATATTTAAATAGGCATGTAATTTTCTTTATTTTTTGACACATATGATTCCACAAAGTATAAATGGTAAGGGACAATTATTCCAATCTCATTCTTTTGTGAGATTGTTTATTCATATGTATTTACTGAGGTTATATTTACCATCCATGTCCATGTTTTAAAAAAAAGTTTTCATAAAGTGTTTATTATTCTTCCATATATGTTAAAATTCATGTTTACCCCTTTTTTACTTTTACTGTGTAGTATGGAAGGAATCTTTCTTTTGTTTCCCGTACATGGTACTTTTGGACTTTTCCGACTTTTGACAAAAGTACAAGAAGAATGTTTTTTAACTTATATGATGTGAATGGATTTTTACGGTTTTATAATGTCGTATTTCAATTAATATTGCTCTATAATAATTCAGGACTATTTTCAACAAAATTATTTTCATTTAAAATTGCACGTCATTTTGAGAAAAGAAAATGATTTTGCATAAGAAAGGATATTTTCCTCAAGAATTCATTTCAAGTGTTTTATCCAAACTATTTTACATCTAAGATGTCATTATTTAATATGTATATGCTTCATGTATAATGTCCCTATTATTTTCATAGTTTTATTTTGTTTATGATGAAATTATATCCATTGTTTTATATAGATAATGTTATGATGGGATGACATATATAAAACCCATATTATTCTTTGGGTTATGATGAATGATTTTTGTTTATTTTGTGGCACATGATAAAATTATTTCATTATGAGATGGGTGGGGCCTATATATCCATCCTATTCATTGGGTAAAGATTTATATCTCTTGAGATAGACATGGCTGGAACAGCAAGTAAATCTGTTTAAGTAATATAGAGCTCGAATGGAAAGTAAACCTAGTTCAGTAGTGGACTTTGTCCAATATGATGGTCTTGGCAGCAATGCCCTAGCTATTACAGAAATCATATCATGTTCATAATGGTTTTCCACAATTACATATTTTATTACCAAGCTATTTTATCATTATTGAGGTTCCTTTATGATATATTCCTTTCATACTACTAATATTTATTTCACAGCACAAGATTTTGATGTGTAAACATTATGTTCATGTTTTTAAGGTCCAATGTATATGGTTTGTTTTTTTTTATCCATGCATACCCTTACATAGTATTTGAGCTCACCCTTAATATGTTTTCTTTTCCCCAGGATATAAAGAAATGTTTTAGGTAATAAAACAAAAGGGGAAGATTTTTAGTGGAGATGTCAAAGATCTTTCACCGTGATTAGAAGATTATGTTCCGAGTTTCCAAAGACACTAATCTACTGTGGTATTTCAGTGTCTGTTTTTATTATGTATTAAGTATTCTGAAAAAGTAATGTAATTTATATGTACATCATGCTTGGGTATATATAGTTATTATCAGAGGAAAGGAGGTAGAAATGAATATGATCATTGGCAACTCTCATGTGTGAGCCTTGGATGAAGCACGACTCTCTGCCCAAGGGCTTTGTAAGGAAATGGATACCACTGGGGATGGTGGCATGTCCAACCCATGGGGTGTAGATGCCTATGGAGTTCTCTGATGGGTATCAATTCTAATCCATTGGAAATAATTCCAGACTGCTATAGTTGGTTTCAGAGGAAAGGTTAAGTTATCCTTTGGAAACTAGGATGCAAAAACTTCAGTGAAATCCCTAGAGATATTTCTAAGGTATGTCTAGGGATGTCCCTAAGGATAAGTATAATTATATGTTATAGTCCTAGAATATTGATAACTATCATGAATAACCTAGGATTCAACATAAAAGGTTAGATATTGAAAGTACTCCCCTTTATTATGTTGTTTTCTTAGTATGATTTTTGCCTCACACACTATTATTTTTGGGTTTTAGATAATGGTTGGAACTCGGAAGAACTGTTTTAACAATCAATGCAGTGGGAAATGAAATGATTTTCCTTATGAACAACCAAATGTTATGGGAAATAGATTTCAAAATCATGTTGTTATACTTACAGAAGTTATGTATCATTCTGGACATCCAAATGAGCAGAGAAGGGAACAATATTCTATTGAGTCCTTCAGGAGGAAATGTTCACCTTCTTTCAGTGGGTCTTCTGATTCACTTGTTGCTAAAAAATGGATCAGTGCCATTGAAAAGATATTTTCCATACATCATTGTTGAGAACATGAATAGTTCATTTTAGCTACTTACCATTTAGAAGGTGAAGCATACCAGTGGTGGACTCTAATAAAGAATAAAATGCCTCAAGATGAAATTGAATCTGTGGAATGGGATGAGTTCAAGAACTTGTTTTTCAATAAGTACTTCCCTCGTATTCTTCAAAAAAAGATGTAAAAGGAGTTTCTTGAGCTTAAGAAAAAGGATAATGAATATGTTGGTATATACTAGGCTAATTTTACAAGGCTTGCAAGGTAAGGATCTGGCTTTATCATCCAACCTGAATGTAAATTTGATCGATTCTTCCATAGCTTAAAACCCAATATTCGAATGGTATTAGCTATAAGAGACTTCAGTAGCTATGAAGATATTGTGTGTTATGCTATCAGGGTAGAACTGGAAGTTGGTGTTACATATCCATCTCATGGTTTTGAAAAGAAACGAATGATGGAGTTCAAGGAAAAATCTCAAAACAGTGGTGAAAAGAAGACGAATGTTTCATTATGCTCAATGTGTGGAAAGATGCATAGTGTAGATTGTCTTAAAGGGACTAGAAAATGTTTTAAGTGTATAAAAGAAGGTCATCAAGCAGCTGAGTGTCAATGTAATGGAAAAAAGGTAGCTATTGATTTGACTAGAGAAAAGACTACCGAGAATGCACCACCAACACTTCAATACTACAAATGCAAGGAAATGAGTCATTATGCTAACCAATGCCCTAATTCAAGGGTTAATGATGATCGAAATCAAAACCCTATAAAGAAAAAGGACATTGGGAAGTCACATGTAATCACTATTGGAGATCTTCAGTATGACAATGGTTTGGGGGAATGATTAAGTGTTTATGTAACGAGATTCCAAAATAATGTTGTGGAATCTCATTTATAGTATCATGGAATATTGGAATATATGTGTACTGGTTTATTGTGGTTTTCGAAAAATTTATGCTACCAGTAACCATGAAAAGTGATAGAAATATTTTTTGAAAGTAGATGATACGCGCATAATGAAGGGATAAGGTGAAAATAATATGTTTTATAGTATTAATGAGCTCATGATTGATATAAGCACAAAGTGATATCACAGATAGAGTATATAGAAATTTTGGGATTTTGGTATGTGGAAAGAGTTAACTTTTGACAGCATCCATGTTTTCACAAAGGTTCAATGGGTATTCATTTTTCAAGAGAATACATGATTAAGGTATTCACATGTTTGTAATGTGGCCAACAACAAGATATATTTTATGATATATGGGGGATAAATGATGGTATTCACATGCTTGATAGATGACCTTTTTAGTAATCATTTTCTTTATACTATAAGATTGGATATAAGTATTTTGAATAAGCCTAAATAATCGAATGGATTAAGGTGTACATTATATAGTATTGTTTAAGGATAGAACTTTTTGATATTATATCTGAAATGTTATAATAGTATAGTTTTAGAAAAAGGACAACCCGTAGGTTGGACGACAACCTGTCACGTCGGACAAGGATGAAGAATCGAACGCACAACTGAAGTGCGACATGCCATTATCACTGGCCTACTGGAAGTCCCTGGTTAGTAGAAATTAGTTATATTTTATTAAGTGGTGTTATAGTTGAAGTATAAGTCCATTTTTTGAACCATTTAGGATTAATATCAACATATATATACTTATGTATATTTAATAACTTTTTATAACCTTTTGTTTGAGACAGATGGAATGACCCATCATACTATCATACAATCTTCTAACAATTAACGAATGACAAACTCAACTTCATTTATTTATGATATGAAGTGAAAATTGTTCATGGAACGACAAACGGTGATATTTTACCAAAATCAAGTAAGTATTTATTCTAATTCAAAATTTTAAAATTTATGGAATAGTTCCTAAAATCCAAAAATGTTGTCCTAGTACCCTCATATCTGATAAATCAAATGGTACCTCAGAACATCACAAATATTTGGATTTATGAATGTTGTCTTTTTCATAGCCACGTTCTCTACCACTCTTCATCAGAACTTGATGGTTAGATTTATCTTCCATATCCATATATTCACCTATGTTCTCCTATGTGGAAACCCAGTAATTCCTTAATTTGGGTAACCGTTATGTTTCATACTTTTGTTTTTAAAATTATGTTTTAGTATTCCTTTTTACGATGTGGGTTTCTATGAATGAAACTTTCAAGTAGTAAACCATTTATAACCCCGACAAATTTCGAGGGAGAAATTGATTTTAAGGGGTCTTGAATGTAACACCCAGAGATTTTATGGGAAATATTATTTTTTAATTTCATTGATATCTTGTGTTGTACACTACACCAAAATTATCTTGTGCTATACGCAACACTATTTATTCTTGTAGTATATGCAACACTACACTTGGCTTGTGTAGCACAAAATTTCATGTTTTTTTCAAATTAAATTCATTTTACACAACAAAAAGTATAGATTTTGGTCAATTTATAAATGAACTATGTTTTGATTATGTTATATGCAACACCAAATAAATCTTGCACTACACACAACCCTGACTTGGCTCGCATTACACGCAAGAGTGACCTTCCTCGATAGCGTGGTAGCGGGTTGTACTAAACAATGATATATTGTTATGAACTAGCCGTTATGAATAGTATTAACTAAATTTTGAATTTTATAACATTATAACTAATCTTACACATATCCTATAACATGGTATGATAAAAAAAATTAAATTATCAGGTAAAATAACTTTTTTTTCAAAAAATGTTGTTTTGCTGCCTTTTGATGGTGCACCCACATTAAATCTAGTTTATCACACATTTATATGTTCAATTAGACAAAATAAACTTATTAATTGCAATAAGGATATATAAATTGTCTTTGGATAAAAATTTTATATTTTTCTATTAACATTCATATTTTGATGAATTGTAAAAATACGCTAAATTTTAATTAAAAACAACTTTTTCCATAAATATAATTTATATGGTTAAATTATAATATTGAATTGTTTTAATGTATAAATAGAATATAATTTGACCATTTAATATAATTCAAGCCATTATCATTAATTTTACATTGAATTCATAGGTAAAAAAATTTCGATCTTTTGCAATGTTTTAACATTTAAAACCCATTTTCTCAACACCAAAATTAATTTTAAATTAAATAATGAAACTTCTGTGTTTTGAATTTGGAAAAATGGATTCCATATTTGAAATAATTAGGTCCAAATTATGTTAATAGCCTACTTTTTATTTTTTAGACATTATGAATAGTAACTACGGTAAATTATATTTACTACAGTTAAAGGTAAATCAGGTAATTAAGGGTAAAAATAAGATTATAAAATCACCCTAACACATGCCAAAATTTATTGGGTGAATAAAAGACAACCCATATCACCTAAGGGTCTAAATATATTCATTTCATGGACTTTTGACCACGAATATGAGGTAATTATTATTAAAACCAATGAAAGGGACAACATGTCACTCTCTTATATCTTATAAGTGTAATAATTTTAATTTAGTGATAAACTTCATAAAATCTCGAATATAAATCGTCTCCATGAAGCTACTAAAATTATCTAAATCATGAGAATTTATTTAGAATTTTTAGGGATTAAATAATTATCATTACTGATGACACAATAGTGATGTATAAATTATTTTATTGATTGAAATATCAAATAAATAGTTTGAAAAATATTAGAATAAATATTATATGAAGTATTTAATGTTCTTCACGAATTTTCTAGATAAATAAAACATGTTTGGAATCTATTAAATATTTTTTTCAAACATATCTTCTGTGTGGATTTTATTTAAATTCAACCAAATGAATAGTGTCAAAATTGACACTATTAATATTTTATAGTATTAAATTGTTTAAAAAATCACAAAATATATTTAAAAATTATAAATTTATATTTATATTTTCTAAAATGTCATAAAGTATACAATTATGGACAATTAAAAACACATAAGTAAGTATTCATAAAATTTTAATATTTAGAATATTATTACCACAAATAAAATGAAATAGATTAAATAAGGATAAATCAAAATGATAAGGTTTGAAATCAAATAAAAACTTTTATAATTTTGATTTTTTGATGAGATTACACCCCTATATTATCTCATATCATAATTTGAGTCACATTGGAAGTTTTTATGTGGGTTTTGAGTTTATTATTAATTAATATTTTTTAGGTTTCCAAAAGTTCCCCTCTCTTCTCTTATAAAACGACACCTCATCCCTCTCCCCCTAACATTATTTTGAGCCTTCAAGCTCAGCCAACGCCTTCCCATTTCTCTTATCCACTTCCCTAGAAACATACTAGAGGTTCTGGTCTTCTTCAAAGACTAACTTTAGTGCCCTAAGAGGAGGTTTAAAAGAGGTGCATCGAAGAAGAGGTAATATCCTTTATCGATTTGTTATCACTCAAACTGATATGTTATTATAAATACGAAACAATTGTATTTCAACTTTTATCCATCCTACAGAAAACAAAATCACCGTGCATGCGTACGTACGGAATACTGTCTCCACGCCGTGGTGTAATCTGTTTTCCACCAACACCTTACATGGATAGGGATAATGATGTAAAGAATTAATATATATGATTATTATAATATGATAATAATTATAAGATATTATATCGTCAACTCCAATACCATTCAATAATTATGGGAACAATATCATCGCTCGTGCGTACGTACTGATTACCATCTCCACGATGCGATGAGATTCATTCTCCATATTACCCATTCAAGAATGTTTATAAAGTATATGAAATAAGTAATCATGAAATATATTACATAATAATTCTACTAGATTTATGTATATATATATGTCATTTACATCCATTCAATTTAATAAGGAAAAGAAAACAGTGTTCATGTGTACGTATGGCCTACCGTCTCCATGAATGGTGTATTTCCCCCTATTTATCCATCTATTATATTAAATTATGATTATATATTATATATAAATCATGGTTTAAATTATAGAAGTAATTAATCCTGATCTAAGTAATCATATAAAAAATTACAAGTCAAAACATGTACGATAAATGGAATGATTTTCCCCAAAATGTTCCTTTAACATGGAATTGACAAATGAACGGGTAATATAAAGTCGTAAGTGAATCATATATGATATCATAAATATTATTATGGTTCTATTACAAGTTAATAATATGTTTAATCCCACTATACAGGAGTCTTGAACACATACAGATGAAATTGGACATAAGGTAAGGTATTATTTTGTCTCACTTTTATTTCTGTGAGAGATATGCCTTAATCACCATCTATGTCTTTTTTATGGTGTTTATGATTACAATGAATGTTTTAGGACATTTATTATGAAGGATATGATATTTAAATATACCTGTGATTTTCTCTATTTTATGACATGTATGATTCCACCAAGTATAAATGGTAAGGTATAATTATTCCAATCTCATTCTTATCCATGATTATTTATTCGTAAGTTTTTACTGGGATTATATTTATCATCCATGTCCATGTTTTATAAAAATGTTTTCATAAAATTTTTAATATTCATCCATATATTTTTAAAGTCATGTTTTCCCATTTTTTACTTTTACTATGTAGTATGGAAGGAATCATTATTTTGATTACCATACTAGGTACTTTTTGACTTTTCCGACAAAAGTACAATAAGAATATTTTTTAACTTATACAGACTGAATGGATTATAGGATCGAATATGTAAAAATGAGATGCTCAAATACCATATGGGGGTTGAATTGTATACTCTAAAAATTCCTTTAGAACCTTTAAAGTTATGTTTAACAAGGTTCAACAAACATTCAAAAGACCTCTTAAAAAACACTTTCTATTTTCATAAAGGATATATTCTACCTTAAAGAATAATGAATATTTAATATAATCGGAGTAACAAAATTATAAAGTATAAAAAGGGTACACTTCTTAACTTTAACAATGTTTACATACAACAGAAGAATTAAAAGAACTTACAATATTAAACAAATTACAATAACATTCTTTTAACCGAAAGAGAAGTGTATGCAACAACCTTGGATAAAGGTTCCTTGATTTCTACTTTCAAGAATTTCTGTCCTACCCAAACCGAGGTAAGCCCTCAATCCGAAGATCAGTATCTATATTGCTATACCCACAAGCCCTCGATTTCGAAGGAAATCGGAACCTCTGTCTTCCAAACCTGGAATCCCATGATCAGCATGATCAGAGTCTGCACAAAGCAAGTATGAACAAGTTGTTCATGCCTGAACAAGTTGTTCACGAAATCTTCCTGAAGCATTGAGAGTTGTAAGAGCCTCTCTCCCTAGAAATCTCTTCACAGCTTTATTTTTTCAATTTCAATTGTCAATGTTGAAGTACTTTTCTCATAAAAATGGGGTTCTATTTATATGAAAAACTTCATAACTGTTGGCTCCTATCCAACGATCATGTTTTTCTTAAATTTTGGAGGGCCCTAGACACGTTTCAAACATACAACAGTTAGTTTAAAAGAGATTTTATGAAATCATTTCAAGTAACATAAATGATGTTAAGTTAAGGTTAAATGATAAGTATAAGAGACCTTAGAATCTGATATCATTGGAATGATACATTTAAACAACTCTAACATTATCAAGAAAATTTAATCACAAGAAATCAAGAAAATGGATTCTTAAGAAAAAAATATCAAGAAAATGGATTCATTAGGAAAAGTAAATCAGATTGGGAAATAGGTATCTCATTTGATCTGGAATCGGAATCATAAAATCGGAATCACATAAACACCAGATTCAGAATCATAAAAAATTACTCACATATACTCCAGATTCGGAATCCTAAAAACTGAATCACATATACACCAGATTTAGAATCATAAAAACTGAATCACATAAACACCGGATTCAGAATCATAAAAACTGAATGACATATACACCAGATTCAGAATCATAAAAACTGAATCACATATACACCTGATTCGGAATTATAAAAACTGAATCAAATATACACCAGATTCGGAATCATAAAAACTGAATCTCATATACACCAGATTTAGAATCATAAAAACTGAATGACAAATTGTACTGACAGATCTGTAAGTATAACAGAATGGAAAATTGGAATGAAAGATCTGTAAGTCTATCATAATGGAAAAATGTAATGATATGTTTTTAAGCATAACGGAATGACAATTCCAGATCATAAAAAAATACAGAACTTAAAAAAATATTCAGAACTTAAGAAAAAGTGCTTGTGATTTTCAAAACATAAAACCATCCAGAATGAAAAAGTCATAAGATATCCTTATTGACTAAAAAATATTACCCTTTTTGGAAAGCACAAACTACTTTGCTAAGGAAGAATATATTGTCTTAGATAAACAGGTATGGGAAAAAACTTATCTCCACTTTTGAATAAGATTTTGGATAAATATGACTAGCACCCCCTTAGGTTATGTTTCCCAAGGATCGTATTCTTGATCTTTGAAGTTAGGTTTTCTTAAGGGAATATCTCCCTATAAGACATAAATTTATTCTTAAAATAAAACTCCCCCTTACTTGGACAATGTCCTTTTGTTGCCATACACCCCTTACTAGATTCACCTTCTCAGAGATTAAATTATTCCTTTAAATAAATTCTCCCCTTCATGATTTTCAAAAAGAGGGAATGAAATGGCGAAGTATAAGATGTACCTATAAGGTTAAGAAAGCATACATTCTAAAACAAATGAAATATATGAAAGAAACTTTTTTAAAAAATTAGAAATAATTTTTATATTACAACAAAACATTGGAATGAAAAGAAAAGTCATCCATTCTTTTTTTCCTCAGACAACATCTTATTTATCAAGGCTTTAAGTTTCTTCACTTCCTTATGATATTCTTCAAAAAAATTCTATAGTATCTCCCAATCCTGATTCTTCTTCTCTATATACAATATCCTCTCTTCTTCAGCAGCCACCTTTTTCTCTAATTCATCTCTGACTTCCTTCTCACTGCTAACAGATCGAGCAACAGAATTGAGTTGACTAGATTTATCAAGGATTGATGTCTTGACCTTGTTGAGCTCAGTTTCACAAGTATTAAAAGCTCCTTTTATTGAATCCATGAAGTCATCGAACTATCTTAGTTCTTCATTGATAGTTTTGGTACGGTTAAAGACTTCCTTAGAAGTCAACTTCTGAGCATTGTAATCAATCAAGAGATTATTGAAGTCTGATTCTTGCTTGACAACCATGTCCATTAGCATATTAGTTGATTCTGTCTTTTGATTTAGGGTCTCTTGCACCATTTGTCTCCAATAAAATATTTTTGAAAGAACCGAAATGGTTCTGACCAAATTTCTTAAAAATAGATTGACAAAATCATTTTTGACAAATGAAGAGGACTCAGATCCTGAAACATCTTTTCCTTTCCCAACTCCTCTTGGAGTTAAGGAAGCTTGTCTCTCTATTCTCTTAGAGTACTTTTGAAGAATTTCCGTATCAAATGGAGCAAAAAAACATTCTTACCTTTATGAGGGTCTCAATCTAGAGATTTTTCATCTAAAAATTGAAAATTATTTAGATCTCCATGTTCATCTTCTTCTTTTTCAAACTTATGATGTTGAGATCTTCCTTGTCCTTGTTCTTCTTGAAATTCGTCCTCTTCTCCATTATGTTGTTCAACCTGTTATTTCTCTACTTCTTCTTCTAGTTCAAATTCAAATTCTTCTTCATCTTCAAATTCAACCTCTTCCTCAACTTTTATTTCTTCCTCAAGTTCGTCCTCAACTTGTTCTTCGACTTGTTCTATTAAAACATATTTGGAACCTGAACTCGAAGGAGTTCCAACATAATCTTCCACTTACCTTAAAAAATCATCATCATCATCATCTTGGATTATCTAATCTTCCATTTCCTAAATTGGTTTTAATAAAAATACCACTTTTTTATCTTTATTGATTTCTGGAGTGGCAACCAATTTCTTATGAATAACCTGAGATTCAGGTACTTACTGAGATTTCTTTTCTACTGCTTTTAGAAGTGACTAAAAAACATTCTCTTCTAATGATTTATTCATTAACTTATCCTTCTTTTCATTCTCAAGATTATCACCTTACTTCATTATTAGAGCCTTAGCCTCTATAGGATTTAGACTAAAATAAGGGTATCCTTCCTTTATTGTAGCTTCCATTTCTCTCCCCTTTGCAACTGTTTCCTTTGAATAAGCTTTTGGTTTCCTTGTAGGAGGTGGTGCTGAAACCGGAACAGCATTAACTCATATTGGAAAGCTCGGTTCATCATGTTTCCTTTTTTTATTAATTGAATTTGAAGATTCTAGAACATCACCCTTGTTTTGGACAACCATTTCTTCATAGTTTTTAAATTTTGGAATAAACTCTACTTTTATCCTCCTTAGAGTGTCGTCACATAGCAACAAAATCTTGAAAGGCTTTGAGACTAATCGGAAAGGAACATTCAGTTCTTGAAGACACATAACAATTATCCTAATAATATTTGCTAGATACATAAGAATCTGAGATCTGATGGTTCTGCCTTTTATTGACTGAATGGTGAGGACGATGTACTTCACCAAGTTGATCTTCCTTAAGTTCGAAAGAAAATCTAAAAGAAAGATATCACATATCTTTAGAGAATCCTTATCTCCCATTCTTGGAATAAGAAATCCTTGAATCCAGAGAGCCACCATCTTGTGGTTCATTAAGAGATTCATAACCTTCAGATTCTTAACATACTTCAGACCGAGAAAATCCAAAGCCTTGACTTTTTTAAAAGAGCCTTCCTTCTCAGGGAGTTTCTGAGAGAAAAGAATAGCCTCCCCTTTATATGGTATGTTAAGAACATTTTATTACTTCTTGTAGGGGTTTGTATATGATTTATCATAGCATTTGATCTTAAACAGTTCCTTACAGTTCTTTTGAAATAACGTAATAGATTCATAGAATTGAATATGGAGGTCAGGATAAAATGGATCCTGAGATTTCTCCTTAGCCACACAGACACTTTCCCATCCATTAGATCTTATCACCTTAGAAATAAGGGATTTATATTTTTCAAAGATCTTAGGCCACACTAAACTTTCCATAAAGATTAACAAGTCCTTAATATCCTTGCTAACCGACATCTAATCTGCAGAAGATTCCAGAGTCATTCAGGGTGATAGACAACTTTGGAACGAAAGCTTTGATGGCAATAGAACTTCATCACTATGATCATTAAGGATGGTGTGATACTTGAAAAAAAGGAACCCCTTATATAGACATAGCTATGACTTTTCATCTTCCTTAAGATGATCAGACGGCTGATAAAAATCGGATCTGATCTGATGGTTGAGAATGGATATAGAAAATATGAATTTTGACCTTTTGAAGTAAAGTAAACTTGAATTTAAAAAAATTTAAATACCAACAACTATAACTTCAGATAAAGAGTAAGAATGATTACCTTTTTGGAGTACTCTAAGAGATTTATCTTTATTATAAGAATTTTTCTTGGAAGTTTTCAAATTAGATATTTTCAAATATGAAATTTTTAAATAAAAAAAATTTAAAATCTGAAATTTTCAAATCCAAAATTTCTAAATCTGAAATATACAAATCTTAAATTTTCAAATCTTAAATTTTCACATCCGAAATTTTTGAATCCGAGATTTTCAAATCTGAGGTTTTCAAAACCGATGTTTTCAAATGAAAGAAAAGGAGTTTAAAAGAACAAAACAAACATATGTACTACCCCTGAAATTAAAAAGTAGATTAATGTTAGGAAATAATTTAAACAAGAAGTATATATGAATGATTACCTTACAGAAATAATTCCTAACTTCTATTTAATGTATTCAAATCTATCAGAAGTTAGAGGTTTTGTAAAAATATCAGAAAGTTACTCTTGTGTTCCGATGAATTGAAGAATAATATCTCCTTTAAGTGTGTGATCACTATGAAAGTGATGTCTAATATCTATATGCTTTGCATGAGAGTGATGTGGAGGGTTTTTAATTAGGGAAATGGCACTTGTGTTATCACACATAATTTGAGTCTTAGTAAAACTCATACCATATTCTGTGAGTGTGTGTTGCATCGAAAACAATTGAGCACAACAACATCCAGTTGCTACATATTTAGCTTCAGTAGTGGAAAGTGCTACAGAATATTGTTTCATGCAAGACCAAGAAGATAAGTAATCTCTTAAGAAATGAAAAGTCTGGATGTACTTTTTCTATCCATTTTACAACCACCAAAGTCAGCATCTAGAAAACATTTATGTCCAAAAACATTTCCCGAGGAATGAAATAGTCTCAAATCTAAAGATCCCTTTAAATACTAGAAAATTATTTTTACGTCTTTTAAATGGGATTATTTAGGATTTTCTTTAAATATTTCACATAAGCATACTGAGAACATTAAGTTAGGATGACTAGCTATTAAGTAAATTAAGCTTCATATAATCCCTCTATAAGATGTTTGATCTACCGGTTTCCCTGGTTCATAAAAAATAAAGAGTATTAAAGATTCCAATAGGAGTAATTATACTCTTAGTGTTTTCATACCTGAACTTCTTTAGAAGATCTTTGATATACATATGTTGAGATATGTAATTTCCCTCTAGTTTTTGTGAAATTTTAAAACCAATAAAAAAAGATAACTCACCCATCATACTCATTTCAAACTCGGATTTCATAAGATTCGAAAAGGAATCAGTTAAGGATTACTAAGTTGATCCAAAGATGATGTTATCAACATAAATTTGAACAATCAAAACAACTTTATTATTTTTCTTAATGAATAGGTTTGGATCAACAGTTCCGTTAACATAGTTATTTTGTATCAAAAATCCTCAAATTCTATCACACCAAGCTCTAGGGGCTTGTTTAAGTCCATATAAAGATTTGGTATGTTTATAAACATGATTAGGATATTTTGTATCTTCAAAGCCATGGGTTGATCTACATAGACTTCCTCATGTACATAACTGTCATGAAAAGAACACTTAAAATCCATTTAATAATGTTTAAAATTTAAGAATGCAGCATAGGATAGATGAATATGAATAGATTCATGTCTTGTTGCAGGAGCATAGGTTTCTTCATAGTATATGCCTTCTTGTTTATTCTAGACTTTTGCAACTAATCATTCTTTATTTTTAAAAACAAGTCCATTTTCATTGCATTTGTTTCTAAAAACACATTTTACTCAAATAACAGAAGTATCCTTAGGTTTCTTAACCATGTTCCAAACTCGATTTCTTATGAATTCATTGAGTTCATCTTTTATAGCTTTTGTCCAATCTTCATCACCCAAGGCTTCTTCAGGAGGGTTTGGTTCAAATTGAGAAAGAAATGCAATATGTTCAACTTCATTTCGTAAAGAACTTCTAATTTATAGTGGTTGATTAACATTTCCAATGATATTATCACTCGGATGATTCCTAACTAAAAACTGACTTAGAGTTTGAAAAACCTGTTCATCTACATAAGGTAGAAAATAATTAGGAGTAATTGTTTCAGAATCATTTTCTTGAGCATTATCCTTGTATGAATTATCTTATATAAAATTTGGTGATCAATTTTAGAAGATATATTAGGAAAATATGCAGGTTGTTTGAAAACAAAAGGATCATTTTCATCAAAATTGACATGTATTGTTTCTTCCACAGTGCAAGTGTTTTTATTAAAAACCCTATATGCCTTAGAGTTAGTAGAGTAACCTAAGAAAATTCCTTCATCGGACTTGGGTGAGAATTTGTATAAGTTATCCTTGATTTCATGATTAATAATTTTCAACCAAAAACATTGAATTAAGAAACTTTTGGTATTCGGCCAGTCCACAACTCATAAGGTGTTTTATTAAGAAACGATCTTATTAAAACTCGATTTATAATATAACAATCAGTACTTATAGATTCAACCCAAAAATGTTTAGCTATAGAATATTCACTCAACATGGTTCTTGTCATATCCTGAACAATGTGATTTCATCTTTCAATAGCACCATTTAGTTGAGGAGTTCTTGGAGCTGAGAAGTTCTGAGTAATACCTTTCTTACTAAAAAAAGATTCAAAATCAGAATTATCAAATTCCCCACCATGATCACTATAAATAGATATCAAAAATAGTTTTTTATCATTTTTAACTTGATCTCTAAATATTTTATAATAAGAAAAAGCTTCAGATTACCATTCGGGAAAAAAGACCCAAGTAAATCTAGTGTAGTCGTCAACTAGAAGAAACACAAAGTTTTTTCCTCCAATATATCCAGTTTTTGTTAGACCAAATAAATCCATGTGCACTAACTATAAGGAATTAGAAGTTGTATCTTCACTTATATATTTAAAGCTAGATTTATGTTGCTTTCCATATTGACAGGGATCACAAGCTTAAGTTCCGGTAGATCCTGAACAAGTTCTTTTATAGAAAGCTTACTAAGATTCCTTAAGTTACAGTGTCCTAGTCTCCTATGCCAAAGCCATGACTGATCTTTAAATGCACTAAGGCAAGGTATATCTTGACTTCTAATGTCTTCTAGGTTTACGGTGTACACATTCTCATGCTGAAGGGCAGAGAAAATAAACTCATCCTTGGAATTGTGTACTAAACATTTATCATTTCTAAAATTCACTAGGTGTCCTTCATCACATAATTGGTTTATGCTTATAAGGTTGTTCCTAAGGACTTTTACAAAAATAATAGTTGAAATAATAGCTTTACCAATAAGAATAATGTTACCTATACCGATAATTTAACATTGAGAGTTATCACCAAAAGTTACCTTTCCTCCTTTTGTTTTTAAAATATTCTTGAAATTGTCTTCATTACCAGTCATGTTTCGGGAACATCCACTATCCATGTACCATAGGTTCTTGTAACTTCATTTTTTTCCTGAAAAATAAAGAGTTAGGCTTTCGGAATCCAAACTTGCTTGGATCCGGAACTATTAGACAATAAAATCTTGAGAAACCATATTTTTTTTAAAAAAAAATAAGCTTTATGAAACCCAAGGTATTTCACTTTATTTAAAGAATAGTTTTTCTTCTAATGCCCACCACTTTGGAATTTGGAAAAAAAGGGTCTCTAGAAGGAACAAAATAATTATTTTTAAAAATAATTTTTTCATGAGAATTACTTAATCCTTGATTATTACCATGAGGTCAGATCTGAGAATACATCTTGTCAAAATATTCCTTACCAGAAGTAAAATTTTCAAGAAGATTCTTCAAGGAATGTATTTCAGATTTTAGACTCATGACTAAATCCTTATCTTCAATAAAAATATATTTAGAGTTAAGTTTATCCTTTAAAAAATCTTTTTCTAAAAACTGATTTTTAAGATCCTCAGAAAGTTTATCCTTATCAAATTTAAAATCCTCAATATTCTTAGAAAGATTTTTTAAAACATCATTATTCTCATCATGATCTTTGGAAAGATCAAAATTTTATTTTGATAAAATTGATTCTCTAGAGTTTGTTTTATCAAGTTTATTGGAAACATTACAATTTCTCTTTTCTAAAAATTTAGCAAATATAGAAACTTCCTCATAGGAAGGAAAATTATTATCATTATCTGATGAAGAATATTCTTCATCTGATGAAAACCCTCTATTTAGAAAATTTTCACTAAAATACATAATGGTTAGGGATTCAGCAGTCTATACCTTATCCATAAGATAATGATTTTGAAATGGAGCTCTGGCTATTAGACCAATATTCTTTTCCCCAGAAGATCCATATTTTGAAGATTCATCATAATAATCTCCACCACTGGCACTCCAAGTGACATTGGCATTCAAGACTTTCTTATTCTTTGATCTGTAGTACTTCTTCTAGTTTCTTTCATAATTCACGTCTTTCTTGTCTCTCTTCTTAAACAAGGGACAATCAGTTCTGATATGACCAGTTCTTCTACAGTCCTACCATGTCACTTCTTCATCTTTCTTATATTTTCATTCATTCTTCTTGTATCTGTATTGAAAGTTATTCTGCCCAACAATCTTCTTCATCCTTTGAGCAAGATTGGCTAACTCATTTTCTGAAGTATCACTTTCACTAGATTCAGATTGAACATTAACTTTCTTAGCTTTAGATCTTATAATTCTCTCAGGAGTCTTGGATTTCAAATGATTTGAAGTAGTTTTAAAAGAAACACCTCCATTTCCATTCTTCTTCTTAATATTATATTCATCTCTCTTCATTCTAGTTTCATGTTGGAGAAGAGCTCCAAACAGTTCATCAAGATAAATATGAGTAACTATCCTACTCTAATCTATAACAGTTCTATTGGATTCCCATTCGTTAGGTAAGATGTCAATAATCTTGTCAACAATACCTTAATCATCTAAACCTTTATCACCCATGGATTGTAAGATGTTGACAATAGTCATAAATCTTTGTTGTACCTTACATACTGGTTCTCTATAAGGGAAGCAAAAACCATGATGCTCAGTCCTGAGCATACCTCTTCTTATTTCAATAACATGAGAATTTCCAAAGTGAGTAACTTCAAGCTTCTTCCAAATACTATTTTCAACTTCACAGGATGAAATTTTACTATAAATGTTTCTAGTCATGGAACATAGTAATGTATTACGTACCTTAATGTTCAGCTGATATTCCACCTTTTTTGGATTTGTAAAGGTTCTAAGTTCCTTATCAGAAATCTTATAATCTCCAGTTAACATAATGTAGTTGTCTGCACCTATGTTTATCACAAAGGTCTTCATTTTATCTCTCTATTAATCATAGTAATTTCCATCGAAGATCGATGGTCTAGTAGGATTGGGATTACCATGGGATCCAACATGAATACATGCCATACTAAAAAGACATTTCTTTCCACAAAACATATTAGTAGTAAAAGATTAAAAAAAATATGAAAAACTTAAGAAGAGGAAAACATGAGTAAGAATACTTATATGTGAATATAAGTATTTCAGAGACCTCCTATGATACCAATTGTGAGATTGGTTCAGAGTATGAGGTATCCTTCCTGTGATACCAAATGTAAGATCGAATATGTAAAAATGAGATGCTCAAATACAAGAGGGGGGTGAATTGTATACATTAAAAATTCCGTTGTAACCTTTAAAGTTAAGTTTAACAAGGTTAAACAAAGATTCACAAAACCTTTTAAAGAAACATTTTCTATTTTATTAATGTAATGATTCTACCATTAAGCATATATAATCTATAATATAATCAGAGTAACGAAATTATAAAGTATAAGAAGGTTATACATCCTAACTTTAACAAATTTTACATACAATAGCAGAATTAAAACAACTTGCAATATTAAACAAGTAGCAATTAGATTCATTTAACCCAAAGAGAAGTGTATCCAAAAACCTTGGATAAAAGTTCCTTGATTTATACTTTCAAGAAAGTCTATCTTACCCAAACCTAGGAAAGACCTCAATTCGAAGATCGGTATCTATCTTGTTATCCCAGCAAGCCCTTAATTTAGATGGAAATTGGAACCTCTGTCTTTTAAACCTGTAATCCCATGATAAGCATGATCGGAGTCTGCACAAAGAAATTATGAACAAGTTGTTCATGCCTGAAGAAGTTGTTCGTGACATCTGTATGATGTAGTGAGAGTTGTAAGAGCCTCTCCCTCTAGAAATCACCTCACATCTTTATTTTGTCAAAGTCAATTATCGAAGTTGATGTAAGTTTCTCATTAAAATGGGATTTTTTTAGTCAAAACAACCCAACAATTGGCTCATACCCAATAGTCATATTTTCCTTAAATTTTGGAGGGACCTAAACATGTGTCAAACATAAAATAGTTAGATTATAATATATTTTATGACATTATTTCAAGTAACAGAAATTATGTTACGTTAAAGATAAATGATAAGTAAAAGAGAACATAGAATCTGATATCATCGGAATGATACATTTAAACAACTCTAACATTATCAAGAAAACTTAATCATAAGAAATATAGAAAATAGATTCTTAATAGTAAAATTATCAAGAAAGCATATTCATAAGGAAAAGTAAATCGGACTGTGAAATAGGTATCTCATTTGTTCCTGCATCAGAATCATAAAATCAGAATCACATATACATCAGATTTGGAATCATAAAAAATGAATCATATATACACTAGATTATGAATAATAAAAAATGAATCACATATACATATGATTCGAAATCAAAAAAAACTAAATCACATACACACCAGATTCGGAATCATAAAATCTGAATCACATATACACCGGATAACAAATCATAAAAACTGAATCACATATACACCGGATTCGAAATCATAAAAACTAAATCACATATACCCTGGATTCGAAATCATAAAAACTGAATCACATATACACTGATTCGGAATCATAAAAACTGAATCACATATACACCGGATTTGGAATCATAAAAACTGAATGACAAATCGTAATGACAGATCTGTAAATATAACAGAATGGAAAATCAGAATGACAGATCTGTAAGTCTAACAGAATAGAAAAATGTAATGATATATATGTAAGCATAATAGAATGACATTTCTGGATCTTAAGAAAAATAAAAAACTTAAAAATATATTCAAAACATAAGAAAAAGTGTTTCTGATTTTCAAAACATAAAACCATAAAGAATAGAGAGGTTATAATATATTCTTATTGACTCAACATGGATTTTTACGGTTTTATAATGACTTATTTCCATGAATCTTTCTCTACAGGATTTCATGATTATTTTCAAAAAAAATCTTTTCTTTTATAATCGCATGGTATTTTGAGAAAAGAAAATGATTTTTAAGAAGAAAGGATATTTTCCTCAAGAATTCATTTCATGTGTTTTATCCAAACTATTTTCCATCTATGATGACATTATTTAATATGGAAATGCTTCATTTTTAATGTCTCTATTATTTTTATGGTTTTGTTTTTTATGATAAAATTATATACATTGTTTTATATGGATTATGTAATGATGGAATAACGTATATGAAACCCAT
This sequence comes from Viscum album, assembly GCA_963277665.1. Taxonomy (NCBI): domain Eukaryota; kingdom Viridiplantae; phylum Streptophyta; class Magnoliopsida; order Santalales; family Viscaceae; genus Viscum; species Viscum album. The sequence goes on from OY728143.1 coordinate 34,813,784, forward strand.
TTTATTCTTCGAATTATGATGAATGATTTATTTTTATTTTGTGGCACACGAAAGAATGATTTCATTATGAGATGGGTGGTACCTATATCATCCTCCAATGCATTGGGTAAAGATTTATATCTCATGAGATAGACACGGCTAGAACAGAAAGTAAATCCGGTTCAATAATACAGGGCTGGAACGACATGTAAACTTGGTTCAGTAATGGACTTTGTCCACTATGATGGTCTTGGCAGCAATGCCTTGGATGCTATGGAAATAATATCATATGCTTAATGGTTTTTCACAATTATATGTTTTATTCCCATGCTATTTTATCAAGATTGATGTTCCGTTATGATCTATGCCTTATGTACTTCCAAGATTTATGTCACAACTCAAGATTTTGATGTTTAAACTTTATGTTCTTGTTTATAAGTTCAACTGTATATGGTTTGTTTTATTTTTCTCTACGCATACCCATGATGATCATTTTATCTCACCCTTTATATGTTTTCTTTTCACCATGATATAAAGAAAGGTTTTAGGTAAGAAAACAAAAGGGTAAGATCTTTATGGGATATGTTGAAGATCTTTCACCATGATTAGAAGATTATGTTCTGAGTTTCCAAAGACACTAAACTATTACGGTCCTTAGGTGTCATTTTTTTATGTATAAATTATTTTTCAAAACTAATGTAATATCCATGTACGTCATGCTTTTTTCTCTACAATCATTTATAAAATCATCAATGAAATCAGATATTACCACTTTTTCTATCATATAATTAGAATCTATGGATTTTTGGGCACTAAAATGTGTGGTAGTATTTTTAATGGAAAAGTTATCTCTTAAGGATAATAATTCATACAAGAAACCTGATCATTCAAATGGTTTAGTACCATTTACATGGGAAAATTAATAAAATTAGTGATTATCTTAAGGGTTCCTCATTTAGTAAAAAATATTGAATTGGATAGTGTTATCTCCAAAATCCATGGTCAGTGCTATGTCATGGAAATTGATTATGGTATTGGGAATATATAATAAATTTACTCAAAATATAATTTGTGAGTGTGATGGAAACCTATTTTCTTCCATTTTAATCTCATAGAATACATGTAGGAATATGAAATTACTTTCTATCATAAATAAATATTCTAAAAATTTTGTTGGGAAAATCACTGAACTTTTTGTAAGATAAGTCATCTCTCTTAGGGGTTTGGATTTTCTAATACAAAAAGTTTATAATGATTAGGTAAATACATTAATTTATGCACCTAGATCACATAAATAATTTGAGAATTTAATAGAGCCAATAGTGCATAGAATGGAAAACATCACTGGATCTTGACCTTTTGTTACAAACTATGGTGTGACAAGGTCCAAGACAAGTTTTCCAAAGATAGTCCTCTCATTCCTTTTAAGACACTTATTAATTATGTAAACATTATAGATAAAATTTGAATAATTTATATTTTTTAAATGTTTCAAGATAGGTCTATTGATTTCATATTTTTAAAAGGTTTCTTGAATCTCCCTTTGAAGTTTCTCCTCCTAAATCTTCTTTCATTAAATAAACCTGGAATATATTGTTGGGGGAATTTCCTTATTTTGATTTTTTTTCTTTTTAAGGGTGTTTCTTGTCTCTTCTTTCCTTTCATGTACTTCTCCACTACCTCTTTATTTTCTTCTTCATGGGTAATTTTCACAGAATTTTCATAATTCTAAACATTATTCTTCTCGATCATAAGTATTATTATTTTTGTTTCAAGGGTAGATGATGGTGGTATTTCTTTTCCACTTTCTTTTTTATCATAATGGCATTCCCTTTTGTATTTTGGAACATTTAGGATGTAATTTTCTATGTAATTCTTGTCAATATTTTCATGAGACTTCAAAACAAGGTGTAAATCATTTAGAGTTTCATTTAACCCCTCAACCATGGATTATAGCAGCTGATGCTCAAATATTTTTTCACATGTTCAATGAATATCATAACAATTTCTTTTGGAAATGAGGTTATTTTTATTAAAAATTATGGTTAATGTATTTTAGTTTTGGAAATAGTGGTGGGTTTTGTATATGAAACTATAATGGGAGTTGGTTTTGGAATTTATTAGGGTATGGGGTTGTCACCTGATTATTATATTATCCAAATCCATATCTAAATGTGTTAGAATCTCTACATCCTTTATTTTTTTGGAATTTTCATGGATGAATGGCTATTGTACAACCTTCCACTCTAATTATTTATCACTCTGATAAGTTAAAGGATTTCATGATGAGCATAAACCACAAACCACAATTGGTGCTCATTGTTTACTCACATATTTTATGCTAATATATCTCACCAAACTGAATATTATTCAAATATTAGTATTTAATAATAGGTATGGATGATAAGTTCTCACCTGATGAAAACCTTATATTCCATCACCTCTAGTACGAACCAAGTTTGAGTTATAAAAAACATTCTCAATCAATCCCTTTGATTTTTCTGGTGACTTTTTGTAACATCCCAAGTAAGTAATGAATAATAGATATTATTATCTATGCCTATTAATGAACTAGATAGTTTTTTAGAGGATTAAAATGAAAATAAATCCAATCTTAAGCATGGAATACACTAATATTTTAAAAGATTGTTTTACTGCATTTTGATGGAAAACCATTTTTAAATCTATCTTTTGACAATTTTATAAGCTATGTTTGTCAAAATAAACATATTCTTTATTATTGGGACATCAATATTTACTTTTTGTGAATTTTTGGTATTTTTCTGACAAAGTTCATTTTTTAATGAATAGTGAAAAATACTGCATTTTACATCAAAACTGCTTCTTAATCTAATTTATTTATATGATTAGATTATCTTTTTAATTGGTCTTAATGTGTAATATGAATATATTTTTACCATTTAATCCAATTATGGTCATTGGAATCTATTTCACTTTGAAATTTGACTTAAACTAGTGTCAATCTTTTGATACTTATTGTTTCATAAAAACACGCTATTTGTCATGACAGTGGAATTAATTATTAAATTAATTAATGTGACTTATATGTTTTGAATTTTGTAAAATGGACTTCATTTTTGAATTCGGAATATCAAATATAGCTTAGGGTGAAGTTTTGGTATTTTTCTGAAAAACTCCAATTTTTGATGAATAATGAAACCACTAAGTGGTAATCAAGCAAACTGATTTTTCAGTTATATGAATGTTTTCCACTAATGTGTATTGAATTTTGAAAATCCGACATACATGGTTGTCATTAGTATGTAAAATGTGGTTCAATGGGATGGAAATAATTTTTTGGTGAATAGTAACTTTTTTCATTAATCGCGATTAGAGGTAATTAGTGTAATTTAAGGTAAAAATGATATTATAAAAAAATTAAAACACCATGACACTTGTCCTACCCCCATTGGATGAGTCATGGCCGACCAAGACAACCCATGGGTAGATTTAGGGGACCTCATGGAGCCACTTGGGTGAGATAATGACTACATTGCCTTTTTTTAAATAAAGGTGAAAATGACAGTAACATAAATTGTTTTACTCAAACAATTTTTAGAAGGGGTTATAATAATCATAGTTTTGACGATAAATATTCATTAGAAAGATAAAAAGAGTTCCTACATCATAGTATTTTTGTGATAATTTTTATACATTAAATAAATTAATTTATTTATGACTTCATGATGATGCAGAGATGACCTCATTATTTAATGATTAAAATAAAATGGAAAGATAATGTAATATCGAAGACCTACACTTGTCCAAAAACTATTGGATGGGAATATTTCGAAGCCTTATCATCTTATATTAGAAATATATCAATGTGGGACCTTATAAATTCGAAAAACTTTTGAAAATAAAATAATAGTTTCATGATTTCCAAAAGTGCCCCTCCTCTCCTCTTATAAAAGGCCCCCACCTCTACCTCATTTCACACACTCCTCAAGCCTTTGGATCGGCCATCCCCTGCCCATTTACTCTCTCCACATCCCTCTCCTCATCCTAGAGGATTCCCTTTGGGCATAATCCTTTCAAAGGAAGCCTTTAGGCTCAAATAAAAAAGAGTTACACTTTTAAAGGTAATTCATTCTCTCATGTTCATTTGTTTTATTTTGCTTCTCCAACCCCCTAAACTCTTTTTATTTACTTCTTTTGTAACAACACCAGTGTCTTCAATATACTAGGATGTTGTTATAATATTTATTCGAGCTACACTCTCAAACAACTACATCAAATGGTTAAAGAACATACGGTTTCCGTGGATGGCGAAATTCTGCCTCCCGAAATGATGATTGTTAAATACTCATTTAACACCTTCAAAGGTGGCCATTATGATGTCACTATTTTTATATATGTATATAATATGTTTATTCTTTCCTTAAGCTTCTGTATTTTTCATTTATGGCATACCATTATTGTTTCCATTATGGGTAAACACGATATCTTCATTTTAGGAAGTGCGGACTACAGCCCCCTGAAAGTGATTTGATTCGTTAATACCATATGTGGGATGTGTAAAGGATAAAGTTAATGATATTATATATGTTATTATACTGGAATTATAATATACTCTTATATCATTATGATTCCATTCCAAAAAATACAAAATAGAAATGGAAGTAGCGTTCATGCGTACGTATGGCTTACCGTCTCCATGAACAGTGCATTTCATTTATTACCTCTAAATGTGATGTAATATTATAAATACATGTATATTCTGAATATATATGATATATATGTTATCCAAATCATTAATATCATTATGGATATAACGAAACTTTGACCAAATTGACAACATGTAAGTGTAAGATGTCTATTTTTGACTTAAGAACCAAATACCGACAAAATGAACATTATTAACTTTAATGATTACATGATGGTCATAACATCGTATAAAAGGAATAATGAACTTTAAAAAGGTTCTTAAGCAAATATAGATTAACTCAAGTTTATTATTCAGGAGATTAAAGAATGGTCGGGTCAAGTCGGATACGAGGTAAGGGACTTCGTCTCAATCTCCTTTCATTGAGGCATATTTTGTTTTATACTCTACCTTCTTTTATACGTTTTATAAAACCCTTTGAATTTTACGTTTATCCAAAAGTAAAATTTTTTATACGAAGCGTTTTACTAAATGACAAAAGGGAATGTTTTTGTCGTACGTATGCGGTGACAACGACTTCTCCGCCACCGTGACCGTTATTTGAGTTTCGGCTTCCACTACAAGCCATACCATCTTTTTAAAAGAAAAATAAATACCATGTTTTAATTTTCTATTATTTTTGTATTGAAAATGGTTTTCATAATGTTTTTATATTAATGTGTTGTATTGATATCTTGTGATTGAATGGTGGGAATGTTATGTTTCCTTTATGCATGTTTTATGTGATACGATTATGTTGAGGTTCTTGGGCATTATTATGAAGACGGGTTGTTTCGTGATAAACTAAGGGCGGGTAAGCCCATTATAGCTCTCCAATGCATTGGGTAACATGAAGGAGTGAAACGTTATGGTTTCTCCGAAGAGATTTAGGGAATATACTGTGATGGGTATTCCAAACGTAACCAAGAGGGTTACTCCCTACGTAAGAATGTTATGAATGCCTCAAGTTACCTTTATGTATTATGATTTCTATGATTTATTCATGATTTGATATGCCTATGTTTTATGGGTAAAGTATGATTTCATTCTTATTTATACATGTACTCATGTTTCCTTTCCATATTTTGATATCCCTTATTGAGCTTTTTATGCTCATCCCAAGTTTTTGAAATGTTTTTCATAGGTCAAGGGAAGGGTACATGATGTGATGATAGTGTCAAGAATGTGTCAAGAAAAAATCCATGTTTTATTTTAAATATGTTTCCGTTGATGGGAAAAATAATACTATCTTTTATTGTAACCACTTTTTTTAAATGTGGGTTGTAATTCATGTTTTAAGATCTAATTTTCTAAAACTCTAAACCTGAAAAGATCCTCAACGTGTAATCTTGTGATAACTCAAGATTATGCAAGGTTTAAGGCTGGGGCCTTATAGTTGGTATCAAAGGTCGGTTTAGATAACTTTAGGAGTTAGAAAAGTGTTAAATTATAATATTATTGAAATGATATAGCATTTAAGGATTACCATGTTCCTTCACCTAAGATATTTCTGTGTTAAGAATCGTTTTTCATAGAGGAAACAGAACAGCTTTTCTGGGAAGGCTTACAGAGGGAAATGACCTTTCAAATCAGTATCCGGAGATGGTTAGAATCAGAACTAAACAGTTTGTTGCAGTGATGGCTCAGTTGACTCAGGTGAAAAATGTTGGTTGTTTTTATTGATGATATTTTGATGTTTTCTAAAAGTAAAGAGGAGCATGAAAGTCATTTAAGGGTCATTTTGCAAACATTAAAAGAAAAGAAATTGTATAGGAAATTCAGCAAATGTGAGTTTTGGTTGCAACAAATTTCTTTCCTTGGTCACATTGTTTCTAAAGATGGAATAACTGTTGATCCTGCAAAAACAAAAGTTGTGGAAGAATGGACAAGACCCACAAATGTAACTGAGATTCGTAGCTTCCTTGGTTTGGCAGGCTATTACCGAAGGTTTATTAGAAATTGTTCACGGTTATCTAGTCCAATGAATAAGCTAACTCGGAAGGGTGTTAAGTTTATCTAGACAAAATAATGTGATGATTGTTTTCAGGAATTAAAAAGAAGATTTGTGAATGCTCCAGTTTTGGCACTACCTTCCAGGAATGGTGAGTTTGTTATATAAAGTGATGCTTCATTGAAAGGACTTGGTTGCATCCTAATGCAGACTGATCAGGTAATTGCTTATGCTTCACGACAGTTGAAAACTCATGAGGTAAATTACCCTACACATGATTTTGAATTAGCTGCTGTTGTTTTCACTTTAAAAATTTGGAGGCATCATTTGTATGGAGTAAAGTGTGAAATATATACTGATTACAAAAGTTTAAAGTATATATTCACTCAGAAAGAATTGAACATGAGACAAAGGAGCTGGCTAGAATTAATCAAGGATTATGATTGTACGATTCATTACCATCCGGGAAAAGCAAATAAAGTGGATGATGCTTTGAGTTGAAAATGTAATGCTTCATTAGCAATGTTGTGTTTGGAACGTGATCCTTTGGTTAAGGATTTGATGAACTTTGGCATAGAAGTTTTTGGTGCAGGAAGTTCTTCTATTTTGTTTCAGGTATCAGTGAGATCATCTTTATCAGACAGAATCAAGCAAGCACAGAAGCAAGACAGTGAGTTGCAGAAAAAGGTAGAGCTGGTTCAGAAAGGTAAGTTGCCTGAATTAAACATTGATAATGATTGTGTTTTGAGATTTGGGAAGAGATTGTGTGTGCCTTGTGATTCACAGTTGAAGAGAGAGTTGTTATGTGAAGCTCATAGTTCTCCGTTTTCAGTTCATCAGGGCAGTACTAAGATGTATAGAGATCTGCGGGAGTATTACTGGTGGGATGGAATGAAAAGAGATATTTCTGATTTTACTATGAAGTGTTTGACATGTCAACAGGTTAAAGTAGAGTGGCAGTTACCGAAAGGGATGCTTCAGCATTTACCAGTGCCAGAGTGTAAATGGGAGAATATATCCATGGACTTTGTTGTGGGATTACCGAAGACATCTCGAGGTAATAATGCAATCTGGGTTATTGTTGATCGCTTGACCAAGTCTTCTCATTTCCTTGCTATACGAGATACTTTCTCTCCTGATCAACTTTCCCGTTTGTATCTTAAAGAGATAGTCAGGTTACATGGAGTTCCTCTCTCCATTGTATCTGATCGTGATCCCAGGTTCACATCTAACTTTTGGAAAGGCCTTCAGAATTCGTTGGGTAGTGAATTAAATTTTAGTATAGCTTTTCATCCTCAATCAGATGGGTAGTCAGAACGAACAATTCAGACATTGGAGGATATGCTACGTTCTTGCTCTATGGATTATCAGGGAAGTTGGGACCAACATCTTACTTTGGTTGAATTTTCATATAATAACAGTTTTCATTCCAGTATATAGATGGCACCATTTCAGGCATTATATGGGAAGCGGTGTCGAACTCCAGCTTTCTGGGATGAAGTGGGTGAAAGGAAGTTGATGGGGCCACAATTGGTAGAAGAGATGGAAGAAAATGTTCAGATGATTCAGAAGCACATGAGAACAGCTCAGAGTAGGCAGAAGAGTTATGCGGACAACAGGAGGAAGGATCTCTCTTTTGAGGTAGGTGATCATGTTTTTATCAAGGTTTCTCCTTGGAAAAGTGTGATGAGATTTGGTAAGAAAGGAAAGCATTGTCCAAGGTTCATTGGACCATACGAAATTCTGGAGAGAGTTGGATCAGTTGCATACCGAGTGGCTTTACCTCTGATTTTATCTCGGGTACATAATGTTTTTAACGTTTTGATGTTGAGAAAGTATATGCCAGATCCATCTCATGTTTTGAGTCCAGAGGTAGTTTAGCTGGAAGAGAACCTATCTTATGAGGAACAACCTGTCCAGATTCTTGACCACAGGGAGAATGTGTTACGGAATAAGGTGATTCACCAGGTAAAGGTTTTGTGGAAAAACCACATGATGGAAGAGGCAACATGGGAATCTGAAAATGCAATGAGGGATAGGTATCCCCATTTATTTGATAAGTAAATAAATTGTGGCGACGCAATTTTCTAAAGGTGGGAAGGAGGTAACATCCCAAGTAAGTAATGAATAATAGATATTTTTATCTATGCCTATTAATAAACTATATAGTGTTTTAGAGGCTTAAAATGAAAATAAATCCAATCTTAAGCATGGGATACACTAATATTTTAAAAGATTGTTTTACTGCCTTTTGATGGAAAACCATTTTTAAATCTATCTTTTGACAATTTTATAAGCTATGTTTGTCAAAATGAACTTATTATTTATGATTGGGACATCAAAATTTACTTTGTGTGAATTTTTGGTATTTTTCTGACAAAGTTCATTTTTTAATGAATGGTGAAAAATACTGCATTTTACATCAAAAATGCTTCTTAATCTAATTTATTTATATGATTATATTATCTTTTGAATTGGTCTTAATGTGTATTCTGAATACATTTTTACCATTTAATCCAATTGTGGTCATTGGAATCAATTTTACTTTGAAATTGGACTTAAATTAGTGTCAATCTTTTGATACTTATTGTTTCATAAAAACATGCTATTTGTCATGACAGCGGGAATTAATTATTAAATTAATTAATCTGACTTATATGTTTTGAATTTTCTAAAACAGACTTCATTTTTGAATTCGGAATATCAAATATAGCTTAGGGTTATGTTTTGGTATTTTTCTGAAAAACTCCAATTTTTGATTAATAGTGAAACCACTAAGTGGTAATCAAGCAAACTAATTTTTCAGTTAAATGAAAGTTTACCACTAATGTGTATTGAATTTTTAAAATCCGACATACATGGTTGTCATTAGTATGTAAAATTTGGTTCAATGGGATGAAAATAAATTTTTGGTGAATAGTAACTTTTTTCATTAATCGCGATTAGAGGTAATTAGTGTAATTTAAGGTAAAAATGATATTATAAAAATATGAAAACACCATGACACTTGTCCTACCTCTATTGGATGAGTCATGGCTGACAGAGAAAACCCATGGGTCGATTTAGGGGACCCCATGAAGCCACTTGGGTGAGATAATGACTTTAATGCCTTTTTTTTAAATAAAGGTGAAAATGACACTAACATAAACTATTTAACTAAAACAATTTTTAGAAGGGGTTATACTAATCATATTTTTGACTATAAATTTTCATTAGAAAGATAAAAATATTTCCTACATCATATTATTTTTGTTATAATTTTTAGACATTAAATAAATTAATTTATTTATGACATCATGATGATGTAGCGATGACCTCATTATTTAACGATTAAAATAAAATGGAAAGATAATGTAATATATAAGACCTACAATTGTCAAAAAAAACTATTGGATGGGAATATTTCGAAGCCTTATCATCTTATCTTAGAAATAAATTAATGTGGGACCTTAGAAATTCGAAACACTTTTGAAAATAAAATAATAGTTTCATGATTTCCAAAAGTGCCCCTCCTCTCCTCTTATAAAAGGCCCCCACCTCTACCTCATTTCACACAATCCTCAAGCCTTTGTCTCGGCCATCCGCTGCCCATTTACTCTCTCCACATCCCTCTCCTCATCCTAGAGGATTCCCTTTGAGCATAATCCTTTCAAAGTAAGCCTTTAGGCTCAAATCAAAAGGAGATACACTTTTAAAGGTAATTCATTCTCTCATGTTCATTTGTTTTATTTTGCTTCTCCAACCCCAAAAACTCTTTTTATTTACTTCTTTTGTAACAACACCAGTATCTTAAATATACTAGGATGTTGTTATAAAATTTATTTGAGCTAAACTCTCACACAACTACATAAAATGGTTAATGAACATACGGTTTCCGTGGATGGCGAAATTCTGCCTCCCGAAACGATGATTGTTCAATACTCATTTAACACCTTAAAAGGTGGCCATTATGATGTCACTATTTTTATATATGATATATAATATGTTTATTATTTCCTTAAGATTCTGTATTTTTCATTTATGGCATACCATTGTTGTTTCCATTATGGGTAAACACGATATCTTCATTTTAGGAAGTGCGGACTACAGCCCCCTGAAAGTGATTTGATTCGTTAATACCATATGTGGGATGTGTAAAGGATAAAGTTAATGATATTATATATGTTATTATACTGGAATTATAATATACTCTTATATCATTATGATTCCATTCCAGAAAATACGAAATAGAAATGGAAGTAGCGTTCATGCATACGTACGGATTACCGTCTCCATGAACGGTGCATTTCATTTCTTACCTCTAAATGTGATGTAATATTATAAATACATGTATATGATGAATATATATGATATATATGTTATCCAAATCATTAATATCATTCCGGATATAATGAACCTTTGACCAAATTAACAACATGTAAGTGTAAGAAGTCTATTTTTGACTTAAGAACCAAATACCGACAAAATGAACATTATTAACTTAAATGATTACATGATGTTCATAACATGGTATAAAAGGAATAATGAACTTGAAAAAGGTTCTTAAGAAAGTAGATATTAACTCAAATTTATTATTCAGGGGATTAAAGAACGGTCGGGTCAAGTCGGATACGAGGTAAGGGACTTCGTCTTAATCTCCTTTCATTGAGGCATATTTTGTTTTATACTCAACCTTCTTTTATAGGGTGTATAAAACCCTTTCACTTTTACGTTTATCCAAAAGGAATATTTTTTATACGAAGCGTTTTACTAAATGAAAAAAGGTAATGTTTTTGTCGTACGTATGCGGTGACAACGACTTCTCCACCATCGTGACGGTTATTTGAGTTTTGGCTTCCACTACAAGCCATACCATCCTTTTAAAAGAAAAATAAATACCATGTTTTAATTTTCTTTTATTTTGGAATTGAAAATGGTTTTCATAATGTTTTTATATTAATGTGTTGTATTGATATCTTGTGATTGAAAGGTGGGAATGTTATTTTTCCTTTATGCATGTTTTATGTGATACGATTATGTTGAGGTTCTTGGGTATTATTATGAAGACAGGTGGTTCCGTGATAAACTAAGGGCGGGTGATCCCATTATATCTCTCCAATGCATTGGGTAACGTGAAGGAGTGAAACGTTAATGTTTCTCCGAAGATATTTAGGGAATATACTGTGATGGGTATTCCAAACGTAACCAAGAGGGTTACTCCCTACGTAAGAATGTTATGAATGCCTCAAGTTACCTTTATGTATTATGATTTATATGATTTATTCAGGATTTGATATGCCTATGTTTTATGGGTAAAGTATGATTTCATTCTTATGTATACATGTACTCATGTTTCCTTTCCATATTTTGATATCCCTTACTGAGCTTTTTATGCTCATCCCAAGTTTTTGAATTGTTTTTCACAGGTCAAGGGAAGGGTACATGATGTGATGATAGTGTCAAGGATGTGTCAAGAAAGAATCCATGTTTTATTTTAAATATGTTTCCGTTGATGGGAAAAATAATACTATCTTTTATTATAACCACTTTGTTTAAATGTGGGTTGTAATGCATGTTTTAAGATCTAATTCTCTAAAACTCTAAACCTGAAAAGATCCTCAACGTGTAATCTTGTGATAACTCAAGATTATGTAAGGTTTAAGTCTGGGGACTTATACTTTTAAATAAAAGATCCTACATATGATGCATCTATAAAGTATCACTCATAATATAGTAGTACTTGGTAAATTAAAACAATAAGTGATTCTCCTCAATTTTATGATGATGGAAATTGGTATAGATTTTCTTAAGCATCTCCTAGTACTCATAGATGGTCTCTCCATATGATCATCTAATGGAATAGATCATCCTTATAATAGATAAGATTTTAGAGGTGGGGAAGAATATTTATACGAATCATCCTTGTAATTCATCGAAGTCATGCACATATCTGGTTTGTAGTGTGTATAACCATTATTTGATATATCCTACCATTGAAAAGAGGAATTCATTTGACTTTACCAGATCCTAAGATAATCCTCGAGGTCTATACGTGGAAAAGACATATGTAAACCCTTTAATATATTTGTTTGGATATTCTCCTACCATGTTATGGAATTTATAAAGTAATGTGATCATGTTTTGTTTTATCATAGAGTCATTTTTAATTCTAAAATGATAATTTTTTATTTGGATTATGTAACTGTGGTGCATATAGGTCTCCTAGGGTTTTTTCAAGATTGTAAGATGTGATGACAAGAACATTGTGAACCTTTTCAGTTTCACTTCAATCTATGAAATAAATCTCCTTAAATTTATGTTGAAAATTAGTGTTTCAAAATCAATTCAACAAAGATCTTTTATTTTTCAAATCAAGAAGTATGGATTAGTGGAAGTGATTATATTCATGTAAAGTTATAATTAGATTTTTGGAACCACCTACACATAGATGGTAACATTTTTATACATGTTCCTATTGTGTGTGTGTAAGAATAATTATTTCCTAAATTAAAATTAATTATAGTGGTAAAATATAATTTTTCTTAAAATACGAGTACATAAAATCATGTTCTTCATTTTAAATTAGAGATATAGAATATTTAATGACTATTTGACTTTGAAAAATAAGAAATAAATGAAAAAAAATATTAAAAAAAAATATATGAAAATGGATATCAGGTCAGTATTACTTATTTAAAAAAATTAACCTAATTTTAGGTTATCCAATCCTTTTCTGCTAATGTGATTTAAGTGAGTGTCCATAATTGCTTCCTCTCACTCCCTTGGTCAAATGGGATGGTGATAACAGATTATTCCAAAATATAATCTTAGTATTTCCTTATTCCATGTGTGAGATAGTTAAAATTAATACCCTTAATTGAATTAATAAATACCACATTGGGTCATGTTTATCCCAAATAATCATGACTGTCCACTACCCCTCCCATATATACTCATGATCCCTAAGTACTGAACCACTAATCTCCAGTCTATTCCAACATATATAAACCCGATACTAGTAGAGGAGAATAATTATAATTAAAAAAATAGAAATATATAAATCTAAAACAAAATATGATCTTACATTATAATAAAAATTCTTATTAGAATATTAATGCCAATTTAATAGGAGAAAGAAATAGATTTTATTCCATGAAGTTATGAAACATGTGATTTAAATAATGGAGAACCTCTCTTTACCCAATAATTCATAATTTCACTCCCACCATGTTAAAGGTAGTAAAAAATATGGGTACCGAAGAATACATTACAAAACAAATAAAACAAACAAAGGAATAATAGAAAAATTCTCCCTTAAATATTATTTTTTCGGATGTTGGCACCATTTCTTCTTACTAGGTGCTCAAAAATAACCAAGAGGAATTATTAAGAGTTTTTTTGAGTTTTATTATCCATATATTCTTCAAATATTAAAATAATTTTGAATCCTCTAAAATCAATCATTCTAGATTTACTAAATCCCACTTTATCTCGAGGAAGAGTCTCTTCATCTTCCTCTAGTTTGGAATGTGAATGGGATACTTTAATGAGATAATTTATCAATGAAATTTAATATGGATATGAAAATTGGATTATAATATCATATAAAAATATAATCACTACAATCTGTTTCTTATATCCTAATTTATTAATCATTTAATAAGGAATTTTTTGTTTGATCATCTAAAAATATTTTCCAAATTGATTGCTTTTTTTTGGCCCATGTAGTTAAAATTTTTAGTTTGTATGGATGAAGAATATTATATACATGAATAATGGGAGACTAAAAAATAATCACTCCATTGAGATCAATAAAAAAATTATGATTGAAATACATAAGTGATTAAATATTAATAAAATTCCATGATTAAGAAATTTTTTCATTTAATCTCATAACATCCCTAAAATCAAAAAATCATGAAATCTAGATCATATTGTTAAATAGGTTATGATTAATCAATGAAATGAAAATGAAAAATAATGTAAATATTAACACTATTAATTCCAATACACATAACACACTGACACATAGACAAGTAATCATCAATGTCAGATCAATGAAAATTTACAACACATATAAATCAAATCTACCAATTTAGCACCAAGAAACATAATATATCATGCCTCCTAATTTTTTTTTATTTCACTATTCAGATCATTAAATCAATTTACACTTCATTAATCATCCTCAACACCCAAAGAACTCACCTCACATGAATTCTCCCATAATATAAAAATGTTAATTTTAAACAAAGACATTCTCATTCAAATTCATGAAATAGTCACCATAGGATTGATAAATTTTTTAATATAAAACAAATTTCATTAAAGGAAATTTTTTATCATAATGAATTTTCCAGTTTATTCATTTTATTTTAGTTGGTAGGTTTTAAATTTCAACAATTATAAGGTATAATAAGGAGGGTTTGGAACATTTTCAAGAAAAAATGCATGTTTCTAGTTTTCCCTAAAGTATAGTCTCCTACTCAATCACCTTAGTATAAAATCATTATAACAATCAAGAAAATTTTAAATAAAGTGTGAATAATTTTTCATTTCATCAGAAAATATTATATCAACACAACTCCCTTCAATAGAATTGAATTTTTTATTATATCTTCAAATTTCTCTTAGATGGATTTTTGAAGGAAGTGGGGGTACATTGAATTTTAAATAGTGTGTGTGAATTCCCATCCATTATGTTGAATAAAAATAAAAATTTTCATCTTCAAAAACGTGATTTTTCCTTGATTTTTTCACCATCTTCATCTTAGATGACTTTTTAAAATTCTACTCACCAAGCACTAGCAAGGAACATCTTTTAGCACAATAATATTTCAATAGAAAACACATATCTTAAACATTTTATTTTCTATCCAATGTAACACCAAATGGTATATAATCCACAAGAAAATTTTCCTCACATATAAGTTGAACTATATCATCCATTTTCACTTCCATATTAGGTTAAAAAAAAGAAAAATTGTCTTATGATGTGGATAAGATAAAATAATATTCATTTTTGATATGGTATAGACATATTAAATTTACATGGAAGACATGAATAAAATATTATTCTCCTGAATAGGGGGATTTTAAAACTTATTAAACACCTCAATCATTTAAAATATAATTACCTAAAACCCTAAAATTTTAACAGAAATAAATCATTCCCTTTTTAATTTAACAATAATAAAAAATTGAATGGGATAGCTAAAATCTCACACCATTTATTGATAAATAAGTTGGAGGAATAGGATATCCTACACTTGATCTAATGGAAAGTGGTAAGCTAGATTCATATATATCTTTTAGATACATTTCATTAAGAATAAATCTTGAATAATTCAATAATACAATGGGCTTTGTTTTGTTTTTGCAAGGAATATCAACTAAAGAGTTAATGGAGTAAATTATGGGAAATAGAATATTTGTACATTACACATTTTGAATCCTAAGTACATGACATGTATTCCCCAAGTATAGCACCGGAAATCCAAAGGCCCACCCCTAAATCAAACATACATGATTTGAACCATATACATGACAAGAATCCCATTTACACATCTTGAAACATTTTAACATGAAACCTAATGAAGATAAACAATGTGAACACTATACACAATGTGAGAATTTAGAAATCTGATTCCTACTAAAGTTGAAAGCTTTGAAACTTGTGAGAGTTGATATCTTCAGAGATCTATGGATCTAAAGTAAATGAAATGAACCCCACATAGATGTCATTTCAATGTTGAATATAAATCTACTTGAAGAGGTTATATGGCATTAAACACATATATATCATGAACCACTTAGCTCTAGAAATATGAGAGCACCAATCCAATGAAAAATGTAGTTGGACAGCACAAAACCATTCTTTTTTTATTCCTTTTTTCTATTCTACATTACTCTAAAATTGGTTTTTTACATACTTTTACCTTTTTAATCATTCCATTGTTATACCCCAATGGTCCGATGGCCTTCATTTTTTTATTGATTTTTGATAATCCGCCTTCAAGGGGTGAGGTGGAACCCTTACAAGGATCGTAGGCATAAGTATTACATGGATCGTAGGCCTTAGAGGAATTCATTGCTCGTAGGCTTCAAACATTACATATAACCTAGAAAAATTACTTGGAACTTCTCCAACCCAGCTTCTTCATCGTGAAATCAGCTCTCCACCTTCACTTGGATATTCGCCAAGGCATTCCCATACATGAACAGTCTTGTCCCGATGGCAGGTGCCATACCCTCTCATTCTTGCAATCTGTTTAGCTTCTGCTGTGGTGAAAGCTCCTTTCTCATCCCCCTTATAGAGCTTATTCCTTGTAGGTTGTCTAGTTTTCATCTACACTTGAGGTGGCCCGAAGGCCTTGAGGTGGCCTAAAGGCCTTACTGACCCAAAGACATGGGTGTCCCGAAGGCCTTATAGGACTTGGGGGCCAAATTGGTGGCCCGAAGGCCCAAACGGGGTTATATTCTAGGCTGCTACAGTGCCAAACAGTGCCTGCTATAGTTCCCGCTATAGTACCAGCTATAGTACTGCATAGTTCCGGCTACAGTACTGCTACAGTACGCAGTAATCCTACCTCTGCCTAGATTTGATCCCTGGTCATTTGGATGCACTTATAGAGTCTTTACCAACCGGTCTAAGGCTCATGTGCTCTTAAAGGGTAATCATTCCATTATTATCACTACCTATCTCGAGACTCGTTCCATGTGTGTTGTTCTTCCTACTTGCTAATCCAATTCAAATTTCCACTCAACATCAACAATTTCTATAGTCTTCCATGTTTATTCATTCATGTTTTCATTTAAATGACATTTATTTATATTAGTTTTTTATTTCCTTATTTTGAACTAATTATTTATCATGTAGAGCATTCTTCATGATTGCTTATTTTCACTTAATACCTTCATGCTTGGCTAATATGCTTATGTTTTGGGGTTAGAAGTAGGGTGGATTTAGATGAAATAAATTTATAAATCAAAACATGGTAACATTGGGGCTATTAATTAGGTTAAAATAATTTTTTATCAAATTGTATTTCAAAAAAATGATTGTATCAAGTGTAATCGAAGGACTCGTAATTTGTTATAGTTGATCAAGCTAGGATCAATAGCTTGTGATACTTTCTATCCTTAATCCAATCCTATTTCAGCAAGGTTATTGACTATCCAAGACCAATGAATAGTTGTAGTCTAGGTTGATCCAATTGGTTGGACCAAAACCATTTTTCTACATTTTCACTACTTTGCAACCTAATCCACAAGCCTTTCCCAATATATATTTAGGATTATCCTTTTCATAAAACTTTAAATAGACTATTATCCCTTCTTTTTAATATTTTTTAAACCAATTATATATAGAACTTAAAAAACCATACTATAGAGTGATCATGAGGACTCCTAACATAAGTTTCTTACATCTAAATTGTATTCCTACCATATATCCACGTGGGTTTGACCCCACACATCCACTTCATTACACATTTAAATATAAGTTTAGTTTGGGAAATGCATTCTCTATTATGATCAATGATAATGTTTTATCAATGACGTCACATTGGATGGTCATGTTCTGGATCCATAACCAATTATATTTTGGGTATTAGGCATAGTGACCTCTGGTGTGAAACTTGGATTACCTCACACCCTTTTCTATCCTCTTTTTTTTTATAATTTTATAACACAGATTAGCACCTACAACCACTCTCCATCAACCTAGGTCATACACTAAGTCCCTCCAACTAATTCAATGATCCTTAACACTAAATAAATTATTCAATTTTATCCCAATATAAAGAGAATTATATCTTTACATCAATGATCAAACATGGCTTAATGAAACAACCTCATTCCACCACACCCCGAAACCTTCCAATATGTTCCACCTGAACATTATAATGAGTGAAAAGTATTGTAGGAATGAACCATCAAGGACTACAGCTCCTCATCCATCGGCGGTGTTTCACCCTATATTCTGTGACCTTCTATTTGAAATAATTCATTAAATATTAAACACAGACTGATCCATATGATACTGATCCCTAGAAATTTATTTGATTTCTATGTGATGATCCCCACAAACAAATCTCCAAATTATTATAATTGTGTGACACCTTTTTTAATAAATTATTTTCCTCTAACCATATCATACCTCACATATTTTCCTTCCCCTTATGAGATAGAGGCATTGTTTGGCAGTAAATTCAAGCACGTGTTTCCATAATGACTTGGGAGGATTTATCAAAGAAGTTATTAGATAAATAATTTCCACCAATAAAAATATTTACGATCTTAAATGAGATCTACATTTTCAAATATATGGATGGATGGTCAACTTGGGAAGCCTCGGGTCATTTTAAGAAGATAACCAGTAAGATCCCACATCACAGAATAAATGTGTGCCTAAAATCAGAAACTTTCTAATGAGGAATCCAACCTGCTACCCACACAGTTGTGGATTCCAACTCTAATGGAAGACCCATGATCAATAGCCCTAAAACTTTTAATATTTCTATAATATTATATCTCTCATAATTAAAGTATATGGGAGAGAGATATAGGACCTATTTGATGTGGAAACCATTAGGTTGAATAAAATACCAACCTATAAACCAAGGTTAAATCCATCACTAAAAAGATTGACTATTTTAAGCTACCTACTACACCACAGCCAACTTCTTCCTATGTTATGGAGATCTAATATTATGATATGTATGGAGGATATCACCCATATTATGACTGTTTGGTAGGGATGGGAGAGCCTCAAATCCTAGATTGTACTTATGTACATTATAATAAAAAATCAATAGTTTCATCAGCACCAATAATATCAGTATTGGTGCTATTATTAAATATTGGCTTAGTAACTGTAACAACCCAACCAGGGTTACTATCAATATAGAGTTCTTTAAGTTCCACCAATGAAATCAGGGACCACCTGGGTACCCACTATAAATTATAGCTCTTCAACTACAAAAAATGTTTTAGCAACAACCATTTACTCATAGAGATGAGAAGTTCCAATGTGCTCAAAAATATGTGTTTTAGAAATATCTGCCAAGGAATAAATAGAAATATCTACCTCCAAAAATCCAATATTGATAAAATACTCACTATCTTCATTTATAAATAATATCATTGGAAAAATACCATGAAAACTAAAATGAAGAACAAAATCACTGCCCTATGAAACCTTGTCCCCCAGTTGGTAAAATCCCTAAGACTCCATTGCATTGATTGATGGGTACAATTTCAAATAATACTGAGACACATCTGAGAGAATAGTCTATGGTTGTGGTTTTTAGGAGTGGAAAATGCTAAATTTATAACCATGCTTAGGTGATGAAAATAATTTTGCAGAACCTGAATAACATGCAACAATCATTATAATGGTATAGGATGATAGAAAAAATAAATCTAATCAATAAAAAATATCTAAAATTATTAAAAAATTGATCTGGATCACGATAAAACTAAAAAAGGAAGGATTTTATATGGAACTGCCACCATACAATCCCTACATCCCCTTTCTATTGGGATAAGACAAGGAAAAGTGATGGATAGTACAAAATAAATTAAATATGTTTATGAAATTACACAACAACATCCACATTGAATAATTTATTCCCTATATGCCTAATAATTTCATGTTTTTTAAAATATTTTATCTCAAATAAAAAGAAAATAGAATACCTATGGGTCATCTCCATAAATGAATAATTCTCCATAGTTGTTTAACTGAATCTTCCTCTAGAAATTTGAGACCATATAAGTATCTATATTCCCTACAATATAACAACATGAAATTTTAGAAGATATATATGTGGTCATAGGGAAGGTATCAATATCATTCACATGAGTTTTTTTAGAATCTGGGGCTTGAATAATTGAAACCAACAAGAGTTTAACTTTACCTGGATTACCAATCAGTCAAGTACCATGATAACCCTACTCTTTATACACATTAATTCAAGATTTAATAAAAAATATTACACCTAATACAACCTATAATATCAATAATCCTAGTTTATTTTTTAATTATTTAAATTACATAACAAATTAAAATAGGAAATACATTATCTATATTGAAAACATTCATAACATGCTCATAACTTCATGGGATAACCTATTGACATTAAATTGAAAGGTGTGAGCTATAAATCCTGGTAAAGAAAATAAACATGGAATAAAATGAATAAAGTAATTTATTTAAGACAATAGGTGTATCAATGGGTCATAAAAGGGGTTTGAATCATAAAAATGAATAATAATACATGATATAGAATGATAATAAAAAAGTAAGTACAAAAAAATGTGGCAACAACTTAAAACATTTCATCGTAAACAGAGGTCAATGCTAAACACCATGAAATACTGATATAAAATTTTCATGATGGATTTGGTTAACTCCCAAATCCCATGCATGATTTCTCATGAGACTAAAATAGCAACCAATGTAATGGAGTGCTATATTATTTTGGGTGAACCTGACACTTTCATTTCATTCTCATGAATAAGTGTACCACATCGATCATAAATAATGGAATGAATTATCATAAAACGTTATAAAATAATTTAAGAGTCTGGAATAAATTCACATATGTCCCTTATCAAAGAAGAACATGTGAATTAAGGTGAACACCCTTTATGGTAAATGGGTATGGGTATTCTCTACACATTAGTTTGGAATTGAAAATCATAATGAAACATCAGCCGCATAGCGGGAGCGTATGAATGTTAATGGGAGGGATTGATGATAGTAAAATTGGTGTCTCGTAATTTAAACATAAAATATACATTAATTATGATATTAAATAGTATATCACAACAACAAGAAATGAATAAAAATTCATAAGATAAATATGATACTAGAATAAAAAGTAGAAGGTGAGGATCCCATACCTTGAGAGTGTGATTCCAAATGACTGGTGGAGCTTATTGATAGAATTGGTATATTATTGGGGGAATCTATAGAGTGTATATTAGATAATTTTCATGATAAAGGTATTTTATGTGATGAAAATTAAGATTTTAAGTGGGTTTGTATAGGAAAAGAGGGGGGTTCTTTATTATTTCCAAAACATTTGTTATGGACTCTATATAAAAATAATAGCCAAAACCACACACCATCCATATGTTTCTACCCAGGTTTTATGCCAAAGGTAATTGATTTTTATTATTTAATAATTAAAAGGTCCTAAAATTATAAAATAGTACCCTTTCTAATATGGAAGTGAGTCATACTCTTAAAGAAATGGTTTTAAAACCTTAAAATTAATTAAAGAATTTAATGGATTAAAAAGGCTTTATAACATTAAACAAATCAAAAAACAATCACATCATTTTAAAGTTGAAACGTATATTTGTTCACAGGTGCCCTTTACAAGATTTATTACATCACTTTTGGGTCATTATAATGTCAAAATATACACAGTATATCAATACCGAATTAAATTTTACCTGAAAATTCAATTGTGTTAGAAAACATGGAAAAATTCACCATTGGATAATTTCAACATTCTCATTCCAAAAAATAATATTCATTTAATTAAAAAACACTTAAACTTATCAATTGTTTATTTTAAAATAGAATCTACACTTATTTATAGATGATGGTTTCTTACAATAATATTTTTCGAACCATTATGAAAATTACATTTTCATTCATAAAAATTATATGATCATTTATATTTTATAAACATTATTTAATAATAATATCTTATTAAAATATAATTTATTTATAAAAAATCCATTAATTCTTAAAAATAAATCCCTTGATTAAATTATAATATAACCCAAAAATATAATTTGTGTTTAATTGTATCAAACTAAAAATATTTTATAATGTAGTAAAATTTAATAAATATAAACATTATTTTATTTAAAGTAAAATATAAACATTCATATTTTTTTTCATGATACATATCCCATGAATGAACCAAAAAATTATCTTACGGTAAGGTGTGTGACTGTGAGTTTTTCAAGGTATGGTTTGGCATGCATGGTTTAGTTCATGATCTCGATGAATGTGAACTTCTCCCATAAAAGTTTAAGATCATTCTTAAGTTTATGGATCTCAAATTGGGATAAGTCAGGGTTAAATCTCAGCGATTTTATCTCCCTATTAATCTCTAATAAATTGCCTTCATAGGGTATGATCCTATTAGTTAGGGCCCTCACTTTCTTTGTAAGTGTCAATTGGAATTGTTAAAACCCTATATTTATACCAATCATATGATAAATATTAAAAAACAATATTATCAATATTAATGATAGTTAATGGTATTTTAAATCTGATATAATATAATAAAACCAATGAATTACATGTGTTTTCTACAACCATATTACATAACATGACATTTAATTAAATCACACAGAGAATTTTATTTATTAATTTTTAGGTCATTATAATATTGCCCCTTTAGAAATTTCCCCCTTGAAATTTTCATTCCCCCACTAAAAAAGATATGGGTAATTTTCTTTCATTACTTTTTTTGGTTTCCACATCTCTTCTTGAAGTTTTTTTCTATAGCACACTGACTAGGTTCGTTGTTTTATTACATAGAACATTATCTCTATAATCTATGGTCTTTAACTATTGCTTCCCATATTAGTGATCATGTAAAGTCCCGTAAATTTTAAGCAAATGTTTTTCTTAATTTTCTTCAGAATTTTACAACAGCGCAATTTCTGACGGCACCTGATTCCGAGGCCCGGTGTGCCCGGAATCATTTTCAGAAGTTTGGCTCAGGTACGTTCACTGAACGAACGAGCGGGTTTTTCTAACTTTTGAACCGGTGCTCGAAATCAAATTCTGAGGGCACCGATGGAATCGCAGCGCCTGTATTTGCTTAGAAACGCCTCTTTCGGAGTTACGTTTTCTTAGGTGTGGTTTTTAAATTTTGGGAGTTAAGTGAAGAAAATAAAATAAAGTCGTGCGACAACTTTATTTTATTTCACTTAAAGCCACATAAAGCTGCTTAAGCTGAGTTGAAGCGGATAGGGTGAAATCCAAAATATCCTACCCTCTTGGTAGGATATTTGTGAGGTGGGGCCCGCACGATCCCCACCGCTTCTTTTCCTCTAAGTAACGCACCCGCGAAAACTCCTCATTAATGAAAGTCAACTGCAGCGTTTCCTAAAACGCTTAAATGCTCCTATTAAATGGATGGTAAAGTCGTTACCAATAATTCAATGAATTAATGGTTCGTTTCTTAACATGTTTTCAAACTGTTGGAATATTAATAAAATAAGACCAACACCTTTTCTTTTTGTTGACGGGTTGATTGTTGAGAGGATTTGGAGAATTTGTACCTTCATCATCCTCGCGAAGAACTCAAAGAAAGCAAAGATTTCTGAACCCTCGGAGATCGATGACGCGACGTTGTGTTCCGCGATGCTGACGATTCTCCTTCCATGACGCTTCTTCTGCGACATTCTATCCCCGTGACAAATCTTCAATCAACTGCTTGAGGCAGGAGTTTTCAAATCTTTAATTCCTTTTTGGATTTTATCCTTAACATTGATTTAATTCGTGAAATTAAATCCGTGTGTTTTCTTTAAACCTCAGTGATCGTCGACGCGACGCCTTCCGCGACGACGCGACGCCCTTCCGCGATGCGAAGATCCTCTTCTTCCGCGATGGTCAATTCTGCGATGAACTCTCGTCCGACGACAGCTATGAGGTAGGGGTTTTATTTGAGAATAATATTTATTCCCATGGTTGTCTCATCTAAAACAATGAACCCGGATCAAATTTCAATTTTAATTCATTAAAATCGTGCCTTGTTAAGTTTTTCATGGGTTGATTGTTATTTCCATTTGTTATCACCTAACGTGGAGGGTGCGGGCCAAACAAACACGGCCCGACAACCCTCCGCAGTTTTTTATTGATGCGTAGATTGGCGGGTGATGACAAATGGGGCCGCAAGTTAATTTTGAAGGCTTTGCAGTGAAGTTCGATTCCCGGGATGAGCACTGGCGAAGACCGCGTGCAAATCAGACCACCGGAGTGCATCCGGTGGTCCGCAGAAACCCCAGCAGGCGCGCCATGCCGGCACGGCGGCCGGTAGCGGCCGGCCGCTAGGATGCGGCGGCGCCCAGCACGCCGCCGGGAAGACCCGTTGCGGCTGAAGATGCGGCGGCGCTGGCCGGTCCCGCAGCCGCGCGGGACTACGGAGGAGGGACATGGCTCAAGCAGTATCTGGGTGTCACGGAGTGGCCCCCGCGCGGGGGCCGCGGCTGCCTTGCGCGGCGCCTGGCCTGCGCCAGCGCGCCGGTCGAGCCGCCCGGCCGGACCGCCGGGCCGGGCCGCACCCAGTCGGGTCGCGCCCAACCGGGCCGGGACGTGCCGGTCGGGTCGGGTCGACCCGGTTCGGGCCAACCCAGGGGGGGTTGGGCCGGGTCGGTCTGGGCCAAGACCCCTCGTTTTCGGACCTTTTCGGTCTTTTGATCATAACATGAGCTTCAGGCCTCCGATCGATGCACCGTCAGCGGAAATGCGATCCTTGGATCGAGGCAGTCGTCTCGGTATATTGCACTCAAGGTTTTGAAATACATTGGGTTCGGCCGGGTTGGTTCATACACGAAACCAACCGGGCCCTCGGAGCGGAAACACTCATATCTTAAGCTACGGACGTCTGATTAATGTGTCGTCGACTTTGTTGGATTCCTCTATGTGAGACGGATCTTTTTGCTTACTCCGCCCGAGGTTTGGACGCAGGTGGAGTACGGTTGTGTGGTTTTGGCTTAAAAACCAACCGGGCCCCTAGAACGAAAAGGCCAATAACGCTCAGACCGGGCGTCCGATTGACGCGTCGTCTGCGACGTTGAGTTCCTGTTGTCGATACTGAAATTTTGGATACATCAAATCTGGACTATGTGTCAGTTGATTTATCAGCCTCTCGGCTCATGGAGTGGATCTTCCCGAACGAGCTTGCTGTGTGCAGGAACCCTAGTGCTGGCTGCGACTACGACGACGACGACAATACAGAGATCCTCAGTGGATTCAACGATGACTATGCAGAGATCCTCAGTGGATTTGACGACGACGACTACAGCACTCAGCGATCCTTTGTGGGTCATTGCTACCGATCCTGTGTGGGTCCGATCCTGTGTGGGTCAGCGCTCAGCGGTCCTGTGTGGGCAGCGCCTACAGATCTTGTGTGGGTCCGATCCTATGTGGGTCTTTGCGGGGGTGAGTTACCTATCGATCCTTTGTGGGTCAGATCCTTTGTAGGTCATTGCGGGGGATAGTTACCTATCGATCCTTTGTGGGTCAGATCCTTTGTGGGTCATTGTAGGGGTTAGTTACCTATCGATCTTTTGTGGGTCAGATCCTTTGTGGGTCATTGCGGGGGTTAGTACCTATCGATCCTTTGTGGGTCCGACGGCTTGGATGAATCAGGGGCAATATCAGGTCATCTTTATCATCATATGAAGAGGTATACCTATGTGAGCTGAAACCCTATTTTGCTTTCCTTTGTGGATTGTCTTGTGCTATCCTGTGTAGATTTACGGTTTGCTTTCCTGTGTGGACTGGGTTGTATTTGGGCTCAGAGGTTGGAGCCGAATGAGAATTGATGACTTAGGTATATGTATGGGCATATACATAAGCAGTGTCGGATGTTACTTCGTGATTGAATCTTTCCTCTGCAGATTATCCTTTGTGGATTCTAGGAGACCTTCGGGGGTCTCGATGTCCCTACTGAGTAGCTTATACTCACCCCTGCAGGAGCTATGCCTGCACTACATTGTGTTGGTTGCAGACGACGGATAGCGCTGATCGTGGTGGAGGCTTGCAGAGCAGGACGGTACCTGGAGGTGGACCACTGGGCGGGATGTACTCGGAGCGGTCGGCTGGACCCGAGGATCAGTGGAGGCTATCTGTACCCACCCTTCAGGTGGGACTTCCAGTGGATGGCTCGACGTTGCGGCTTTACTTTTCAGTTGTTGTTTTCCCTTTCGAGTTGTACTTTACTTTCAGTTTGGCATTGTATTCTGGCCCACTTACTTTCTGCACTTACTGTTGTACCATTTTTTACCTATTCTTTACTTCTTCCTGCTTGCTCTGTGGTGTTTGTGGTTTACATTCCAAAGGCAATGCCTTCCCTTTTTCCGAGATTTACACCTTGGTGCTAGTCTCCAGCCCCTGGCCTATGGAAGGCGGGCTTGGGGTAGTCACGACACGGGCCCCGAGGATGGGTCGTGACAAATTGGTATCAGAGGCGTTCGGTTCTACCACAGACTCTGATCTTTTTCTATTTGAAGCAATAGTGTTTAGCGTATTGGGTGTGGTTATCAGTCCAGGGAGTCCAGTGTTGGTGAGGTGGCCGACGTATCTGTACACCAGGACCCTGACTTCTGATTTCCGACTTAATGCACAATAACATTGATTGCGTGTGTGTTTCATGTTTTCTTTGTGATTACTTTGTGTCAGCTTACCAGGTATACTGTTCTGACCGTGGCACATCTTTTTCCTTCTTCGGATGGCCCCATGACAGCAGCCAGCTAGGGTTCAGAGAGTTGAGCATGACGACAGCCCACCGAGCGATGAGGCCTCAGTGCATGGCCCTTTGACAGCAGAGGAACCGGTGGTACCTTTACCAGCTGAGCCACAGATGCTTCCAGCACTAGCCGTTGATGATGCACGTCGCCTCAGTGCACTGCATGAGTTCCAGCGCCAGTGACCGCCCATGTTCCGTGGGGAGAAAGACCCCGAGGAAACCGAGGACTGGCTGGAGGCAATGGTGTGAGTTTTCCGGTTAGTGAGGACACCAGCAGACCTCATGGTGATCCTCGTAGCGAGCCTACTGCACGCAGCAGCGGGCCGATGGGGGAGCTTGATGCTCCAGGTGCACGA
The DNA here is from genome assembly GCA_963277665.1 of Viscum album. NCBI lineage: Eukaryota > Viridiplantae > Streptophyta > Magnoliopsida > Santalales > Viscaceae > Viscum > Viscum album. The sequence goes on from OY728143.1 coordinate 34,841,228, forward strand.
TGAGGCATCTCTTCTATGGACATACTTTGAGGGCCTCTTCCGCTCAGAGTTCGTCCTGGCCACCCTCCGTGCGGTACGCATCTAAGAGCTTCTTCAGCTGCTGCAGGGCAGCATGACGGTCGCCCAGTACTCGGAGAGATTTACTGATCTCTCGTGCTACTCGACAGACATGGTACGGGACCCATTCTTCTGGGCCCAGACCTTTGAGCAGGGATTGATACATGAGATCAGGGCATCGCTGATCTCCCTCAGCATTCCGACTCAGGCAGGAGTACTAGAGAGAGTCCTTTTGATCGAGAGTTTTCTTGCTGAGACTTCTCCAGCAGCGAGACCTGCCGCAGGGCGGCACATAGCAGAGTCTTCTGCGGTAGGCAGTCGACAAATGACTTAGGGGTCCAGGCAGACCAGACCCTCACGTAGACGACCTCAGGACACTGGCTCAGCAGTGCGGGGCACACAGCGTGGAGCCAGTCTTTCGAGAGGCAGGCAGTGCTACACATGCGGTGGGCAGGGCCACATGGCTCGTGACTGCCCAACCCACCATGCTGAGGAGCAGCAGACAGTTGAGGGGCCACCCAGGCAGAGGCAGAGGGTTGACCGTGGCGGTCTTCAGGGAGCAGGAGGACGAGGCAAAGGAGCTGGTCGAGCAGCAGGTGGTGGGCGACGCTTTGAGGCTCTACCACCACCACCACCAGGAGGTCCACCCCGGCCATAGGGAGCTGGAGGGCAGAGACAGGCATAGCTCCAGGCTGCGGAGGCCTACGATCACGGCGCGCTTGAGATGATTTGAGGTACGATCTGTGTCTATTCCACCCTTGCTGCATTTCTTATAGACACAAAAGGGAGTCACTATTTCATAGCCGTTGCCCTTGTTCGGAGATCGGAGATTCTGACAGAGCCGTTGGTTGATCCTTACGGCTAGAGACTCCTACGGGAGTAGACTCGATGATTACGCACTGGTGCCGGTAGTGTGAGCTTACTCTAGGAGAGATCTTTGGCTGGGATCTTCTTGTAGTGGCGTCGAGGCCTTAGGACGTCATCTTGGGCATGGATTGGTTATCTACAATCCATGCACAGATTGACTGTATTAGGTGCAAGGTGCGATGTGTACGCACCGATAGGAGCAGTTTCACCTTCACCGGTGAGAAAGGCTGCCTTGGCAGCACAGAATGGACTTCCACAGAGGAGAGGACAACCCATCAGTCATCAGTTGGCTAGCCTCATCCTAGGAGCAGTTGACTTTCGGAGTCCTAGTTTTCCTGCAGTGGTGGATCAGTATGCGGACATCTTTCCCGAAGAGGTTCCAGGGATACCTCCTCGTAGAGAGATAGACTTTTATATTGAACTGTACCCTGGGATAGCCCCGATATTGACTCCAGCATATCGGATGTCCCCTGCAGAGCTTCGAGAGCTACTGGTACAGTTGGAGGACTTGCAGGGCAAGGGATTCATTCGACCCAGTGTTTCACCCTGGGCTTCCCCGATATTGTTCGCCAAGAAGGCGGACGGAAGCTTGCGACTTTTTGTCGACTATCGTCACCTGAACTAGGTAAAGGTGAGGAACAAGTATCCGCTACCTAGGATTGATGTCCTCTTCGATCAGCTCAAGGGAGCACGGTGGTTATCGAAGATAGACCTTAGGTCAGGCTATCATTAGCTCAGAGTTCGGGATGAGGACGTGCAGAAGACGACCTTCAGATGTCGGTATGGCCACTATGAGTTTTTTGTTATGCCATTCGGCATAAACAATGCTCCAGTAGTGTTCATGGGCCTCATGAACATGATCTTCCATCCATACCTCGATCGATTTGTCGTAGTCTTCATCGACGACATTTGGATAAACTCGACGACTGAGGAGGAGCACTCCTACCACTTGTGTGTTGTACTAGACACACTCATAGAGCACAAACTTTATGGAAAGCTCTCGAAGTGTCAGTTCTGGTTACGCGATTTCCACTTCTTGGGGCACATCATCTCTGAGACGGGAGTTGCAGTGGATCCTGTGAAGATCGAGGTTGTGCTAGCTTGGGATCCACCCAGGAGCTTGATGGAGGTGCGGAGTTTCTTGGGACTAGCCGGGTACTATCGGAGATTTGTGCCAGATTTCTACAGAGTTGCGGTACCACTCTCAGCTTTGACGAAGAAGGGTAAACCCTTTGTGTGGTCAGACAGATGTCATCAGAGCTTCTAGGAGCTAAGACAGAGATTTACCAGCGCACCTATCTTGAGGTTTCATGAGGTGGGAGTAGGGTACGTAGTCTACTGTGATGCATTAGGGACTGGGCTCGGATGTGTCTTGATGTAGGAGCAGGCAGTGATCGCCTATGGATCACGTCAGTTGAGGTCGCATGAGAAGAACTACGCTACCCATGACCTGGAGTTAGAAGTAGTGGTCTTCGCTCTGAAGATTGGGCAACACTATCTGATGGGCGAGCTCTTTACAGTCTTTTCTGACCATCAGAGTCTCAGGTACATCTTCTCTCAGAAGGACCTGAACCTGAGACAGCGGTGATGGCTCGAGTTCCTCCAGGACTATGACTTTATGATCGACTATTCTCCTGGAAAGGGGAACATGGTAGCCGATGCTCTCAGCAGGAGGACGGGAATTTAGCTACTCGAGGAGGCGACAGAGCAGCTAGCAACTTTGCGGATATACTTTGTGGATAGAGATGGAGCAGCCTTCCTTTAGTCTCTTATAGTCACCCCTCCACTACTACAGTGGGTCAGAGAGGCACAGCGTGGGGATGCTGACATTGAGACGCAGCGTGAACAGATATCCTCAGGACAGGTACCTGATGGTTTCTCCTTTGGAGCAGAGCATGACGTCCTTTTCTGAGGACGTACCTTGGTACCAGTTGCTTTACGGGAGGAGGTGCTGAGAGAGTTTCACACTTCTCCTTTGGTTGTACATAATGGAGTGGAGAAGATGTACCAGGACCTTAGACGACAGCACTGGTGGCCGGGCATGAATAAGGTTGTGCCAGAGTTCGTTTCTCGATGCCTCACCTACCAGTAGGTGAAGGCAGAGCGTCAGATGCCAGCAGGCTTGGTATAGCCCTTGGAGGTCCCGAAGTGGATGTGGGATGGGATATCTATGGACTTCGTGACTGGACTTCAACGCACTTCCAGAGGTCACGACTCCATCTAGGTGATTGTTGACCGACTCACCAAGTCGGCTCACTTCTTACCCATCAGAGAGCAGGGCTCAGTGGAGAGCTTGGGACGTCTCTACGTTCAATAGATTATACGGCTTCACGGTGTGCCATCATATATCTTCTCTGATCGAGATGCTCGCTTTACTTCTCGGCTTTGGAAGGGGTTGCAGGAGGCATTCGGGACACAAATACAACTGAGCACCCCCTTTCACCCTCAGACGGATGGTCAGATGGAGAGGACCATTCAAACTCTCGAGGACATGCTCTGCGTATGTGTCCTAGTCATTGTTCGTAGCTGGGAGGACCACCTACCATTGGTGGAGTTTGCGTACAACAATAGTTACTACTCCACCATCGGGATGGCACCGTACGAGGTGTTGTACGGCCAACCATGCAGATCTCCTTTTTGCTAGACAGACCCTGGGTAGTCAGCACTTGTGAGACTAGAGATGGTCCAGGCCACGACAGAGAAGGCCCAGGTCATCCAAGAGCGGATATGGATAGCTCTGAGCTGGAAGACGTCTTATGCTGATAGGAGGCGGAGGCCACTAGAGTTCGAGGATGGCGACCACGTCTTCTTGCGTGTCTCACCTTGACATGGATTACGGAGATTTGGCCGAGGCATGAAGTTGTCTCCACACATCATCGGACCATTCCAGGTCCTCAGTAGGATTGGCGAGGTGGATTATCGCTTGGATCTACCACCTCAGTTGCACCGGATGCACGACGTCTTCCACGTATCCCAGCTGAGGAGATACGTGCACGACCCGGGGAACATCATTGACCATGGGGAGCTAGATGTTGATGATGGGGAGACTTTTGCGGAGGTCCTAGTGGAGATCGATGATCGACAGGAGTAGGTCCTACGTGGATGGTCTATTCCTCCAGTGCGCATTAGATGACAGCATGGGAACCTCTAGGAGAGCACTTGGGAGCGAGAGGCTCAGATGCAGGCTCAGTACCCACATTTGTTTCCCTATTTTATGATGTATCCTTACGGGGACGTAAATCCCTGAGGTGGGAGTGATGTAAAGACCCGTAAATTTCTAAGAAATTTTTTTCTTAATTTTCTTTGGAATTTTACAAGAGCGCAGTTTCTGACGGCACCTGATTCTGAGGCCCGATGTGCCCGGAATCATTTTCCGAAGTTTGGCTCGGGTACGTTCAGTGAATGAACGAGCGGGTTTTTATAACTTTTGAACCGATGCTCTGAATCAAATTCCAAGGGCACCAATGGAATCGCAGCGCCGGTATTTGCTTAGAAACGCCTCTTCCGGAGTTGCGTTTCCTCGGGTGTGGTTTTTAAATTTTGGAAGTTAAGTGAAGAAAATAAAATAAAGTGGTGCGACAACTTTATTTTATTTCACTTCAATCCACTTAAACCTGCTTAAGCTGAGTTGAAGGGGATAGGGTGCAATCCAAAATATCCTACCCTCTTGGTAGGATATTTGTGAGGTGGGGCTCGCACGAGCCCCACCGTTTCTTTTCATCTAAGTAACGCACCTGCGAAAACTCCTCATTAATGAAAGTCAACTGGAGCATTTCCTAAAACTATTAAACGCTCCTATTAAATGGACGGTTAAGTCGTTACCATTAATTCACCGAATTAATGGTTCGTTTCTTAACATGTTTTCAAACTGTTGGCATATTAATAAAATAAGACCAACACCTTTTCTTTTTGTTGACGGGTTGATTGTTGAGAGGATTTGGAGAATCTGTACCTTCATCCACCTCGCGAAGAACGCGAAGAACGTGAAGAACGCGAAGAATGCATAGAACGCGAAGAATAACGAACCCTCGGAGATTTACTATGTGACGCCGTGTTCCGCGACGCTGACGATTCTCTTTCCATGACGCTTCTTCCGTGATATTCTTTCCCCATGACAAATCTTCGATCAACTGCTTGAGGTAGGAGTTTTCAAATCTTTAATTCCTTTGTGGATTTTATCCTTAACATGGATTTAATTTGTGAAATTAAATCAGTGTGTATTCTTTAAACCTCGAAGATCGTCGGCGTGACGCCCTTCTGCGATGACGCGATGCCCTTCCGCGACGACACGACGCCCTTCTGCGACGCGACAATCCTCTTCTTCCGCGACGGTCAATTCTGTGAAGAACTCTTGTCCGATGACAGCTACAAGGTAGGGGTTTTATTTGAGAATAATATTTATTCCCATGGTTGTCTCATCTAAATCCAAGAACCCGGATCAAAGTTCAATTTTAATTCATTAAAATTTTTCCTTGTTAAGTTTTTCATGTGTTGATTGTTATTTCCATTTGTTATTACCTAACGCGGAGGGTGCGGGCTAAACAAACACGGCCCGAAAACCCTCCGCAGTTTTTCGTAGATGCGCGGACTGGCGGGCAACGAAAAATGGGGCCACAAGTAAATTTTGAAGGCTTTTCAGTGATGTTCGAGCCCAGGACGAGTACTAGCGAAGACCGCGTGCAAATCGGACCACCGGAGCGCGTCTGGTGGTCTGCAGAAACCCCCTTCGGTGCGCCACGCCAGCACGGTGGCGCCGGCGGCCGGAGGCGGCGGCGCCCGGCCCGCCCCCGGGAAGACCCTCTGTGGCTGAAGCCGCAGCCGCTCGAGACCACGGAGGAGGGACGCGGCTGAAGCTGCAACCACGTGTCATGGAGCGGCCCCCGCGCGGGGGCCGCGGCTGCCTGGTGCGGCGCCTGGACAGCGCCAGCGCGCCGGCCGAGCCACCCGGCCAGACCGCGGGGCAGGGCTGCGCCCAGTCGGGTCGGGCCGTGCCGTCCGGGTTAGACCCCGACCCGGGTCGGGTCAACACGGTTTGGACCAACCCAGGGGGGTTGGGCCGGGTCGGTCCGGGTCCAGACCCCCCGTTTTCGCATCTTTTCGGTCTTTTGCTCATAACATGAGCTTCGGGCCTCCGATCGACGTACCGTCAGTGGTGATGCGATCCTTGGATCGAGGCGGTCATTTCGGTATATCTCACTCAAGGTTTATGAATAAAAATATATATTCATCTAAAAGGTAATTTTACCAAATTTTAATGGAGAACCCATGATAAATATGTTTTTTTACACTTATAAATTCTATTTGAAAAAATATACTTCATTTTTGAAATTGAAACATAAAAATTAGGTTATGATTATTTTTTGGTATTTTTCTACGATGATTTATTTTTAATGAAATGTGAATAATACCGAATTTTAATTGAAAACTTATTTTTAATATAATATATTTATAAGGTAAAATAGTGTTTTTTATTAGTTTTAAAGTTAAATTAGATCAATTATACAAAATTTAATCCAATTGATGTCATTGTAATCAATTTAAATTTGAAATTGAATATAAAATCTTACCAAATATTTAATCATTTTTACTTTAGAACCCCACTATTCCTTCCCATATATGGGACTAAATTTGAATTAATTTCTGCCACTTATGATATTATAATTTATATAAATGGATTTCATATTTTATTTCCACATAATATATAATTTCAAATAAGTTCAATTGTTTTTTCTTGACATAATATTTTGATGAAATTCATTAAATTTAATTATAATGATTAAGTGGAAAATCAACTTAACAAGGAACTAAAACATACAATTAAGTTCCAAAATGGACTAAAAAATTACCCAAAATACGTTTTATAGGAATATTTACAAACTATCCTCTATGATATTTAATTTGTTTCTTTATTGGATCCATTTTTTCAGTAAATATTTTGGAGGAATTCCCTTTTCATGAATTTACAAGACGACCATTTCTTCTCCACTATAAAAAGGAACTCAACCCTCCCATTTATTCACACCTCTCAATCCATTAGGTTCCCCCAAAATATGCTATAATAAGCTCCAAAAATACCTTAATTCATCCTAGAATCCACCCTATGGGAATAAATCCATCCATTGAATCCTTTTTGTGCAAACCACAAGGAGTTACCCAAATAATAGGTTGCATCATTCCTCAAGCACTTTTGATTTATTTTCATTATACACCCCCTAAAATATTCTTTTTCCATGCTTATATAATAACAAATTTATCCACAATTTATTGATATGTAGTTATTCTAAGGGTTTTTATTACACATACACAAAATTTAATCAAATTGACAATAAACTTATTGTTCTTGTGTACGGCGAACAACCACCTCCCAAAAAAATATTGTTCATTTTTCATTTACCACCTATCATGGTTTGTAATTATGATGGAAAATATATTTTTATTTTATATATATGATATTTAAGATTTATTTCTTCTTATTTAATTATTATATTAATAAAAACCTTCATGTTTTTTATTTTGTGTAAATGTGATAACTTAGTTTATGGACATGTGGACTACAGCCTCCTCAAAGTGATGTGATTCGTTCATAGTCTACATGAAATGTATTATGTATGGTTTGAGTGTAATTATAATATATATATGACATAATAATTATACTATAATTATGATATATATATATATATGTGTCATTTAATTTCGTTTATTCAACATTATAATATCGTTCATGTGTACGTACGACCTACTGTCTCCCTGAAGAGTGTATTTAATATCATATTCTATATTTTATAGATTATTATAAATATATATATATATATATATATTATATCATTTATTACATTCTATAGATAATTAAATCATTTTTTATGTAATAAGATTTATAATAACAAGCCAAAACAAATACAAAAAACAAAGCTGATATTACCCGAAACGTAACATTAACATGGAGTTTTCAATAAATTGGTATTATAAATTCATAAAAAATCATATATGGTATTATATATTACAATATGGTGATATTTTAGCTTTATAATAAACTTATATTCATTCCACATTATGTTTGAATGTGTATGCAGAAAGTCAAGAAATAAAGTAACGGAATTTCATCTCACTTTTTATTTTCATGATATACATTCCATATTCACTGTGTGATTATTTTGTGTAGTGAATATAATAACCACATATTTATTCTATGATTACATTACTTAAATTTTTTAGTAATTAAATATTTATTTTATGAAAATTATTTTATTGGTTTTTTTGTTTCAAAAGTTTCCAAATCGATAAAGTAATTTGGTCTTAATTTTCATTATTTTAGACACATGCTATGTTATGCCCATAAATTTTTCTATGAGGTGTATAAACTCAATTTGACATGTTATATCATTAATTTCCTTATTTTTGTTATATTTTAGGCTTTATATAATGTTATTGCTTCCATTTAATTATGATTCAAGGTTACCAAAGTGGTAACAGTCAATTATTATAATCACATTATTAATTGAGATTTATTATGACTATGATTACATTGATGAAATATTATTAATAATATATCAATAAATATAATTAATCTTCTTACCATATGTTTATTCATGTAATATCCATGTATGGTACCATTTTTTCAACTCCTTGAAACTTTTATAACTAATGAAATATTTTTTTTTGAAAATATGACATTATTTCTCACTTCAGTTAGGAAAACCATGTTCCTCAAAAACATTATTTTCTGATAATGTTTTCAAAAAAATAAATATTATCTTATTATGTTTAAGGAAATTTTTACCCATTTTTTTTACCTTTTTACAAAACGTTTTTAAATTTATCTTCTTGTCATTTTTATATCAGGGAGCTTTTCAAAAAAATTAAGGTGAAAAAGTATTCTTCGGTATGTATGGACTTACCCACCATCATGACCATCATTTCCAAAGAGATTCCTTTTTATTTTTATAAGGTTATTATTTTAATTAATTTTTTTTACAAATATTATATAAAAAAAATATTTTAATGTGGTTTTCAATGATAAAAATATCAATTTTATTTTTAAAAGTATTTTTGAATTATTTTCAGTACTTCCATTATATATTTCCTTATAGTTATTTTCAAGAAATGGATTTCAATGATTTCATAGATTAATTATAATTTTTAAAATCCATTTTATATAAAATGGTTTTAAAAATTATTTCAATCCTTGTTTTTTTTCTTTTTATTTATTTTAAAATAAAAGTCTTCAAAATACTGTCAAGAATCATTTATAAGTTTTTAAAATTTATTTTAAAAGAAAAAGGCTTTTAGAAATTTTTTATGTTTTAAAAATTTTTTTCTATAGGGGAAATTAAATATATTCATTAAAAATTTAAATAAAAATATCTAATCTTTTTTTATATGAATGGATTTTGAAATTATTTTATAAAAAATATTTTCAAAAAAAGACTATTTTATTTAGGAAATGTTTCATTTGACCTTTCAAAATCCTTCTCCATCTAAGATGATAAAATTTTTTATAATCATTATTTGTTGGGGATATGATCCAATAATTTAAATCATATTATTTATTGAGTGGTTTATTTTTTGGATTAGTGATGTCTTTGAAACTTGTTAATCTTCCATGGGTTATATGCACTTGAAGCCCACTTTTTTCATGGTTTATCCTTTGATGAAATGATTATAAGACCTATTTATTTTACAATTGTGATGATATGAGGAAATGTTTATGATACCCATTTAATTTCATGATTTATGATGTGATATTTATGAAACCCTTATATTTTTATGGGTTATGATATTATGCATGTTTTATTATCTTTTGGCACATGTATGCATGACTTTATTATGTGAATGGTGGAAACTATATCTCTCTCCAATATAAAAGATAAATATTTATATCTCATGTGATAATAATTGTAAAAAGTCGATGGGCCTAACCTAAAATTTGAAATAGGTGAATCATGGTCTATAATGGGAAAGATGTGTGTCCTGATCCACTGTGGGAAGATGGGGAAACCTGGTCCACTTTGGGAAGATGGGTAAAAAAGGGCCACTATAGTAATATGGAGAAACACGATCCATAATAGAAATATGGGAAAACCTGAACCTTAGGGAAAGGACTATAACTAGGGATGGTGTTATGTCCGGCCCAATAGGTATAGTCCCCATGAAGTTACCTTATTTGTTTTTGGCAATGATCATTGGCATACATGGAATGATGTTACATTTTTACGTATCTGCCATAAATTCTATGTATTATTCCTTTTATATTCTTACATGATTCATGTTCTTCCTTATATTATGATTTATGTCTTATGAACTTCCAAAATTTAGTCAATGTCTCATGATTATGATGTTTTTATTTAGTGTGTGATCTTTAAATGTTATTCTTGTGTTCTTACAAACTTATGATCTGGTTATGCATACATATTTCCTTTTATACCCTTATAGATAATTTGAAATTACCCTTTTATTATGTTTCCTTTCCCTTGGTTATGAATATTTGTTTTAAGTAATAGTAATAAAGGGTAAGATATTTAAGGGACACGGTGAAGGTATTTCACCAAACTAGAAGAATGTGTTCCATGATTCCAAATACAATAAACAATTACGGTCCTCATGTAGGGTATTTTTGTAATTTCTTGAATATTCATAAAAAATGATGTAATATCCATTAATTTTAGTCATGGGTCCCTATTATTGGTGTCAAATGAAAGGTTTAGCCAACACTTAGAAAATAGTATAAGAAAACAAAAGTGAGATCACTATAAATATTTCTATGTATATGTCTAGGGAAATTTTTAAGCATATTTCTATTGATATGTTAAAGTATAGGAAAATTTCATTTAATTTTGGTAAAGGTTATAGTGAGTAGTTTCCAAGAAATAAATCCATGTACTTGTATTACAAGTGGATGTGGATCTGGTATAGATGTACATAGGGTTAAAATGCTAAAAATGTGTTTCGGGCCTCACTCAAAAATAACCTATTACACAACAACTGTCCTTGTTGCACACCTGGTTTGACACTCATGGGAGATATTCTTTTAAAATTCACAAACTATTTATGAACCATCATAAAGTATTTAAATAGAATATGAATATGAATAAACGTGGATAAGACTAAGGTGTTATATATTACTGATTTAGGTTTCATGATTTAGACATCTTATATGTACTTTTTCATGATTATGTTGTTTTATGATATGGTAATTTTTCCTCACACTATGATTTTTAGTGTTAGTCAACCGTATTAAACAGGAATAAATTTGTTAAAATTGAAATTTTCGGATGTGGAATGTATTTTTATTACAAAAATAGTTGTCCTAAGATCCCATAAACGAGATCAAGTATGTGTTACGAGTGTTGGTTATACTTCTGGTAATTAACAGACTGCAAAGGATATGTGAAAGGTATGGAATGTTCTAATAATATGGATTACATTAAATGTAATAATAATGATATGATTTAGGTTAGGGATCCTTAATAAATGATTCATATTTCATATCTGAGGACATGGGTTATTAAATAATAAGATAATAAGATTGTGTAAGGGTTTAATAATAAAGTTAGATGATTAAAGTTTATATGTTTTGGAATTCAATGATTATGTTATATTAATCAGTAAATATATAAGTATTTTCAGTATAAGTTTTTAATTAAGGACTGAAAAGGATATATTGGATAGTGATGATGAACTATATAATGGATTTAAATGAAAGCTGATATTTTGATTAAGGAATGGTAACCCTTAATGTTTCCATAATATTGAGAAAATTAATTTTATCTTGGATAAAGAGATGATCGGTATGAATAAAGTAAATTGGATAATTCTAATTATCCTATAACTAATTATTGACTTGTTACATATGTGGCCAATTTCATCATGGGTGAAGTTTAAAATGCCTTTGATTTAAAGAATATATCCATTAATCATTATAATAAGGAATCATTTTTTTCAAAACATGTTTATTGTAATTCTGGTTATTACCATGTTTCAATAGAATATACGATGAGGGCATTCACATATTTAGAATTTGACTTCAAAAATATAATATCTTATATATGGGGTATAGATGTTAATCTAATTTAATGTCCTTATTTCTAATGATTTGGATTTTCATATTTCTTAACGGTTATATGGTTAAACATTTGTGGAATGTTTATGTGAAACTTTAGATGATGTTTTTGAGATTAAACTATTATCTCACCACATTAGGACTTACACATATTAGATAAACTATTCTCACCACTTTGTGTTGATGGTAACTAATGATATATGGAATGATTATCATGGATCTCAGGATCTCTTTTCACTTCAATAATGTAAAATCCAACTACCTTTTTGGAAGAAAAGATGAAGTGTAAATTATTCCTAACATGACTATAGGGTGAGATTTAACTTATGAAAGTGAATGAAATAAAGTGAGTATATCTTCTTGTAAAAAAATTATTCAACCTTAGGAAAAGGGTCTTAATATAAATAAATTTCTTGTTTTCATCATTTTTTATGATATCAATGTCCTCTTTCACGATTCATCACATTATGGTTTTGTGATTGTTGTCTTTTTCTCGATCACCATCTTTCTTGTGATTAGTGATATTTATCAATATCTATTATTATATATGTGTTTCTTCCATGATCATGTTTTCACTTCCCACCAATTGTTTCATATGTGGAATCCTAGTTATATATTACTTTGGGTAACCATTATGTTTCCAACTATCCATTTTTAAATGATGTTTTAGTATTTATTTTTACAATGTGGGTTTCTATGAAAGGAACATTAAAGTATCAACATTTTAACAACCATGATGAATTTTTAGGGAGAAATTTATTTTAATGGGGGTATAATGTAACATCCAAAGATAGTTTGATTTATTTTTTTAAAATTAGTTTAATATTTTTATATTATTTATTTTACGCATCATTGAATATAGCTTTCTTTGTACAGAATCCCTAATGGTGGCTTGTGTTATTTTTAAAAACTAGTAAATATTTTGCTACATGAAACACATATATTAGCTTGTAGAACATGAAACACTAGGTTTTTCTTGCATTAAAAAAATATCGAGCCCCTTTGATAGCTTACATTACATGCAAGGCCGAGTTTTACCCCGCTACAATAGGGTGTTAATATTATTATTAAATTATTATTATAGTTACCCACTATCTATTGGAATATAATCTATAAAAAATATTAACTAAATTATGAAAAGATGATCTAAATATTTATATAATTTTAATACTCTGGGTTTCAATTAGTTATAAGTGACTTAAATAACTATTTGAGAATGAAAAAATTCCTTTTAAAAAAAACTATTTTTATGTAAAAACATAATTTTATCTCAATAAATTAAACAAACTCATTTTGACTCATTTTTCCCCTAAAATTAATTTATTATATATTGATTCAATATTTTTTATACTTATATAATATATTTTTTATTAATAAGATAATAATAAATCAAATTTTATGAATAAAAGGACATATTTTTCTACAATGTAATTTTATAGCCTTTTAATGGAGAACCCATTTTAATTCTACTTTTTGACTCTTTAATAATTTTTATTTGAAAAAATAAATTTAATTTCTGAAATTGGAACATAAAAATTAGATTACTGTGAATTTTTGGTATTTTCCTATGATGTTTTGTTTTTTATGAATAGTAAATCATATTTAATTTTAATTCAAAACATCATTTTCATCTAATTTATTTATAAGGATAAATTATTATTATTATTATTATTAATTTTCTTTTAAATAAATTATAAAACAATTTATAAATTTTAATTCATTTAATTTGGTTTCACATTGAAATTGGAAATAAAAACTTACCAATCTCTTAAAACAATTTACTTTAAAAACACATTTTTTCATCCCATCTACAGAAATAAATTTGAATTAATTACTGCCACTTATGTGATTAGAATTTATATAAATGGATTAATTATTTTGAATCATCATTGTATATAATTTAAAATAAGGCTAAATTTGTTTTTGACCAAAAAATATTACTGAAAGTAATAAAAATTAATTATATTGAATAAAAGAATAATTAACATAACTAAAGACTAAACCTTACACATAAGGGAAAAATGACCTAGGAACCTATCAAAAATATATTATATGGAAATATTTTTACCCTATCTTCAATTTTATATAATTGGGATTATTATTGGATTCACTTGTCATAGTAAATACATTTTTGTAATTCTATTTTCAAAAATTTATAATTGTAACATCCCAAGTAAGTAATGAATAATAGATATTTTTATCTATGTCTATTAATTAATTAGATAGTGTCTTTGAGGCTTAAAATGAGAATAAATCCAATCTTAAGCATGGAATACACTAATATTTTTAAAAGATTGTTTTACTGCCTTTTGATGGAAAATCATTATTAAATCTATCTTTTGACAATTTTATAAGTATATTTTTTAAAATAAACTTATTATTTATTATTGGGACATTTAAATTTATATTGGATAATTTTTTGGTATTTTTCTGACAATGTTCATTTTTTAATGAATAGTGAAAAATACTGCATTTTACATCAAAACTGCTTTTTCATCTAATTTAATTATATGGTTAGATTATCTTTTTAATTGGTTTTAAAGTGTACATAGAATATATTTTTACCATTTAATCCAATAGTGGTCTTTGGAATTAATTTCACTTTGAAATTGGACTTAAACTAGTGTCAATCTTTTGATACTTATTGTTTCATAAAAACACACTATTTGCTCTGACAGCGGGAATTAATTATTAAATTAATTAATGTAACTTATATGTTTTTAATTTTGTAAAATAGATATCATTTTTGAATTCGGAATATCAAATATATCTTAGGGTGAAGTTTTGGCATTTTTCTGAAAAACTTCAATTTTTGATGAATAGTGAAACCACTAAGTGGTACTTATAAAATCTAATTTTTCATTTAAATGAAATTTTACCACCTATTTGTTTTGAATTTCAAAAATCCGACATACATGGTTGTCATTAATAAGTAAAATGTGGTTCAATGGGATTAAAATAATTTTTTGGTGAATAGTAACTTTTAAGTTTATTAATCGCGATTAGAGGTAATTAGTGTAATTTAAGGTAAGAATAATGTTTTAATAATATAAAATGACCTAGAAACATGTCCTAACATTATTGAATGTGTCATGGCCGACCAATACAATCCATGGGTCAACTTGGGGACCCCATGGATCCACTTTGGAAGGAAAATGACATTAATATCTTTTAATTTAATGTTAAAGTAAAAATGTCACAAACATGAGTTATTTTACTAAAACAATTTTTACATGGGGTTATACAAGTCAGATTTTTTACTATAAATAGTCATTGGAAAGCTAAAAATATTTACTACATCATAGTAGTTTTTTTTATAATTTTTATACATTAAATAAATTAAATTATTTATGACATCATGATGATGCATCGATTACCTCATTAATAAAGGATTTAACTAAAATGAAAAGATAATCTAAAATCTAAGACCTGCACAAGTCAAAAACCTATTGGATGGGTATATTTAGAACCCTTATCACCTTATCGTAGAATTATATCAATGTGGTTCCTTTTAAATCCGAAACTAATTTTAAAATAAAGTAACCTTTTATACCATTCCAAGAGTGCCCCTCCTCTCCTCTTATAAAACGCCCCCACCTCTACCACCTTACCCACAATTCCAAAGCCTTTGGCTTAGCCAAACCCAGCCCATTTTCTCTCTCCACATCCCTCTATTACTCTTAGAAGCCTCACTATGGGCAAAAGTCTTCCCAAGGAAGCCTTCGAGCTCAAATCAAAAAGAGTTACCCGTTTTAAAGGTAGTGTTTTCTCTTGTGCTCTTATGTTTTATTTTGCTTCTAGAACCCCTAAAATCTTTTTATTCATTTCTTTTGTAACAACTCCAGTATCTTAAATATAATATTATTTTGTTATAAGAAGGATTCTAGCTACACTTACACACATCTACATCTAATGGTTAAAGAACATACTGTTTCCGTGGATGGCGAATTTCTGCTTCATGAAACGATGATTGTTCAATATTCTTCAGACACCTTAAAAGGTGGCCATTAAGATGTCACTATATTTATATATGATATATAATATGTTTATGTTTTACTTAATCTTATGTATTTTTCATTAATGGCATACCTTTATGGTTTCCATTATGGGTAAACACAATATCTTCGTTTTAGGAAGTGCGGACTACCACCCCCTCAAAGAGATTTGATTCGTTAATACCATATGTGGTACGTATAAAGGATACATTTAATGATATTATATATGATACCATACTGGAATTATAATAATATTATGTATCATTATGTTTTAATTCCATTAAAGTATGAGATAGAAATGAAAGTAGCGTCCATGCGTACGTACGGCTTATCGTCTCCATGAACGGTGCATTTCATTTCTTATCTCCAAATGTAATGTACTATTATAAGTACATATTTATAATGTATATATATGATGTATGTTACATCTAAATGATGAATATAATTCTGGAATTAAAATATACATATCTCTCATTTATTTTTAATTCCATTGATATGACATAGAAATGAAAGTAGCGTTCATGCGTACGTACGGCTTACCGTCTCCATGAATGGTGAATTTCATTTCTTACATATAAATGTTATGTAATATTATAAATTCATGAATGTACTGGATATATATGATATATATGATATCTACATCATGAATACAATTCTGGATATAATATAAATTTTACCACATAGACAACTTGTAATTATAAAGAGTTTATTTTTGACTCAAGTACCAATGATCGTTAAAACGTCCGTTATTAACTTAAATAATAACATAGTGTTAATTACATGGTAATAAGTGATATAAAAGGAATAATGAACTTGAAAAAGGTTCTTAAGAAAGTATAAATTAACTCAAGTTTATTATTCAGGAGGTTAAAGAACGATCGAGTCAAGTCGGACCCGAGGTAAGGGAACTTCTTAACCCAATTCTTGTTCTTTGGGTTAATATACTACTTTCTAATTGTGTCATTATATTATTATGTGCAATCTTGTATTTTTAATTTCTTTATGTGTGTTTATAGTGAATCCACATAATATATTTATTTTATTTAAAAAATGATCTTTGTATGGGACTTCGTCTCAATCTCCTTTCATTGAGGCATATTTTGTTTTATAGACAACCTTCTTTTATACGGTGTATAAACCACTTTTACTTTTACGTTTATCCAAAAGGAATCTTTTTTATATGAAGTGTTTTACTAAATGACAAAAGGGAATGTTTTTGTCATACGTATGTGGCGACAACGACTTCTCCGCCTCCGTGACCATAATTTGAGTTTCAACTTCCTCTACAAGCGACACCTTTTTTAATGAAAAATAAATACCATGTTTTACTTTTCTTTTATTTCGGTATTGAAAATGGTTTTCATAATGTTTTTATATCAATGTGTTGTATTGATATCTTGTGATTGAAAGGTGGAAATGTTATGTTTCCTTTATACATGTTTTATGTGATATGATTATGTTATGGTTCTTGGGAATTGTTATGATGACGGTTGGTTCCATGATAAACTAAGGGCAGGTGAGCCTGATATAGCTCTCCAATGCATTGTGTAACGGTAAGGGGTTAAACATTGAGGTTTCTACGAAGAGATTTATGGAATATACTAGGATGGGTATTCCAAACCTAACCAAGAGGGTTACTCCCTATGTAAGAATGTTATGAATGCCTCAAGTTACCTTTATGTCTTATGATTTCTATGATTTATTAATTATTTTATGAGGTATGTTAAAGTTCTTACATTTTATGGGTAATGTATGATTTCATTCTTATGTATATATGTACTCATTTTTCCTTTCCATACTTTTTATAACCCTTACTGAGCTTTTTATGCTCATCCCATGTTTTTGAAATGTTTTTCACAGGTCAAGGGAAAGTAACATGATATGATGATAGTGTCAAGGAAGTGTCAAGAAAGAATCCATGTTTTATTTTACATATGTTTCCGTTGATGGGAAAAATTAATAATATCTTTTATGTAACCACTTTGTTTAAATGTGGAATGTAATGCATGTTTTATGATCTAATTCTCTAAAACTCTAAACCTGAAAAGATCCTCAATTTGTAATCTTATAATAACTCAACATTAAGTAAGGTTTAAGGATGGGTCCTTATAGTTGGTATCAAAGGTCGGTTTAGATAACTTTAGGAGTTAGAATTTTATTAAATGATAATCCAAAAATATTTTTTTATGGTCAAATTGAAATGGTATAGCATTTGAAGATTACCGTGTTGCTTCATCTAAGACATGTTTGTTCAGAATGGTTTTCCGTAGAGGAAATAGGGAAGCAATGCTAGGAAGGAATACATAAGGAAATAACCTTCTGAATCAGTATCCTAAGATGGTCGGAATTGGAACTGAATAGTTTGTTGTAGTAATGGCGCAGTTGACTCAAGCGATAAATGGTGGTGGTATCCATGCACGAGATCAGCCAGATCAACCGCAGAGGAACATGTCAGTGGTGGAACATTTCATGAGGCAACATCCCCCATCATTCAGAGGATCATCTGACCCGGTGCTAGCTGAAGGGTGGATTAATGAACTGGAGATGATTTTCGATGTCATGGGGTGTTCAGACAATCAAAAGGTTAGTCTTTATATTTACCGTTTTGAGGGTGAAGCAGATTAGCGGTGGTAGATGGTGAAAAATATTAGGGATAGTGATGAGATTGATGATATTTTGGTGTTTTCTAAAAGTAAATAGGAGCATGAAAGACATTTAAGGGTTATTTTGCAAACCTTAAATGAAAAGAAATTGTATGGGAAATTCAGAAACTGTGAGTTTTGGTTGTAAACAATTTCTTTCCTTGGCCATATTGTTTCTATAGATGGGATAACTGTCGATCCTGAAAAAACAATGGTTGTTAAAGAAGGACCAAGACCCACAAATTTAATAGAGATCTGTAGTTTTCTTGGTTTGGCAGGTTATTACTGAAGGTTTGTTAGAAATTTTACACAGTTATCTAGTCCAATGACTAAGTTAACTCGGAAGGGTGTTAAGTTTATCTGGAAAAAAGAATGTGATGATTGTTTTCAGGAACTGAAAAGAAGATTGGTGAATGCTCCAGTTTTGGCACTACCTTCCAGGAATGTTGAGTTTGTTATCTACAGTGATGCTTCATTGAAAGGGCTTAGTTCTGTCATAATGCAGAATGATCAGGTAATTGCTTATGCTTCACACCAGTTGAAAATTCATGAGGTAAATTACCCTACACATGATTTGGAATTAGCTACTGTTGTTTTTTCTTTACAAATTTGGAGGCACCATTTGTATGTAGTGAAGTGTGAAATATATACTGATCACAAAAGTTTAAATTATATATTCACTTTGAAAGAATTTAACACGGGACAAAGGAGATGGCTAGAATTAATCAAGGATTATGATTGTACAATTCATTACCATCCAGGAAAAGAAAATAAAGTGGCTGATGATTTGAGTCGAAAAAGTAATTCTTGATTAACAATGTTGTGTTTGGAACGTGATAATTTGTTTAAGGATTGGATGAACTTTGGAATAGAAGTTGTTGGTGCAAGATGTTATTCTGTTTTGTTTCAGGTATCATTGAAATCTTCTCTATCAGACAGAATCAAGCAAGAACAGAAGCAAGACAGTGAGTTGCAGAAAAAGGTAGACCTGGTTCAGAAAGGTAAGTTGCCTGAATTCAATATTGATAATGATTGTGTTTTGAGATTTTGGAAGAGATTGTCTGTGCCGTGCGATTCGCAGTTGAAGAGAGAGATGTTATGTGAAGCTCATAGTTATCTGTTTTAAGTTCATCCTATCAGTACTAAGATGTACAAAGATCTACGGAAGTATTACTGGTGGAATGGAATGAAAAGAGATATTGCTGATTTTACTGTGAAGTGTTTGACTTGTCAGCAGGTTAAAGCAAAGCGACAGTTACCGAAAGGGATTCTTAAGCCTTTACCAGGGCCAGAGTGTAAATGGGAAAATATATCCATGGACTTTGTTGTGGGATTACCGAAGACTTCTCATGGTAATAATGCAATCTGGGTTATTGTTGACCGCTTGACTAAATCTACTCATTTCATTGCTATACAAGATACGTTTTCCCTAGATCAACTTTCCCGTTTGTATCATAAAGAGATAGTCAGGTTACATGATGTTCCTCTCTCCATTGTATCTGATCATGATCCCAGGTTTACTTCTAACTTTTGGAAAGGCCTTCAGAAGTCGTTGGGTACTGAATTAAATTTTAGTATAGCTTTTCATCCTCAATTAGATGGGAAATCAGAATGAACAATCCAGACATTGGAAGATATGCTACGTGCTTGTTCGATGGATTATCAGGGAAGTTGGGACCAACATCTTTCATTGGTTTAATTTTCATATAATAAACGTTTTCAATCCAGTATACAGATGGCACCATTTGAGGCATTATATGGGAAGCGATGTCGAACTCCAACTTTTTGGGATGAAGTGGGTGAAAGGAAGATGATGGGACCAGAATTGGTAGAAGAGTTGGCAAAAAAAGTTCAACTAATACAGAAACACATGAGAACAGCTCAGAGTAGGAAGAAGAGTTATGCGGACAACAAGAGGAAGGATCTCTCTTTTGAGGTGGGTGATCATGTTTTTCGCAAAGTCCCACCATGGAAAAGTGTGATGCGATTTGGTAAGAAATGAAAGCTGAGTCCAAGGTTCATTGGACCATATGAAATTCTGGAAAGAGTTGGATCAGTTTCTTACCGAGTGGATTTACCTTCGAGTTTATCTCAGGTACAAAATGTTTTTCATGTTTCAATGTTAAGGAAGTATATGCCAGATCCATCTCTAGTTTTGAGTCCAGAGGTAGTTCAGCTGGAAGAGAACCTATCTTTGAGGAACAACCGGTCCAGATTATTGACCATAGGGAGAAAGTGTTACAGAATAAGGTAATTCTCCAGGTAAAGGTTTTGTGGAAAAACCATATGGTTAAAGAGGCAACATGGGAATCTGAAAATGCAATGAGGGCTAAATACCCCAACTTATTCGGTAAGTAAATAAATTGTGGGGATGCAATTTTCTAAAGGGGGGAAGGATGTAACATCCCAATTTAGTAATGAATAATAGATATTTTTATCTATGTCTATTAATTAATTAGATAGCGTTTTAGAGGCTTAAAATGAGAATAATTCCAATCTTAAGCATGGAACACACTAATATTTTTAAAAGATTGTTTTACTATCTTTTGATGGAAAACCATTTTTAAATCTATATTTTGAAAATTTTATAAGATCTATTTTTCAAAATAAACTTATTATTTATGATTGGGAAATTGAAATTTACATTGGATAATTTTTTGGTATTTTTCTGACAATGTTCATTTTTTAATAAATAGTGAAAAATACTGCATTTTATATCAAAAATGCTTTTTCATCTAATTTAATTATATGGTTAGATTATATTTTTAATTGGTTTTAAAGTGTACATAGAATATATTTTTACCATTTAATCCAATAGTGGTTGTTGGAATTAATTTCACTTTGAAATTGGACTTAAACGAGTGTGAATCTTTTGATACTTATTATTTCATAAAAACACGCTATTTGCTCTGACAGTAGGAATTAATTATTAAATTAATTAATATAACTTATATGTTGTTAATTTTTTAAAATAGACATCATTTTGAATTCGGAATATCAAATATAGCTTAGGGTGATGTTTTTGTATTTTTCTGAAAAACTTCAATTTTTGATGAATAGTGAAACCACTAAGTGGTACTTATAAAAACTGATTTTCCGTTTAAATGAAATTTTACCACCTCTGTGTTTTGAGTTTCAAAAATACGACATACATGGTTGTCATTAAGAAGTAAAATGTGGTTCAATGGGATTAAAATAATTTTTTGGTGAATAGTAACTTTTAAGTTTATTAATCGCGATTAGAGGTAATTAATGTAATTTAAGGTAAGAATAATGTTTTAATAATATAAAATGTCCTAGACATATGTCCTACCCTTATTGGATGTGTCATGGATGATCAAGACAATACATGGGTCAACTTGAGGACCCAATGGAGCCACGTTGGAAGGAAAATGACATTAATATCTTTTAATTTAATGTTAAAGTAAAAATGTCACAAACATGAGTTATTTTACTAAAAAAAATTACATGGGGTTATACAAGTCATATTTTTGACTATAAATAGTCATTGGAAATATAAAAAAATTTCCTACATCATAGTAGTTTTTTTATAATTTTTTAAAATTATATAAATTAAATTATTTATGACATTATGATGATGCATCAATTACCTCATTAATAAAGGATTTAAATAAAATGAAACGATAATGTAAACTCTTATACCTAAACATGTCAAAAACCTATTGGATGGGTATATTTCGAACCCTTATCACCTTATCCTAGAATTATATCAATGTGGGACCTTTTAAATCTGATACTCATTTTAAAATAAAGTAACCATTTATAACTTTCCAAGAGTGCCCCTCCTCTCCTCTTAGAAAAGGCCCCCACCTCTACCACCTTACCCACAATTCGAAAGCCTTTGGCTCGACCAAACCCTGCCCATTTTCTCTATCCACATCCCTATATTACTCTTAGAAGCCTCACATTGGGCAGAAGTCTTTCCAAGGAAGCCTTCGAGCTCAAATAAAAAAGAGTTACCCATTTTAATGGTAGTGTTTTCCCTTGTGATCTTATGTTTTATTTTGCTCTTCCAACCCCCTAAAATCTTTTTATTCATTTATTCTGTAAAAACTCCAGTATGTTAAATATACTAGGATGTTGTTATAAGAAGGATTAGATCTACACTTACACACACCTACATCTAATGGTTAAAGAACATACTGTTTCCGTGGATGGTGAATTTCTGCTTCATGAAACGATGATTGTTCAATATTATTCAAACACCTTCAAAGGTGGCCATTAAGATGTCACTATATTTATATATGATATAAAATATGTTTATGTTTTACCTAAGATTCTGTATTTTTTATTTATGGCATACCTTTTTGGTTTCCATTATGGGTAAACACGATATCTTCATTTTAGGATGTTCGGACTACCGCCCCCTTAAAGTGATTTGATTCGTTAATACCATATGGGGTACGTATAAAGGATACATTTAATGATATTATATATGATACAATACTGGAATTATAATACTATTATGAATCATTATGTTTTAATTCCATTAAAGTATGAGATAGAAATGAAAGTCGCGTTCATGCGTACGTACGGTTTACCGTCTCCACGAACGGTGCATTTCATTTCTTATCCCCAAATGTAATGTACTATTATAAGTACATATATATAATGGATATATATGATGTATGTTACATCTAAATGATTAATATTTTTCTGGAATTAAAATATACATATCTCTCATTTATTTTTAATTCCATTGATATGACATAGAAATGAAGGTAGCGTTCATGCGTACGTACGGCTTACCATCTCCATGAACGGTGCATTTCAGTTCTTACCTCTAAATGTTATTAATATTATAAATGATTTCATGTACTGTATATATATGATATATATGATATCTACATCATGAATACAATTCTGGATATAATGGATATTTTACCACACGGACAACTTGTAATTATAAAGAGTTTATTTTTTACTCAAGTACCAATGATCGTTAAAACATCAGTTATTAACTTAAATAATAACATAGTGTTAATTACATGGTAATAAGTGATATAAAAGGAATAATGAACTTGAAAAGGGTTCTTAAGAAATTAGAAATTAACACAAGTTTATTATTCAGGAGGTTAAAGAATGATTGAGTCAAGTCGGACCCGAGGTAAGGGAACTTCTTAACCCAATTTCTGTTCTTTGGGTTAATATCCTACTTTCAAATTATGTCATGATATTATTATGTCCAATATTGTATTTTTACATTCTTTATGTTTACTTAAAGTTAATCCACATAATAGATTTATTTTATTTAAAAAATGATCTTTGTATGGGACTTCATCTCAATCTCCTTTCATTGAGGCATATTTTGATTTATACACAACCTTCTTTTATACGGTGTATAAAACCCTTTGACTTTTACGTTTATCCAGAAGGAATATTTTTTATACGAAGTGTTTTACTAAACGACAAAAGGGAATGTTTTTGTCATACGTATGCGGCGACAACGACTTCTCCGCCGCCATGACCATTATTTGAGTTTCGGCTTCCTCTACAAGCCATTCCTTTTTTTAATGAAAAATAAATACCATGTTTTACTTTTGTTTTATTTCTGTATTGACAATGGTTTTCATAATGTTTTTATATCAATGTGTTGTATTGATATCTTGTGATTGAAAAGTTTAAATGTTATGTTTCCTTTATGCATGTTTTATGTGATACGATTATGTTATTGTTTGTCGGCATGTTATGAAGACGGGTGGTTCCGTGATAAACTAAGGGCGGGTGAGCCCAATATAGCTCTCCAATGCATTGGGTAATGCGAAGGGGTTAAACATTGAGGTTTCTCCGAAGATATTTATAGAATATACTATGATGGGTATTCCAAATGTAACCAAGAGGGTTACTCCCTATGTAAGAATGTTATGAATTCCTCAAGGTACCTTTATGTCTTATGATTTCTATGATTTATTCATGATTTTATGAGGTATGTTAAAGTTATTATGTTATATGGGTAATGTATGATTTCATTCTTACGTATATATGTACTCATGTTTCCTTTCCATACTTTTTATAACCGTTACTGAGATTTTTATGCTCATCCCAAGTTTTTGAAATGTTTTTCACAGGTCAAGGGATAGGTACAAGATATGATGATAGTGTCAAGGAAGTGTCAAGAAAGAATACATGTTTTATTTTAAATATGTTTCCGTTGATGGGAAAAATGAATACTATCTTTTATGTAACCAATTTGTTTAAATGTGGAATGTAATGCTGTTTTATGATCTAAGTATCTAAAACTCTAAACCTGAAAAGATCCTCAATGTGTAATCTTGTAATAACTCAAGATTAAGTAAGGTTTAAGGCTATGGCCTTATAATAATAATGCCACTCCTCTTGCACTATAAAAAGGCACTCACCCCTCCCACTTATTCACACCTTTAAATATCGTTATCTAGATAAAAAAATATTCCAAAATAATCTTCCAAAATTTATCACTTAATCATATAATCATCCCTTTGTGAAAAAATCCATCCATGTAATCACTTTGGTGAAAACCAAAATGAATTACCCAAATAAGAGGTAGCATCCATCCCCATGCTATTTTCTATTGTTCTCAATCTGCACCCTCCCAAATATTCATATTCCATATTTATATAATAACTTTAACAAACTAAATAAACTAACAATATTTTATTCTAAGGGTTGCACCTATAATTTTCATTGTTTCGTCTAATGGGTAATGAACTTACCGTTCTTCTGTACAGCAAACTTCCACCTCACAAAACGATGTTATTGGATTTAAAATTACTGACCCTCATTATAGGAAAATATGATTCACACTCAATTGTAATATTATATATACAAAATTTATTATGTATTTATGATTATTTAGTTATTATATAAACACATACCTTTATTCTTTCCATTTTTTTTGAAATATGTAACTTCATTTGTGGATGTGTGGACTACCGCTTCCTCAAAGCGATGTGGTTCTTTCACAGTCATCCTGGAATATATTTATGATGGTTTTAGTGAAAATATATGATATATATGACATAATTATGATACTATAATTATATTATATATATATATCATTTACTTTACTTCATTCAATATGAAGATAAAACAGAAATAGTGTTCACGCATACACGCAGCCTATTGTCTCCATGAATGGTGTATTCCATTGCATATGTATATATTTAATATATTATTATAAATATATATATACTTAATATAAATCTTATTTATATCATTATTTAATTTCTATAAATTATTATATCATGATCAATGTAAGAGGGTCATGAATAACTAGCCAAACTGTATACAAAAAACAAAGCCGATATTACCTGAAACTTAACTTTAACATTGAGTCATTAATAAACGGGTAATATAATTTCATTAAAAATGATATATGGTATGATATATCATAAAATTTTTATTTTTCAGATTTATAATAAACTCATATTTATTATACCAGAGGTTTTATCGTGTCTGATTAAATTCAGGACTTCAGTTTGAGAATTTCATCTAACATTTTATTTTTGTAAGATACATTCCATGTTCACCACATGATTCTATTGTGTGATTTATATACTGAACTTATATGTATTATATTATTATTATAAAAAATATTATTTTTATTTAAATATCCATTTTATAAACATACTTTCATGGGGTTTATGCTTCAAAATTTACAAGGTAAAGTAATTATGTGTCAATTTTCCTTTCTTTGAGACACATATCCATGTTATAAACCTATATTTTCCAATGTGGTTTATATAATGAATTTTAAATTTTATATCATGAATATACTTATTTTCATGATATTATAATATTCATTTAAATTTATTATTTTAATTATGTCATGATTCCATGTTATGAAAAGTGGTGTCAGTTTATTGCTAAAATCTCATTATTTATTAGGATTGTTCGGGATTATATTTTCATTGATAAAATTTTATGAACCATTTATTAAGAAATATCATGAAATTTATAACCTCTGGTTATTCATGTCATATCCAATTTACGGTACCTTTTTCCACTCCTTGTCACTTAAGAATATTAAGAAAATATTCTTATTAAAATCTCACTCTATTTCTCCTTTTTGTCAGAAATCTGTGTTCTTTCAAAAATGTATTTTCTAAAAATGTTTGAAAAAAATATTTTAATATTATTATATGATGTTTAAAGTAAATTTTTACCCATGTTTTTAATTTTTACAAAAAAATTTAAGAATTAATCTTCATTACATTTTCTAATCAACGAACATGTTAAAATTTATGGTCAAAAAGGAACGTTCAAAATATATGGACTTACCCACCATCATGATTGTCATTTACTTGGATATTACTTTTTATTTTTACAGGGTTATTTTTTTTAAAAAAATTATTTCCTCATATTCTATGGATTTTTTTAATTTAAATAGGTTTTCAAATAAAAACAATTCTAAAAAAATTATATTTAAAAAGTGTATTAAGTTATTTTCAAAGCTCCGTTTATATATTTTCAAAATATTATTTTGAAAAAAAAAGATTTCATTGATTTCAATATTTCATAATAATTTTTTAATTCTATTTTCTAGAAAAATATTTTTAAAATTATTTCAATTCTTCATTTTATGATTTCATATTATTTTTAAAGAAAAATATTTTTATAATACTTTCAGGCTTCCTTTATAGATCTTACAAAGGTATTTTAAAAGATAAAAGGTTTTCATAATGATTTATATTTTAAAAAGTGTTCTTCGTAGAAGAAAAGATATATTCTTCTATAAGTGTTTTAAATGAAAATGTAATGCTTTGTTTATAAGAAAATTAATTTCAAATGGTTTTATAAAAAAAATTCAAAGAAATGCTTTTTTCCTCAATAATGTTTTGTGTGAACATTCAAAATCATCCACTATATATGATGACAATATTTTGTATAATTATCATTTAATGGGGATATAATTCAATATTACCATTCATATTCTTTATTTAATGGTTTTTAATTTTATGGAATGATGTTTATTTCACCCATTTCACTTCCACAGTTTATATTCTCTAGAATCTATCTTCTCTTCATGGGTTATACTTTGATGAAATGATTGTGACACATATCTATTTTTCATATGTGATGATATGATGAAATTTTAATGATACCTCTATCTTTTTTTGGGTTATGATGTAATTTTTATGAAACCCATCTCTTCTTATGGGTCATGGTATTATGAAAAATGTATTATATTGTGTCCTATGTATGCATGATTTTATAATGTGATGGGTGGGACCTATATCACCATCAAATTAATTGGGTAATGATTTATATCTAATGAGATAATTATGGGAAACAAGTCATCGTGCTTGATTCAAAATTGGAAATAGTTATATCTTGATCCAAAATTTGAAAGAGGTGTGTCCTAATCCACTATGGGAAGATGGGAAAATAGAACCCACCATGGGAAGATAAGGAAACCCCATCCACAATAGAAATATAGGGAAACTCTATCTACTATAGAAACATGGGGATACTCAAACCACAAGAGGAAGATGCAGAAACACAATCCCTTACAATGAATGGACTGTGACTGGGGATGATTGGGTGTCCTGCCTAGTAGGTGTAGTCCCCTGGCAGTGCGCTAATACTTTTTTTGGAAATGTGCCTTCACATATGGGGAATTATTTTACATTTTTATGTGTCTTACATAAATATTATGTATTATACCATTTATATACTAACATATTTCATGTTCTTTATTATCTTATGATTCATGTCTTATGAAATTCCAATCATTATTCCATGTCTCATGATTATGATGTCATTCTGCAGTGTATGATCATAAAATGTTATATTCATGTTCTCATAACCTTATGCTCATGTAATGCTTACCTATTTTCTTTATTTACCCTTACAGAGCAATCAAACTCACCCCTTTTTTATGTTTCCATTCCCCGTTTTAAGAAGAAATTTTTCTATAGGATTACTAAAGGGGGTGATATTTTAGGGAGATGTTAAAGATCATTCACCAAAATAGAAGAATGTGTTCCATGTTTCCAATGAAATAAAACTATTATGGTCCTCGTACATGTATTTTTGTAACATTCATAAAATTAGTCTAAAATGACGAAATATCCATGTATGTTAATCATAGGTCACTATATATAAAGGTCACAATTTTAGCATATTACTTATTAGGGGGTTTTCACTCCTCCTGGTCATGGATTCTATTTAGAAACTAGTTCCACTAAGAGAGTATCATCATAAAGTTTAATATTCTTGCTCCCATCGGGTTGGTTATCACATTTGGTTAGTCATAACATTTTCCTCCACAATGGTTGTTTATTCAATTACTCTTATTTACATCCATTAGATAGAATAAAGGTAAAATTAGGGATGTTTATTATTAAAATATTAAACACATAAATAGGATTCTAATGGCATAAATTGGATAACTTATAAATTACATGTATTTCCTTAACATATGAATTTCTAGGCTTCAATCTAGGTTTACTAAGATCTATTTCCTAGCATAAGTACTTTTGGTAATTTTTTATTCCCTTTAATAACGGTTAATAATGATCTTATGAATTGAAAAAAAAAATATCCCTTGGGATTAAAAAACCAAGTGTGTAACAAGGCTCATTATCATGCACCAGTTCCTTGTAAATTCCAGCTCAATACATTATTTTTGGGTTTTACCCCTATTTACATCTATACTAGAGACACATTTATATATATAATCCATAAAAGTATTTATTTTATTAATAAACCACATACTCTATACTTAAACAAAAATTTAGGGATGTTTTCTTATACACAGTTTTATCTCAACGGATTTTTCAAGAGTTTTTTATCCAATCGCATAAATAACTAAAATTTTCCATTAATTACAACTATGAAAAACCTTATCTTTATTAAAAATTAATTCGTGATTTATTAGATAAGATTACTCATAATAAAACCCATAAGATATTGAAGTATAGTGTATTTGGGAATTAGGTACGTTACAAAAAAATTAAAATAGGAAATATATCATCTTTATTGAAAACTTCCTTAACATGCCCATACTTAAAACTGCATGGGATAACCTGGTGACATACATAAGAAAGGGTATGTTATAAATCACATTAAGGGAATAAAAATGGAATAACATGAAGAAGGTAATATATGTTATACAATAGGAATATCTAGGAAATATAAAGCGGTTATTATTATAAATATATACAATGAGGCATGATAAATCATGATAAGCATAAAGGAAAAATAAAAATATGGAAACAACTTAAAATATTGCATCATAAAAATAGATCAAGGATAACTACCATGAAATCAAGATGGGTTAGGATAACCCCCTAATCCCTTTAATAATTTATCGTGAGACTAAATAATTACCTAATAAAATGAAGTGTAATATTATTTCAGGCACACCAGTCACTTTCATTTCATTCTCATGAATATATGTGACACACAAATCATAAAACATTGAATATTTTATCATCAATGTTTATTCAAAAATCAAGTAGTTTTGAAAAAAAATCTCGTAATAACCCAATAAAATAAGTACAAGTGTATAAAGTTGAACACCCTTGATAGGAAATGGGTATGGGTATTCACTACACATTTGTTTGGCATGGAAAATTATTATGAATGTTTGGCAGCATAACGGAGTCATATGATTGTTCATGTGAGAGATTTTTGAGAGTGTAATGGGTCTCTTATAATTTAGACATAAAATTTATAGTAAGGGGTATAGAAAAACATATCCACGAATTTGGAAATGAAGATAAAAGACATAATGTGAAGAAGATACTTGAATTAATAGAAAAAGTTGAGGATCCCTTACATTGATATTGTGATTCCAAATAATTTAGATGAGATTATTGAAATCTTGGATGAATCATGGTAGGAATCTAGAGATTGGAGGTAATAGTAAGGATGTTAACCAGTGATTTTTAGTGAATAAAAATGTGAGATTGGGTGGGTATATATAGAAACATATGGGGGAGTTCATTATTGTTTCCTAAACAAAGGTTTTGGACTCTATATAATAAAATAATTAATCCCCAAAACCTTATAATTTATTTTTTCCATTTTAAAAAAATAAGAGTGGGGTTAATTATTTTAGATGGATAAGGTCCAAAATTAATAAAACAATACCCATTTTGATGTGGAAGTGAGTCATACTCTTAAAGAAATGATTTTAAAACCTTAAAATATATTATTGGTTTTGGAGGATTCATAAAGTCGTCATAAAATAATAAAACAATCATAAAATAAAATTATTTTAATGGGAAAACATATATTTGGCCTTTTATAACTTTTATATTATTTTTGAAAACATTTTTTTATCATTTTGATGTCATAATACACATAGTGTATTAGTACCACATTTAATCATCACACTAAAATTCAACTATCTCATAAAATTATAAAAAAAATAACCATTTCAAAAATTAGATATGTTTACTCCAAAAATAATATACATTTTCTCAAAATAATTTTTAAAAAATATTAATTTTCTCTTTTAAAATAGAATTGACATTTATTGAAAAATGTTTGATTTTTTTTAATTATTGCTTTCAAACCCTTAATAAAACAACATTTGACTTCATAATAATTATATGATAATTTTTTTAATAAAAATTATTTAATAATAATATTTTATTGATATATTAATTAGTTAGAAAACATTAATTAATCAAAATAAATCCCTTAATTGAATTTTAATACAACCCAAAAATAAAATTTTTGTTTTATTGTATCAAAATAAAAATAATTTATAATGTAATGATAATAAGTAAATATAAAATTTATTCTATTGAAAATAAAATGTAAAATTTTGTATAATTATCATCTAGATATATATACCTTTAATACACCAACAAACTCCCTAAGGGTATGGTGTGCGACTGTGATATTTTCTGGGGGTGGTTCAGCAAACATTTTTTTGGTCTTAATCATGATGATCTAGAACTTATCTCATAAATAGTTTCATCCATGCTTAATGATCATGAATGAATGAAAGAAGGGTATCCACAATTTTCAATGGGAAAAAGTGAAATAATTGAACTTATTTGTTCTTTGAAAATTTAGATGTTTAATTGATTTTTTATGGAATTTGGAAATGTGATTTCCCATTGATAATCATGTTAAGTTTATTTCAATGATTTTTATATATTAGTAAAATTGGTTCCCTCTTCAATTCAATTTTTAGATTTTATGCTTTTGGATAAGCATAATTTCAGTGTGGGGGTATTTGAAAAAAATACTATTTTCATGTAAAATGATAATCATATTATTATAAATTCTAATCTTTTAATTAAAAATCACATCAAAAACAATTTTTATAAAAATGATAGAAATTATAAATGTGGAATAAAAATGATTTAAGACAAATCAAAATGTGGAATATTGATGTTTGGAAATTAATTTTAATGATTTGGTTGAATTTATTATTTTTCAATTATTAAATTCAAGTTAGATGTAAATATATTGTTTAGGAAATATTATGATGAATTTTTAATTCTTATTCTATAGGTAAAAAAATTGGCCAACTAGACTGGCCCTCAACTGCAAATCCTTTCAAGAAACAAAGTTAGGACAATGTGTAGCTAGTTGAACAACAAAAATCCCAAGGTAGGGTATGGTTTCCAAAACAATTCATAAAATAAGGCATGAAAAATTGATGACCTTGGTCAAAGTGCATAATTCATTTTAAAGGATTCAATATTATTGGTCTACAATCCCAAACAGACTAAAAGATAAAAAGGTATAGCCTCTTGAAGTTAGGGTTCCAAAAACCATCAACGAGGGAGATTTTAGAACAAAGTACAAAATTTCACAACACTTTTTCCAGTGATGGTAATCATAAGAAGTTTTGAGCATGGAATTAAGAATTTCATAGGTCCGATTAATGGAGGTCTGGTTTATAAGTGTTTGGTTTATAGAGGCCCTATCAATATAAATGATTGATGGTAAGATTCATGCAGTATACATCATGAATCATAGAGTTAAATTTACAAAAACATGAAGGTTTGAGGGTAAACTCTACACAACATAATCCCTCACTCATGGAGTTTGCTTAGAGGACACACAAGTCCTTGATGGTAACCTTCCTGCATCATCACTTAGAATCACAGAGACCTACCGATTTGTGAATCTCATAAATCTCCATGAATGATTCTTTTCTCTAAAAAACCTAAACCACAACACTGTTAGGGTCTATAAATACCCCCATAGGATTGAATTGAAAAAAACATTGCATTCCTTCTTCTGTTAAATGCTCTAAGAATGTGATACTTCTGAGCTCCATGAACGAAAGAGGAGATGGTCCTTCAATGGTAGTAATCCTTCATGAAACAAACTCACATGGGTTTTTTATAACATCATCTGAAAGAGGAGAATCCTTTCACATAGTTAAATGTAATTATCACAATAGGGAATCCCCATCTATATTTTAGGGTTTCACTAGATACATATCCTTCATGAACCCATCCCCATTAGAACCAAGACAATACCCTGAATAATGGAAATCTTGTTTCGTTAAGCATACTCTTTTGCAAGACAACTGATCTTTGTGAATCTACAAAATATTTGAAATAACTACCTTCACACCCACTGGTCTATACCATGAGGCATATCCCCACTCGGGAGTAGTGTCGAGTTATAGTCCCGGGACTCCAACTAAGTACCTTTGATACCATCATTGACCCACATTACATATGGGGAGTTGCATCATGAATGTTTCAGGATGGGTTGACGACCTTTTTGGTTGTTCATTATTTGGACCCAACATCGAGCCCATTTAATACTATCAGTCAAGATAATTCTCCACAATCCCGAAAATTCCTTCATTCAACCTAATCCTCTTGGTCCCATTCCCATTCCATTAGTTGAGATTCTCCGCTTTGAATCCTAGTGTAGCTTCAGTTTAAATAATAATCAATAAAATTTTAAAACCTCATCACCTAACTCCTATGCTAGGTTGAACTAGAGAGGTCTGCTCTAATATAAGTCCCACGCCATCCATTTCAAGGTATCTGATTCTCTTTATTCCTCCATACATGACTTTAATCTATATTTTATTCTATGTCAAATCAGAGTTTGACTCTTATAGAAAAAACCATATTACTTATGCATCAAGAATAATATTCCCAGTATTCTTTGCTACATGATGTTAAACTATAGTACACCATATATGAAAAACATATGACGCGTACTATGAAAAAAACGAGATGCCTTGTTAATCAAGAGTAAGATAAACCATTCCATGATCATGAGATGACCCACTTTGTCCTCATGACATGACTATAAACTATAGTATACCCAAGATGATGAAAGTAGGATGCCTCCTATGAAAATCATGACATTTCTTATGTGTCAAGTACAATATGCCTCATGTAATAATCATAATATGATCACCAAACAACTCCCATGGTCCTGCTCCCCAATTATAAGTTCTATTAATGTTCCTTAACCAACCAATGAGTCTAAATACCCTCTTAACCTAACACGAAGAAGACAGAATGTGCATCTCAATGCATAATCTCTACACACCAACTCCATTCACATGATGGTAAACTATGTACAACCCATTACCATGAACATGGGATTCCCTCTTGACCTCACATGGGGATTATAGAATGCTAATCTCAATGTATAATCCCCACACACCATGTACTTTCACAAGAAATTTAATTATAACCTTACCCTGATCCATGAACATGGGTTTCCCTTTTGATTGGATATAAGGAAGAAAGGATTGGAATATTCAATTCACAATCCATAACCACATCATCACTTCTCAGATCAGTAGACAAAAATATTTAATGTAAAATCCCCAACCACATCATCACTTCTCCTAGCAGTTATCAGTAAGTGTTGGGAAAAATCCCTCAAGGTAACTTTGTATTTTTTTGGGGTTGATTGTTTTTATTAATAATAAATATTGACAATATCATTTATGGAGTTCTAGAAATATTGATGATGTGGAAAGTTGAAAAATTTCCAAGATTATGATAATCCTTATGAATGGAAGATACCTCTGTAAAAGTTTTGTGTTTTGTGAAGGTGTTGAGTCTCAAGAAATATGGTTGAGCCTGAAGGAAAGATGGTTAGTTCCCTGATTATGAGATTATTTTTAAAAGGTATGAATATTCCTAAAAAAGAGTGAATAGTATTGAAAAAAGGTAGTGGTGATATGAAAATCTTTGAAAAAGGATGGAAATTTCAATAAATATGAATCTACCCACCTCATTTTTTCATCAAAGTATTAATAATAATTTGAAGGATATGAATTCATGAATATGGTTCACGAAGTATTTTTCTTGCATGATGGTTTTCATAAGATAATTTGTTTATTGAAGAAGGGATGTTTCATGAAGGATGTCTAATCCTCTCAAAAGTAGTGGTCATCGTGAAGGGTATCTAAGATTTTGGAATGTAGTGATCACTATGAAGGTAGTGAGAATCCAAAAAGTGGTTTTATTTACAAAAGTTATTGGTTTCAAGAAGACAAAATTTTTTGTTAAGAATTATGATGTTTTGTGAAGGTAGTAAAAAGTGTTTCTATAAAAATTTAATCATATGCAAACAAAAAGGGATTTCAAAAGAAATATATAGTAAAGTTATATTAATCAAGTGGATAAAATTAAAACATACTGATATACCAATTTTTTTGTAAAACATATTGATTTATATGATAAAAACAAGATTCTTCTGGAGGAGAAGTGAGCATAGTTTAGTTGAGACTTCAGAGATATTTAAAATTTTGATACCTTGCAAACAAGGAGGTGTAATGATTCCAATCTAAACATTGTAATATAAATCCACATTAGTATATTTGGTAGATAAGCACATCGACTTTTTATTCTCTTTAGGAATATCCCAGTACAAGTTAACCAAGTAAAATTGTTGTATCTACATCATGATTTCATTTCAACTCATCAATTTCTATGGTAATGGGATAGAAGAGTGTTTTGTTTATCAAAAAAACAACATCTTAATGGGAATTTGTTTTAATATTTTATACCCTGATTCTCTCTCACACCCTCCGGTTATTTAACCTAGTTGGTATAAAAATTGGTATCAAAGTGAAAGGTTAATTTCAATGATTCTCTTTTATGGGTTTTAATGGAGGTTTTCACTCATAAAGTGATTCAAATATTCGATGGAAACAATTTTTAGTCGTGGAAGAATCAGATATCTCTCTAGATATTATATTTAGGAATAGATGAATTAACAACAGTGATGCATGGTGTTTGGGATAGTGTGTATATTAGTTGTCTTTGAGAAGATGACTGAAGGAATTGGATGCTGACACTAGTGGAATAAATTCTTTTTAGGGATCCTTATCCACTGAAATTTGTATGAAGGTAATGTCTTATAAGTCATCACGTAATATTAGAAAAAATTCTATAAATACCTGCTAAGGTTATTCAAAATTTATAGATGGAAAATTATATGTTCTGTAGAACAAATATGAGGATCCGAGAATGCACTCTAATGCATTTATATATTCAATATTTGATAGGGCGAATTTAATTATGGAAGACATGTCTGGTATCATATAAATTCTTGAGGAAACGAAATTCTAAGCACATCTTGATATGACTTCAACCTCAATTAAATTTAAAAAATAATAATGTATGATAAATATCTAAAGAATCTAACATTGGATAGTTTGAATAGTAATCTTATCACATATGATATGTGAAATGATGATAATGATTCTAGGGAAAAAAGAAATTACTAAGATGTAGACTTTAAGGCATTGAATAAGCTTACCACTAATGATTTACAATAAGAAAAAGAGACAGATTATGTCATTTCATTCCTTTCCTCAAATCTACAAAGTTAAAAAGGAAAGTTCAATGGGAAACTTCTACTTTCATGATTTCAATGTCAAATATTTTGAAATATTTCAACAAGGTGCGACCAACAAGTTTCTAGATGATGATAATGATGAATTTTAATTTCCCAGGAAGAATTATTCAGCCTATATAGAAGGTAAGAAATGTTGTAAGAGTAATTTATTTAAAATTTATAATATTATTTCACAAAAAATGATAGTTCTAAAGAATCTGAGGTTAAACAGATGAATAAATCCAGGTATCATAGACATAATTCTTTGGAGATAGTTTTATGTTGCTCCCATTCAAGGGAATAAA
The DNA here is from genome assembly GCA_963277665.1 of Viscum album. Taxonomy (NCBI): domain Eukaryota; kingdom Viridiplantae; phylum Streptophyta; class Magnoliopsida; order Santalales; family Viscaceae; genus Viscum; species Viscum album. Next base: position 34,877,955 of record OY728143.1, read on the forward strand.
GCGAAAATAATGAATAAGAGTTGAAGTAATGGTAGATTTAGAAGATGAATTAAAATATTATATTGAGGATATAGATATTTAGAGAGAAAAAATGAAGAAATAAAACAAATTGGTTCATGATGAAAAACATTATTTGCGGATGTAGAAATAAGAGTAGTCTGAGATAAAGGAATAAAGTTAAATTCATAAGTCTTCCAGGCTAGAAAAATCCAAATAGGTCATTGATAACAAGATGAATGTTTAAGAACAAAAAATATTAATCGGTGGTTCAATTAAAACTTAAAAAAGATCAAAGAAATTTTTTCTAAGAACTTGAAGAGGTCATTGTCGACCTATAAAGAAAATTAGAATATCAAGAGAGACTATTGACTCTTGGTATGACATCATGAAATCAGATTACTCAGGTAACAGAAAAGATAGAAGTGGATCCTAGAGGTCCAAAAAAATAGAAGCAATAGTCATCATCAAATGACAAGGCTGGTATGGGGATTGATCTAAAATAGAAATCTACGGTGATTTACTTTAAACCACAAGCACACACTTTGAGGTTGAAAATATATTTGGGTACAAATAAAAATAATATGACTAATTCATCCCAATGAAGAATCATCATTATAAAAATGTACATGAATACACCTAATATCAGGTGTTATTGTTATGGAATGTTATGAAATTATAAAAATGTATATTCTAAAGAAAAATGGTATTAGAGAGAACAATAGCAGTAATAGAGTCCCCAATGAGTTCAATGTTACAAGAATTATTTTGATAGTCACTATTTTATATATAGAGAATTCAAACACATGAATATATATTTCTCATCAATGATGCATAAAAAAGAGATAAAGTAGAACCAAGTGGATATAAGCAGTTTCTCAATGAATCATCAAATTAGCTAAAAATGAAAAATAAATTTGTAGGTTTGTAAGATTAATTTGGTATATCATACTATGAGAAAGTTCAAGAATATCAATCTACAGTAGGTATGAGTTCAACGATATAGATCAAAATGAAAAGATTCGAGAAGGAAGTTTCTGCAGATATTTCCCTTAAAGCATCATATCATAATGGTGAATGGATCCTTGATAGTGAATTTACAACCCATATAATAGGAAATAAATTATTTTTACTTAAATAAAATATTACAAGTAGTGTTTTATCAAATTTTAAAATGAATAATGTCATAAGATTATTATCTTGGGAAAATCTGAATTTTGTGGAAGATCTATGAAGCATGTTGATGCCTTGGTTTTCGAATGTCTTAGTCATAACATTATAAGTGTTAGTTAATTGTGTGACTTAGGTCCTGCTATAAGATTTACCAAGAAGTAATCTATTATAAAGAGAAAATGTGGTATAATATTTTTATATGGAAAGATAATTAAAGGAAATATCTACCTTTTATGTGGAGAAGAAGATATGTTATTTCTATCGAGGGAAGAAGAAAACATGTTTTGGAATAAATGGCTTGTCCATCTATTCCAACCTTCACTCAATGATTTGGTCAAATGTGATACAACTCAAGATCTCCCCAAGTTATCACCTGATCATACTCAAACATGTGATACATTCCAAAAGAATAATATTATCAGAATGGTATACAGGGAAAATGTAACAAAAGTTAACCATAGGGATTGAATTGGTCCATGAAGTTATGTGTGGACCTATCTCACCAAGAACCATTGATGGAAAAAGGTATTATTTTGTTTTCCATGATTATTTTATAATGATGGAGTGATTATTTTTCATTTATCATAATTATAAAATGTTTATTTGCATAAAACAATATTAGAGGGAATCTACAAGGATGCATGGATAGAGGATTATGATGTTTCATAATGATAATGGTATATAATTCAATAATAAAATCCAAGTGGAATAATATTTTGAGAAACAGGGGATAAAGAAACATGTTTTAGTAGTGAGATATCCTTAAAAAATGGAGTGGATGAGTGGAGAAATCATATCGTAAAAAACATGGCTCAAATAAAGCTTATTGAAAATGACCTACCAAAGAAATTATAAAAGTAGTCTTGACATAATTCTATAGATCCAATAGGGTTCTATTTTGTCTAGAGGAAGAAAGGATTTCATATGATATGTGGTACAGAAAGAATCCAACATTGAAATACATTATAATATTTTAAAGTAAGTACTTTATTTTCAATTAATAGAAACATGGGAAAATTGAATTCAATGTGGATGGGGGAATATTCATTGGATATTCATAAAAAATAAAATCATGTAAATTCATTACAATATTCTTGGAAATGTAGTTAAAATAATTGGTGTTATTATAGTAGAGAATGAATAAAATATTCAAAATCATGTTGAACAGTTCCTTGGTGACATTAGTGAGGAGGTAAGAAAATAAGGGGGAGGGTAAGTGAAAAATTATAATTTAAATTAAGTTATATGTGATGAATATGAGGATGTAAAATTTAATATTCATGGAATCTGGTGAGTCAAGATGAAATTGATAGGAAAATATCACTGTTGATCAGGAAGTGTGCTTTAAAAAAAGAATAAATTATTTACAGAATAAATCCTTTATATCTCAGGTAGAGCATAAGTTTTTTTAAGAAGAAATTATTGATGAAAACTAAGTTCTATTTATGAATTAGGATCTTGAACAAATTGAGAAGAATAGTAAATTGAGGCTTGTTTTGGGAGTAGCAGATAATATTTTCTATGGGACCAAATGTGTCTTCCGGGAAACACTAAATGAATATTTCTTAGTAATTCATAAGAAATCATGAATAGTGTGAGAAGGATACTCCCAAATCTAGGTAATCAATGTTAATGAGAAATTTTCACCTCTTCAAGGTTTGATATTATTAATCTATTCTTCTACATGGTAATGAAAATAAAATTCAATGTTTTCCAAGTAAATGTCAAGTAAATGTTTTTAAATGGGATTCTCTAAGGGGAAGTTTATCTTGAGAATCCATATGGGTTTCTCATTCATGAAGATGATAATATATTTTTTCGGTGAAGGAAGGCATTATATGGGATGAATCAAGCACCAAGAGTGTGGTATTAAAGGCTTGATTAATTGTTTAATAAGCTTAGTTTTCTACATAGTGGATTTTATTACAATATCTATATCAAAAATGATAGTAATCAAAGGATGATGTTATGGGTTATTTATATGACATACTTTTTGGTGGATCAGATGAAGTATAGTGAAAAAAATTCACTGAATTTATGTCAAGTGAGTTCGAAATGTTAATGATTAGTCAATTGACATTTTCCCTTGGTTTAAAGGTGTTACGTGAAAGGAATTTCACATTTATTTTTCAATAAAAATATGGTAAGGAGGTTCTGAGATGATTTGGAATAGATAATTCCATGGATATGTCAACTTTTGTGGTTGCCCATATGAAATAATCATGAGATGATGAAGGCATAGTAGCTAATGTCAGATTATATAGTAAGATTATTGGATTTATATTATACTTAATAGAAACAAAACCCAATATTATTTTTTTCACATGATAAGAAAAAGAGTATCAAATAAATTAAAAATAAATACCCTTATTATATTAAAAAATAATATTTTGATATATAAAGGGAATGGTGTATTTCAATTTGTTTTACAACGACCAATATTAGAAAGATTTATTGGTTTATATAAATGCGTATGGGATAGGTTCAGTTGATGATAGAAAATAATCATTGGGTGGTTCATTCTATCTTGACTGATTTTATATTTCTTGTATATGAAAATAATAATAATTTCATTTCATTCATCACCATAGAAGATGAAAATATTGTGGTTATTGAAGCTTGCATGAAGTTATTGTGTATGAATCCATATGTTGAAGATAGGGAGTTTAATTTAACTCTCTAATCGGGATCCCTGATGATGATATAATTTTTATAAATCATATAAAAAATATATTCAATCACTCATGAATTAAGAATATTTAAATAAAGTATCATTTTATCAAGGAGAAGGTTGATCATGGGATTGTGATGTTAGAGTATCTTCCTACAAAACTATAGGTAGTATATTTTCAAATGAATACCTTACCCAATGAATCATTTGAATTTCATCAACTGGGTCTTGTAGTTCAATTGACTCCCATCACATGAGAAAGTGTGGATATAGTACCCCCTCTTCCCCAGGTATGGCGTTTTTTCCATTATGTGATTATTATTTTTTAAAATGTTTCAACCACAAAGGAGTAGAATATACATTCTTTGAAAAAGAGGAGGAAAATATAATGATCAAGATAGGGTGAGAAGATAATAAGGGGAGTATCTATTTAGGGGGTTTTAAATATGATGATTCTAAATATGATTGATCAATGCTTATATATCACAACAGGTTGGGTTCATGATGAATGTAGTTTGCTGTTTTGGGAATAAAGTGATTCATGTATGAACTTTTCATGTTAATATTGACTCTATCACATATATGTGTTAACGTTGTGATGAGGTTCTTACCATGAGGTAGATCTTGTGGGTTGTGTATTTTGTTGAACGGTTTGTCCTAACCCAAAAATAATGTGTGCTTAAAAATAAACAGCCCAACTTTATCTATATAGGACCTATAGATTAATGTATCATCCCATGGGATTACAAATAATATATTGTAATATTTTTTTATTGGTGAAAAATGATGAAGGATGGTGATTAAGAATAAATGTTTGATATTGGAAGAAAATATTTATTTTTTGATTAATAGAAATAACTATAACAAAAAAACAGCCCTTACGATTTTTTATCTTAATAGTTTATGTATGGTTTTTTTAGTGCTACTGTAGCAGCCGAGATACGGTTGCAACGACGAAACTGTAGCAACGTCAGGGGTACTGGAGCGGTGGGGGGGGGGGGTACTGTAGCAGCGGTGGGCACTGTAGCAATGTGGGTACTGTAGCAGTACTATTCACAAAATGGGCTTTGGGCCAAAAAATTGGGCCCACGGGCTATGTAATGGGATAAATGCCAACTGGGCCTTCGGGCTATGTAATGGGTCTCCCTCTACCCAGTTAAAGAGGTCTTTGTTTTGTTTCAATAAAAAAAATGAGGCTTCGGCCCCAACCTTATAAAAATAAAAATTAAAAATGAACTATTTTTTTCAACACTCATATTAATTTTTTTTATTACATTGTTTTATTTTATTGTTTCAATATTAACATTTTTGTACCTTACTTATAATCGAAGACCAAAAAGGACTCGCAGACAACCGGTGGGTGAGAAAATATGGGTTACAGGTTTCAAAGGTTAGATCAAATGTAGTTTGATGTTTTCCAGGCCTAAATATTCCAATCCCCAATCCATATATAGCAATAGACTATCGGATCGTCCTATAGACTTGCGGGTTTTTAATATATGTATTCACATAGAGCATGGTCGTATGGGATTAGAGTGTGTGTTTGGAAAATATTTGATCACTATATAGAATCACAAGAAGAAAATTTGGGTATAAGATGGAAGAAGAGTTATCAAAAAACACAATATGGGAGATCATTGGTGAAAAATCCTTTATGATAACTTTGTAATAATTTTGGGATGATTGTGTGTGTTGAAAAAGAGGATTGAAAAGATCCGTTGTGGAGTTCCAATGTGATTAATAAAAAGGTATGTTTTGAAATATCCAACACAAAGGAATGGATTATCTATAAGTGGTACATAAAATTCCATGTTTAAGGTGTTTCCAATACCTAGGGTTTTCAAAATATTTATGGTCCAAAATTTTTAGGATGACTCAAGCTTCATGAATGTTGTATTTCCAAGGATGCCTCATAATAACTTAGAAAATGATTGGAATTTTTAATGGTTTGGTGCTTCATGAAGGTTAGGTACTTTGTGAAATTTTAGTTTTTCATTAAGGGGTGGATGTTCACAAAGGATGGATAAGTGTGAAGGAAATTTGTTAATTTTAATAATTATGATAATAATTGTGAAGGATGGTATCTTCATGAATAAGAATTTAAGGCTTTGCCAAAATATGGTGGTGAGATTAAAAAAATATTAAGAGGAAATGACTAAAGATAGGGTTCTACCCCCATTAATTTTAGAAAGTATTCCTTAATGAAAATACAAAGGATATAAATTTTTGATTCCGTTTTAAAAAGTATTTTTCTTGAATAAAGGTTTTCATAAGGTTATCTTTCTATCATAAAGGAAGTTTCACATAAGATATCAAAGCTCGGAAAAATTAGTGAGCATCATGAAGGAAATCTATGCTTTCTAGAGGTAGTGATCATCATGAAGTTTGTGATCATTGAAAAAGTATTGAACTTCATGAAAGTTGTGGGGTTCATAAAAATAGAATTCTTTTTTCGAGAAATGTGAATTCTCACAAATTTGGAAAAATTCTGTTTTAATAAAAGTAAATCTTATTCAAAATAAATGGAATTACCTACTAAATCTATGGTAAATTTTTACTAATCACGTGGATAAAATTGGAACTTAATTATGAACCAAATATGGTGTAAAATATATTGATTCATGTGATCAATAGAATAATCTTATGAAGTATTAGTTAGCTCACTTTAGTTGAGAGATCAGTGGGATTTCAAATTTTGATTAGTTGTAAACTATGAGGGATAGAGAGACCCCTCCAAACATTTTTACAGTAGTGAGATTTAGTGAGTTCGGTAAACATGCACATTTCATTTGTATGCTCCTTGTATATAACCTAGTACTCAATCCTTCTTAATTTAAAATTTGGATCTATCTCTAGAATCCATTAGGAATGTGACTCAATCCATCTCAATAGGATGTCCTAATTTGTCTCCACACAATGTTAATCATGTGTCTTGATATGTCTCAATATAAAATTATGATTTGCATCAACAAGATGTTAAGACAATGAATCAATACATATCAATAGGATGTTCTAATCCATCTCCACAAGACATTAATCTAGTGACTCATTATTTCTTAATAGAAAATCATGATATATCCATACAAGATGTTAAGCCTATGGATTTCATGTCCCCATAAGACCTTAAACCTATGCCCAACCTATACCCACAAAACACCAACTATGTTCCCATATCAATAAGACATCAAACTTGTGATAGATATAGAATAATTACCCTTTTAAATAAACATATTATCCTTGAGGTAAAAATCCAAGGAATATTTGTTCCCTTACATCAATTACATCCAGGAAGACACATGATGACTTATGTTCCATACCAAAGATTCCCCATGTAATATTAATATTACTTCAAAAAGATTATACATTAGGTTACCAACACAAAAAATGACCATAGATTCCTATAAACATCCAAAATTTCTATTTACTCCGACCAAAGGTTTTTCTTTATTGAGATAGAAGCAGTGTAATTAACCAGTGTCCACAATGAGATCGCATTAGAAATAAGTATTGTAATGACCTAATGTTTTATCAATGGAAATTCCTTTCTTATAATTATGTCATATAATCACGTTAAATCACAACAAAATGAACTACTAAGCGCTATGTGACCTTTAAAAATAATATTTTCATTTCGATTTTTTGAATTTCAAAAATCTGACATACACAGTTACGATCAGTAAGTTATTTGGAGTCCAATAAGACAAAATTAATGTTTTGTGAATAGTAACTAACTCTTATGAATATTAATTTTAATCATATGAATATTAATATTACCCTGATTAACATTAAATCATCTAAAAGAATAGTAACCTCACCCATGAATGTATAAATAAAATTTAAGCATCTTACAAGTGACAATATGACCATAGTGAAAGTATTGGTTTTTTGTAAGTAATAAATAATTAATAAAAAATAATAAATTAGTTTATAAAAAAAATTATTTTCTAAAAAGGGGTCTATAAATTATCAATTTTATGTCTTCTGGGTTTTTTGATTATTTTTTAAGACCTTATGTAATTTTTTAAAACATTATAAAATCTATTATTGTTTTAAAATCTATATTTTTCAAGGAAATTATTATTTTAATTAATAATTATATTAATTATACTTACAAAATTATTTTTAAAAAATTGATTTCATGTTTGGATTCAACATGTTGACAAATATTTATGGTGAATTTTTAATATTTTTCTAAAATAAATGAATTTTTTATGATTAGTAAAATACAACAATTCAAAATATATGTTAAATCTGAATTTTTACATCATGCCTGAGTCGTGGATGACGTAAATGGACATTGGTTCAAACTCACTTGAAACTATTACAATTTTTGGACACAATAATTATTACTATTTCTTTTCTTATAGAAAAATAATAAACTAATGATTAAAATATTATGAAACGCCTCCTCCCTCCCCTATAAAAACCACACACACCCCTCTTCTCTCAACTCCTCTCAAGAATTGTTTATTGACTAAATGCAGCCCAAATCTCTCCCCAAGATCCTCCCCCACGTCCAACAGCCTTTATTATCTTCAAAAGACCAAATCCTTACCCTTTATGATGCCCTAAATGAAAGATGTATTCAAGAGGTAATTTCCTCTTTTCAATTCTTTAACTGTTTTTTCAAGATCATTTGGTTTTTTTCTATACTTAACTATACTCATCAAAATTTTATGACAAATATAGTACCTTACATGTACTGTAATTTTTCCATGATGATTGAATAAGTTATTATCATCTCTCCTTTACTCGTCTTTTATACTAGCAGTAAAGATGACATCTGAGATTTGTTAGTTTACCACATTTAAGGATGATAGGTATTCAATTTCTATTACCATTTTCAATTAATCCCATGAAACAATTTTAATAATTTATCTGGACTATTAAATATTTATTTTATCTTATTTTTTATTCTATAATACTTTTTCATACACGATGTAATGTAATAATTCAAAACAAGTTAATTATGATCAAAATCACCAAATTAATTCAAGTGTTTATCATTAAAGATTTGTATAATGATTAAACACCACTCTGTGTAACCAAATTAAATATACAGCCATGTAACCTTATGGATGTTCAATAATAAAATGTATCTCCAATTATGGAAAACTATCCCCATTTTACATGATTCTTCATTCAGGAAAATAAGTGAACTCATCATTAAAACCAAGGACGCAAACAGGACTAGACAATAAAATTGAACCTCATAGCCAATCAAAATGGTTAAAAATGAACATAAAATGTTTATAATAAATCTTTTACATATATAATAGGTTGTTGAATTGTTAATTTATTAACCTAATTTTATTTTTCTTGTCATTAATATCAAGTGGAAAACACCAATCTGGCTTAAGTTATATGATTCTCTCTATTTCACTTTTATTATAGAATGTCATCCATTTTTTCCCATTTATGTGTGATCCCTAATTATGGGGTATGATTTATCACCTTCTACATACTTTAATCATGATTTATAAGTGATGAGAAACTTTTTTCTCTCTCATTAATCCCTCTTAAGTACACCTAATACCATTTTGATAATCCGTAAGGAATTCTACCCGAACCTCCATTATTCCTTCAGGTTGCTCTAACATTATGTTTACCCAAAATTATGTTATCTATTATTTTTATGTTAATATAATAAATTTTGTATACATTTATCAAATTAATTTATCAATACCCTTTAATCATTAAATTTCATAGATATATATTGTTTTATGTGATTCTCACATCAACACTTCCTTATAAGCAAACATGTTTTGAGGGAACTTCCTGAATTCTTACATTATTTAAAATGCACTTTATCTTCTCTTTTAAAAAAATATTTTCATTATTAAATTTATCTAATATGTTATTAAAACCATATTTTTCACTTCTGGTTTTATATAAACGATTTTCCACTTTTCTATTTTATAAGCACTATAGTATTTTCCTTAAAACCACATAAAAATGTTTTAATGCTAATATTTCTTAAAAACATTTCTTTTTTCACTTATACTTGACAACACTTAAAATGATACATTCAAATATTTCCTTATGAATTTACATGTATATTTTAGTTCCTTTCTTTCTTGGACACTTTTATTGTACCCCCATTTGGTATACTTTATGACATGATTAAGGTACCCAATTCATTCCATGGGTAACCCTTTTGTTTATTTAAGATTGATTATGTATAACTAGTTATGTGGAAAAAATATTCCTAAAAAGTTAATACCAGTGCACCAAGATAGAACTCCTATTCATTGGGTAATGTTGATTCTCATGTGAAGTTATGTGCGACGGTCTTGGCAGTTAGCCTTGGCTTTTCCTACAATGTGTGAAGGTCTTGGTGGTTAGGCTTGGCTTGTGATACCATATTCAACAGTCTTGGAGGTTAGCCTTAAATAATGATAAATTCATTTTTATGTTTCTCCCACATAATTTGGAATCCATTTTTATATTATTCTATTTTTATATGTTATGATTCCATATGATACATGCCTTTTTAAACATTCATGTTATACCTTCTATCCCATGTGCTAAAGCTCTGTTCTTATGGTTATTCCCTTACTGGGATATTTTTCTCATCCCTTAGTTCATATGTTCCCCAGGGTACCTTTTTCATATGTGTGAGCACAATGGAAGTTAGAAGCTCAATTTAAAGATTAAATAAAAAATGTTTTATTTAGTTCTATGTTTTTAGTTTTATCTACCTAGTCTTCTAAGACGCTAGACTTTACGATCCTTGGCATGTACTCAGATTTATAATTATGTTTAAAATCATGTAATGTTATATGTAAAAGTCTAGGATCTCTATAATTAGTCTCAATGAATGTTTTAGTTATTTTTAAATATTGGGAAGGGAGCACTTTAGAAAGAACCTTAAAGATGAGACTAAGTATAAGAAAACACCCCAAAATTTTGGAGTATGGATTAAGTGGTTTATAATAAAAATACATCCATGTATGGATACAAACTGGTAGAGGTGGGTCGTTCACAGATGTATCTAGGGATAAAACCCAAAAACACGGCTATGGGCTAGACTCGAATGGGAACTGGTGCACGAAAATGGGCCTTGATGAAATCGTGGTCTGACACTCCTGGGAGATATGCTTTGGTAAATTCATGATCATGGTACAAACCATTATTAAGTAAATTAAAAAATAACATAAGAATATAAGTTAATAAATATATCAAGGATAACCTAGAATGAAACATAAGGAATCACATGTTAGGATATACTTCTCCTTAACAATTTTATCCTATTATGTTCCAGGTTTCCTTTTTATTCTCAATAGCTTTGTATTCAAGCCCTCAAATTGTACGTTCCTTTTCTTAGTTAATGGTAAGAAATATAAGAACACATTCCAATAGTCAATGTAATAGGGAATGTGAACATTTACAGAAAAAATTTCTTAATTTGGTGGGAACAAGTGCTCAAAACATCATGACAGTACTTTCTTAGATATCTCAACCTGTGAATAATAACTTCAATCATGTGGAACATCATCATCCTCCACGAAAAGAGAAAGTGGACGTTGAGTCCTTCATGCAGAAAAGGCTTACCATGTTTAGTGTATCTTTTGATCCCCTCCTCACAGAGTAGTGGATTAACTCCATTGTAAAGATATTTTCTATTCACCAGTGCTCAGAAAGAGCACAATTCATTCTATAGGTTTATCATTTTGATGGGGAATATTATTAGTGGTAGAAACTTATCAAGAATATAAAGCCTCAAGAGGTAGTTGATTCCATGGAATGGGAGGAATTAAAGAAAATTTTATTCAACAAATATTTTCCCTGAACCCTCCATATGAAAATGGAAAGAGAGTTTCTCATACTCAAGGAAAAATAAGATGAGTCCATCGATGAGTATAAAGGAAACTTCATAGAGATTTCAAGGTACACCTTTGGATATATTTTGAACACCAAAAGAAATGTGTATCACTTCTTTAGTGAACTAAAGTTGTGTCTATGAAAAGCGTAGGTGATTAGAGACTTCAAGAGCTAAGAGAAGATTATCTATTGTAACCCTAAGGTTAAAATGGAGATCGGAGACTCTCAGTGGTATCGTGGGACCAGCAACAAAAAGAAGAAAATGGAATCAAATGTGAGATTTTCTCCAAATAAATTCCATGATGGAAAGAAGCCTGACTATCCCACGTTTAAAAATTATGGAAAGAACCATCTTGGGAACTATCTAAAGGGAACCAGGAATTGCTTCATATTTGGAATGTTAGGACATGTGGATAGAATCTATAGAAGAGATACAAAAAATCACTTTAATGTGGAAGAGGAAAGTTTTGTTCGGATCAACACTCAGACTATAGTTTATTGTTACAACTTCAAGTAGTATGGAAATTATGTGAACAATTTCCCATATATGAGGGTTTCCAGAGGCAATCAACAATAACCTCCAAGGAAACAATGAAGGTCTTATACTATCACTACTACTGATGTTGATCTAGAAAATGATGTGGTGATAGGTATGCTATTTATTCATTCAATAATATAGAATGTACTATTTTATTCTGGTTCTATACATTATTTTATATCTTGTAAGTTTAGTAGAACTATTAAAACACCACCTCAAAATTTGGAGGATAATTTATCTATGAGAATAGTGAATGGGGGAATTATTTCATCCATGGTTTATAACTCCTCCCTTGTAAACATTTGTAGACTGAACCTCCCAAAAAATCTCATCACACTTCCTTTAGTGGAGTTTGATGCTGCCATGGGCATGGATTAGTTGTCCTTTTACAAATACAACATCAACTGTCAGGAAATGGAGATCACTCTTGACATCTCGAAGCATTATTCAATTCATTACAAGTGTAAAGAGGAAGATGATTCTCCTTTAGAATAATTCTCTCAAGTGTGGATATTAATTCCTTATGATTAAGCATGTCTATCTCAAATTATTGATACAAAGGAGACATTCTTCCTTAAAGATATTCCCATCATGAGATATTACACTGATGTATTCCCTGAATAGTTGTCTGGTCTTCCTTCTAATCGAGAGGTTGAGTTCTCAATTGAACATATTCTTGGATATCCAACTATATCAAAGAAACCATATATAACAGACACCATAGTGTTTAAATAGATGAAGAAGTATTAATAGTAGAATCTCGAGAAGAATTTCATACACCTGAGTGCTTCACCATGGGGGGTGCCAGCCCTCTGCGTCAAGCAGAATAATAGATCAATTCACCTCTGCATTTATAACTGTGAGATAAATAAAATCATGATAAAGAAAAAGTGTCCCCTATGATGGATAGATTAGTTGTCTGATCAGCTTCGTGGGTCCAGTTATTTCCCTAAGGTGGACCATCAGTCAGGATATCACCAATTAAAAGGTGAAGAAATAAGATATTCCCAAGATTGCCTTTCAAACAAGGTATGGAAACTATGATTTCATATTTATGCCCTTCAGACTCACTAATTCTCCAGAACTTTTCAGGAATTTAATTAATAGTCTTTAAATATTACCTTAATAAAAATTTGATAGTCTTTATCAACGATATTTTTATATAATCAAAGAGAAAGGAGGAAACTGAGGAGTATTTTAATACTATTTTAATAACTTTTCAAAGGAAAGGCTGTATGCAAAGTACAGTAAATGTGAGTTCCAGATTGAGGATATATCATTCGTTGGGCATATTATCACCAGCTAATGGATATCTATAGACCCTTTCAAGATAAACGAAATTGAAGAGTGGCCCATACCAACATCTCTAACGGAGAATCGTAGCTTTCAGGATCTAGATGGGTATTATCGATGATTTGTGAAGAACATTTTGTGATTTTCAAACCCAATGACCAAGATGACACCAAATACAAGAATGTTTTCTGGATAAATTAATGTGAATAATTTTTTAAGGAGTTGAAAAATAGGCTAATCACTGCACCAGTATTCACACTCCCACCAAGTGGAGAACTCTTTGTGGTGTACAGTGATGCATCAAAGAATGGATTAGGCTGTTTACTGATGCAAAATGATAAAGTGATAGCATATAGTTCAAGGTAGCTGAATATCCATGACTAAAACTATCATTTTTATGATTTAAAGTTAGAGGTTGTGATCATTGCGTTAAATATCAGGCAGCATTATCTCGGTGGGGAGAAGTGTGAGATATATACTAATCAAAATAGTCTCAAATATATATATTCAAACAAAAAGATATTAATATGTTCCAATAAATATGCATTTATCTCATCAAGGATTATTAATACTCAATCCACTACAATCCTAGTAAGGAAAATAAGGTGGCAGATGCTCTGAATAGAAGGGATCATGCATCTATATCAATGACAAGAATTTAAAAGTATCTGATCTTCTTTGATTTATAGATGATGGAAATGGGAATAATTACGAGAAGAAAATAATAAATCCTTTCTCAAATTATTACTCAAACATCCCTCATGGAGAAAATAAAGGATGCTTAAAGAAAAGATGTGGAAATTTTGAAAAGGGTTGAAGCTGTTAGAAATAGAAAATCCTCAGAGTTCAAGATTAATGAGGAAGGAGTTGTAATATTTGGGTATTGATTAAGTGTACCATCCGATCTAGAGATAATGAAGGATAATTTGAATGTTTCACAAAGATCAACCTTCTCTATCCACCCAGGTAGCACAAAGATGTATTGAGAACTCCAAGAGAACTTCAGGTGGGCTAATATGATGAAGGAGATTGTTGAATATACATCAAAGTTCCTGGTATGTCAAAAAATAAAGGCTTAAAGACCGAAGATTAAGAGGATGATGCAACCACTTCTCATACAAACATGGAAGTGGGAGAACATCACCATGGGCTAGGTCACTAGAATTATAAGGACATCCATAAGAAGCAATATTATATGGGTCATTGTAGATCGTCTTAAAAAGACTACTCACTTTATCTTAATTCGATAGGACTTATCATTAGTTCAACTTTCACTGATATATGTGAAAGAGGTGGTAAGGCGACAAGAATTACGATTATATATATTATTAGATAGAGATCATATAATCACTTGTAATTTTTAGAAAAGTCCTTAACATGCTCTGCACATTAAACTGAACTTCTATATGGCCTATCATCCTAAAACTGATGTCCAATCTGAGTAAACTAGTCAAACATTGGAACAAATGTTGAGAACAGGATCAATGGACTTCAAAGGATGATAGAACCAACTTCTTCCACATGTTCAATTCTCCTGCAACAATAGTTTCCACTCAAGCATCTGAATGGAACCATATGAAACCCTTTGTGGGAAAAGGTGCAGAACACCAGCATGTTGGGATGAAGTTAGTGAGCGTAAGCTTTTAAGACCTAAAATGGTCGAATAAATGGTGGACAACGTGAAAACCATTAATCAGCACATCAAGGCATCAAAAATTAGAAAAAATATTTATACTTATAATCATCTATGAGGCCTTGAGTTCAAAGTTGGATACATGTTATTTCTATGCATATCTTTATAGAATAGGGTCATAAGGTTTTGGAAGAACTGAAGGTTAAGTCCAAGGTACATTGGCCCCTTCAATATTCTTGATCGTGTAGGGGATGTGGCCTGTTGACTAGCACTTCCACCTACCATGTCCAGAGTACATGATGTTTTTCATGTATCCCTCTTAAGGAAGTAAATACTAGATCCTCCATAAGTACTCTCTTTATAGGTGGTATAGTCAGAGAATGATCTTTCTTATGAGGAGATGCCAGTGAATATCTTAGATCATAGAGATAAAGTTATATGTAATAAGATTGATGGCCTAGTAAAAGTACTGTAGAGGAACCATAAGTATGAAGAAGGAAAATGGGAATTGGAGGAAGAATGAAGGAAATGTATCCACACCTATTGATGAGATAGAATTTAAAACGAAATTTCGAGGGTGAAATATCATAAGGGGGAATAATGTAATGACCCAATGTTTTATCAATGGAAATTACATTCTTATAAATATGTCATATAATAACATGAAATCACAAGACAATGAACTACTAAGTACCATGTGACCATTAAACATAATATTTTCACTTATGTGTTTTTAATTTCAAAATTCTGACATACATTGTTACGATCAGTAAGATGTTTGGAGTCTAATAAGACAATCTTAATGTTTGAGGAATGGTAACTAACTCTTATGAATAGTAATGTTACACTTATAAATAGTAATATGACCCTTATGAATAGTATATCGTCTAAAAGAATAGTAACCTCACCCATGAATGTATAAATAAAATATAGGAATCTTATAAGTGATAATATGACCATAGTAAAAGTATTGGTATTTTTTTATTTTTTTAAAAAATTGATTATAATTAAATAATTAATTTAAAAAAATGTATTTTCCTAAAAGGTGTTCATAAATTATCAATTTTATGTCTTCTGTTTTTAAGATAAAATTATAATACATTTTTAAATTTTTGAAACATTATAAAAATAGTTATAGTTGTAAAATATTTATTTTTCAAGTAAATTATGATTTTCATAAAAATTTATATTATTTATATTTTAATTTTTTTAAAAAAAATGGAGCTCATTATTGGATTCTACATGATGAAAATTTGTTAGGGTGTATTTTTGGTATTTTTCTAAAATACTTGAATTTTTAATCAACTGTAAAATACGATAATTCACAATATATGCTAAAATCTGAATTTATGCACCATGATTGAGTCATGGATGATATTAAAGGCCACTGGTTTGAACTTATATGAAAATGTTACGGTTGTTTTGTCACAAAAATCTAGAATATTTCTTGTCTTAGAAAAAATAATAATCTAATGATTGAAATATTATGAAATTCCTCCTCCCCTCCACTATAAAAACTACTCACTCTCCCCTCTTATCTTCGCTCCTCTCAAGACTTTTTCATTACCTAAATTCTACCCAAATCTATCCCCAAGATCCTCCCCCACTTCCAATAGACATTGGTCTCTTCAAAAGACAAAATCTTCTTCCCTTAAGTGTCCCTCAAGGACTATTGATTCAAGAGGTAAATTCCTCTTTTCAATTCTTTTACTCTATATTCAAGTTCATTTGTTTTCATTTCTATCCTTCCCTATAATAATACAAATACTATGACAACTCCAGCACCTTAAATGTACTATAATTTTCTTATTATAATGGAATAAGTTTGTATCATCTCCCTTTTACTATTTTTTTATACTAGTTTCAAAGACACCATCTAAGATGTGTTAATTTACCACATTAATGGATGATGGGTATTCAATTTCTGTTAAAATATTCAATTTTGGTCATGAAACCATTTTTATTGATTAACTAGACTATTAAATATGTATTCTTTTCTTATTTTCTTTCTAGAAGCTTTTTTCACACATGATATAAAATAATAATACAAAACAAGTTAATTATGAGGAAAATCATCAAATTAATTCAAGATTATATCATTAATATTTTATATAATGATTCAACTTCAATATCTATAACCAATTTAAATTTAAAACCATGTAACCTAATGTATGTTATGTAATAAAATATAACTCTAGATTTGTACATCTATCCCCATTTTAGCGTATTACTTATTAGGGGGTTTTTTCACTCTTCCTAGTCGTGGTTTCTATTTAGAAACTAGTTCCACTAAGAGAGTATCATCATAAAGTTTAATATTCTTGCTCCCATAGGGTTGGTTATCTCATTTGGGTAGTCATAACATTTTCCTTCACAATGGTTGTTTATTCAATTCCTCTTATTTACATCCATTACATAGAATAAAGGGAAAACTAGGGATGTTTATTATTAAACTATTATACACATAAATAGGATTATAATGACATAAATGGGATAACTTATAAATTACATGTATTTCCTTAACATATGAATTTATGGGCTTCAATCTAGGTTTACCAAGATCTATTTCCTTGCATAAGTACTTTTGGTAATTTTTTATTCCTTTAATAATGGTTAATAATGATCTTATGAATTGAAAAAATAATATCCCTTGGGATTAAAAAACCAGGTGCGTAACAAGGCTCATTGTCATGCACCAGTTCCTAGTAAATTCTAGATCAATGCATTATTTTCTGGTTTTACCCATATGTACATCTATATTAGAGACACATCTATATATATAATCCATAAAAGTATTTATTTTATTAATAAACCACATACTCTATACTTCAACAAAAAATTAGGGATATTTTCTTATACACAGTTTTATCTTAACAGATTTTTCAAGAGTTTTTTTTATCCAAATCCCATAAATAACTAAAATTTTCCATTAATTACAACTATGAAAAACCTTATCTTTATTAAAAATTAATTCATGATTTATTAGATAAGATTAAACATAATAAAACCCATAAGATATTGAAGTATAGTTTATTTGGGAATTAGGTACATTACAAAAAAATTAAAATAGGAAATATATCATCTTTATTGAAAACTTCCTTAACATGCCCATACTTAAAACTGAATGGGATAACCTGTTGACATACATAAGAAAGGGTGAGTTATAAATCAAATTAAGGGAATAAAAATTGAATATCATGAAGAATGTAATATATGTTATACAGTAGGAATATCTAAGAAATATAAAGCGGTTATTATTATAAATATGTACATTGAGGCATGATAAATCATGATAATCATAAAGGAAAAATAAAAATATGGAAACAACTTAAAACATTGCATCATAAATATAGATCAAGGATAACTACCATAAAATCAAGATTGTTTAGGATAACCCCCTAATCCCTTTAATAATTTATCGTGAGACTAAATAATTACCTAATAAAATGAAGTGTAATATTATTTCAGGCACACCTGTCACTTTCATTTCATTCTCATGAATATATGTGACACACAAATCATAAAACATGGAATAATTTATCATCAATGTTTATTTAAAAATCAAGTATTTTTGAAAAAAAATCTTGTAATAACCCAATAAAATAAGTACAACTGTATAAAGTTGAACACCCTTGATAGGAAATGGGTATGGGTATTCACTACACATTTGTTTGGAATGGAAAATTTTTATGAAAGTTTGGCAGTATAACAGAGTCATATGAATGTTCATGCGAGAAATTCTTGAGAGTGAAATGGGACTCTTATAATTTAGACAGAAACTTTATAGTAAGGGGTATAAAAAAACATCTCCACAAATTTGGAAATGAAGATAAAATACATAATGTGAAGAATATACTTGAATTAATAGAAAAGGTTGAGGATCCCTTACATTGATATTGTGATTCCAAATAATTTAGAGGAGCTTATTGAAATCCTAGAGGAATCATGGTAGGAATCTTGAGATTTGTGGTAATAGTGAGGATGTTAACCAGTGATTTTTAGTGAATAAAAATGTGAGATTAGGTGGGTATATATAGAAACATATGGGGGAGTTCATTATTGTTTCCTAAACAAAGGTTTTGGACTCTATATAATAAAATAACTAATCCCCAAAACCTTGTCATTGATGTTTTCCATTTAAAAAAAATTAAGAGTGGGGTTAATTATTTTAGATGGATAAGGTCCAAGATTAATAAAACAATAAACATTCTGATGTGGAAGTGAGTCATACTCTTAAAGAAATGATTTTAAAACCATAAAATATATTATTTGTATTGTAGGATTCATAAAGACGTTAAAAAATAATATAACAAACATAAAATCAAATTATTTTAATGGGAAAACATATATTTGGCCTTTTATAACTTTTATATTATTTTTGAAAACATTTTTCGATCATTTTGATGTCATAATACACATAGTGTATTAGTACCACATTTAATCATTACACTAAAATTCAAAAATCTCATAAAATTATAAAAAAATAACCATTTGATAAATTATATATGTTTACTCCAAAAATAATTTACATTTTCTCAAAATAATTTTAAAAAAATAATAATTTTCTCTTTTAAAATAGAATTGACATTTATTGAAATTTTTTTGGTTTTTTTTAATTATTGCTTTCGAACCCTTATAAAAACTACATTTGACTTCATAATAATTATATGATAATTTTTTTAATAATACTTATTTAATAATAATATTTTATGGAAATGTTACTTAGTTAGAAAACATTAATTAATCAAAATAAATCCCTCAATTGAATTTTAATACAACCCAAAAATAACATTTTTGTTTTATTGTATCAAAATAAAAATCATTTATAATGTAATGATAATAAGTAAATATAAAAATTATTCTGTTGAAAATAAAATGTAAAATTTTGTATAATTATCATCTTGATATATATACCTTTAATAAACCAACAAACTCCCTAAGGGTATGGTGTGCGACTGTGATATTTTCAGGGGGTGGTTCAGCAAACATTTATTGGGTCTTAATCTCGATGATCTTGAACATATCTCATAAATAGTTTCATCCATGCTTAATGATCATGAATGAATGAGAGAAGGGTATCCACAATTTTCAATGGGAAATAGTAAAATAATTGAACTTATTGGTTCTTTGAGAATTTAGATTTTTAATTGATTTTTTATATAGAATTTGAAAATGTGGTTTCCCCTTCATAATCATGTTAATTTTATTTATATGATTTTTATATATTGGTAAAATTGGATCCCTCTTCAATTCAATTTTTAATTTTTATGCTTTTGGATAAGCATAATTTTTGTGTGGGGGTATTTGAAAAAAATAGTATTTTCATGTAAAATGATAATCATATTAGTATAATTTCTAATGTTTTTTAATTAATAATCACATCAAACACACTTTTTATAAAAATGACAGAAATTATAAATATGGAATAAAAATGCTTTAAGACAAATCAAAATTAGTAATTTTGATGTTTGGGAATTAAATTTAATGATTTGGTTGAATTTATTATTTTTAAATTATGAAATTCAAGTTGGATTTAAATATATTGTTTAGGAAATATTATGATGAATTATTAATTCTTATTCTATAGGTAAAAAATAGGCCAACTAGACTGGCCCTCAACTGTAAATCCTTTCAAGAAACAAAGTTAGGATAATGTGTAGCTAGCTGAACAACAAAAATCTCAAGGTACGGTATGGGTTCCAAAACAATACATAAAATAAGGCATGAATAATTGATGACCTTGGTCAAAGAGCATAATTCATTTTAAAGGCTTCAATACTATTGGTCTACAATCCCAAACAGACTAACAGATAAAAAGGTACAGCCTTTTGAAGTTAGGGTTCCAAAAACAGTCAACGAGGGAGATTCTAGAAAAAAGTACACAATTGCACAACACTTTTTCCAGTGATGGTAATCGTAAGAAGTTTTGAGCATGGAATTATGAATTTCATAAGTCCGATTCATGGAGGTCTGGTTTATAAGGGTTTGGTTCATAGAGGCCCTAGCCATATAAATGTTTGATGGTAAGCTTCATGCAGCATACATCATGTATCATAGAGATCAATTTACAAAAACATGAAGGTTTGAGGGTAAACTCTACACAACATAAGTCTTCACTCATGAGGTGCGCTTGGAGGACACACAATTCCTTGATGGTAACCTTCCTGCAGCATCACTTAGAATCACAGAGACCAAACCATTTGTGAATCTCATAAATCTCCATGAATGGTTATTTTCTCTACAAAACCTACACCAAAATAATGTTAGGGTCTATAAATACCCCCATAGGATTGAATTTAAACAAACACTACATTAAATCTTCTGTTAAATGCTCTAAGATCGTGCTACTTCTGAGCTCCATGAACGAAAGAGGAGGTGGTCCTTCAATGGTAGTCGTCCTTCATGAAACAAACTCACATGGGTTTTTTATAACATCATCTGAAAGAGGAGAATCCTTTCACAAAGTTAAATGGAATTCTCACAATAGGGAATCGCCATCTAGATTTTAGGGTTTCACTAGACACATATCCTTCATGAACCCAACCCCATTGGAACCAAGACAATACCCTGAATAATGGAAATCTTGTTTCATTAAGAATACTCTTTTGAAAGACAACTGATCTTGGTGAATCGACAAAATATTTTAAATCACTACCTTCACACCCACTGGTCCATACCATGAGGCATATCCCCACTCGGGATTAGTGTCAATTTATAGTCCTGGGACTCCAACTAAGTACCTTTAATACCATCATTGACCCACATTACATATGGGGAGTTTCATCATGAAAGTTTCAGGATGGGTTGATGACCTTTTTGGTTTTTCATTATTTAGACCCAACATCCAACCAATTTAATACTATCAATCAAGATAATTCTCCACAATCCCTAAAATACCTTCATTCAACCTAATCCTCTAGGTCCCATTATCATTCAATGAGTTGGGATTCTCCTCTTTGAATCCTAGAGTAGCTTGAGTCTAAATAATAAACAATAAAATTGTAAAACCTCATCACCTAACTCCTATGCTAGGTTGAACTAGAGAGGTCTACTCTAATATAAGTCCCACACCATCCATTTCTAGGTATCAGATTCTCTTTATTCCTCCATACATGACTTTAATCTATATTTTACTTCTATTTCAAATTAGAGTTTGACTCTTATAGAAAACACAATATTACTTATGTGTCAAGCATAATATTCCCAGTAGTCTTTTCTACATGATGTTAAACTATAGTACACCATATATGAAAAACATATGATGCATACTATGAAAAACACGAGATGCATTATTAATCAAGAGTAAGATAAACCATTCCATGATCATGAGATGACCCACTTGGTCCTCATGACATGACTTTAAACTATAGTATACCCAAGATGATGAAAGTAGGATGCCTCCTATGAAAATCATGATATTTCTTATGTGTTAAGTACAATATGCCCCATGTAAGGATCATGATATGATCACCAAACAACTCCCATGGGAATCCTCCTCAATTATAAGTTCTATTCATGTTCTTTAACCAACCAATGAGTATAAATACCCTCTTAACCTGACATGAAGAAGATAGAATGTGCATCTCAATGCATAATCTCTACACACCAACTCCATTCACAAGATGGTGAACTATGTCCAACCCATTACCAAGAACATGGGATTCCCTCTTGACCTCACATGAGGATTATAGAATGGTAATCTCGATGTATAATCCCCACACACCATGTACTTTCACAAGAAATTTAATTATAACCTTACCCTGATCCATGAACATGGGATGCCCTTTTGACTGGACATAAGGAAGAAAGGATTGGAATATTCAATTCACAATCCCTAACCACATCATCACTTCTCAGATTAGTAGACGAAAATATTTAATGTAAAATCCCCAACCACATCATCACTTCTCCTAGCAGTTATCTGGAAGTGTTGGGAAAAAATCCCTCAAGGTAACTTTGTAGTTTTTTGGGGTTGATTGTTTTTATTAATAAATAATATTGACAATATCATTTATGGAGTTCTAGAAATATTGATGATGTGGAAAGTTGAAAAATATCCGAGATTATGAAAAGCCTTATGAATGGAAGATACCTTTGTAAAAGTTTTGTTTTTTGTGAAGGTGTGGAGTTTCAAGAAATATGGTTGAGCCTGAAGGAAAGATGGTTAGTTCCCTTATTATGAGATTATTTTTAAAAGGTATGAATATTCCTAAAAAAGAGTGGATAGTATTGAAAAAAGGCAGTGGTGATATTAAAATCATTGAAAAAGGGTGGAAATTTCTATAAATATGAATCTACCCACCACATTTTTTCATGAAAGTATTAATAATAATTTGAAGGATATGAATTCATGAATGTGGTTCATGAAGTATTTTTCTTGGATGAAGGTTTTCATAAGATAATTTGTTTCATGAAGAAGGGATTTTTCATGAAGGATGTCTAATCCTATTTAAAGTAGTGATCATCATGAAGGGTATCTAAGATTTTGGAAGGTAGTGATCACTACGAAGGTAGTGATCACTACGAAGGTAGTGAGAATCCAAAAAGTGGTTTTATTTACAAAAGTTATTGGTTTCAAGAACACAAAATGTTTTGTTAAGAATTGTGATGTTTTGTGAAGGTGGTAAAAGGTGTTTCTCTAAAAATTTAATCCTATGCAAATAAAAAGGGATTTCTTAAGAAATATATAGTAAAGTTATATTAATCAAGTGGATAAAATTAAAACATAATGATATACCAAATTTATTGTAAAACATATTTATTCATATTATAAAAACAAGATTCTTCTGGAGGAGAAGTGAGCACAGTTTGTTTTAGACTTCAGAGATATTTAAAATTCTGATAGGTTGCAAACAAAGAGGTATAATGAGTCCAATATAAACATTGTAATATAAATCCACATTAGTTGATTCGGTACATTAGCACATTGACATTTTATTCTCTTTAGGAATATCCCAGTACTAGTTAACCAAGTAAAATTTTTGTTTCTACAGCGTGATTTCATTTCAACTCATCCATTTCTATGGCAATGGGATAGAAGAGTGTTTTGTTTAAGAAAAAAATAACATCTTAATGGGAATTAGTTTTAATCTTTTATACCCTGATTCCCTCTCACACCCTCTGGGTAGTTAACCTAGTTGGTATAAAAATTGGTATCAAAGCAAAAGGTTAATTTCAATGATTCTCTTTTAGGGGTTTTAATGGAGGTTTTCACTCATAAAGTGATTCCAATATTCGATGGAAACAATTTTTAGTTGTGGAAGAATAAGATATCGCTCTAGATATTATATTTAGGAATAGATGAATTAACAACAGTGATTCATGGTGTTTGGGATAGTGCGTATATTAGTTCTCTTTTAGAAGATGACTAAAGGAATTGGATGCTGACACTAGTGGAATAAATTATTTTGAGGGATCCTTATCCACTGAAATTTGTATGAAGGTAATGTCTTATAATTAATCACATAATATTTGGAAAAATTCTATAAATACCTGCTATGGTTATTCAAAATTTATAGAGGGAAAATTACATGTTCTCTAGAACAAATATAAGGATCCGAGAATGCACTCTAATGAGTTTATAAATTCATTCTTTGATAAGACGAATTTAATTATGGAAGACATGTATGGTATCATATAAATTCTTGATGAAACAGAATTCTAAGCACATCTTGATATGACCTCTACCTCAACTAAATTAAAAAAATAATGTATGTTAAATATACAAAGGATCTAACATTGGATAGTTTGAATAGTAATCTTATCACATATCATATGAGAAATGATGATAATGATTATAGGGAAAAAATTACTAAGATTTAGAATTTAAGGCAATGAATAAGCTTACCACTGAAGATTTACAATAAGAAAAAGAGACAGATTACGTCATTTCATTCCTTTCCTCAAATCTACAAAGTTAAAAAGGAAAGTTCAATGGGAAACTTCCACTTTCATGCTTTCAATGTCAAAATTTTTGAAATATTTCAACAAGGTGTGACCAAGAAGTTTCTATATGATGATAATTATGAATTTTAATTTCCCATGAAGAATTATTTAGCCTATATAGAAGGTAAGAAATGTTGTATGAGTAATTTGTTTATAATTAATAAGCTTATTTCATAAAAAATGACAGTTCTAAAGAATCTTATGTTAAATAGATGAATAAATACAAGTATCATAGACATAATTCTATGGAGATGGTTGTATGTTTCTCTAATTCAGAGGAATAAAGCGAAAATAATGAATAAGAGTTGAAGTAATGGTAGATTTACAAGATGAATTAAAATCTTATATTAAGGATATAGATATTTAGAGAGAGAAAATGAAGAAATAAAACAATGTGGTTCATGATGAAAATCATTATATACGGATTTAGAAAGAAGAGTAGTCTGAGATGAAGGAATAAATTTAAATTCATAAGTCTTCCAGGATAAAAAAATCCAAATATGTCATTGATAACAAGCTCAATGTTTAAGAACAAAAAAGTTTAATCGGTGGTTCAATTAAATCTAAAAAAAGATCAAAGAAATTTACCTAAGAACTTGAAGAGGTCATTGTCGACCTACAAAGAAAATTAGAATATCAAGAGAGACTATTGACTCTTGGTATGACATCATAAAGTCAGATTACTCAGGTAATAGAAAAGATAGAATTGGATCCTATAGGTCCAAAAAATAGAATCAATAGTAATCATCAAATGACAAGGCTAGTATGGGGATTGATTTAAAATAGAAATCTACGGTGATTTACTTTAAACCACAAGCACACAATTTGAGGATGAAAATATATTTGGGTACAAATATAAATAGTAAGACTAATTCATCCCAATGAAGAATCATCCTTATCAAAATGTACATGAGTACACCTAATATTATGTGTTATTTCTATGGAATGTTGGGAAATTATAAAAATGTATATTCTAAAGAAAAATGGTATTCGAGGGAATAATAGCAGTAATGGAGTCCACAATGAGTTCAATATTACAAGAATTATTTTGATAGTCACTATTTTATATATAGAGATTTCAGACACACGAATATATATTTCTCATTAATGATGCATAAAAAGAGATTAAGTAGAACCAAGTGGATATAAGCAGTTTCTCAAAGAATCATCAAATTAGCTAAAAATGAAAATTCAATTTGTGGGTTTGTAAGATGAATTTGGTACATCATACTATGATGAAGTTCAAGAATATCAATCTAAATTAGGTATGTGGTCAATGATATAGATCAAAATAAAAATATTCGAGAAGGATGTTTCTACAGATATTTCCCTTAAAGCATCATATCATAATGGTGAATGGATCCTTGATAGTGAATTTACAACCCATATAATAGGAAATAAATTATTTTTACTTAAATAAAATATTTCAAGCAGTGTTTTATAAATTTTAAAATGAATAATGTCATAAGATTATTATGTTGGGAAAATCTGAATTTTGTGGAAGATATATGAAGCATGTTGATGCCTTGGTTTTTGAATGTCTTAGTCGTAACATTATAAGTGTTAGTAAATTGTGTGACTTGGGTCCTGCTATAAGATTTACCAAGAAGTTGTCTATTATAAAGAGAAAATGTGGTATAATATTTTTATATGGAAAGAGAATGAAAGGGAATCTCTACCTTTTATGTGGAGAAGAAGATATGTTATTTCTATCAAGGGAAGAAGAAAACATGTTGTGGAATAAATGGCTTGGCCATCTATTCCAACCTTCACTCAATGATTTGGTCAAATGTGATACAACTCAAGATCTCCCAAAGTTATCACCCGATCATACTCAAACATGTGATACTTTCCAAAAAGTTAATATTATCAGAATGGTATACAAGGAAAAAGTAACAAAAGTTAACCATAGTGATTGAATTGGTCCATGAAGTTGTTTGTGGACCTATCTCACCAAGAACCATTGATGAGAAAAAGTATTATTTTGTTTTCCATGATGATTTTAGAATTATGGAGTGATTATTTTTCATTTATCATAATTATAAAATGTTTAGTTGCATAAAACAATATTAGAGGGAATCTACAAGGATGCATGGATAGAGGATTATGATGTTTCATTATGATAATGGTACATAATTCAATAATAAAATCCATGTGGAATAATATCTTGAGAAACATGGGATAAGACAACATGTTTTAGTATTGAGATATCCTTAAAATGGAGTAGATGAGAGGAGAAATCATATCGTAAAAAACATGGATAGAATAAAGCTTATTGAAAATGACCTACCAAAGAAATTATAAAAGTAGTCTTGACATCAGTCTATAGATCCAACAGGTCTCTATTTTGTCTAGAGGATGAAAAGATTTCATATGATATGTGGTACAGAAAGAATCCAACATTGAAATACTTTATAAAATTTAAAATTAAGTATTTTATTCTCAATTAATAGAAACATGGGAAAATTTAATTCAATGTGGATGGGGGAATATTCATTGGACATTCATGAAAAATAAAATCATGTAAATTTGTTACAATATTCTTGGAAATGTTGTTAAAATAATTGGTGTTATTATAGTAGAGAATGAATAAAATATTCAAAATCATATTGAATAGTTCCTTGGTGACATTAGTGAGGAGGTAAGAAAAGAAGGGGGAGTGTAACTGAAAAATTATAATTTAAATGAAGTTATAGGTGATGAATATGAGGATGTAAAATTTAATATGCATGGAAGCTGGTGAGTCAAGATGAAATTGATAAGAAAAATATCATTGTTGATCAGGAAGTGCGCTTTTAAAAATAAAGAATAAATTATTTACAGAAGAAATCCTTCATATCTCATATAGAGCATAAGTTTTTTGAAGAATAAATAATTGATGAAAACTAAGTTCCATTTATGAATTAGGATCTTGAACAAATTGATAAGAATAGTAAATTGATGTTTGTTTTGGGAGGAGCAGATAAGATTTTCTATGGGACCAAATGTGTCTTTCAGGAAACAGTAAATGAATATTTCTTAGTAATTCATAAGAAATCATGAATAGTGTGAGAAGGATACTCCCAAATCTAGGTAATCAATGTCAATGAGAAATTTTCACCTCTTCAAGGATTGAGATTATTAATCTATTCTTTTCCATGGGAATGAAAATAAAATTCAATGTTTTCCAAGTAAATTTCAAGTAAATATTTTTAAATGGGATTCTCTAAGGGGAATTTTATATTGAGAATCCATATGGTTTTCTCATTCATGAAGATGATAATATATTTTTTCGGTGAAGGAAGGCACTATATGGGATGAATAAAGCACCAAGAGTGTGGTATTAAAGGCTTGATTAATTGTTTAATAAGCTTAGTTCTCTATATAGTAGATTTTATTACAATATCTTTGTCAAAAATGATAGTAATTAAAGGATGATGTTATGGGTTATTCCTATGACATAATTTTTGGTGGATCAGATGAATTATAGTGAGAACAATTCACCGAATTTATGTAAAGTGAGTTCGAAATGTTAATGATTAGTCAATTGACATTTTTTCCTTGGTTTAAAGGTGATACGTGAAAGGAATTTCACATTTATCTATCAATAAAAATATGGTAAGGAGGTTCTAAGATGATTTGGAATAGATAATTCCATGGATATGTCAACTTTTGTGGTTGCCCAGATGAAACAATCATGAGATGATGAAGGCTTAGTAGCTAATGTCATATTATATATGAAGATTATTGGATTTATATTATACTTAATAGAAACAAAACCCAATATTGTTTTTTTCACATGATAAGAAAAAGGGTATCAAATAAATTAAAAATAAATACCCTTATTATATTAAAAAAATAATATTTTGATATATCAAGGGAATGGTGTATTTCAATTTGTTTTACAACGACCAATATTAGAAAGATTTATTGGGTTATATAAATGCGTATGGGATAGGTTCAGTTGATGATAGAAAATAACCATTGGGTGATTCATTCTATCTTGACTAATTTTTTATTTCTTGGATATGAAAATAATAATAATTTCATTTCATTCATCACCATAGAAGATGAGAATATTGTGGTTATTGAATCTTGCAGGAAGTAATTGTGTATGAATTCGTATGTTGAAGATATGGGAGTTTAATTTAACTCTCTAATCGGGATCCCTTATGATTATATATTTTTTATAAATCATATAAAAAATATATTTAATCACTCATGAATGAAGAAGATTTAAATAAAGTATCATTTTATCAAGGAGAAGGTTGATCATGGGCTTGTGATGTTAGAGTATTTTCCTAAAAAACTATAGGTATTATATTTTCAAATGAATACCTTACCCAATGAATCATTTGAATTTCATCAACTGGTTCTTGTAGTTCAATCGACTCCCCTCACATGAGAAAGTGTGGATATAGTACCCCCTCTTCCCCAGGTATGGAGTTCTTTCCATTATGTGATTGTTATTTTTTTAAATATTGAAACCACAAAGGAATATAATATACATTCATTGAAAAAGAGGAGGAAAATATAATGATCAAGATAGGGTGAGAAGATAATAAGGGGAGTAGAAATTCAGGGGGTTTTAAATATGATGATTCTAAATATGATTGATGAATTATTATATATCACAACAGGTTGGGTTCTTGATGAATGTAGTTTGTTGTTTTGGGAATAAAGTGATTCATGTATGAACTTTTCATGTTAATATTGACTCTCTCACATATATGTGTCAACGTTGTGATGAGGATCTTACCATGAGGTAGATCTTATGGGTTGTGTATTTTGTTGAACGGTTTGTCCTAAACTAAAAATAATGTGTGCTTAAAAATAAACTACCCAACTCTATCAATATAGGACCTATAGATTAATGGGTCATCCCATGGGCTTAAAAATAATATATTGTAATATTTTTTTATTGGTGAAAAATGATGAAGAATGGTGATAAAGAATAAATGTTTGATATTGGAAGAAAATATTTATTTTTTTATTAATAGAAATAACTATAACAAAAAAACAACCCTTACGATTTTTTATCTTAATAGTTTATGTATGGTTTTTGTAGCGATACTGTAGTAGTCGAGATACTGTTGCAACGACGGCACTATATAGGCGGCAGGGGTACTGGAGCGGTGCGGGGGGGGGGCACTGTAGCAGCGGCGGGCACTATAGCAGTGTGGGTACTGTAGGAGTACTATTCATAGAATGGGATTTGGGCAAAAAAATGGGCCCACGGCCTATGTAATGGGATAAATGCCCACTGGGCCTTTGGGCTATGTAATGGGTCTCCCTCTACCCAGTTAAAGAGGTCTTTTATTTGTTTCAATAATAAAAATGAGGCTTCGGCCCCATCCTTTTAAAAATAAAATTTAAAAATGAACTATTTTTTTCAACACTCGTATTAATTTTTTTTATTACATTATTTTATTTTATTTTTTCAATCTTAACTTTTTTGTACCATACTTATAATCAAAGACCGAAAAAGACTCGCGGACAACCGTTGGGCTAGCCCATGTGGGTTACGGGTTTCAAAGGTTAGATAAAATGTAGTTTGATGTTTTCCAGGCCTAAATAGTCCAATCCCCAATCCATATATATCAACATACTATCGGATCGTCCTATAGACTTGAGGGTTTTTTAATATATGTACTCACATAGAGCATGGTCATATGGGATTAGAGTGTGTGTTTGGAAAATATTTGATCACTATCTGGAATCACAAGAAACAATTTTTGGTATAACATGGAAGAAGAGTTATCAAAAAACCCAATATGGGATATCATTGGTGAAAAATCCTTTAAGATAACTTTGTACTAATTTTGGGATGATTGTGTGTGTTGAAAAAGAGGATTGAAAAGATCAGTTGTGGAGTTCCAATGTGATTAATAAAAAGGCATGTTTTAAAATATCCAACACAGAGGAATGGATTATCTATAAGTGGTAAATAAAATTCCATGTTTAAGGTGTTTTCAGTACCTAGGGTTTTCAAAATATTTATGGTCCAAAATTTTTAGGATGACTCAAGCTTCATGAATGATGGATTTCCAAAGATTCCTCATAATAATTTAGAAAATGATTGGAATTTTCAATGGTTTGGTGCTTTATGAAGGTCTGGTACTTTGTGAAATTTTAGTTTTTCATTAAGGTGTGGATGTTCACAAATTATGGATAAGTGTGAAGGAAATTTGGTAATTTTCATAATTATGAAAATCATTGTGAATGATGGGATCTTCATGAATAAGAATTTAAGGCTTCGCCAAAATATGGTGGTGAGGGTAAAAAAATATTAAGAGGAAATGTCTAAAAATAGGCTTCTACCACCATTAATTTTAGAAAGTATTCCTTAATGGAAATCTAAAGGATATAAATTTGTGATTCTCGTTAAAGGAGTATTTTTCTTGCATAATGGTTTTCATAAGGGTATCTTTTTATCATAAAGGAAGTTTCACATAGGATATGAAAGCTCTGTAAAATTAGTGAGCATCATGAAGAAAATCTATGCTTTTGAGAAGTAGTGATCATCATGAATGTTGTGGTCATTGAAAAAGTTTTGAACTTCATGAAAGTTGTGGGGTTCATGAAAATAGAATTCTTTTTTGTAGAAATGTGAATTCTCACAAATTTGGAAAAAATGTGTTTTCATAAAAGTAAATCTTATTCAAAATAAAAATAATTACCTACTAAATCTATTGTAAATTGGTACTAATCACGTGCATAAAATTTGAACTTAATTATGTACCAAATATGGTGTAAAATATATTGACTCATGTGATCAATAGAATAATCTTATGAAGTATTAGTTAGCTCACTTTAGTTGAGAGATCAATGGGATTTAAAATTTTGATTAGTTGTAAACTATGAGGGATAGAGATCCCCTTCAAAACATTTTTACAGTAGTGAGATTTAGTGAGTTTGGTAAATAGTAACATTTCATTTGTATGCTCCTTGTATATAACCTAGTACTCGATCCTTCTTAATTTAAAATTTGGATCTGCCTCTAGAATCCATTAGAAATGTGACTCGATCCATCTTAATAGGATGTTCTAATTTGTCTCCACGGGATGTTAATCATGTGTCTTGATATGTCTCAACAGGACATTATGATTTGTATAAACAAGTTGTTAAGACAATGAATCAATACATATCAATAGGATGTTCTAATCCATCTCCACAGGACATTAATCTAGTGACTCATTATTTCTTAATAGAACATTCTGATATATCCATACAAGATGTTAATCCTATGGATATCATTTCCCCGTAGGGCCTTAAACATATGCCCAACCTATACCCACAAAACACCAACTATGTTCCAATATCAATAAGACATAAAACTTTCATTAGATATAGAATCATTACCCTTTTAAATAAACATATTATCCTTGAGGTAAAAATCCTAGGAATATTTGTGCCCTTATGTCAATTACCTCCTGGAAGACACATGATGACTTATGTTCCATGCCAAAGATTCCCCATGTAATATCAATATTACTTCAAAAAGATTATACATTAGGTTAACAACACAAAAAATGACCACAGATTCCTAGAAACATCCAAAATTTCTATTTACTCCGACCAAAGAATGTTTCCTTATTGCGATAGAAGTAGTGTAATTAACCAGTGTCCACAATTGGATCACATCAGAAATAAGTATTGTAATGACCCAATGTTTTATAAATGGAAATTTCTTTCTTATAATTATGTCATATAATCACATTAAATCACAACACAATGAACTGCTAAGCACTCTGTGACCTTTAAAAATAATATTTTCACTTCGGTTTTCTAAATTTTGAAAATCTGACATACACAGTTGCGATCAGTAAGTTATTTGGAGTCCAATAAGACAAAATTAATGTTTTGTGAATAGTAACTAACTCTTATGAATATTAATTTTATTCATATGAATATTAATATTACCCTGATTAATAGTAAATCATCTAAAAGAATAGTAACCTCACCCATGAATGTATAAATAAAATTTAGGCATCTTACAAGTGACAATATTACCATAGTAAAAGTATTGGTTTTTTTGTAAGTAATAAATAATTAATAAAAATTAATAAATTTATTTAAAAGAAAATGTATTTTCCAAAAATGTGTTCATAAATTATCAATTTTATGTCTTCTGGTTTTTTTGATAATTTTTTAAGACCTTATGTAACTTTTGAAAACATTATAAAATCTGTTATTGTTTTAAAATCTATATTTTTCAAGGAAATTATTATTTTAATTAAAAATTAAATTAATTATACTTATAAAATTATTTTTTTAAAATTTATTTCATGTTTGGATTCAACATGTTGACAAATATTTAGGGTGAATTTTTAATATTTTTCTAAAATAAATGAATTTTTTATGAATAGTAAAATACAACAATTCAAAAATATATGT
The DNA here is from genome assembly GCA_963277665.1 of Viscum album. Lineage (NCBI taxonomy): Eukaryota > Viridiplantae > Streptophyta > Magnoliopsida > Santalales > Viscaceae > Viscum > Viscum album. The sequence goes on from OY728143.1 coordinate 34,911,405, forward strand.
TAAATCTGAATTTTTGCATAATGCCTGAGTCATGGATGATGTTAATGGCCATTGGTTCGATCTCACTTGAAAATATTACAATTTTGGACATAGTAATTATTGCTTTTTCTTTCTTATAGAAAAATAATAAACTAATGATTAAAATATTATGAAACCCCTCCTCCCTCCACTACAAAAACCACACACACACCCCTCTTCGATCCACTCCTCTAAAGCATTGTTTATTGACTATATGCTACCCAAATCTCTCCCCAAGATCCTCCCCCATGTCCAACAGCCTTTATTATCTTCAAAAGACCAAATACTCACCCCTTAAGATGCCCTCAAAGAAATATGTATTCAAGAGGTAATTTCCTCTTTTCAATTCTTTAATTGTTTTTTCAAGTTCATTTGGTTTCTTTTCTATCATTAACTATACTCATCAAAATTTTATGCCAAATATAGTACCTTACATGAACTGTAATTTTGTCATGATAAATGAATAAGTTATTATCATCTCTCCTTTACTCTTCTTTTATACTAGAAGTAAAGATGACATCTGAGATTTGTTAGTTTACCACATTTAAGGATGATAGGTATTAAATTTCTATTACCATCTTCAATTAAGCCCATGAATTTTTTTTAATAATTTATCTGAACTATTAAATATTTATTTTATCTTATGTGTTATTCTAGAATCCTTTTTCATACATGATGTAATGTAATAATTTAAAACAAGTTAATTATGATCAAAATCACCAAATTAATTCAGGTGTTTATCATTAAAGATTTATATAATGATTAAACACCACTCTGTGTAACCAAATTAAATATACATCCATGTAACCTTATGGATTTACAATAATAAAATCTAACTCCAATTCTATAAAACCATCCCCATTTTACATTATTCTTCATTCAGGAAAATAGGTGAACTCATCATTAAAACCAAGGACGCAAACGAGCCTAAACAATAAAATTGAACCTCATAGCCAATCAAAATGGTTACAAATGAACAGAAAATGTTTATAATAAATATTTTACATATATAATAGGTTATTGAATTATTAATTTATTAACCTAATTTTATTTTTCATGTCATTAATATCAAGTGGAAAACACCAATCAGGTTTACGGTATTGGATTCTCTCTATTTCACTTTTATTCAAGAATGTCTTCCATTTTTTCCCATTTATGTGTGATCCCTAATTATAGGGTATGATTTCTCACCTCCTACATACTTTAATTATTATTTATAAGTGATGAGAATCTTTTTATCTCTCATTAATCCCTCTTAATTACACCTGGTACTATTTTGATAATCCGTAAGGAATTCTACCCGAAACCTCCATTATTCCTTCAGGTTACTCTAACATTCTGTTTACCCAAAATGATGTTATCTGTTATTTTTATGTTAATATTATAAATTTTGTATACATTTATCAAATTAATTTATCAATCCCCTTTAATCATTAACTTTAATAGATATATATTTTTTTAAGTGATTCTCTCATCAACACTTCCTCATAAGCAAACATGTTTTGAGGGAACTTCCTGAATTCTTACATTATTTAAACTGAACATTATCTTCTCTTTTAAAAAAATATTTTCTTTATTAAATTTATCTAATTTATTATTAAAACCATATTTTTCCCTTCTGGTTTTATATAAATTATTTTCCACTTTTATATTTTATAAGCACTATAGTATTTTCCTTAAAACCACATAAAAATGTTTTAATGCTAATATTTCTTAAAAACATTTCTTTTTTCACTTATAATTGACATCACTTAAAATGATACATTCCAATTTTTCCTTATGAATTTACATTTATATTTTAGTTTCTTTCCTTCTGGGACACTTTTATTGTACCCCCATTTGGTATACTTTATGACATGATTAAGGTACCCAATTCTTTCCATGGGTAACCCTTATATTTATTTAAGATTGATTATGTATAACTAGTTATGTGGAAAAGATATTCCTACAAAGTTAATAATAGTGCACCCAGATAGAACTCCAATTCATTGGGTAATGTTGAGTCTCATGTGAAGTTATGTGCGACGGTCTTGGCGGTTAGCCTTGGCTTTTCCTACATTATGTGAAGGTCTTGGTGGTTAGGCCTGGCTTGTGATACCATATGCAACAGCCTTGGAGGTTAGCCTTAAATAATGTTAAATTCATGTTTATGTTTCTCCAACAGAATTTTGAATCCATTTTTATATTATTCTATTTTTATATGTTATGATTCCATATGAGACATGCCTTTTTAAACCTTCATGTTGTACCTTCTATCCCATGTGCTAATGCTCTGTTCTTATGGTTATTCCCTTACTGGGATATTTTTCTCATCCCTTAGTTCATATGTACCCCTGGGTACCTTGTGCATATGTGTGAGCACAATGGAAGTTTGATGCTCAATTTTAAGATTAAATAAAAAATGTTTTATTTAGTTCTATGTTTTTAGTTTTATCTACCTAGTCTTCTAAGACGCTAGACTTTACATTCCTTGGCATGTACTCAGATGTATAATTATGTTTATAATCATGTAATGTTATATGTAAAATGCTAGGATCGCTATAGTTGGTATCAAAGAATGTTTTAGTTATTTTTAAATATTAGGAAGAGAGCACTTTAGAAAGAACCTTAAAGATGAGACTTAGTATAAGAAAACACCCCTAAATTTTGGAGTATCTATTAAGTGGTTTATAATAAAAATACATCCATGTATGGATACAAACTGGTAGAGGTGGGTCTTCCACAGATGTATCTAGGGGTAAAACCCAAAAACACCGCTATGGGCTAGATTCGAACGGGAACTGGTGCACGAAAATGGGCCTTGATTAAATCTTGGTCTGACACTCCTGGGAGATATGCTTTGGTAAATTCATGAGCATGGTACAAACCATTATTAAGGGAATTAAAAAAATTACATAAGAATATAAGTTAAGAAATATATCAAGGATATCCTAGAATGAAACATAGGGAATCACATGTTTGGATATACTTATCCTTAACAATTTTATCCTATTATGTTCCAGTTTTCCTGTTTATTCTAAATAGCTTATTATTCAAGCCCTCTAATTGTATGTTCCTTTTCTTAGTTAATGGTAGAAAATATAAGAACACGTTCCAATAGTCAATGTGATAGGGAATGTGAACATTTAAAGAAAATTTTTTCTAATATGGTGGGAACAACTTCTCAAAACATCATGACAGTACTTTCTCAAGTATCTCAACTTGTGAATAATAACTTCAATCATGTGTAACATCATCCTCTTCCACGGAAAGAGAAAGTTGTCTTTGAATCCTTCATGCAGAAAAATCTTACCATGTTTAGTGGATCTTTCGATCCCCTCCTCACAGTATAGTGGATTAACTCCATTTTAAAGATATTTTCTATTCACCAGTGCTCAAAAAGAGAGAAATTCATTCTGTAGGTTTATCATTTTGATGGGGAATATTATTGGTGGTAGAAACTTATCAATAATACAAAGCCTTAGGAGGAAGTTGATTCCATGGAATGGGAGGAATTAATGAAAATTTTATTCAATAAATATTTTCCATGAACCCTCCATATGAAGATGGAAAGAGAGTTTCTTATACTCAAGGAAAAGGAAGATGAGTCCATTGAGGATTATAAAGGAAACTTCATAGAGATTTCAAGGTACACCTCTGGATATGTCTTGAACACCAAAATAAATGTGGATCACTTCTTTAGTGGACTAAAGTTGTGTCTATGAAAAGCATAGGTGATTAGAGACATCAAGAGCTAAGAAGAGATTATCTGTTGTAACCTTAAGGTCAAAATGGAGATCGGAGACTCTCAGTGGTATCATGGGCCCAACAACAAAAAGAAGAAAATGGAATCAAATTTGAGATTTTCCCCAAATAAATTCCATGATGGAAAGAAGACCGACTATCCCACGTGTAAAAATTATGGAAATAACCATCTTGGGAACTATATAAAGGGAACCAGGAATTGCTTCAAATTTGGAAAGTTAGGACATCTGGATAGAAACTATAGAAGAGATACAAAAAATCCCATTAATGTGGACGAAGAAAGTTTTGTTCGGATCAACACTCAAACTATAGTTTATTGTTACAACTTCAAGTAGTATGGGAATTATGTGAACAATTTCCCAAAGATGAGGGTTGTCTGAGCCAATCAACAACAACCTCCAAGGAAACAATAAAGGTTTTATACTATCACTACTACTGATGTTGATCTAGACAATGATGTGGTTATAGGTATGCTATTTATTCATTCAATAATATAGAATGTACTATTTTATTCTGGTTCTATACATTATTTTATATCTTGTAAGTTTAGTAGAACTATTCAAACACCACCTCAAAATTTGGAGGATAATTTATCTATGAGAATAGTGAATGGGGAAATTATTTCATCCATGGTTTATAACTCCTCCCTGGTAAACATTTGTAGATTGAACCTCCAAAAAAATCTCATCACACTTCCTTTAGTGGAGTTTGATGCTACCATGGGCATGGATTAGTTGTCCTTTTACAAATACAACATCAATTGTCAGGAAATTGAGATCACTCTTGACATCTCGAAGCATTCTTAAATTAATTACAAGTGTAAAGAGTAAGATGAGTCTCCTTTAGAATCATTCTCTCAAGTGTGGATATTAATTCCTTATGAGTAAGCATGTCTATCTCAAATTATTGATACAAAGGAGACATTCTTCCTTGAAGATATTCCCATCATGAGAGATTACACTGATGTATTCCCTGAAGAGTTGTCTGGTCTTCCTCCTAATCGAGAGGTGGAGTTATCAATTGAACATATTCTTGGATATCCACCTATATCAAAGAAACCATATATAACAGACACCATAGAGTTCAAAGAGATGAAGAAGTAGTGTAGAGACCCAAAGCCTGACGTACATGGACATTACATTACTTTTGCAGAATACTTAGTACATAACAAAAACACACACACAAGGATCGTAATAGTTTAGTGTCTTTGGAAACTCGGAACGTAATCTTCTAATCGTGGTGAAAGATCTTCAATATCTCCCATAAAGATCTTCCCTTTTTTTCTTACCTAAAACCTTTCTTTATATCTTGGGGAAAAGAAAACATAAAAGGGTGAGCTCAAATGCTCAGTAAGGGTAAGCAAAAGAAAAATCAATCACATCATATTCATAAGAACATAACTTTTGGAAATCTTAAACTGCAAAAGAGAGCATAATTTCATATCATGGGATAAATCATAGTAGTGAAATGAAATCCCAATAAGCATAACATAAAACATGAAACCTTGTGGCATACACACATAATCATAGAGAATCATTTCTTGTTAGTCAAGACACATTGCCAAGACTATCTTAGTGGACAAAGTCCCTTTCTGAATCGAGTAACCCTCGTTTCAGTCCTGTTTCACTGAACCAGTATAACCTACCATTTCAGCCATGTCTATCTCATTAGATATAAAATCTTTACCCAATGCATTGGAGGGAGATATAGGTCCCACCCATCTCATAATGATACCATTCTTATGTGTGCCACAAAATCATAAATCATACATCATTGCATAAGCCATGTAACAAAAATGGGAATCTCATACATCATGACATCATAAAACAATTCAAATAGGTTAAAGGAATTCATAAAAAAAATCCATCACAACATAATCAAATCCATGTAATAATAGGGATAGAAACATAACCATTTATTATCTTAGATGGAAAATAATTTTGATAAAACACTTGAACTCCATTCTTAGGAAAATATCCTTTCTTCTTCAAAAACACTTTTCTTTTCTTAACATATCATACAATTATAAACTAAAAGAAGTTGGTCAAAAATAAACTTGAAAACTTGAAAAGGAAGATTCTTGGAAATAATGTTTTAAAAATCCATTCATGCCGTATAAGTTAAAAAAACATTCTTCGTACTTTTGTCGGAAAAGTCAAAAAGTACCTCGTACAAAAAACGACAAAAGATTCCTTTCATATATTTTAATAAAAACTCACTGAAGGGTAAAATTGAATTTTAAAAAAAATTGTAAGTGGATGGAAATAATATTACATATTGAGGAAACATGGATGTGGATGATAAAATACACCCCAGTAAATTTCAAAGTATAAACAATCTTAGATAAAAATGAGATTGTGATATTTCCCTTACCTTAGGTCTGACTTGCTTTGTAAGTGTCCCAACCTCCTGTATAATGATTTAAATCATGTTATTGACTTATTAAATAATCATATTCATTTTTATTATATCATATATGGTCCACTTATGACTTTATATTACCCGTTCTTTTGTAAATTCATGTTAAAGTAGCGTTTTGGGTAAAATCGTCTCATTTGTCGTTCGTGTTTTTAACTTGTAATTATCCATATAATTACTTAGATCATGATTACTTAATTCCAGAATATAAAACATGATTTATATATATATATTCAGAATATACATATATAATAAATCAGTAAATGGAAAGAAATACATCGTTCATGGAGACGGTAGTCCGTACGTACGCATGAACGCTGTTTTCGTTTTCTTATTGAATTGAATGGAATTAAGTAGATGACGTACATATAAATATAAATAATTCCAGTATAATTATTATGTCATATATTTCATTAGTAATTATTATATATACTTTATAATCATTCATGAATGGTTAATTATTGAGAATGAATCTCATCGCGTCGTGGAGACGGTAGTCCGTACGTACGCACGAGCGATGATATCGTTCCCATAGTCATGGAATTGTGTTGAAGTGTATGTATAATATTTCAGTATCAATATCACTTTATAATAATCATATATAGTTACTCATTAAACCATTATACCCATCCAATTAAGGTGGTGGCGGAAAATAGATTACACCACGGCGTGGAGACGGTATTCCGTACGTACGCACGTGCGGTGATTTCCTTTTTTCGTAGGATGGATAGAAGGTTAATTAGAGTTGTTTAATATTTATAATAACATATCAGTATGTAAGTAATACTGATGTTATTACTTTATCATGAAACAACTAAAGAAGAAGAAGTTGAAGAAGAAAGAAATTGAAAAGATCGGTAATGGACATTACCTCTTCTTTGAAATGCCTCTTTGAATCCTCCACTTAGGGAACTAAGATTGGTTTTTTAAGAAGACCAGGACCTCTAGGATTATGCTAGGAAAGTGGAGAATGGATTTTTTCAGGGGTTGGCCGAGCTTGAGTGCTCAAATTGGTGTGAGGAGGAGGGGTAGGAGGTGCCCTTTTATAAGGGAGGAGAGGGGCACCTTAGGAATTCTTAAAAATATTAATTTATAATAAATCTAAACCCACTTAAAAACCTCCCAAAATGACTCATATTCGAAGATTAGATGAGATAGGGTTGTAATCTCATCAACCAATCAAATTTAGACATGTTTGGATCTTATTTTAAACCTTATCATTTTGATTTATCCTTATATAATCTATTTAAGTTTATTTGTGGTAATAACATTCTAAATTTTAAATTATAACAAATAATTACTTATTTGTTGTGAATTGTCCATAATTGGATACTTAATAACATTTTAGATCATATAAATTTAAATTTATAATTTTTAAATATTTTTGTGATTTTTAAACTATTTTATAATATGTTATTTTTATAAAATAACAATAGTGTCAATGTGGACACTATTCATTTATTTGAATTTAAATAAAATAAATACAGAAGATATGTTCGAAATAAAAGCTTTAATAGATTTATAAAATGTCATATGTATCTATAAAATTAGTGGAGCACATTAAATAGGTCATATAATATTTATTTTATTATTTGTAAAACCATTTATTTGGTTTATCTCTTAATAAAATAAATACTACCACATTTTTGTATAATTATTTCATATACTTATTTGTTGCCTAAAAATTAAAAATAAAATCCTATGATGAAAATAAATCTATTACCTTTCACAATAATACTTTTACTCGAATTTATCATCTTAAAATCACAATATCTAGATTGTTATATTTATTAAATTATGAAGGTGACAACTTTGGAATCATTTAAAATAAAATAATATAAGTGTCATAATTGCTTTTATAAGGCTCCAAATGGTCATATATTCGACCATGGGATGCTTATGGTTTACATTTACCTGGCCAATCAGTTTTTGTTAGGGTTTTGTGCATTTTATGGTCACTATTTGTTTAATAAAAACTATATTCTTGATTTTTCACTAGATAAACAATTTTTGCATCACTATTGTGTCATAATTAATGATAATTATTTAATCCCTAAAAATTATAAATAAATTTATATGATGTAGATAATTTAATTATCTTTCTGGACACTATTCATGTTCGATGTTTCATGAAGTTTATCAATAAATTAAAATTAATATACTTATAAGATTTAAGAGAGTGACATGTTGTCACTTTCTTTGGTTTTAATAATAATTAAGTTATTTTCATGGGAAAAAGTCCATTAAATGATTCTAATCCGACCCTTAGGTGATATGGGTCGACTTTTAGTCATCCAATAGGATTTTGGCATGTGTTAGGGTAATTTTATAATATTATATTTACCCTTAATTACCCGATTTACCTTTAACTATGGTAAATAAAATTTACCGTAGTTACTATTCATAATTCCCAAAAATAAAAAGTAACCTATTAACATAATTTGGACCCACTGATTCCAAATATGGAATACATTTTTTAAAATTCAATACACCGAAGTTGCAGAAATTAAATTAAAATTAATCCCGTTGTCGAATAAAAACGGGTTTTTGTTTAAAACATTGCAAAAGATTGAATTGATTTAACCCACGAATTCAAGGTAAAATCAATGCTAATGACATTCATTATATTAAATGGTAAAAATATATTCTATTTACACTTTAAAGCATTCAATATTATAATTAAACCACATAAGATATTATGATGAAAAAAGTTGTTTTTAATTAAAATATAGCGTGTTTTTACTATTCATTAAAATATGAAAGTTATCGGGAAAATATCAAAACGTTATCTAATGTAAATTTTTACATCCTGATTTAAAAGAAGAATTTTATTTTGTCAAATTGAACATATAAACATGTCAAAAACTAGATTTAAAGTGGGTGCGCCATCAAAAGGCGGCAAAACTGCATTTTTTGAAAAATACTTATTTTACCTGAAAAATTTATTTTGTTCTTATACCATGTTCTAGAAAATGTGTAAGATGAATAATAATGTTATAAAATTCAAAATTTAGTTAATACTATTCATAACGGCTAGTTCATTACAATATTATAATAATATATCATTGTTTATTAAAACCCGGTTTTGCTTACAACACACGCTATCGAGGAAGGTCGCGATTGCGTGTAATACAAGCCAAGTCAGGGTTGCGTGTTGTGAAAGAATCCTTCATTGTTTTGTATAACAGAATCCAACCATATTTCATTTATACATTAAATATATATATATATATATACTCAATGTTGCGTAGAATAACTATTATCAAAATTGTGTGTAACACGGTCCAAGAATAGTGTTGCGTATACTGCAAGCTAATACGGTGTTGCGTATAGCGCAAGATAATCTTGGTGTAGAATACAACACAAGACATTAATGAAATTAAAAGAATATTTTTCATAAAATCTCGGGGTGTTACATTCTACCCCCCTTAAAATGAATTTCTCCCTCGAAATTCGTCGGGGTTATAAATGGTTTACTATTTGAAAGTTTCTTTGATAGAAACCCACATCGTAAAAAGGAATACCAAAACTTATCTTTAAAAACTAAAGTATATAACGTCATGGTTACCCAAGTTAACTAATCACTGGGTATCCACATAGGAGAACATAGGTAAAAATATGGACATGGAAGAGAAATCTAACCGTCATGTTCTGATGGAGAGTGTTAGAGAACATGGCTATGGAAAAGCTAGCAATCACAAAGCCATAAATTTGTGATGATCTAAGGTACCATCTGATTCATCAGATATAAGAGCACTAAGACAACATTTTTGGTTTTCAAGATCATTTCCCTAAAGTTGATGAAATTGGAATTAGAAGAAATACTTTCGTGATTTTGGTATAGTCTCACCGTTTGTCGTTCTTTGGACAATTTCCACTTCATCGCTTAATGAAATGAAGTTGAATTTGTCATTCGTGATGTGTTAGCAGATCATGTGGTAGAATGATGGGTCATTCCATCTGTCTCAAACAAAAGGTTAGAAAAGTTATCAAAAAATACATAAGTCCATCTATAGTGATATTAATCATATATGGTTCCTAAAATGAACTTATACTTCACATATCATACTGCTTAATATAATAAAACTAGTTTTCTTCTAAACAGGGACTTCCTGTAGGCCAGTGGTAGGCGATAAAGGCCAGTCGCACTTCGGTTGTGGGTTTTATTCCTACAGCCATGTCCGACGCGATGGGATGTCGCCCGTCCTGCAGGTTGTCCTTTTTCAAAAACTACATTACTATAACATCCCATCAATAATATCGAATAAAAAAAACTTCTATCCTTAAACAATACTCACTTATGTCCAACATAATCCATTCCAATCTTTAGCCTTATCCATAATACTGCAGTCCACTCTCATAACATAGTGAAAATGATTACCAGAGATTTAACACCATCGTCGATCCCCATATATCATAAGATATGTCTTGTTGGTCACATTCCAAACATTCAAAGGCCTTAATCAAGTATTTTCTTGAATACCCATTGAACCTTATTGAAAACATGAGTGCTGTTAAAAGTTAACTCTTTCCACATACCAAAATTCTCAAAATTCTATATACTCAAACCATGATATAACCTTCTCCTTATATTAGTCATGAGCTCATGAATAATATCAATCATTTAATTTTCTCCTTATCCCTTCATTATGCGCATATCATCTACATTCCCAAAATATCTGAAAAACCTTTCATGGATACTGGTATCATTAATCATACACTTTCAAAACTCAAGGAAAGACAACAGTGTAACAATCCATAGATATCTCTTTATTCCATAGTAGCATGAGATTACTTATACAACATTACACATGATAAACATGTAATCATTCCACTACATTCTTAAACCAGTGACCGAGCTTCAACAATTCTTTCATCTCACATATCATTTGTAGTCTCTTCATCATCATCCACATAAATACTACCCATACGACCATACTGATTATCTTCATGAGACTTTCCCTTAGGGCATTGGTTTTCATAATGCCCATACATTCCACATTTAAAACATTTAACCATTGTTGATGTCGTAGCAATACCATTATCCTCATCCCTGGTGTTAACTGAACCTTTTCCTTTGCACTTACTGGCTTTGTGTCCTTCTTTTCCACACCCAAATCATCTTCTAGTTCCTTTGAAACATTCTCCTTGATGCCTCTTCCCACATGATTTACATAGGGGAAATTGAACTTTCATTCCTCTATGATCATCATGAAACTCCATATTTCTCTTATTAGACGAGTCAGGAGACTTACCAAATTTTACTTTATTGATCATATTATGAGATTGCTGATTCGGCATAAAAATGATGTTTGGACTTCCAAATCCCATTTCATTTGGTTGCTCATGAAGAATATCATTCCATTGTCCATCATATCCTCCATTATCGTGAATCATCTTGTTTCCAGCCACATTCTAAAACCCAAAAAGAGTAGTGTGAGAGGCAAAAATCATAATAAAGGGGGATTAACATCAATATCTAACAACTTTGGTCTAATCTAATATCGTTACCATAGTTCTAGGACTATATCCTATACGTATACTTATCCTTAGGGACATCCCTAGACATACCTTAGAAATATCTCTAGGGATCTCACTAACGTTTTTGCATCCAAGTTTCCAAAGGTTGACTAAACCTTTCATCTGATACCAACTGTAGAGACCCGAAGCCTGACGTACATGGACATTACAATACTTTTGCGGAATACTTAGTACATAACAAAAACACACACACAAGGATCGTAATAGTTTAGTGTCTTTGGAAACTCGGAACTTAATCTTCTAATCGTGGTGAAAGATCTTCAATATCTCCCATAAAGATCTTCCCTTTTTTTTCTTACCTAAAACCTTTCTTTATATCCTGGGGAAAAGAAAACATAAAAGGGTGAGCTCAAATTCTCAGTAAGGGTAAGCAAAAGAAAAATCAATCACATCATATTCATAAGAACATAACTTTTGGAAATCTTAACCTGCAAAAGAGAGCATAATTTCATATCATGGGATAAATCATAGTAGTGAAATGAAATCCCAATAAGCATAACATAAAACATGAAACTTTGTGGCATACACACATAATCATAGAGAATCATTTCTTGTTAGTCAAGACTCATTGCCAAGACTATCTTAGTGGACAAAGTCCCTTTCTGAATCGAGTAACCCTCGTTTCAGTCTTGTTTCACTGAACCGGTATAACCTACCATTTCAGCCATGTCTATCTCATGAGATATAAAATCTTTACCCAATGAATTGGAGGGAGATATAGGTCCCACCCATCTCATAATGATACCATTCTTATGTGTTCCACAAAATCATAAATCATACATCATTGCATAAGCCATGTAACAAAAATGAGAATCTCAAACATCATGACATCATAAAACAATTCATATAGGATAAAGGAATTCATAAAAATATTTCCATCACAACATAATCAAATCCATTTAATAATAGGGATAGAAACAGAACCCTTTATTATCTTAGATGGAAAATAATTTTGATAAAACACTTGAACTCCATTCTTGAGGAAAATATCCTTTCTTCTTCAAAAACACTTTTCTTTTCTTAATATGTCATACAATTATAAACTAAAAGAAGTTGATCAAAAATAAACTTGAAAACTTGTAAAGGAAGATTCTTTGAAATAATGTTTTAAAAATCCATTCATGCCGTATAAGATAAAAAAACATTCTTCGTACTTTTGTCGGAAAAGTCAAAAAGTACCTCGTACAAAAAACGACAAAAGATTCCTTTCATATCTTTTAATAAAAACTCACTGATGGGTAAAATTGAATTTTAAAAAAAATTGTAAGTGGATGGAAATAATATTACATATTGAGGAAACATGGATGTGGATGATAAAATACACCCCAGTAAATTTCCAAGTATAAACAATCTCGGATAAAAATGAGATTGTGATATTTCCCTTACCTTAGGTCTGACTTGCTTTGTAAGTGTCCCAACCTCCTGTATAATGATTTAAATCATGTTATTGACTTATTCAATAATCATATTCATTGTTATTATATCATATATGGTCCACTTATGACTTTATATTACCCGTTCTTTTGTAAATTCATGTTAAAGTGGCGTTTTGGGTAAAATCACCTCATTTGTCGTTCGTGTTTTTAACTTGTAATTATTCATATGATTACTTAGATCATGATTACTTAATTCCATAATATAAAACATGATTGATATATATATATTCAGAATATACATATATAATAAATCAGTAAATGGAAAGAAATACACCGTTCATGGAGACGGTAGTCCGTACGTACGCATGAACGCTGTTTTCGTTTCCTTATTGAATTGAATGGAATTAAGTAGATGACGTACATATAAATATAAATAATTCCAGTATAATTATTATGTCATATATTTCATTAGTACTTATTATATATACTTTATAATCATTCATGAATGGTTAATTATTGAGAATGAATCTCATCGCGTCGTGGAGACGGTAGTCCGTACGTACGCACGAGCGATGATATCGTTCCCATGGTCATGGAATTGTGTTTAAGTGTATGTATAATATTTAATTATAAATATCACTTTATAATAATCATATATAGTTACTCATTAAACCATTATACCCATCCAATTAAGGTGGTGGTAGAAAATAGATTACACCACGGCATGGAGACGGTATTCCGTACGTACGCACGCGCGGTGATTTCCTTTTTCCGTAGGATGGATAGAAGGTTAATTAGAGTTGTTTCATATTTATAATAACATATCACTATGTAAGTAATACTGATGTTATTACTTTATCATGAAACAACTAAATAAGAAGAAGTTGAAAAAGAAAGAAATTGAAAAGATCGGTAATGGACATTACCTCTTCTTTGAAACGCCTCTTTGAATCCTCCACTTAGGGAACTAAGATTGGTCTTTGAAGAAGACCAGGACCTCTAGGATTATTCTAGGAAAGTGGATATGGGATTTTGTCAGGGGTTGGCTGAGCTTGAGAGCTCAAATTGGTGTGAGGTGGAGGGGGAGGAGGTGCCCTTTTATAAGGGAGGAGAGGGGCACCTTAGGAATTCTTAAAAATATTAATTTATAATAAATCTAACCCCACTTAAAATCCTCCAAAAATGACTCATATTCTAAGATTAGATGCGATAGGGTTGTAATCTCATCAACCAATCAAATTTAGACATGTTTGGATCTTATTTTAAACCTTATAATTTTGATTTATCCTTATTTAATCTATTTAAGTTTATTTGTGGTAATAACATTCTAAATTTTAAATTATAACAAATAATTACTTATTTGTTGTGAATTGTCCATAATTGGATACTTAATAAAATTTTAGATCATATAAATTTAAATTTATAATTTTTTAATATTTTTTTTATTTTTAAACTATTTTATAATATGTTATTTTTATAAAATAACAATAGTGTCAATGTGGACACTATTCATTTATTTGAATTTAAATAAAATAAATACAGAATATATGTTCGAAATAAAAGCTTTAATAGATTTATAAAATGTCATATGTATCTAGAAAATTAGTGGAGCACATTAAATAGGTCATATAATATTTATTTTATTATTTTTAAAACCATTTATTTGGTTTATCTCTTAATAAAATAAATACTACAACATTTTTGTATAATTATTTAATATACTTATTTGTTTCCTAAAAATTAAAAATAAAATCCTATGATGAAAATAAATCTATTACCTTTCACAATAATACTTTTACTCGAATTTATCATCTTAAAATCACAATATCTAGATTGTTATATTTATTAAATTATGAAGGTGACAACTTTGGCATCATTTAAAATAAAATAATATAAGTGTCATAATTGCTTTTATAAGGCTCCAAATGGTCAAATATTCGACCATGGGATGCTTATGGTTTACATTTACATGGCCAATAAGTTTTTGTTAGGGTTTTGTGCATTTTATGGTCACTATTTGTTTAATAAAAACTATATTCTTGATTTTTCACTAGATAAACAATTTCTGCATCACTATTGTGTCATAATTAATGATAATTATTTAATGCCTAAAAATTATAAATAAATTTATATGATGTAGATAATTTCATTATCTTTCTGTAGACTATTCATGTTCTATGTTTTATGAAGTGTATCACTAAATTAAAATTAATATACTTATAAGATTTAAGAGAGTGACATGTTGTCATTTCTTTGGTTTTAATAATAATTAAGTTATTTTCATGGGCAAAAGTCCATTAAATGATTCTAATCTGACCCTTAGGTGATATGGGTCAACTTTTAGTCATCCAATAGGATTTTGTCATGTGTTAGGGTAATTGTATAATATTATATTTACCCTTAATTACCCGATTTACCTTTAACTATGGTAAATAAAATTTACCGTAGTTACTATTCATAATTCCCAAAAATAAAAAGTAGCCTATTAACATAATTTGGAACCACTTATTCCAAATATGGAATCCATTTTTTAAAATTCAATACACAGATGTTGCAGAAATTAAATTAAAATTAATCCCGTTGTCGAATAAAAACGGGTTTTTGTTTAAAACATTACAAAAGATTGAATTGATTTAACCCGCGAATTCAAGGTAAAATCAATGCTAATGACATTCATTATATTAAATGGTAAAAATATATTCTATTTATACTATAAAACCATTCAATATTATAATTTAACCACATAAGATATTACGATGAAATAAGTTGTTTTTAATTAAAATATAGCGTGTTTTTACTATTCATTAAAATATGAAAGTTATCGGGAAAATATCAAAACGTTATCTAATGTAAATTTTTACATCCTGATTTAAAAGAAGAATTTTATTTTGTCAAATTGAACATATAAACATGTCAAAAACTAGATTTAAAGTGGGTGCGCCATCAAAAGGCGGCAAAACTGCATTTTTTGAAAAATACTTATTTTACCTGAAAAATTTATTTTGTTCTTATACCAAGTTCTAGAAAATGTGTAACATGAATAATAATGTTATAAAATTCAAAATTTAGTTAATACTATTCATAACGGCTAGTTCATGACAATATTATAATAATATATCATTGTTTATTAAAACCCGGTATTGCGTACAACACACGCTATCGAGGAAGGTCGTGATTGCGTGTAATGCAAGAAAAGTCAGGGTTGCGTGTTGTGAAAGAATCCTTCGTTGTTTCGTATAACAGAATCCAACCATATTTCATTTATACATTAAATATATATATATATACTCAATGTTGCGTAGAATAACTATTATCAAAATTGTGTGTAACAAGGTCCAAAAATAGTGTTGCGTATACTGCAAGCTAATACGCTGTTGCGTATAGCGGAAGGTAATCTTAGTGTAGAATACAACACAATACATTAATGAAATTAAAAGAATATTTTTCATAAAATCTCGGGGTGTTACAATTAGTAATAGGAGAATCTAGAGAATAATTTCATACACCTGAGTGCTTCACCATGGGGTGTTCCAATCCTCTGCGTCAAGCAGACTAATGGATCAATTCACCTCTGCATTTATTACTGTGAGATAAATAAAATCATGATAAAGAAAAATTGTCCCCTATGATGGATAGATTAGTTGTTTGATCAGCTTCGTGGGGCCAGTTATTTCTTTAAGGTGGACCTTCGGTCAGGATATCACTAATTAAAGGTGAGGAAAGAAGATATTCCCAAGACTACCATTCGAGCAAGGTATGGAAACTATGATTTCATATTTATGCCCTTCAGACTCACTAATTCTCCAGAAATTTTCATGAATTTAATTAATAGTCTTTGAAGATTACCTCAATAAAAATTTGGTAGTCTTTATCAACGATATTATTATATAATCAAAGAGAATGGAGGAAACTGAGGAGTATTTGAATACTGTTTTAATAACTTTTCAAAGGAAAGGTTGTATGCAAAGTACAGTAAATGTGAGTTCTGGATTGAGGATATATCATTCTTTGGTCATATTATCACCAGCTAATGGATATCTATAGACCCTTTCAAGATAAATGAAATTGAAGAGTGGCCCATACCAACATCTCTAACGGAGACTCGTAGCTTTCAAGATCTAGCTGGGTATTATCGATGATTTGTGAAGAAAAATTCGTGATTTTCAAACCCAATGACCAAGATGACACCAAAGACAGGAATGTTTTCTGGATAAATTAATGTGAAATTTTTTTTAAGGAGTTGAAAAATAGGCTAATCACTGCACCAGTATTCACACTCCCACCAAGTGGAGAACTCATTGTGGTGTACGGTGATGCATAAAAGAATGGCTTAGGCTGTTTACTGATGCAAAATGATAAAGTGATAGCCTATAGCTCAAGGTAGCTGAATATCCATGACTAAAACTATCATTTTCATTATCTAATGTTAGAGGTTGTGATCATTGTGTTAAATATCAGGCAGCATTATCTCGGTGGGGAGAAGTGTGAGATATATACTAATCAAAATAGTCTCAAATATATATATTCAAACAAAAAGATATTAATATGCGCCAATGAAGATGCATTTATCTCATCAAATATTATTAATACTCAATCCACTACAATCCTGGTAAGGAAAATAAGGTGGCAGATGCTCTGAATAGAAGGGATCATGCATCTATATCAATGATAAGAGTTTAAAAGAATCTGATCTTCTTTGATTTATAGATGATGGACATGGGAATCATTACGGGAAGAAAATAATCAATCCTTTCTCAAATTATTATTCAACCATCCCTCATGGAGAAAATAAAGGATTCTTAAAGAAAATATGTGGAAATTTTGAAAAGGGTTGAAGCCGTTAGAAATAGAAAATCCTCAGAGTTCAATATTAATGAGGAAGGAGTTGTAATATTTGGGTATTGATTAAGTGTACCATCTGTTCTAGAGATAAAGAAGGAGAATTTCAGTGTTTCACATAGCTCAACCTTCTCTATCCACCCAGGTTGCACAAAGATGTATTGAGAACTCCAAGAGAACTTTTGGTTGCCTAATATGATGAAGGAGATTGTTGAATATACATCAAAGTTCCTGGTATGTCAACAAATAAAGGCTTAAAGACCGATGATTAAGAGGATGATGCAACCACTTCCCATACCAACATGGAAGTGGGAGAACATCACCATGGGTTGTGTCACTGGAATTCTACGGACATCCATAGGAAGCAATACTATATGGGTCATTGTAGATCGTCTTACAAAGACAACTCACTTTATCATAATTCGAGATGACTTACCATTAGGTCAACTTTCATGGATATATGTCAAAGAGGTGGTAAGGCTACATGGATTACGATTATATATATTATTAGATAGAGATCTTAGACTCACCTGTAATTTTTAGAAAAGACTTTAACATGCACTGCACATTAAACTGAACTCCTATATGGCCTATCATCCTAAAACTAATGTACAATCTGAGTAAACTAGTCTAACAATGGAACACATGTTGAGAGCATGTTCTATGGACTTCAAAGGAGGATAGAACCAACTTCTTCCACATGTTCAATTCTCCTGAAACAATAGTTTCCACTCGGGCATCTGAATGGAACCATATGAATCCCTTTGTGGGAAAAGGTGTAGAACACCGGCATGTTGGGATGAAGTTAGTGAGTGTAAGCTTTTAAGAGATAAAATGGTCTAATAAATGGTGTATAATATGAAAACCATTCATTAGCACATCAAGGCATCAAAAATTAGAAAAAAGTTGTATACTTACAATCATCGATGAGGCCTTGAGTTCAAAGTTTGATATATGTTATTTCTATGCATATTGTTATAGAATAGGTTCATAAGGGTTTGGAAGAAAGTAAGGTTAAGTACCAAGTACATTGGCCCCTTCAATATTCTTGATCGTGTTGGGGATGTGGCATGTTGACTAGAACTTCCACCTACCATGTCCAAAGTACATGATGTTTTTCATGTATCCCTCTTAAGGAAGTAAATACCAGATCCTCCACAAGTACTCTCTTTATAGGTGGTATAGTTAGATAATGATCTTTCTTATGAGGAGATGCCAGTGAATATCTTATATCATAGAGATAAATTTATATGTAATAAGATTGATGACCTAGTCAAAGTACTGTAGCGGAACCATAAGTATGAAGATGGAAAATGGGAATTGGAGGAAGAATGAAGGAAAAGTATCCACACCTATTTATGAGATAGAATGTAAAACAAAATTTCAAGGGTGAAATATTATAAGGGGGAATAATGTAATGACCCAATGTTTTGTCAATGGAAATTCCATTTTTATAATTATGTCATATAATAACATGAAATCACAACACAATGAACTACTAAGTACCATGTGACCATAAAACATAATATTGTCACTTCTGTGTTTTGAATTTCAAAATTTTGACATACATTGTTACGATCAGTAAGATGTTTGGAGTCTGATAAGACAATATTAATGTTTGAGGAATGGTAACTAACTCTTATGAATAGTAATGTTACCCTTATAAATAGTAATATAACCCTTATGAATATTATATCGTCTAAAAGAATAGTAACCTCACCCATGAATGTATAAATAAAATTTAAGCATCTTATAAGTGATAATATGACCATATTAAGAGTATTGGTATTTTTTTAATTTAAAAAAAATGATTAAAATTAATTAATTAATTTAAAAAAATGCATTTTCCTAAAAGGTATTCATAAATTATCAATTTTATGTCTTCTGTTTTTAAGATATAATTATAATACCTTTTGAAATTTTTGAAACATTATAAAAATAGTTATAGTTGTAAAATCTTTATTTTTCAAGTAAATTATGATTTTATTAAAAATTTATATTATTTATATTTAAAAAATTATTTTTTAAAAATAGAGCTCATTATTGGATTCTACATGATTAAAAATGGTTATGGTGTATTTTTCATATTTTTCTAAAATACATGAATTTTTAATCAACTGTAAAATACGATAATTCACAATATATGCTAAAATCTGAATTTATACACCATGATTTAGTCATGGATGATATAAAAGGCCACTGGATTGAACTTATATGCACATGTTACGGTTTTTGGTCACAATAATCTGGACTATTTCTTGTCTTAGAAAAAATAATAATTTAATGATTGAAATATTATGAAATTCCTCCTCCCCTCCACAATAAAAACTATTCATTCGCCCCTCTTATCTTCGCTCCTCTCAAGACTTTTTCATTTCCTAAATTCTACCCAAATCTATCCCCAAGTTCCTCCCCCACTTCCAATATCCATTGGTCTCTTCAAAATACAAATTCATCTTCCCTTAAGTGTCCCTCAAGGACTATTGATTCAAGAGGTAAATTCCTCTTTTCAATTCTTTTACTCTATATTCAAGTTCATTTGTTTTCTTTTCTATCCTTCCCTATAATAATATAAATACAATGAAAACTCCAGCACCTTAAATGTACTATAAATTTTTTATGATAATGGAATAAGTTTGTATCATCACTCTTTTACTCTTTTTTTAAACTAGTTTTAAAGACACCATCTAAGATGTGTTAATTTACCACATTCATGGATGATGGGTATTCAATTTCTGTTAAAATATTCAATTTTGGTCATGAAACAATTTTTATTACTTAACTTGACTATTAAATATGTATTCTTTTATTATTTTTTCCTGAATCTTTTTTCACACATGATATAAAATAATAATACAAAACAAGTTAATTATGAGTAAAATCATCAAATTAGTTCAAGATTTTATCATTAATATTTTACATAATGATTCAACTTCACTATCTGTAACCAATTTAAATTTAAAACCATGTAACCTAATGTATGTTATGTAATAAAATATAATTCCATATTTTTACATCTATCCCCATTTTACATGATTCTGCATTCTTGAAAATATGTAAACCAATCATTAAAACCAAGGAAGCAAACATACCCGAACAATAAAATTGAATCTCATAACTAATAAAAATGGTTATAAATGAACTTAAAAAATAATAATAAATATTCTAAATATATAATAGGTTCTTTAATTATGAATTAAAGAACCTAATATTATTTTTTGAGTCATTAATATTAATTGGAGAACACCATTCTAACTTAAGGTAAGGGATTCTCTCTAGTTCACTTTAATTCAAGAATTTCCTCCTTGTTATGCCCTTTTATGTGTGATACCTTGTAAAGACCCGTAAATTTCAAGGAAATTTTTTTTCTTAAATTTCTTTGGAATTTTTCAAGAGCGCAGCTTCTGACGGCACCTGATTCCGAGGCCCGGTGTGCCTGGAATCATGTTTCGAAGTTTGGCTCGGGTACGTTCAGTGAACGGACGAGCGGGTTTTTCTAACTTTTGAACCGGTGCCCGGAATCGAATTCTGAGGGCACCGATGAAATCGCAGCGCCGGGTTTTGCCTAGAAACGCCTCTTCCGGAGTTGCGTTTGCTCAGGTGTGGTTTTTAAATTTTGGGACTTAAGGATAAGAAATAAAAATAAAGTTGTTACGACAACTTTATTTTTATTTCACTTGAAGCCACTTGAAAGCCACATTAAGCTGGTTAAGCTTAGTTGAAGCGGATAGGGTGCAACTGAAATATCCTATCCTCTTGATAGGATATTTGTGGGTGGGGCCCGCACGAGCCCCGCCGTTTCTTCCGCTAAGTAACGCACCCGCGAAAACCCGTCAAAGAAACTGAAAGTCAACTGACGCGGTTTCTTAGTTTCTTAACAGACCATTAAATTGGGCTGTTTCTTTCGTCCAATTAATTGGGCGGTTTCTTTGGTAAATTAATTCTTGGAATTAATTGTTCGTTTCTTTTTTTTTTAATCGTTTCTTGTGCGTTAATAAAATAAGATTACTCTTATTTTATTTTGGGTGGAAGCTTGTGGCGTGGGGAGAATTTGGAGGAGAGCGTTCTTCTTCGGCGAAGAACGCGAAGAACGTCGGCCTCCGGCGAAGAACGCCGAAACCGCGGAAATCAACGACGCTTCTTCCGCGACGTTTCTTCCGCGACGATCGTTCCTTTCCAAGCGACGTTCTCCCTTCGGACGCACCTCGACGACAACGGAATTAACGACGTTTCTCCGGCGACGTTTCTTCCGGTGATGATCGTCCTCTTCCGCGACGAACTCGCGAGCGACAACGCTTGAGGTAGGGGTTTTAAACCTTTTTAAAGTTGTTGATCTTTCCTTCGATCTTGAAGGTTCTTTTTTTTTGTCGGCCCTTGTTTCCGAATCTTTTTATTTATTTTTAAAAATATTGTGATGGATTATCGTTCTAGAAAGGCCGATTGTTATCAATCTAATGCGAGGGGGGTCGGGCCGCACAAACACGGCCGAACCCCCCCCCCCCTCCTTTATTCTTGTTGTTTCTTGCGGATGGAGCGAGATGGCGTGGTGCCGTCGCACCACGCGGGAATCGTACGGCAACTATTGAGCGGCGCCGTCGCGCCGCGCTGTGGAACGAAATCAAACAAGATCGAGACGCCTTCGCGCCACGCCGAGAAGTCGATCAAGCACGCGACGTTGTCGCGCCGCGCCAAAGAGGCCACAGATTAAATTAATTTTATTTTGTTCTTGAGCGCAGATTGACGGGCGACGACAAATGAGGCCGCAAGTTAATTTTGAGGCCTCTGCAGTGAAGGTCGGGTCCCGGGATGACCGTAGGCGCAGACGGGAAGCAAATCGGACCACCGGAGCGTCTCCAGTGGCCCGCGGAAGCCGGCAGCGGCGCGGGTCGCCACCCGCGGGGTGCCGGGTGCCGCCTGACAACCCCGCGGCACCCCGCGGGTGTCCAGCGCGACACCCCGCGGGTGCCGCGGGGTTGTCAGGGGGCACCCCGCGGGTGTCCAGCGCGACACCCCGCGGGTGCCGCGGGGTTGTCAGGCGGCACCCCGCGGGTGTCCAGCGCGACACCCCGCGGGTGCCGCGGGGTTGTCAGGCGGCACCCCACGGGTGTCCAGCGCGACACCTCGCGGGTGTCCAGCGCGACACCCCGCGGGTGCCGCGGGGCTGTCAGGCGGCACCCCGCGAGTGTCCAGCGCGACACCCCGCGGGTGCCGCGGGGTTGTCAGGCCGCTCGGCCGAGCCGAGCCGGACCGGCCCTGGCCGGGCGGGGTCGGGCCAACCGGGTCGGACCCGGTTCGGGCCGACCCAGGGGGGTCGGGCCGGGTCGGCCCGGACCCGGACCCCCCCTGTTTTTGGACCATTTCGGTCAAACTCGCATATCTTGAGCTCCGGATGTCCGAATGACGTACCGTCAGCTTTGTTGAATTCCTCTCAGTGAGACAAAACTTTTGGCTTACTCTGCTCGAGGTTTGGATGCCGACGGAGTACGGTCGGGTCGGTTCGTACACGAAACCAACCGGGCCCCTGGAACGAAAAAGCCAATAACTCACAGACCGGG
This sequence comes from Viscum album, assembly GCA_963277665.1. NCBI lineage: Eukaryota > Viridiplantae > Streptophyta > Magnoliopsida > Santalales > Viscaceae > Viscum > Viscum album. Next base: position 34,934,896 of record OY728143.1, read on the forward strand.
CGTCCGATTGACGCGCCGTCTGTTTCGTTGACTTCCTCTTGATGAGACGGAACTTTTGACATACTCCGCCCGAGTTTTGGATGCAGTCGGAGTATGGCCGGATTGGATTGTACCTGAAATCCAACCGGGCCCCTGGAACGGAAAAGCTGATATCTTTCAGCCAGGACGTCCGTTCGACGAACCGTCAGCGGCGTTGGTGATCACGTTGAGAAACGGTCCCTATGTGCTTACCCTATTAGAGTTCGGGGTACAGTTGAGATATGGCCGGGTTTGGTTTGCTCACGAAACCAACCAGGCCCCCGGGACGAAAAGGCTAATAACTCACAGACCGGGCGTCCGATTGACGCGCCGTCTGTTGCGTTGAGACCCCTGTGACGAGGCGGACATTTGTGACACTTCTTTGCGGGACCTTGTGATACTTGGAGTATCGACCAGTAGCTCGTGGAGCGGACCCTCCCGGAGACGAGCGTGCAGAGTACGGAGACCGTGTAGCCGGCTGAGACCTGACGACTGCTTGACCGACTCGACTTGGAGTGAGTCGACTAGCCCAGTGGACGGAGCGCCCGGTATTTGGCAACAGACCCATGGCGGACGGAGCGCCCGGTAGTTGGCCACAAACCCGCGGTACTCGACAGGAGGAGTACCTCTGTAGGCTATTGGGGGGAGCGCCCGGTATTTGGCGACAGACCCACAGCGGACGGAGCGCCCGGTAGTTGGCCGCAGACCCGCGGTGCTCGACATGAGGAGTACCTCAGCAGTCTTAGGTTAGTGAGAAGTACCTCGGAGTCGTGACAGGACCACTGTACACTCCAGCGACGGAGCTCTTCAGCAGTTACGGTTTCGATAATGAAAATCCTGGTTTGAGCTGAGTCAATGAATCTTTGCATTTCCTCATGATTGAGATGGGTCGCTTGATAACTTAGGTATTTGTATGGGCATATACCTGGGTGATGGTTATCCGTTGATTTCATGATTTTTGTGTATCCTTGTGATTGGATGGGTTACTTGATGACTTAGGTATATGTATGGGCATATACCTAAGTAGAGTCTAATGTTACTTCGTGATTGTTGTCTTTACTTTGTGGATATCCATGTTGGATTTAGTGATACCTTAAGGGTCTCGGGGTCCCTACTGAGTAGCTTATACTCACCCCTGCACGGGCTATGCCCGCACTTCGTTGTGTTGGTTGCAGACGACGGACAGCGCAGATCGCAGTTGAGGCTTGCGGAGCAGGTCGGTACCCGGAGGAGGACCACTGGGCGGACGTACCCGGAGTAGACGACAAGACCCGATGAGTAGAGGAGCCATCTGTACCTACCCTTCAGGTAGGATCCGTGGTGGACGATCCAGGGGCTGAGCCATCTGTACCTACCCTTCAGGTAGGAATCGAGGAGGACGACCCAGGTGCCGCTTCGTTCTTCCAGCTGCTGTTTTTCCCTTTCGAGTTGTACTTTACAGTTGGGCTTGTATTTCCGGCCCTTTTACTTTTCTTCGCTTATGTTTACTTTTCCGCTTGCTTACTCTGTGGTGTTTGTTTGCTTTTGTAATGGCAATGCCTTCCCAGTTATCGGGATTTACGCCATTGGTGCTAGTCGCCAGCCCCTGGCCTATGGAAGGCGGTCTTGGGGTAGTCACGGCACGGGCCCCAAGGTCGGGTCGTGACAGATTGGTATCAGAGGTGGTCGGTTCTACCGTAGACTCTGATGTTTCCTTTTCTGTGAAGCAATAGTGTTAAGAGTACCGAGTATGGTTTTCAGTTCAGGGAGTCCAGTGTTGGTGCGGGTGGCCGACGTATCCATACACCAGGACCCTGACAACTGAATTCCGACTTTGTGCACGAAAACACTGATTGCGTGTGTGTTTCCAAAGTTTAAAAATGTCAGCTCAAACCAGGTCAGCTCACCAGGTTTAATCGTTTGACCGTGTTACGTTGTTTCCTTCAGTATGCCTTTTTTCGGACGACCAACTAGAGCCCCGAGGGATGTGTGTGCTGACAGCCTGTCGAGTGACGAGGCTTCGGTACAGGGCCCTCTTGCAGTTGAGGCACCAGCGGAGGCGCCAGCGGTACTACCATACATTGGGCCACCGATGCCACCAGCCCCAGCAGTAGGCGATGCCCGCTACTTGAGTGCACTGCATGAGTTCCAGCGCCAGAGACCACCCAGGTTCGGGGGAGAGACGAACCCGCAGGCGGCTGAGGATTGGCTGGAGGCTGTGGTGGGAGTCTTCAGGCTAGTGGGGACGCCAGCAGACTTTATGGCGATCTTTGCGGCTAGCCTTCTTCAGGCAGCAGCAGGCAGGTGGTGGAGCCACTTGTTCCAGTTTTGCCGTGGGATGGCCTTCTCTTGGGAAGACTTCGAGACCTCCTTCAGGTTGGAGTATGTGCCAGTAGCTCTACACCCCGAGCGTGTTCGTGAGCTGCTGCCTTTGTCGCGTGCTTCTCGATCAGAAGCCGAGTCATCTGTGGGCAGTAGACAGATAATGTAGTGGCCCAGAAAGACCAGACCAGCAGTTAGACGGTCTCGGGTTTTACGACCGGTGGTGCGGGGCAGCTGGGGTGGGGCCAGAGCTAGGCATGCCAGAAGCAGACTGTGTTACTCTTGCGGCGGAAAGGGTCACCTGGCACGTGACTGTCCGACGCCTCGTACAGATGATGCGCAGGTTTTGGAGGATCCACCGAGGTAGAGGCAGCGACAAATGCTTGAGCAACAGTAAAGCAGGTGGACAGGAGCGGAACTAGTGGATACGTCTCTTGTACTTCTAGTTCCATGTTGATGTTGTTTTTGTGTCTTTGTACCATGAGCTGCAATAAAATAAAGACACTTATCTTGTGATGTTTGCCTTCCTGTCCTCTTTTGTGATGTTACTGAGTGGTCCCGGTTAAACTGTTGACTTGACCCTCACTTTCGAGATTTCAACTGGAGGAGACCCAGTGACCTCACACTGATGCCGACAGTGTGACTTGACCCTTGGAGGCGAGAGTGACAGTTGGATCTCTTAGTAGTTACGTCGAGGCCTTACGACGTCATCCATGGCATGAATGCATCCTTCATGCCAGGATTGACTGTATTAGGCAATGGGTGTGGTTTATCCAGGGGATGAGACCGGGTTTCACTTTTCGGTAAAGGAGAAATTTTAGCAGCTCTTTCAGATCGCAGGCAAAGAAGGTGCAGATCATCCAGGAGCGGATGAAGACTGCACAATGCAAGAAGCAGGGAACCGACTCCAGTCTTAGAGACTCGAGCGTGTTAAATGTTTAAAGATGGGGAAGCTTAAAGGACAGATGAATCTGCGGAGTAGCAGACGTGGAAGTGGGGCCTTGAGAGCAGCAGGTGGTGGTGTACATCTCAACATGTTACAACCACCCGCCTTTGAAATCCCTGCCAGGCTCAGGGAGCAGGAGGGCTGGGAAGGAGAGTAGCTGCATGCGGTCAAGTAGTGTGACCCAGGGGCTCTAAGAATGATTCGGGGTACGGGCTATGTCTACTATGAGCTGCCATATCTTTAGACATAGGTACCAATCATTCTTTCCTTCCACGAATCTTGTCCCAGACCTAGAGGTTCCGGGTAAGCCGTTGACTTGACCCTCACATCTGGAGATACCTTTGGGATGAGACTCGATAATCACACTTACGCCGACAGTGTGATCTGACCACGAGGCGAGAGTTTCGGTTGGAATATCTTGGTGGCAGCGTCGAGGCCTTGCGACGTTGGTCTGGTTATGGATCGAATTCACAGATCATACCCAGGTTGACTGTTTTAGGCAAAAAGGTTGTGGTTTATCTACAACGTTGGGATAGGTTTTCCTTGGTCGGCGAAAAGGAAACCCTGGGCAGCTCAAGATAAACTCATGCACAGGAGGGTGTAGCCGATCATTCTTGGGTCGACCCACCTTACCTTCGTGGCAGCAGGAGTTTTGAGTTTCAGTTCTAATCAGGAAGTAAAGGCCTCTGGAGTTTGAGGGTGGCAGACCACGTTCTTATACGGGTTTCACCTCGACGAGGTTTATGGAGTTGTAGCTGAGGTGACAAGTTACTTCCGATGTTCGACGGACCTTCTGGTCTTTAACAGGGTAGGCGAGGAGGTTTACCGCTTGACCCTACCACTTCAGTTGCACTAGGTGCACGACGTTTTCCACGTATCCCAACTTAGGAGATACGTGCTCGACCCCTTCGCATATCATCGACCATGAGGAGCTAGACGGTGGCGATGAGTGTCTTATACGGAGGTTCCTGTGGAGATCGATGATCGACAGGAGCGGATCCTAGGAGTATGGTCGATTCCTCTTGTGCACTTTCTTTGGCAGCGCGGGAACCTCCAGGTGAGCACATGGGAGCGGGAGGCTCCGATGCGTGCTCAGTACCGCTTTGTTTCCCTAAGTTTGTGGTGAAGCTTTACGGGGACGTAAAGCCCTGTGGTGGGAGTAATGTAAAGACCCGTAAATTTCAAGGAAATTTTTTTTCTTAAATTCCTTTGGAATTTTTCAAGAGCGCAGCTTCTGACGGCACCTGATTCTGAGGCCCGGTGTGCCTGGAATCATGTTTCGAAGTTTGGCTCGGGTACGTTAAGTGAACGGACGAGCGGGTTTTTCTAACTTTTGAACCGATGCCCGGAATCGAATTCTGAGGGCACCGATGAAATCGCAGCGCCGGGTTTTGCCTAGAAACGCCTCTTCCGGAGTTGCGTTTGCTCAGGTGTGGTTTTTAAATTTTGGGACTTAAGGTTAAGAAATAAAAATAAAGTTGTTACGACAACTTTATTTTTATTTCACTTGAAGCCACTTGAAAGCCACATTAAGCTGGTTAAGCTTAGTTGAAGCAGATAGGGTGCAACTGAAATATCCTATCCTCTTGATAGGATATTTGTGGGTGGGGCCCGCACGAGCCCCGCCGTTTCTTCCACTAAGTAACGCACCCGCGAAAACCCGTCAAAGAAACTGAAAGTCAACTGACGCGGTTTCTTAGTTTCTTAACAGACCATTAAATTGGGTTGTTTCTTTCGTCCAATTAATTGGGCGGTTTCTTTGGTAAATTAATTCTTGGAATTAATTGTTCGTTTCTTTTTTTTTAATCGTTGCTTGTGCGTTAATAAAATAAGATTACTCTTATTTTATTTTGGGTGGAAGCTTGTGGCGTGGGGAGAATTTGGAGGAGAGCGTTCTTCTTCGGCGAAGAACGCGAAGAACGCCGGCCTCCGGCGAAGAACGCCGAAACCGCGGAAATCAACGACGCTTCTTCCGCGACGTTTCTTCCGCGACGATCGTTCCTTTCCAAGCGACGTTCTCCCTTCGGACGCACCTCGACGACAACGGAATCAACGACATTTATCCGGCGACGTTTCTTCCGGCGACGATCGTCCTCTTCCGCGACGAACTCGCGAGCGACAACGCTTGAGGTAGGGGTTTTAAACCTTTTTAAAGTTGTTGATCTTTCCTTCGATCTTGAAGGTTCTTTTTTTTTTGTCGGCCCTTGTTTCCGAATCTTTTTATTTATTTTTAAAAAGATTGTGATGGATTATCGTTCTAGAAAGGCCGATTGTTATCAATCTAATGCGAGGGGGGTCGGGCCGCACAAACACGGCCGAACCCCCCCCCCCCCCCCCCCTCCTTTATTCTTGTTGTTTCTTGCAGATGGAGCGAGATGGCGTGGTGCCGTCGCACCACGCGGGAATCGTACGGCAACTATTGAGCGGCGCCGTCGCGCCGCGCTGTGGAACGAAATCAAACAAGATCGAGACGCCTTCGCGCCACGCTGAGAAGTCGATCTACCACGCGACGTCGTCGCGCCGCGCCAAAGAGGCCGCAGATTAAATTAATTTTATTTTGTTCTTGAGCGCAGATTGACGGGCGACGACAAACGAGGCCGCAAGTTAATTTTGAGGCCTCCGTAGTGAAGGTCGGGTCCCGGGATGACCGTAGGCGCAGACGGGAAGCAACTCGGACCACCGGAGCGTCTCCGGTGGCCCGCGGAAGCCGGCGGCGGCGCGGGTCGCCGGCGCGGCGGCGCCGGCGGCCGAAGGCGGCGGCACCCCGCCGGTGTCCAGGGCGGCACCCCGCGGGTGTCCAGCGCGACACCCCGCGGGTGCCGCGGGGTTGTCAGGCGGCACCCCGCGGGTGTCCAGCGCGACACCCCACGGGTGCCGCGGGGTTGTCAGGCGGCACCCCGCGGGTGTCCAGCGCGACACCCCGCGGGTGCCGCGGGGTTGTCAGGCGGCACCCCGCGGGTGTCCAGTGCGACACCCCGCGGGTGCCGCGGGGTTGTCAGGCGGCACCCCGCGGGTGTCCAGCGCGACACCCCGCGGGTGCCGCGGGGTTGTCAGGCGCCACCCCACGGGTGTCCAGCGCGACACCCCGCGGGTGCCGCGGGGCTGTCAGGCGGCACCCCGCGGGTGTCCAGCACGACACCCCGCGGGTGCCGCGGGGTTGTCAGGCCGCTCGGCGGAGCCGAGCCGGACCGGCCCTGGCCGGGCGGGGCCGGGCCAACCGGGTCGGACCTGGTTCGGGCCGACCCAGGGGGTCGGGCCGGGTCGGCCCGGACCCGGATCCCCCCCGTTTTCGGACAATTTCGGTCAAACTCACATATCTTGAGCTCCGGATGTCCGAATGACGTACCGTCAGCTTTGTTGAATTCCTCTCAGTGAGACGGAACTTTTGGCTTACTCTGCTCGAGGTTTGGATGCCGACGGTGTACGGTCGGGTCGGTTCGTACACGAAACCAACCGGGCCCCTGGAACGAAAAAGCCAATAACTCACAGACCGGGCGTCCGATTGACGCGCCGTCTGTTTCGTTGACTTCCTCTTGATGAGACGGAACTTTTGACATACTCCGCCCGAGTTTTGGATGCAGTCGGAGTATGGCCGGATTGGATTGTACCTGAAATCCAACCGGGCCCCTGGAACGGAAAAGCTGATATCTTTCAGCCAGGACGTCCGTTCGACGAACCGTCAGCGGCGTTGGTGATCACGTTGAGAAACGGTCCCTATGTGCTTACCCTATGAGAGTTCGGGGTACAATTGAGATATGGCCGGGTTTGGTTTGCTCACGAAACCAACCAGGCCCCCGGGACGAAAAGGCTAATAACTCACAGACCGGGCGTCCGATTGACGCGCCGTCTATTGCGTTGAGACCCCTGTGACGAGGCAGACTTTTTTGACACTTCTTTGCGGGACCTTGTGATACTTGGAGTATCGACCAGTAGCTCGTGGAGCGGACCCTCCCGGAGACGAGCGTGCAGAGTACGGAGACCGTGTAGCCGGCTGAGACCTGACGACTGCTTGACCGACTCGACTTGGAGTGAGTCGACTAGCCCAGTGGACGGAGCGCCCGGTATTTGGCGACAGACCCACGACGGACGGAGCTCCCGGTAGTTGGCCGCAAACCCGCGGTACTCGACAGGAGGAGTACCTCTGTAGGCTATTGGGGGGAGCGCCCGGTATTTGGCGATAGACCCACAGCGGACGGAGCGCCCGGTAGTTGGCCGCAGACCCGCGGTGCTCGATATGAGGAGTACCTCATCAGTCTTAGGTATGTGAGCAGTACCTCGGAGTCGTGACAGGACCACTGTACACTCCAGAGACGGAGCTCTTTAGCAGTTACGGTTTCGATAATGAAAATCCTGGTTTGAGCTGAGTCAATGAATCTTTGCGTTTCCTCATGATTGAGATGGGTCGCTTGATAACTTAGGTATATGTATGGGCATATACCTGGGTGATGGTTATCCGTTGATTTCATGATTTTTGTGTATCCTTGTGATTGGATGGGTTACTTGATGACTTAGGTATATGTATGGGCATATACCTAAGTAGAGTCTAATGTTACTTCGTGATTGCTGTCTTTACTTTGTGGATATACATGTTGGATTTAGTGAGACCTTAAGGGTCTCGGGGTCCATACTGAGTAGCTTATACTCACCCCTGCACGGGCTATGCCCGCACTTCGTTGTGTTGGTTGCAGACGACGGACAGCGCAGATCGCAGTTGAGGCTTGCGGAGCAGGTCGGTACCCGGAGGAGGACCACTGGGCGGACGTACCCGGAGTAGACGACAGGACCCGAGGAGTAGAGGAGCCATCTGTACCTACCCTTCAGGTAGGATCCGTGGTGGACGATCCAGGGGCTGAGCCATCTGTACCTACCCTTCAGGTAGGAATCGAGGAGGACGACCCAGGAGCCGCTTCGTTCTTCCAGCTGCTGTTTTTCCCTTTCGAGTTGTACTTTACAGTTGGGCTTGTATTTCCGGCCCTTTTACTTTTCTTCGCTTATGTTTACTTTTCCGCTTGCTTACTCTGTGGTGTTTGTTTGCTTTTGTAATGGCAATGCCTTCCCAGTTATCGGGATTTACGCCATTGGTGCTAGTCGCCAGCCCCTGGCCTATGGAAGGCGGGCTTGGGGTAGTCACGGCACGGGCCCTGAGGTCGGGTCGTGACATACCTAATGATTGTGTATGATTTCCCACCTCCGCAATACATAACTCATGACTTATAAGTTATTATAAACCATTTTCACTCTCATTGATCCCTCTTAATAACACCTGATACCATGGCGATAATCCCTAAGAGATTCTACCCGAACGTCCATTATTCCTTCGGGTTTATCTATCTTTATGTTTATCCAATTGATGATATATATTATTTTTATTTTAATCTTTTAAATGTTTTGTAAATGTAAAAAATTAATTTATCAATACCCGTTTACCATTCTCCTTTGGGGATATACATTTTTTTAAGTGATTCCCTCCTCAATATTACCCGATAAGAAAACCTGTATTTTGGGAACTTCTCAAGTTATTACCTAATTTTATGTTAACACTATATTTTCTTTTAATAAAACATATTATTTATCAAATTATCATTTTTATCATGAGAATATTATTGTTTCACTTATGGTTTTATATAAAGTATTTTTTCCTTCTTTATTTTAAAATGTCTATAGTATTTACCTTGAAACCGCACACATTTTTTATGTTGCTAAAATTTCTTAAATACTTTTCATACATGTTTTCACTTCAAATTGACATCACATACCATGATACATAACTATTTTCCCTTATGAATTTACATGTATATTTTAGTTATTTTACTTCATGGTCACTTTTATGATACACCCATTTGTTATGCTTTTTGACATGATTATGGTCCCAAATTCTTTCCATGGGTAACCCTAATGTTTATGTAATATTGATTATGTATTGTTATTTATGTGGAAAACGTATTCTTGAAAATTTAATGTGGGTGATCCCCAGTAGTGATCCAAATAATTTGGTAAATTTGAGTTTCATTAGATGTTATGTGTGATGGTCTTGGCGGTTAGCCTTGGCTTGTGCTACCATGTGCGACGGTCTTGGAAGTTAGCCTTGGCTTGTGCTACCATGTGAAATGGTCTTGGTGGTTAGCCTTGAGTCATGAAAAATTCATGGTTTATGTTGCTTATACATTATTATGACTCTATGTTTATATGATTCCACATTTATATATCATGATTCTATATATTACATGCCTTTTTATATCATCATGCCATACCTTATATCCCATGTGCTATTGATTTGTTCTTATAGTAATTCTCTTACAGGGCTATTTTGGACACCCTTTATTCCTTTCTTCCCTAGGGTAACCTATGTAGATGTACAAGAACAATGGAAGTTAGAAGCTCAATTTGAAGATTAAATAATGAATTTTTTTATTTAGTTCCATGTTCTCAGTTTTATGTACCCAGTCTTCCAAGACACTAGACTTTACAATCCTTGGATTGTACTCTGATGTATAATTATGTCTAAAATCATGTAATTTTATATGTAAAAGTCTAGGGCCCCTATAAGTTTCATGAACATGACTCGAAACTATTAGGGATACCTAGACTAGGAAATATGCTTTGAGGAGGAATTTATAGAAGGAGAAATCGACATCCCGTCATCTAATTTTATTAAGGATCAAAAATCAAAAACTATTGTGGTGGTGGATTACCTCCATTGGAAAGTAGGAAAGTGGGGAACAAATACACATCAGAAATACAGGGCATGTCTAGTGGAAGAGGATGCAAGCCGTAAGGGGGATCATTCCTATGCCGGGTGTGGATTACGGGGAGTATAGGTGGAATGAGGGATGAGTGTGTCATTGTGTGGTGGTTAGGTCCACATGGAAATGAGAGGAGTAGTTCGTATATAAGGGGTGGTTTATGGTGTTGATAGGATTCCTCCAGGTCAATTATGACATCACTGTCATATACCTCTAATGCTTTTTTATATTAATGAGCACACACTTGTACTATATTTTTTTGTGGGATCGAAAAATGTTGGGTAACTATCCATTTTTAATGAAATAGTGTCATTATGTGTCTTTCTTGTGTACCTATTACTCCAACACCCCTATACTGCCACTCCATTCTACCTTCATTAATTGACACCAGGACACCACCACTACAACACATTATAATACACCATGTAAGTACTGGGAGATCTCATACTAGGACCAAAATTGGATTATTTTAGGAATTTCACCACTGTGGATAACCCCCAATACCTCAGAAAATAAGGATGAATCTCAATTCTTCAAGGGAAGTCTATGCAAGATTCATCCAGCCACTGTGAAGGTCATATGAAAAAGGGTAAGTCTCTACTACCACTTCTACTCCTCAAGAACCCCTTCTACATAACCCACACATTCCATGCATCCCCTATGAATAATAAGATGTGTTTTTCCACAATATATTTTCCAAGATGGAAACACTCTTGATCTACAGGTTTTTTTTAAGATACCCAAAGCCTATCTTTGGAATCATTTGATAAATAAATAAGATAATTTGTGAAATAAAAAAAACTATTAAAGTGATATCCCTAACAGATATGTGAGATATTCAAAATTAAAAACCAGCACTCCCTCTATAAATAGAGAATTATTTCCCAATTCCATGAGTGATTATCTAGGTAGTGTTGCTATTTTTTTGGATTTTTTAAATTTTATTTTCTTCTTCTATTATTTTAATTTCTTTTATTTTAATCTAATTCTAATTCATGATTTTTTATTTTATTAAGTGTTTCCCTTCACCTCATTTCTTATTCATCTTCATTTTATTATTATTTTAATTTTCTCATTCTATATTTTTATTTTATTTTCATAATCATATTCTCTATTATTTTATTTTAATTGTTTTATTCTTCTATTCTCAATATACCAGTACTGATCTCTATCTCTAGATAATGGGAGGATTACCCCTGGATTTTCCTCAAGATAGGTTAGGTGTTCTTTAATTATGCACATATTTTGTTAATACTTAAATTTATGTTTTTTGTGAATTAAAGTGATGTACATAGGTGTGTAGATTTTCCAACCTGACATTGAACTCAAACTCACATATATGCTTTAATTTAAATCATTTTTGTCCCTTCGATTAAACACAAGATCTTTATATGGTAGATTTGAATTGTTTAATGGATGAAATGGAATATGGTCGAGCCAGGTCTAAGAAGGTTCCACACTCACGGTTGAGGTGTTTCATAAACATTAATTATAGAATGAGGTGCAATTTAGATTTCATTGGAATTTTATATTTTACAATAATGAAATAAATAGATAATATTTCTTGAATTTGATTTCAAAATTTTAAAATTAAACTGAATTTTAAATAACAAAAAAAAATATTGACGGAACCCATAAAACCAAACTATAAGTTCATGTTATTTCTTTTAAAACTCATTCTATTTTCATTTCATGATGATTTATAATTCCATGTTATTTAATTTTTCAAAAATAATAAAAACCAAAAAATATCATTGTTTTTTGAAAATAATAAAAAAAATTAGATCATAGGTGAATTATAATAATTAACTGAAAAAATTGGGAAGCTCCTCAAGTGAGAAGACTCGGATCAGAAACTGTGCTACATGAAGAAATCTTTATTTCTATTTTTTCATTTCCCATGATATGCATGGATCAACCTTTTAGAAATCTATAATGCTACTTTTAAGGGTTTAAGTTACTCAAGCATTATCCTTTAAAATAGGATGTAATTCATTAAATTGATTCATTCAATGATATCACTTAATTATTTCCCAAATTTTCATTTGGAAATACTGCACAAGATTGAGAAACATTTAAGATCTCTCATATTGGGTGGATGTTTTCATTGAAAATACATAGAGAGTTCTTCATTTAAGGGATTACTACTATAACTAGAAAAGGAATTTTTTGTGATTGGTCATTTATGAATTGATCCCATACCAAACAACTATTTTGGAATGGGTCCCATCACAAATTACTTGTTGTAGAAAACAACAACAAGAATAAATATGTCTCGTATATAAAAAAAGGTTTTTTCCAATAGAAATACTCACCCATTATAACAAAGTATTTCCAACCGGTGAATCTTCCAATTGAAAAAAGTAGAAAATAATGAACTAATAAAGAAAATAAAAAAATAAAAAAATAAAAAAGTGAAAAAAATAAAAATATATATATAAGTAAAAAAATATAAAATACAAAAAAATATTTGGAATAATATAAAAAATGGACTATATAGAACTATAAATATACGAAGTAATAAAAATAATACAAAAAATGTGAATTATAATTTGTATCAAAATAAATGTGACAAAAAATAGATAAATCACTGAGGGGGTCATATAGAGGAGGTGGTGGAGGGAAAAACATATCTACACATTTAGTTAGATGTCACATGTACACCATCATCTACTTGTTCTACTGCTCCTGTAATCGATTTATCTCCTCCTACTACTACTGCAACTATTCAAAGAGCACTTCCTTCTCCTAACTAATGAACTCTATATTTTCACCCAAATCTCACAGTTGTTAATTGTACTATACAGATGATGATGATGATGAATCTATAAAATTTATCCTCGAGTTGGAAGATGACATCACAGTGGTACCATAATAACTATCATGCATTAATCAAGAGTTGATACCAACAAATAGACCTTTCTTGAATCCATACAATTCACTTACATATATAGTGAATCATCAAAACATTCTATAGTAGTGCTTTGATCCTCGGTCTCTGCCTGACTATCTTTATATTTTTTAGAATTCATGGAATCATATGTCTCTATTAATTTATGTTTAAAATTAATATAAATAAAATATTATTTTCGTCTAATTTTAAAACTCAAAAAAATATACTAATCACAATATGATGGTGGTGACCACCTGTAATCTCTCCAATGATAGGATCATTGTAAATCCTCTTATAAATGTCAAAATTTGTAATATCGGGATGTTTCACTAACTATATCAGTATAAAATAAATAGTTTAAATTTGAAGTTATTTAAATTATTAAAAACATTACATACAATATGTCATTGATGTATACTAAATGTATAACTATCGGGTAAATGTGTCACCTCCTTCTTCCCCCGGTTCAGTCAACCAAATGATTCTCTCCTATGAAAACTATCTCACATCTAGTATAAACATAATACATCCCAAACCTGATATGAGATGTAATATGGTTGGTGGTTGTATCAAGACAGATTAAAATCTACGACTCTTTCTTTCTTCATGACTATCATCCTCATATTATTAAAAAATGGATGGAAATGATCATCAACAGGATACCTCCCAGATAGATTCTTTCATTCTTTCATCAACAAGATACTAGAAATGATAAAAAAAATTATACTACCAAGTTACTAATTAAATAAATTTCAAAATAACTATTATTTATTTACGGATGATCCAATGATGAATCTTGTGGTGTTGAATATCATTGGGAATCTGATCCCATGTCACCCATGCTCCCAAAAAATTATTCCATATTATAGAACCCCCCTTCCCAATAACTATATAAAAAAAACTATGAAAAAATAGAAAAAATAATCAAATAATTAGTATAAAAATAATTTAATGAAAATAAATGAAAACTATTTAAAATAAAACTCTAAGAATACCTCTATGTGCGTGGATTGAACTCAATACAAGGATGTATCTTGGGTATAGGGTTAGGAATCAACAATCTCACAAGACTATGACCCCTCCAATTTGTCTCTAAACCACCAAAAGTTTGAGGGTCAGATGATGTATCATCAAGCTCATCACCAGGTAGTGTAGCCTCATCTATCACATGAAACATATTAGATAAATGTTTTTTAGCCATCTAAAACACAAAATAACTACTATTGGGAAATAATTAAAAATAAGTATTATATATGATTATAACCAGCATTTTATTTTTTCAATCTTCCTCTCCATCCTCACCTTTGTATATGATGATGTCAATATTGTCATATTCCTCCTTATTATCATCAATTTCCATAAGAGTTTTAGTTTTATCTTCTCTTTTTATTTAAAATTAATTTATTATATCAATAACAACATCATCACCATCGACCCATAACTGTGGGTTCTCAGTATCTATATTCATGTCTCTGTGGGAAAGATGGATTTTGGGTATTCTCTTGAAAATTTTGAATTCCTTGCACTTTTGAAAAACCACATTCACTTTGGATAAAATTATTTTCATGATATTTAATTTTTATTATGATCCACCAATAACTTAACTCTCTTGAATTAGCATAATATTTTTCTTAATAAATTTCATGTGCCTAATAATCTAATAAAAATGGTTCATTTACTGCAAGAAGGATTTTATATTTAATATCAATGATTCCATGGCTTGGATGGTTAATAAATCTTATATAATTCGTTAATAAATGACATTTAAACATCAGTAGATAATTGTATCCTAGATAAAAACGTTCAATTATTTATTCCATCATTCCATAAAAGTCAACTTCGCTTTCTCTATGATAGGACCTCTTATGAAAACAACACTATTCATTGTTTTTTTATTCCTTTTTGGTACTTGTATGAAATAAAAAACAATTTACCACATATAAATTAAAATATTTAACCATTTTGGATGGTGGGTTAATCGTTACACACAATTGATTATCAATTTTATCATCTTGTTGAGATACTTGAAATTTTTAAAAACAATTAAAAATATAACAACAAATAAATTGTTAGGTCTACTATGTCGAGTACCCTGATAGAGGGGTGAATCAGGGTATGATAGATTAAAACTTTCTCCCTTTAAGATCATGTTTTGTTGTTATAAAAAACTCAATTCTATCTTCCTCCCATGGCAATATACATAATGATATAAAATCATGCACAGGACATAGCGATTTATTCTTGGTTCACCCTCTCTGGGCTACATCCAAGGAGCATACAATGGCAATGTGTCGACTTACCAAATTCACTGAGGCGCACGACCAATAATTAGTACAATTTTCAGGCTATATCTTCTATGCCCAGGCTCACTGGCTATACAACATTTAGGGTCGACTCACTGCATTCTCAAGGGTCACTCCCTATGCCTTTTTCTCTAGCTCAGTACCAGTGGAACGGGTCATTCTCTTCCTCTTCCATCGCTCAATTTTCTTGGAATGGAATCCACTCATAGTTTATATACTTTTTGGTCAAACGTAGTTTATTGATTTGTAGGTCATTCATTTTCATGAATTTCTACATCCTCAACTATAGATAGTTGCACTATTGAAGTTAATTTTTCACTAGTAGATGAATTCCACCTTCCCGTGTACTGTTAGGTACCGGAAAATAATTTCACAAACTGATTTGAAGCTTTCCCAAGATTACTTATAAAAATCATGAACCACTTTACTCCTCCATGTAATGTGTAGAAGGTTTGGTATGTGGAACACCTCTCTAAGTACTGCTTCTGCCTTCCACCAACCATTTACGGCCTAGAATATCACTGCCTTCGTTCTTGCTCTGCAAACTACCCATCTGCACAAACTGTTCTCTATTCACTGACTGTCTTCACCTCCACGTACTAGAGCTACCCCACTGCATATCACTTGTGGAATTCTCATTCTCACGTACTAGAGATTTCTACTCTGCGTACCAAGACAACTCATTACATGTACTATACTTCCTCTTCCTTGTATAGGACATTTTTTACAGGTATAGAATCCCTGCAAACACCTTCAGCGCAAAACACTTTCAGACATTTCTGAACTACATGAGAAAAATATACTTTCTAATGATGTTCAATATCCATAGTAATTAGTGGGATTAGTGATTCTTATATAGGAAAAGATATCCACTTAATCCACTAAATCAAGATTTACAAAATCATTAGTCCAGCCTCCACCACTTAAAAATTCTTTAGCTCCCCCCCCCCCCCCCCCCCGCGAAGCACAAGCCATCCGCGAACCACTATCTTATGTGCTCCACATACATCCTTTGCTCCTAAACGGTCATCCTCCTTCGTCGATGCTAAGACATCCGCATATTGCATACCCTTCATCCATGAATTGTGTTCAGTTTTGTGAACCGCACCTGTGTACATTTTCCGCCACACCACGTACCATTCCTGGAACATGGTAGGTGACCCATATATTATAGTATGCGGTTCTAACACTTTTCTGATTTTCTTTAACATTCTTCATACAATTCACTCCTATGAAGAAATCCTTTGCCAACATAACACTCCTGATTTTGAGGCCCTAAAATTTGGCAAACACTGGGAAACTACACAACCTTAAAAACATGTATTTGAAAAAAACCAATCATACTCACTTGCCATAATCTGGCAATGTCAACAAACACCACCACACCAAAAAAATATAGGGAGGACTCCTTGAGGGATTTTTTCTCAACAATCTACCCCTTTGGGTTTGTTGACAATTCTTATCATAATAATGCCTTTACACTTTGATACCTTTTCAAAACTTCTTCCTGCTTCAACCACAATTTGATTCACACGATTAAGATAGCGATCAAGGATTTACTCAACACATACTCTATGCCCAGATAATCCATGCTCAACATGAGAAACAAAAGTATAATGAAAAGTTTATCAATTAATCACTTCATTGGTAATCACCAAGTGATGATACCAAACTAATAGCAATGAACTGCTCTCATCACGAACATTAGTATTTGTGATATCTAATCATTGATTGATCACTTCTATAATCATTAGATTTAATGACCCCCTAAGATAAATATCCTCCAATAGCTTTGGCTCAGTTCAACTACTCGTATCTCACTACTCCACCTAACAGCTTATCCCCGTGTCTTTTCTCCCCCTGGAAGCCACACTTTCTCTCCCTTGGTCAACAAAGCCGAAGGTCACATCAAGGTTGTCTGCAATAGGATGACTAACACCTATCAGCATAATATGGAATGTCACATCATACCTCGGGGAGATGGGGACCCACAACCACACTTTTTCAAGTGCGGTAAGTCGACTGGACTCCCAGAGCCAATTGATGCATTTCAAATGCTTCTTTAGGTAAGCCCTTTGTCAGAATGTCTACAACTTTTTGTTCTGTAGGAACATACTCCAACATCGTAAGCCCTTGTTTCACATTTTCCATGATAAAATGATATTTTATTTCAATGTGCTTTGTGCTTGAGTGATGGACTAGAATTTTTCTTAGATTTATAGCACTTGAATTATCACAATGAATTCTGATCAAAGATTTCACTTCAATTATCATATCTTCAAGTTGTTGCTTCATCCACAATAGTTGTGTGAAAGCTTGAGTATCTAAAATGTATTCAAATTTTGTAGTTCTGAATAAAATGCAGTCTTGTTTCTTGCTTAACCAAGAAATACACAAGCTTCCAAGATAAAAGGAACCTCCTAATGTTGATTTCCTATCATCTTCTATTTCATCCCAGTCCACATCTGTATATCCCAATAACTCTGGCTGAGATTTTTCATTATATGTTATGCCAAAATCCATTGTTCCCTTAATATACCAAATATTTTTTTAATGCAATCATGTGGATATCTTTGGGATTTCTTTGATACCATGATACTTAGAATGTCGAAAATACAATATCAGGCCTTGTCGCTATCATGTACAATAGACTTCCAATGATTTTTTTGTATTCTATGATATTAACTAGCCTGCCTTCATCATCTCATGACAACTTCAACTAGGTAGATACCAGAGTCTTTATGTCTTTGGAATTATCCATTACAAACCTTCTCAAAACCTCCTTGGCATATTTAGATAGATAAATAATAGTGTCATTCCTTCCTTTTGTCACATATAATCCATGAAAAATTTCATCCCTCCATTCATCGACATTTCAAACTCACTTTTCATGAATTCGTAAAATTTTATGCATTTTGATTCATCTAGTCCACCATAGATTATGTCATCAACATAGACTAGCACCAACATCCTTTGATTATTTCCATTGTTGTATTTAAAATTGTAATCAACTCCACCCTATTGAAAACCAAGCTTCATTATAAATTGTTCAATCCTTGAATACCATGCTCTTGGTGCTGGATTCAAACCATATAAAGCCTTCTTCACTCGAAAAACTCTGTTCTCATCTTCATTAATGAGAAAACCATCTGGTTGCTCAATGTAGACTTCTTCTTCGAGAACACCGTTTATAAAATATGACTTGACATCCATCTGGAAAGCATTAAACTTTAATTTCACGACTATAGACAATAATAATCTAATTGTCTCCAGCCTTACAACAGGTGAAAATTTTTCATCGACATCTGTACCCTCTATCTGGGAGCATTCTTTCACACAAGTAGTTCTTTTTTCTGAATCACAACAACATCTTCATTCATTTTTTTACTAAAGACCCACTTTTCCCTATGACATTCTTGTCTTCTGGTCTCAAAACAATTTCCTATTTTTTATTCTTCTAAAATTGGTAAATCTATTCATTCATTTCCTGAACCCAATTCTCATCTCCAAATACTTCATCAAAGAATTGGGGCTCTACTTGTGATAAGTTTGATTCTTGCTATAGATAATTCAACCTTCTTATCTACACTGGTGTTGTCTGATCACCAATTATGTTCTCCCTATCAATTTGATCTTTTCTTTATGGTCTCTGGGAAGAAATTTAATTATTCTCATCATGTGAGTCTTCTTCTGAATCAATCTCTAGAGCTAGAGAGTCTCTTGATCTGCTCAACTCTTCATCGATATCCTCCTCAGTCAGATCATGTATTTGTTGAAGATTCTATTCATTTTCTACTATATTCACATCATGACTTACATCTATCTTCCCCATCCGCTTATTGAGGAATTTGTACACTTTTCATTTCTTTGAGAATCCATGAAATATCCCTTCATCCCCATGGGATTCCAACTTCCTATGTTTCTCTTTATTGAGAATGAAAAATTTACTTCTGAATATTCAAATGTAATTTAATGATGGATTCATTCAATACCATAAATTTTATGGATTATTCTCTTATTCTGGATAAAGTAATGCTCAATTTGAAGTGTATATTTCTATTATCACTTCTTCTTTCCACAAAATTTCTGGAAGGTCTTTCTCAATGAGCATTGTTCTGGCCATCTTGTTAACAACCCGATTTCTTCCCTCAACTAATCAGTTCAACTATGGAGTCCTTACTAATGAAACTTGATGCCTTATCCCATGTTTTTTGAGATAATACTCTACTTTTATATTTGTGAACTCTGTTCCATTATCTATTCAAATCATTCAGATCTGCCGACCAAGCATCTTTTCATATTCCCATCGACATCTTGTAATGCAACTGAACACTTCAGACTTGTTGGTGATTATTGAAACTCAAGACATTCTTCTATAGTCAGAAATAAATAGAATCATAATATCACATCCCATAAATATCCCTTGGATAAATTTCCCCACACACATCAATATTCACCATCTCATGCAATCTTATTGACTTTTTCTACTTTTGATTTTATGTGTTTTAAATGATCTTCCCCTATTAGAAATCATCACACCTATGAGTACGATCACATGATAATATAGAGAGATTCAGAGCTGTATCATATTTTACCAGACCTTCCAAGGAACCTTGGATAATGTGACCAAGACGCTTATGTCATAACATTTTTTCTTCATCCGTTGATAGAAAGTACATATCATCTTCTCCGCTTACAAGGTAGAGATTCCCATTTGTACGCTTTCCTCCCAACAAAAAAGCACCATCCTTTTCCTTGATGATACATAATATCTTGGAAAATCATATGGCATGTCATGAGTCACACAATTGACTAACACTATACATGTTGTGACTAATCCCTTCAAAAACTAAGACATCTACACGTCTCATGTCTTTTCCTCCAAACATGGATTTTCCTAAACCCAAAATTTTCAAACCCTCATCATTACCAAATTTTATAATAACTTCTTTATCATACAAGATTTCAGTTACTATATTCTTATTTCCCATCATATAGGAAGTGAATCCACTACCAATTATTCATATATATGTGCAATCTGATGCCTTTAACACAATTTCTACAACCACGGCAAGCTTGGTCCTTTTCTTTTTGACCCAAGACTTTGAATTTATAACCGAAATGGAATGATAATCTTGATCTTCTTCAAAATATTATGGGTCAAATTCAACCTGTAGAGATGAAAATTTATTTTGAATTTTAATCTCTCTTGAAGATACTTTTGGCTGCTTATTAGGAAAAAAACTAGTTTTCCTCAACACATTCTTATGTATCATTGATGTGCAATATCTTTACATATGTCCGATACCTTTACACCAGAAACAATGAACATTAAATAATGAACTGTAATTTAGAAATTTGTACGACCACCTATATTGGTCTTGTTCCCTTGGGTACCTTTTTACTATGGAACCTACATTTTGGGAGTGTCCCATATTACAAGAACAATAGAATCTTATGTGATGTACATTACTGTGTGGTAATGATGCAAGATTAGTTGTGCCTTGGATTCTAAGAATCTTCTAATTATACTTCATTACCAAATTAGTCTTCAGTATTGGAGTAGGTGTTTATGGTCTAAATTGAACCATAACTGCTTCTTGTTTTAGATTAATCCCCTCATCTTCTGATGGAGCATTCTGCTCAAATATAATCTTATTTTTTTCTTGTATGATCTTCTTTAATGATGTCAAATTGAGAGTTAGTAGTTTCTCTAAATCTTCAATTGTCCATCATAGAATGATGACCTCTTCTTCAAGATGCTCGATACATTTGATTTGATCTTTTCCAGTTTTAGTCAAACTATCAATTTCAATTTTCCGTTCTTTAATTTTGAGTTTGTATCCAACCACATTTTCGGTGCTTTCTCGCATTGAATACATCATCATTTCAATTTCTTCATTCATCTTAGAATTATCTTCTTTCTACTGATGCATAATGAGTTTGGCATCATGAACAACTTTTTTAGATTTATTCATTTGGGCTCTCAAAATATCTACCTCTTAAAGGGAAGCTTATAATTCGGCCTGAAGATCAACTCTTCATTCAATTTCTCTATCTCCATTGTCACTTTCTTATCTTGTTAAATAATTTATAGCAACTACCACCAAATATTCTACTTTATGATCTGTGCAATCCTCCAACACTACTACCTCAGATTTTTTGTAACTTTCATCCTCTCTTGAAAAAGATTCATCTTTTTAAAAAATGTTCTCCTAGTACTTCTCCTCCATTTATCATTTGATGAATACTTATTTGGTTGAATTTAATCATTTTACTCATTATCATCATCAAACATCTTAGGAATCTTTGATACAAAATTCATAATATTTCCGCATTGAAAGCATGCAAATGGAAGTTTACCTTTGAACTTTATTTTTCCTATTTGCATATTAGAGGATAGAAATGAAATGACATCATCCATATTGTCTTCCTATGGACTATCTTAAATCGATAGATTATTTGTGGCCTTGAATGCCACTTCCATTGAATTACCCTTTTCTAATACATTTTTGTCATCATTTCTCATTTCATATGAAACAAGGGAACTGTGCAGGTTATCCAGTGTCATCTCTTTTGGGTCTTTGTCTTCTAACACTAAAACTTTTGGATTAAACTGTGATGGAAGTTTCTTCAAGATTCATTTCACAATATTTATATCTTCATTTAATTCTCCAAGACCTTGCATGTCATCCACAATAATATTTATCCTGTTGAACAATTCATCAACAGTATCATTGGGATTTATTCTGAGATCCTCACACTTTTTCCATAGAACCTACATTTTTCTTCTTAGACTTTTGTGTCTCCCTCATAAATGTTAAGAAATTTTTTCCACATTGAATGTGAGGTTTTATAGGACATCACCTTCATTTAAATTTCATTCTATAGGGCCCCCCAAAAATCATTGATCCCTTTAGAATATTCATCCAATTCTCTTTTTTCAGCTTCCAATAAAGTACCACTATTAGTGTGAGATGATATTTCATGCATTTTTGTTGTGAAGACATCCATACCAACTGATCCAAAGTAGTGTTGCATTCGATTATTCCACAGTTGGAAATTATTTCCATCAAAGATTGGAATTCCATTATGATTGAACCGCTCCATTTCTTCTTCTGAGATAAAACCACTAACTTTCAACCTTTCAGCCTGATAATAATTGTTATTTCCACTCGGTCGAATACCCTAAAAGGGGGGTGTGAATCAAGGTATGATAGATTAAAACCTTATCCCTTTTGGATCTTGTTTCATTGTTAGAAAAAATTAAATTGTCTCTTCCTCCTAAGGAACTATACAGACTGATAGAAATCATGCACAGGATATAGTGATTTTTACTTGGTTCACCCCCACTAGGCTACATCCAAGGAGAATACAATGGCAATCTGCAGATGTACAAAATTCACTATGGATAATAGACAATAATGAGTACAAAGTTTTTTATAGATCTTCTATGCCCATGATCACTACCTTTTCAATGTTTAGGTTCTTCTCACTACATTCCCAATGGTCACTCCCTATGCCTATTTTTCTAGCTCACTGCCTGTGGAAAGGTTCACTATCTTCCTCTTCCTTCACTCACTACTCTTGGAATGGAATCCACTCATAGTTTATGGATATGTAGGTCAAACATAGTTTATAGACATGTAGGTCCCTTCATTCGCATTAATTCTTGCATCCTCAACTATAGGTTGATGCACTTTTGAAGTTCTCTTTTCAACCGTAGATGAATTCTATCTTCTTGAGTACTGTTAGGTACCATAAAATACATTCACAAACTAATTTGAAGCCCTCTTAACATTACTTGTGGAAATTGTGAGCTGATTTCCTCCTCTGTGTACTATGTTGTGGGTTTGGTACGTGGAACACCTCCCTTCATACTGCTTTTTACTTTCACCAACCGTTTACGCCCCCATGTATCGCTGCCTCCATTCTGCCTCTGCGAACTACCCTTGTCCCTAAACTGTTCTCTGTTCATGGACCATCTTCACCTCCACCTACTAGAGCTCCCCCACCGAGTACCACTTTCATAATTATCTTTATCACATACCGAGATACCTCCTTCTATATACCATACTTCCTCTACCATGTACTATACTTCCTTTATGGGTTAAGAATCCCCAAAAAACATTCAGTGAAAACAACATTCAGACATTTCGGAATTACCAGAGCGAAATATGATTTCTAATGATGCTTAATCTTTATAGCAATCATTGGGGTTAGTGATTCTTTTATAGGAAAAGATATATGCTTAATCTGATAAATCAAGATTTACTAAATATTCAATCCAGCCTCCATCACTTACTAATTCTACATCCCCAGTGAACCACAATCCATTTGAAAACCATTTTCCTATACACTCTGTATATCGCCTTTTCTTCTATGTGGTCAACCTCATCCATCGGTGCCAAGCCATCCACATACAGTATCACCTTCCATCATGAATTGTGTATTGTTTCGTGATCCTCACCAGCACACCATTTTTGTTGCTCCACATACCATTCCTCGAACATGGTACGCCACCCATGTATTATTGTATTTGGTTCTTACCCTTTTCTAATTTTCTTCAACATTATTCATAAAATTATCTCCTATGAAGAAATCCTTCCTTTTCCAACATCAAAATCCATATTTTGATGTTGGAAAATTTTTGAAAACACTAGGAAACAGGGCCACTTTAAAAACTAGTCTTTGGAAAAAACAAATCATACTCACTTATAGTCATGTAGATTTTTCAAAAAAAACACAACCATACCCAAAACATACTTATAAGACTCCTTGATGAATTTTTTTACAAAATAAATCTATTTTATATGTTGAATTGTATACAATTTAATTTATTAGTTTTTAAAACTAGAATGAAATTTCTTTTAACATTCTTCAAGAGAATCTGATATAATTTTTGTGTACTATTTCTTGATATATTTATAATATAATCTATAAATAAAATAAAATTAATTCACTTTTTAAAAAACCTAGAACATGTGATAATAGCACTCACTGTAGAAATGGTTTCATTTCTTCCCAGTTGAGTAGAGAATATGCATGATCCATATGATTTTCATCATATAATTCATCAGTTATGAACTCCACAAAATCCAAGTTCATACTGTTTAAAAACTGATAATTAATTATTTATTTCACCATTAACATTTCTCTCATTATGGTCTATTAAATTATGTTTTAAGGGATATTTATATTGAAAATAAGGATAGAAAAAAAAAGAATTTTCCTACTAGAAATAACATTATACAATTTATCTTCCAATCAATGCTTTGTTATACACCATTTTCTTCAATTTTAATATGAATCTATCATATGGTTACATACATCAGATCTATACTGGCCCTCTAAATTTTTATTCATGAAAACAGTTTAATATAAAATATTTCATTGAATAAAAAAAATCTAGTAGAAAATTATTTTCTAATTTTAAAAATATTATTAAAACATCTTCTCGTAGTCTACATAGTGCATAATAGTTCGTTGTCACCACAAAAAAATTTTATGAGAATAAATATGGATTTTTTTTTTCACATCACAATTCATATAATTCAAAAAACATCTAAAACTAATCTATTGAACTATTTCCATTATACCAAGAGAGTCATGACTTTTTAATTTGGTAATATGACAATTTCAGAAACATCTATCCAAATTTGAAACATAACTATCCAAAAGCCTCAAATCTAAAATCCAATAATAAAATAATAAATGATTTTATTTGATAACTTTATAAGACACTTATAGCATCATTAACATCTATAGTCTTATATTTTAAAATAATTCCCATTATTGTTACTTACTAATTTGGGAAAGATCAAATAATTCCTTTGCATTATCTTTGGTTTTACCAGGTGTGTCCAAAACTATGTAAAATATATTATCAAAATACATCTTCTCAATATGTATGACATCAAACATGGGATAGACCAAAAAATATAACCAATATGGTAGATCCCAGAAAATGATTCATTTTATTCAATTGTTTTGTTTCCTAAATAGATCAAATTTTATTGGTTTATAGTAGGTCCAAATGTAATGGGATGTAACGAAGACACAATTTATTTTTCCTCAATACCTGATATCATTGTGGTAGGTCCATGTCATTCAATTTTACCTTTTCTAAACTGATATTTATTCCTATGAAAATGATGATCGATAGGATGCAATATTTGATGATAGTTGAAAAAAACGTTTTATTCCATTAATGGGAACAAATGATTTTTTCCATCACATAGTACGGAAAGATTTTAGGCTATGTGTACTCCATCTAGATAACATTTCATATGTTTGGAAGTCACTAATTTTCCACATTAATGAAATTTTCATTAGGAAATTTTATTTTTCAAGAACATCATATGTACTGACATCATTACACCAAAATAATTTTAAGTCATCAATCAATGGCTTCAAATAAAATTCCATACTTTTTTGGATGTCCTGTAATTAATAATGTAAAAAAGATATATGGTTCATTCATCAACATACCAGGTGATAAAATGTATGGATTTATAAATATGGTTCAACAATAATATTGACTTTTGTAAGAACCAAATGGACAGAATCCATTTGTAGATAGACCAAATCACATGTTGTGGGCTTCTAAAAAATGATGGATATACTTGGTATAAATGTTTCCTTGAATCACCATCATAAAGAATATTTATTCTTCAACTAGTTGAAATATTTTTTTTGTTCCATGAAATCAATGATATTGTGTTCTTAAAAAGAAATAAACATTATTGTCTATGTGTAAGTGGGAAAACCCACAATTGTTTTACAAGAATCATTCCATACTTCCCTAGTTGAGCCTCTTTGTACCTCGATTCTCCATATGTGGGACAACTAACTAATGAAACATTTTCACCATAATATAAGATGAAATAATTTGAACATGTTTGAATCCTCTGATAATAAATTCCAAAATTATGAACCATCCTCTTGGACTTTTATGAATTTTTAGGCAAAACATTTCTTTGAGATAATAATTCTTTAACCAAATTTAATATCTTAAAAAAAATCCATTTTACATTCAATTATCTGATGTAATAGACATAAATATTTCTACAAATTCAAATTTCATTATCTTCCAACCAAGATATAAGTCAGCCTTATCAGACTTCAACAACTCATAAAATTGATATGGTTCCATCATAGGAGTCGAATAGATATCATTCTGAGTTTCATCTTTTTTAAAAGACGGACTGTCCACATCAAGTACTAAATTTTGAAACCATGATGGATATGGAACCAAATTATTCATATCTTTTCTGGTAGTGATTTCACCACGTTGATACCAAAAAACCTAACCTTTTCAAGAACCAAAACACCATAGAAGACCTCCAAAATTTTCAAATGTGTCAAAACTCCTCAAATCACATTTCTTACATGGGTAATTAATTTTAAATTATAAAGTTTTTTGTTTTGATGATGTAAATGATAAGAAATATTCAACATCCTCAATATATATAGAATGTATAGCCATATTTTTTGGAAACCTAGTATAATTTATCTAATCACGGTCATGTAATAAATATTCTTTTCGACTTCATTATTCCATGTTTCTCTAAAAAATATTTTATAATTAAATTTATATAAGAGAAATATTATCTAAAAAATATTAAAAAATTAAAAAATTATATTTTTTTCCATTTTACCTATTTAACGCTTATTATTCTAATAACTACTAATTTTCACAAGTTACTATTAATTTTTACTAATTATAGTGATTTAATGTGTAGTTTGAAAAATCATTAAAACTTCCCACCAATCATTACTAATGTTTCATAATTTACAATATGTTTTTGTAATTATAGTGCTTTATCAAAAAAATAACTAATTAATGCAACTTTAACTGTAATTTTTACTAATTAATGCTACTTTATCGACAATTTTAATAATTATAATAATTGTTCATTATATTTTAATAATTACCTATAATTTTAACTCTTTACCATTAGTTTTTCACTTATTATAGTAATTTAATGTTCATTTTCACAAATCAATAATAATTACATGTACTCTTTACTAATTTTTACTAATTTTTACTCATTACGATTATTTTTTTATAATTTTAGTGATTTACAATTAATATTTCCCAATTACTACTAATTTATAGTAATTATCATTATTTAATATTAATTTTAACTAATTTAATGGTAATTTTTACTAATATTTACTAATTTGTGATAATTTTTAATAATTATAGTTATTTACTGCTAATTTTTACTAAATTAAACTAATCATCGTAAGTTTTGAATAATTATAGTAATTTATTGCAAATTATTACTAATTACAACTGATTTTTACTAATTACTACTACTTTTT
The DNA here is from genome assembly GCA_963277665.1 of Viscum album. Taxonomy (NCBI): domain Eukaryota; kingdom Viridiplantae; phylum Streptophyta; class Magnoliopsida; order Santalales; family Viscaceae; genus Viscum; species Viscum album. Next base: position 34,962,430 of record OY728143.1, read on the forward strand.
ATTAATTACCATTAATTTTTACTAATTATAATGATTGAATGTTCTTTGTTACTAACCTTTACTAATTACTGAGAGTTTTTACTAATTTATTTTATTGCCAATACTTTTTAATAATTATAGTGGTTTACCATTAATTTTTACTAATTAATGATACATTACTAAATGTTTTACAAATTATAGAGATTTTCCATTAATTTTTACTAATTACAATTATTTTTCACCAATTAAACTTGTTTAATTGTATTTTTGATAATTATTTCTAATTACTATAAATTTTTAGTAATTTTTAATTCTTGCAGCTAAATTTCATTTTTTCTTATTCATTTTAACTAATTTTTAATACATTTTACTAATTAGCCATAATTTTTATGAAAAACGCTAGTTTTTAAGAAATATAGTTATTTACCATTATTTTTTACTAATTACTACTAAATATTAATAATAATTCCAATTTTTAAAAATTATTGAGGTTTGCCGTTAATTTTCACTAATTCGTTCTAATTTTTACTAATTATAGTGGTTTAGCATTCATATTTAAAAATTACTGCTATTTAAAAAAAATACTATAAATTATTATTACTTATTACTAAGTTCCATACATTATTAGTATAATCTATTAAGTAGTACTTTTTATTTCTAAATTATAAGTAATTATTTTTACTAACAACTACTAACTGATATTTATAAAATAATATTTCAAATTAAAGTTATTTATTTTTAATTAAAAACCTTATTTCTAACTAAAACTAAATATTTCTAATTTACAATAATTATCACATGTACTCCATCATCCGCTCGTACTACTGCATATGTCATTGATGCATCTCATCCCCCTCCTCCTCCTCTTATTATTGACACGTCACATCATGCATGCCCCAGTTCTACCGAGCTAATGACAAATTTGGATATTATTGGCACAAATTGGTCATTTCTCATCACCCGAATATTGGAAATTCAAGGATTGCCAACAATATTGTAATTTAATATTATTTTATTACATTATATTAAATTATACAGAAATGTAGTAGTAATTAGTGGTAATCAGAAATAATTACCACTAATTACCTATAATTTTGAGTATAATTTAATAAAAAGTACTAAATGTATATTATAAATTACTATAATTTTGAAAATCATAGATTTTACAATCTTTTGATGATGAAATCAATTATACCAAGCATATCCAAATGTTTCATTTATCATCACCTAAAAATTGATATCCAATTTCATTTACAACATTCTAGTACTTTATAATAATCTATATTATTTCATTGTAGTTTATAATAATTTATACTAATGTAAAAAAAAATTATTAGTTTATACAAATTTTATTTATTTAAACATTTTTATAAATTTATAATAAAATTATATGAAATTTTAATAATTTTTATTAATTTATAAAATTTTAAATTTATTTAATTTTAGTTATATCAATTTACTAATTTTTTAGTTTATAAAAAATTATTCCTAATTTTTACTAATTTATTAATTATTTATTACTAATTTATACTATTTTATTACTAATTTTTACTAGTTTATTACTAATTTTTAATAGTTTATTACAAATATTTACGTGTTTATTACTAATTTTTACTACTATATATCTAATTTTAAATATCTTATAACTATTTATAAATAATTGTTACTAATTACCGCTAATTATCACTAATTACCACTAATTACCACTAATTATTACTAGTTACTAATAATATTTACTAATTACCACTAATTATTACTAATTATTACAATTTACCACTAATTATTACTAGTTACCACTAATTATTAATAATACAATAAATTGTTTTTAATTACCACTAAATATTACTTAATATTTACTAAATATTACTAAGTAGTACTAATTATTACAATGTACTACAAATTAAAAGTAATTACTACTAAATACGTTTGTTTAAAAATAATTATTAATTATTCAAACTAAACACTTCTATTTAAAAATAATTATTATCACTTAAAAATAATTATAGAAAAATAAAACTAACTAATTCTAATTAAATATGATTATTTTTAATTAATTATAATTATTACTAATAAAAAATTAATTAAATAAAATAATATTTAAAAACCTTAAATGAATACATTAAAATTGAATCTTTCAATGGATGAAAATATAAAAAGTTTCTCCCCTATAAAATTTAGAACTTTGAAAACATTAAGTAAGATAATATGATAGCAGAGGAGGAGAGGGAATTCTGGAGTAGAATAAAATGAAAAAATAGGGGGTATATATAAGTTTGATAATTTTCTATGGGATTATTTGTGATGAGATTCCAACTACAAATAGAATTATTTAAAAAGGGACCTGTTACAAATAGAACCATAGTTATTAATTACAGTAATGGTAAAAACGATTATTTGCAATGGGGCTCATCTCAAATACCCTCTACTGATAGTTTATTTGTGATGAGAGATAATTTCATCATAGATAAAAAATAACGACGGAATGTATTTGCGATGGGTCCCATCAGAAATACTTTCCTGCCAACAGTTTATTTTTGATGTTAATTGACCCATGTCGCAAATAAAAATAATGATGGGACGGTATTTACAACAGGTGTATTTTCCCAACACAAATAGTCTTCCTGGGTTTAGAATGCAGTGCATGCCAAAGGTATTTGAAATGGGAAAACATTATTATCATATATAATGTTTCCTTGACAACTATTTATGTTGGGAAATGAATCCCATCGCAGATAGCATTTGTTGAGGGACCATTTACGAAGGATGATGGGCCTGTCACAAATAACCCATCACAAAAGGCCATTTTCCCATAATGTCCCATGTATTTGATTTTTTTCATATTAGAGATAAACTCCATTAAATATTATCGCACACCAACTTCTGAGAAATGGCCTCAAGAAAGGAAATATTGTTGTAAATTTGTTTAAACCGATACAAAAATTAATAAATTTCCCTACATATTTTCTAGTCAAATTCACTTTATAAATGGGATATAGGGTCAGTATGGTGTTAGAACTACATAGGTATCCACTTTAATGATTTTTCCCTCTGGTGATTAATCTTTTTATCTATAACTTACTTTCATTTCAATTTTTTGTATGTATATTTCTGCAACTTTGTGTATTTATTTACTATTCTATATTTTTAGTTTTATTGAATTTTATTAGGTTCATATGTTACATTTTCATTTTCTCTAGAATACTATTTTACACTTTGATCTCATCCACTTTTTAGGATCACATCATAGGCCTCTCAAGAATATGTCTCTATATTTCTAAGTAGTGTACCCAATAGGCAACACGAAAGATTTTGAGAAATTTGATCAACCTAATGTTAAAGGTTGTTGATGGCATCTATTTGATTTGGATTTTATGTTTCATTCATGACCATTAATTTATCTTCTTTTTTGGAAAATATACTGATCAAATTCTATAAGTTTTATTATTGACGTTGGGCAGCTGGCGGTTATCTTGGTGGAGTTTGCTGCTGAAGTTGTTGTGGTGGTGGGAATTACTACGTCCTAGGGGTGGATATAATTGATTTGGTCATGTGGCATGGTGTTTATGTGGATACCCAAATGTTTCATGAGTTACTGTTTGATCTTGACCAATTATTTATTGATAGTATCCTTGATTGGTTGGTTTCTTCTTTTCTACTAGTCTTTTCAGGTTGTATAGTTTTTGTTGTTATTGTGATGGTTGATTTTTCCTCAAATAGATATAAACTTGATATTGGTTTTAATTTTTCAATGTTTGGTAGTATTGATATAGGGTTAGCCCTCCAAATATGTCACATAATTTCACATCCATAAAAGGAGTAATTTCCAGTTCGTGTGGTTGGGGTAATTCATCAATTTAAAATTACTTTTTGAGAGCATCGACAAAGGCAATTAAGTGGGTGCCTTCTTATATGTGGTGTATTTTTTACCTCATATTTCCTTGATCTCCTTACCATATGCTAGTGTTATGTGAGATTTCCCCAAGTATATCTCTTCCCACGTTTTCTATTTTAACATTAGTCTTCCATTAGTGGTAGAAACCACCACAGTTTGAGTAGTGGGAATTAGGACTTTGTAAAATGTTTTAAATTGATTCTAAATCATAATACCATATTTTGGGAAATTTCATGTCAACCCTTTAAATCAACAATATTGCTGTATTATAATTCTCCATCTACTTTTGAAATATTATCGATGTTATATTTCAACATGCATGTCCATATAGGTGGAAGATATATTCCCATTAATTTATTTGTTAGGATATAAAAGTTTGTAATTGATTTGGATGATTATGTTTTTAACCAGTCTATGGATATAACTGTTATTGAGAATGGGAGAACTCTGATATGGATAACATCTCAAGATATATCTTGGTGTTTAAAGTTGTTTCTTACTTCAATTAAATTTGAAATAATCTCATGTGGATCCTCACATTTAAGATCACTAAATTAGCTCATATTTTGGATCATGAAAATTATGTCGAGTCTCATTTCAAAGGTAAGTGCCTATATGGGAGATCATATAATTATTATTGTATCTACATTGGTGGACAGAAATACATAATCCATAATGGTGTGATCTTGAATCAGTGGTCATAATCTTTATAGTTCTAGTGGAAAAATTGATAATTTTGTGGATTGGGTGTAGAATGGTTGTTGTGATCGACCATGGCTAAGTGGCATCATTCAAAAAAGTATATTGTGATTTTGAGTTCAAAAATAATAGTTTATTGGGATTACAAGATCTTTTAATGGGTCATGGGGTCTTTTTTTTCACTTGTGATCTAGAATGAACAAAGTAATAAATCTGTGTGAAAAATACTAAGTATAAATTGCATGGGGAAAGGAAATGAAGAAATCCTGGGTTTTTTCCAAAGGTCACCACCATTGTCTCCTCATGAACAATTCTTGAAAAAATTATTCTCAGATTCTATTTTTACTCCTAGGTGGGGTGCCTAAATATTAAATTTATGACTTTAACCAATCAACACTACAATGAGGATTCATAGAATAGTGGGAGTATGGGGTTGAGTCCACCAAGAAGTGACGAAAACAGGTGAAATCTAAGGATTATTACCTGATGGTGGATTCCAATTATGGATTTTGTAGATTTGGATTATTATACAATATTTTATTAACTTTCAATCGACAAAGTAAGTATACAAGATCAATTTTGGGAATCTTTTTCATAATATTTATTTAATTCCAACCTTTTAAGACCTGATAACTTAGGCCTCAAATTTGATTAGGGGTTCCTATTTTTTTTTCAAGATAATTGGATCTACCTAGATTAACAACTCTTATGTCAAGATATAGTCAACAATTTATGTTAATTGTGCACAAATTATAGATAACAAAAACAATTTGAAGATATTTTTCATAGCTTAAATTGTTTCAATTAGATTAAGGTCCTCTATTTCAATTGTTTAGGTGAAGATCATGTCAAATGGATGGTAAAAAAGACTTTTTTTTCTTAATCTATTTTCAGAATAATCATAATAATATTTTCAAATTAATAATTTATTAAATTTTTTATACCCCAAATTTTAATCCCTAACCCTGATCATATTATCTTCACATCATAAGAGAAGGATTTATAATTTGAAACAACAATGAAATTGGATTAAGAATCAAAATGAGAAAACAATAAATAATGATAAATAAAATTTATAAGATTACTTTAAAGAAGAAGAAACACATGAAAAAGGAATTATAGTTTTAAGAAAACACTAGTTTACAAGTATAATATATGGTGGAACACCTCCAACAACGAGGGTACAACAGTAGAATTAAATAAAAAATGTGATAAAAATTTAAGTGAAATTTGTAAATCAAAAGACAAAGGTGCTTGAAATTAAATAGGAAAAAAATCATTAAATAAATAGAATTTATTTCATAGGTATGCATGGGCTTCTTTTGATTAGATTATGTTCCCATATATTTTATGCCATGAACTGGAGTTAACATTGTGAATGAGGAGGTCAGAGTCTTTGGTGGCTTGGATCTCTTATGATTCATGGCTTGTGTTTCACTCATGGGATATTCATGGTGTTCATGGAGTTTGACCAAAGGGTGGAGACCGAGCCATTCTTGTAGTGAATGGAATTCACACCATTAGTTTTCTTGTTCCCATAAGTTCAAGGATTAAATAGATTTCACGGTTCATGTGAGGATTTTCTAGAGTTTCTCCATTCCTACCTCAAAACTACACATCATGAATGTATTATTCGCACCATAAAATTTCTTTAATTTTACCAATTTCAGTGATAATATCAATACATTATGAAATATTCAATTACCTACAAAATACAACCACGCATCATGAAATCAAATCATAGAAGTTGTATAAAATTAAATTAACTAGGTCTATAATGTATATAAAATTTCATCATGTTACTACTTAACCACTTCCCTATGATGAGATAGGCTATATATTTTGAAGAGATAGTTGGAGATGAGTAATTCCTCCAACATATCTATTATGGGATGAATAGAGATAGTTAATTTCACCAGTGACCTCAATATGATTACCCAAAGGATAGTATGTTAATAGATGTTTATATCTTATATAATCCATGGTATGTAAATGTGATGACAATAATTCACTAAAGTTGTCACACACCCTTCTTTCCAATAGCACTAATGAAACCTAATTATTACATAGGATCCATATATTTTTAGAATAATAAACTAGATTGGTATATTATGTATATGTATTATTAAATTAAGGTTATATTTTTGTACACATGTTAAACAAAGAGTCTTTTATGATATAGGTGATGAAGTTGGAGAATTCTTTATGATAGTTAACTCAATCAATAATAAATATTGATTTGTCTATCAAAGATGATAATGAAATAGTTATTCTTTTAAGATAGGGTAAATATGACAAAATCCTATTAATTGTGGGGGTGATAATAATATAATTAATGTTTAATTACTTGATTATATGTTCTAAAATCCTTTAAAATATTTATTGGTACATATTAATGTTTAATTTAGAATAAATGAATTTAATTAAATTATATTTATCTTTTTTTTACATTTGATTCATTTATACTGTATGTAATATTTATTTCATACAATTTTATATATAGTAAATCCAAAATTAAATTAAATTAAAGATACAATCTAGTCTTTTTTAAATCTTATGCAATTGGATGACCCATCTGATACTTCCCACCTTCATCAAGTATGAACTGCACATTCACTAAGTCAATTTTTCTCTAGAAATTCAAACTAATATTCTATGATATAAATTAGATCCAAAACCTACCTCTAGTAATACCATTTTTAATTCAAGGGTTCCATAAGATATGGATGAGTGTTTGGATTAGTTGACTAATCACCAAAAAATGAATTTTCATTGCATGTGGTGTCCTCATTACCATCACAAGGATATTTGAGGGAGATTATTAATAGTATGTACTTGTTAATATGAAAATAATTATTGTATTTCTATACTAATTTTTGAATACTTTAGTTAAAAAAATATAGATAATAATATGATTGAAACGAACATGAATATATCAAATGATTAGAGGTTGGAAAAAATAATAAAAAATCCATTTTACATGTATGGGATGAGTAAAAAATACATTGGAGGCTTATATATATAGATATTGAAAAATATGTAATGTGAGATGATGTAACTCCACATTACATATCATAATTGGAGACATATTTCCATTATTTTGTAAAATGAGATAATTGATAAACAACTAATGTTAAATTAAAATAAATATTTATGGATTATTTTATTTGATCTTCATATATAATATAAAAATAGAATTACTCTTTTCATATATTATTTATAATCAGTCATCCATTATGTTATACATGGTATTCCTGTGTTTTAATAGACATTAAAAATGATATAAAAAATAAAAGTACTTCAATTATATAATGTGGTGTGAGTTCAATGACACTTATTAACCGTCCATCTGATGGATAGAATAGTAGCGGAATAGATACCTCAGGATTAGTGGTCATCATTTTTGGATATTCATAATGATTCATCTAATTTATTTGATAATGTATTAGTATATTTATAATTATTTCTTAAAAAACTATAATTTTTATTAATATTAATTATTTTCGAAATATGATAAAATACATATCAATAGGGGAGAAAAAAGTCATCCCACACAAACATGGTTCTAAAAAGTTCTAGGAAAATATCAAGTAAGATAATCATATAATTATTCATAAATATATATATATATATATATATATATATATTATGCATCCTAAGAAGTTAAGTTTTTTTCTTTAATGATGTAGGAAAAATAGATCATTTGTGAGGTTGGGTGAGTAGTGATATATTTCAATTTCTATAAGGATTTGTTTAGAAATTACATAAAAACCCCATTGGAATCATTGGGGTAAAAATCTAAATTTCATTTTAATTTTCTAATTAATATTCTTCTTAAAATTATATTCTATTTATAGACAAAAAAATAAAGAGGCATGGTATGAAAATCTATCGATATCATCATTAGTATCCCAAAGTGATTCTGTTTCCCACATTTGATTTAAGGATCATATTATTTGTGTGTCAAATATTCATTCTAGACCATTTCTATCATGATCCTTTATGAGATTCCCATCTTCATTTTTTACACTAACTACATCTATATTTTAAGGTACTATTACTATTTAGAATGTTAAATCATAAAAAATATATCATGCTAGAGAAAAAATTATAAAAGAAGGATTCAATATTGGAAACTCGAGATGAGTATTTTCTAATGATGGAGATTGTATTAGATTGAATATTTCATATCAATACAGGGATAATTCCTATGAAATTATCATCCTTGATATTATAGGCACCATAAATTATGAACTAATAACATTTATTCAACTGACTTTCCAATATTATGATAAATATTTTAAATATATTTTCTCTGGGTGATATTAATTTGAATCAAATTTTTATTATAAATCATATTTATTATAGGAATTAATGTCTAATAAAAAAGTATTAAAATTAGGATTTTGATGAGTGTGCATCATCAAGGGTCCATTTTGACCCAACAGAGTATATGTGATAATGTATCCACCTATATATTTCATTTTCATGGTTTTGTATGAGAATAAACTTATATTTTTCCTCTTCAGCGATGTAATTAAATAAAAAATATTGTCTATTTAAATAATATTGTGTCCTAATTTTTATAATTATCATTTCTTGATTTTATTTATTTTTCTTTCTGACTATCAAAGGTATTTAGTTATATATCTGGTTAAATTGTTTTTATTTTATATGAAATTAAATTATGTATTAAATATCCACAACTAAATTAGTAGAGGAATTTTAAACCGAACCTATCAATTGAAAACCCATTACCATTTGCTTAAAATATTCCACCTTCCAAATCAAGGAATTTAAAACACTTCCAATTTAGATAAGAAAAAAATTTATATCTTCTCTGTAAGGTATTTTTCCATCAAAACCATTTGTAATTTATGTTAATAATTCATTTCATTAACCACCACTATACTTAACATGGGGGTTTGAAAAGTTCCATGAATTAATTATTCACAGAGGATTTAATTAATTATTACATATTTGAGAAAACATCACTAATTAAGAATCAATTAAGTTATAAATTTTTGTTCTTATAGCCATCAAAGATTAAATTGAGGTTATTAAAACTACCACATAATAATAAAATAACATTTTTTTGTCATTTTTTTCTATGTAGTGCAATATGTTCATGAATAACCATCACATGTAAAATTAACCGCAGTCACTGTTACATTTTTTTAAAAAATTATTTAATGCATTTTAAATTTCAATGACTATTTTCAGTCCTAAATACTTATAATATTCATTATTATTTAATCTTTATTGATTAGTAATCATGTTTGTCTTGGCCTTCTCTCTTTTATCAAAACAAGGAATTACTAATAGATTTTAATGTTATTTATACTACAATTAACTCTCAATTTTCAAATCAAAATAAATTTTTATAGATACATAGAGATTATTGGTATATGTATTTATCATCCTTGTTCCTTGTAGATTATGGGATTTTCCATCAAAATATTCTCTTAACACCGCTCATTATAATTAAATTTTGAAGGGAAAGTGTTATAATCTTCTTGAGACCACTCATACTTTATTATTACCCATTAATGTTCCATTTCCCTTGGGGTTTGATGTTATATTGAAATCCACTCATCATATCAATCGACTTATAACATCCCAGCCTAACATGACTAAGAAACTAAGAAAAAAACACATGGAGTCATGTGTGTTGTAACTTCCCAACTCGAAATCCACTAAAAGGTTCCTCAATATGGTGGATCACATGGCCTTAAAAGACCATCCTTGTATGCTAAAGTATTAAAATTACAAGCAAGAGTATAAGGTGGTATAGTGGGAAGACTATACCCTCATAATTTGAGTGTATCATAATGTTGTAATCACAAGAATCAATATTTAAAGCATATCAAATAACATAATAGCTAAAGGTACACATCAATAACACTGTAATAATAATAAAGGACAATGAAATATCATATACAAAATTGTGTATGTCATATCTCTATACAAAATGGTAGGAAATACATGGAAATATGAATCTACTACAATACTTATATCAAAATAAAAAAAATAAAAAAATAATTATCTCTAAATAAAATCGTAATCATAGATCGGTCTTGTGCTCCACTTCTCCTATGAACAATCTATCAAGAATAATAAAATGTTCTTTCCTTGATCCCTACCAGCATTAATGAAGTATTTATAGGTACTCAAGGGATGCATGAATTGAGTGTGAGATAAAACTCATTAGGCCACCTCCAACATTGTTTCTAACATCTCTAGTGTGTGTGTATAAGAATAAATAGTGTGAAATATATATAACATTAATATAAATGAAAAAAAATCTAACATACTATCCAGTGAACAAGTATCACTATAATCCAACAACCCTTACATAGTATAACTGTAAATTATGATAAAAAGGGAGTTTTATTATCCATTATATCAACTATAATCAAGATCCAATAATAATGGTTAACAACAAATCATGATAAACATCTAATGTGGCCAATGTTTAGTAAATTAGTGTCTGATCTAGTGTGCTAGATCCAAGAAGTAGAAATGTCCAAGGAATCTACAATATCTTATTCTATGTAATCATGTGACAGGTCTAATGGTCGAATCTGAGGATTAATAATGTCTAAGGAATCCCATGAAATATATATCCATCTAGTATAATTTTCGATGGCATCCTATATAAATACCAAATCCATGGAGTTGTAATTTCCATATTATTTGATACAGTTCTAAATCCAGGGAGTATAAATGTCCATGGAATTCAATATAAAATCATATTTATACCAATCCATCCATCATCAACATGATCACATAAGAAAACAATGTTATTTCATTAACCATGACCATGACCATTTATCTCATTTCATAATCCATTTCTTGATCATACACATTCTTTGAGTTCATACAACTCATCTAGAAATTCCATTTAATAAATATTCAAATTAATATCCTGTAATAATATGAAAATGAGGCGTAATCCATCTCCTAGTATCTCAATTAATTCATTATAGCTCCCACTAGTATGGATAACTCACACGTGCACCCAATGAGGTGGTAACTCAATGGGAAGATCCATAAACATGCCTCACCGGTGGTCTGGGTTAAGGATGACAACCTCCAACCATCACAACGTACTAGGTGGGTAACCTAATAAGGATCCAACAATTTAATCAAGGAATTAATTTTATTTTAGTATAAACTCCATAAGGCATGACATGTGGTACAATGATAACAATATATAAAATGAAAAGGCATTGTGGTAAAAGTTATAGGCCACCTACCATATAGCCATGGTAGAAAACTAATCTAGTATCGACCTCTAATTTAGTCTGGATCCAAAGAGAAAAATAATAGACAAAACCCCTAGAAATATGTTATATTATTTTTCACCAAAATAACTCTTTTGAGGATAATTGAAATGGTGAAATGTGAAAGGGGAATAGGGAACTCACCATCAAAGATCTGCTGAGATTAACGACTCTCAAAACATAGGTCAGATAGTGAAATGTCACCAAAACCTAATATTAGGACTCAAGGGGGATCCAACGAAAATAAAAGGAAGGGTGAGATTCAATAAAAATAGGATTCCATGAATCTTACTTTAAAATAATGACCCAGAGATATAACCAATTGTGTAATATTTACACACCATGTAATATTCATGTTTTCCTTCTCCAAGGAAAAAAAATTACATCTCAGGAATTGTGTTATATAGACCAATACATGTCAAGTATGTGTTTAATTCCATGTATTTGGACTACATCCAACCTTCAGCCTCCAACTTCCTTCCTTCCAAACAACCCAACTGAACCACATGGCTAACTATATCATCTAATCCAAAAAGAGAAATTAAAAAAATTAACTATAAATAAAAGAGTTCTTAACTCATCAGAAAAAAATATCAAATAAAATCCCATCCTTAATGCAATTTGTACTTGAATTTCACTTTAATGGGTGTCCATGAATTGTCTGAGAAAAACTTCAACCACTAGGCATGGGCATTAGCCTCACACTCGAAAGCCTCAGCTTTTATATGGTCATGCTTCCATAACATCAATTCTACTAGAATTGATCAGGCACTGAGAGCCTTCGTGCTCCAATCAACAATACGTATATGATACTCCTCAAAGTGTTCATTTACCTGTAACTCTACCACACCCAACTGAAGATTTTGATAATGGCCATAGTGATAATGACATGGATGAGATATATAGAATACATCTTCCATGGCACGGTACCTCTGAGATAACTGTGATCGATATTCTACCAGCTTGACTCTCTCAAGAATCTAAAAAATCCCGAAATATCATGGAAAATCTTAACCTTCCTATGAATCCATCTATGACTCAGCCTTGGTGAGATATATCAAAAGGCCAAATCCCCAACCTTGAACTCTAGAGGTCATCGATTGTGATCATCTATGATTAATATCTAGACTATGGAGTCTCCATCTTCTTTTTGATAATTTTGACCTACTCTGAAGTCTCTTTCATAACACGTGGTTGAAGAAGCACTGCATCTTCTCCCTATAACCAACATAGAGGTTGTTGACATGTCCTACTGTACAAAGCCTCATAAGGTTTCATCTTTATTGTCTCTTGATTGATATTTTTCAAGATAAATTCAACCAGAACTATATGACTATCTAAAGAACCCACAAAAAAGGATGAATTCTATTATAATGTTCTCTAGAGCCTATATAATGTGATATGACTAACCATCTATTTGAGGGTGGTGTGTCGTGCTTAAAACCACATGTGTACCTAATTTCTACTATAAGCCACACTAAAAAAAAGATGTAAATTGGGTATACCTATCTAATATAATGGTATAAGGAACCCCGTGAAGGTACAAAATCTCATAGACATATTGTCTCCCAAGAAAATATACTAATATGGTCTCAATGATAGGCTGAAAATGGGCCAACATTATGATTTTTTCCACTATAACACTACAACATCACTACCTCAAGGTGACCTTGGAATCCTAGTCACAAAATCTATTGCAACATCATCTTATTTCCACTAGGAAATGAATGACTACAGTGAAAACCATATGGTCACTAGTGTTCTTCCTTCACCTGCTGAAAGGTGGAACACCTCATGAAAAATGAACTACCTCCCAGTTCATCCTTGGCCACTGATATTGATGTTGTAAGTCATGACACATTTTTTTATACTATGTTACACTTAGAATGTTGAGGTTATAAACTCCTACATAATCTATTAGATTATAGTTTTTAAAACCCAAACGCAATCATGTATTCATTGAATTCCATCCTCCCTAACTATCCATCCAGGAGACAGGTCCTCACCTAACACACTCCCTTGTATGACTAGGCCCGGTGAATATGAGAACTATATCATCCTTAGCCTATTTAGAAGATTGTAAGTCATTACCATGGATGAGAGAAAATTTTTACCATGACTATCTGACACCTATAACTCAATCTCTAAAAACGTATAATCTTCCACTCGCTACTAGCCTTTTGAACTTTATGTATCTGAGTCCTCCAGATTAGTGCATCCGCCACTGCATTTCTCTCTTTGGTTGTATAGTTAAGCTTAATGTTTTTAGATATAAGGTATTCAATCCACCTTCATTTCATAATATTTAAGTCATGTTGTGTAAATATATACTTTAGACTTTTATGTTCTGTGTACATCACAATGCACTCTCCCAGTAAATAATGCCTCTATTGACCTCCCCTATTTTGATAATCCCAACTATTCCATTACATACTTTAATAATCCCAATTAATTTTTATCTATATGATAATTATATCAATATATGATATTCTATTATCAATATGATAATAATATTAAAATAATCCTTGAAATATGTTAATCAATGTTTATCCATGTTTGTGTGAATTTTGAAGTAATTCTAATCCAACAGGATATGTTTTGCATAAAACAGATAAGTGTTAGTCACTGATCTGCGTATAGCTACTGATACAGAGCTACCAGTACTTAGTCTATTGATAGACCTTAGTCACTGATAGACAGATTCATAGATATATATAGCTACTAATATGTATAGAGCTAAAGATATATACAAATCTAACGGTAAGCATAGAACAAGGTCATCGATGCAGATAGCTATCAATAGAACAAGTTTTCAGATAGTACAGAATGGAGATACCGATGTGCATAAGTCTACTGATACACATAATCACTGGAACTAAGCAAGATATACTGATAGACTAGAGCTACCGATAGACCAGAGTGACCGATATAGACACCGGCAGAATTGAGCTACCAATAGAACAAGTCTACTGAGCTACCGATAGAGTAAGTATACCGATAGAAGGAGTTACTGATACCAAGAGCTACCGATGCAAAGAGCTACCGATGGAAGGTCACTACTACGCAAAATCCACCGAACATGTCTACCAACAGGATTCTACTAATGATTTTCCAACCATTCAAACTCTATACTCTAAATATTATTTATTAAGCTAACGGTTACATTTGATGTTTTTAATGCAGTTAATGTTATTTAATGATACCTATTAGCATGTTAGGAAATTTTACCAAGTACCCATTCAAAAAGTAATCATTCCTTTTTGCTAGAGATAAAAGCTATAAAATGTAAGATAAAGACCTAGCTGAAGAGGAATGAAAGAAGTGAACGCGGGGTGTGCATACAGTGAGAATCAAGGAACTAAGAAGGCACACAAAGGGTGAAATAGAAAAAGGCTCAACAACATTCAAACGTGGTGCATTCACACAAGACTACATCCATACTCCAAGAACACTAGATATACATGAAGCCAATCATTCTAGAAGAGAACAAAAGCTTCATCTTGAGTGAAGAACAACAACAAACACTTCATGCACTCAGGTTGATAAGCTGAACCTGGAACTAAGGAAGAAAACGAAACTCTATTTTTCATAACAAAAACCGGAGAAGGACTCAGAAGCTCTTATGACCAATCGAACGAGTCCAGAGCTGCACTGCCAATCACTAAAGATTTTCTAAACTCATTCAAACTTTCTTTAGTGGTTCTTTCATTTACATTTAGAGAAGTGTGTGTACCCTGTTTATTTTAGACACACACTGTCTCTTGAACTAATCTGGAGGATTCTAAAATCCCCATTCAAACTCGTATAACTCCTTTGTATCCCATTGTGGATAGTGGTAGAGGTCATGTATGACCTAGATAGATGTGAGTTGTTGTCTTTGTTTTCCCATGTAGAACTGTGGTAGTGGTATTTGGACCTAGATAGTATTGTACTATTGTTTACCCCGATCTAGGGTGTGGATCAATTTATATAAATTGTTTGAGAGGAGTAAGTCTCGGCTTGAGACTGAACCTCTTGGTTACATCTGCTGTGCATTTTAGTTTAAGTCATAAGTATACAATATATTTCATATTCCTCTGCTAACTACTTTGAAATATAATTTGTTTTAAAGATACATTGATAGTTAATTTAGCCAGTGTTTATACTTATTGTAAACCAATATGTTAGTTTCAAAAGTCAATTTAATCTTCAGATTAAGTAAGCTGAGACCTTATCAATCTTTGAGAAACTAATTGAACATTTACACTCTGTATAAATTCACTACAGTTTAACTTTGTTTTTAAATAGGTGTATTTTAAGAGAAATATTTTTAAAGGAAATTTTAATTGGAACTCAATTCACCCCCCTCTTGAGTGTCCACTTCGACCAACATTTGGTATCAGAGGTTGTTTTTATCAATAAAAATTTTCAAAACATTATGTTTTTCAACTGTGATTTTAGTTGCATCTTTAATGATCTTAAATTTTTGTTAGTTCTAAATTTTATCTCTTCAAAATTATTTGCTAAAATCTAGCTATGGATAATAGACTATAGGGTGCTGCTACCAACATGACACCTTTCTTTAATGGTACAAACTATTCCTAGTGGAAAAATAAGATGAAAATTCATTTAGAAAGTAGGGGTTTTGATATCTGGACTTCTATAGATTCATAATATAAAATTCTAGAAACTGAAAGAACAAATTGGGATGAACCTACAAAGACTGCTTACAATAATAATTGTAAAGATATGAATGCCATGTATTGTGATTTAGGAGATGAAGAGTTTAATAGAATTTATGTTGGTAAAACTTCTTATGAAATATGGGATACTTTTGGTGTTTCTCATGAGGGAACAACCAATGTTAAAGAAATGAGGCTGAATACCTATACTATTAAATATGATAATTTTAAAATGAAATCTAATGAACATATTTCTGACATGTATCTCAGGTTCAATGAGATTTTCAATACTATGAGCTCTCTTGGAAAGGTTTTTCCAGCATAGGAAAAAATTATGAGTATATTAAGATGTCTACCAGAAATATGGAGAGGCACATCTGTTTCCATTATAAAATCATGCGACATCAGCACACTCCCTGTTAAGGAATTAATATGTAAGATTATGATATATGAGGAAGAACATAGAGTAAATAAGGAATAATATGATGAACCCAAGAGAAAATACATGGCTTTCAAGTCTACTGCTTCTATGAGAAAAGACAATGAGAAAATACATGTACTTACTGAATGTTAAACCAGGGAAGATTTGGATTCAGACAGTGATGCTGAAATGGCTCAAATAGCCAAGAGATTTAAGAAGTTCTATAAGAATAATAAATTCTTCAAAAAATCAAACTACAAAGGAAAGTATGACAACAAAGATCATTGGAAGAAGGATTGGAAGAAGTATAATACGGAAGATGATATAGTCTGATATGAATGAAAAAGGAAATGACACATCAAGGGTGACTGTCCAAATTTAAAATTCAAAAAGAAATATGATTATAAGGATAACAAGTACATGAATGCTATGAAAGATACTTGGAGTGCTTCAGAAGACAGCACAAGTGAATATGAAGTTTCTGATTCTGAAAAAAATCATGCCAACATGTGTTTCATGACCAACACATCTAGGGTAACCTTAGAGACTCTAATTTTAAATTCCTATTATTCTGGAGATGATGCGGAATCTGATTTGGATTCTGAAAATATGTCTAATGCAGAATTGTTTGAATACTGTAATATGATGGTAGAAACATGTAATGAACTTAAGGACAAATATAAGTCACTAAAGAAACATCATGCTCTCATTGTCAATGTTAAATCTGCCTTTGATAAGGAAAAGAATGCTCAACTATTGAAGGAAAATACTGAACTGAAAATGTCTAATGAGAAACTTAGAAAGAACTTATAAAAGTTCACAAAGGGAAAATATACACTTACTCAAATGTTAGGTAAAAAAGTTGCACCAAAATACACTACTGGTTTGGGATATCAACATGGACAAAGACAGTTTACCAAAAATCGATTTATTCATAAATCTGGACAAAATTATGCATATTCTAGTTCTGGAAATATATATACTTCAAATAGTTATTCACATGGTTATAGATCAAATAAAGTTTATCTTTCAAAATCTATTGATTTTGTAAATTATATGAGACCCATAAGACAAATCAGGGTACCTAAAGCTTTGATTGCTAACCATTCTGGACCTAAGAAGATCTGGGTACCAAAATCATTTTCTGTTTAAATCTGTGTTGTAGGAAACCTTCTTGAAGAGTTATCACAAAAAGGTATGGTACTTGGACAGTGGATGTTCAAGGAACATGTATGGAGATTACTCATTCTTCAAGAGTCTAATCAATGTTTATGGAGGTTATGTCACCTTTGTTTATAATTCTAAAGAAAAAATCATCAGCCTAGGCCAGATTGGTAACATTAATTCAGTTTTGATTTCTAAAGTTTTAATTGTTGATGGAATTAATTATAAGCTGTTAAGTATTTCTCAATTATGTGATGATGTCTTTAATGTGAAATTTAAAAATGAATCCTATAATTTTTTTAACTCTAAAAATGTTTTAGTATTTTCTGCTTTCAGAAATGAAAATGTTTATGCTGTTGATCTGAATTCTTTAGCTAAGAAAAATGTTACTTGTTTAAATGATTTTCATTAAGAGTCTTGGCTTTGGAACAGAAGATTAGGACATTGCAACATCTATTCACTTAGAAAAATGATTATGAAGAACTTATTTTGAGACCTACCTAAACTTGAATTCCCATCTGACAAAGTTTATAATCCCTATCAAAAGGGAAAACAACATAAAGTTTTTTTAAAAATCAAATAAAGAAGTTTCAACTTCTCAACCTCTCGAGTTGGTTCACATGGACTTTTTTGGACCTTCTAGAGTTTCTAGTTTAAATGGAAAGAATTGTGTCTATGTCCTAGTAGATTAGATTTCTAGATATACTTGGGTATACTTCTTAGCTCACAAAAGTGAAGCTTGTTATTACTTTGTTAAATACTAAAAGTATGTAGAAAACCTTACTGGACTTATGATTAAAACCTTGAGAAGTGATCATGGTCATGAGTTTAAAAATCAAGATTTTGAATCTTATTGCTCACACAATGGCTATAGTCATAACTTTTTTGCCCCTAGGACATCTCAACAGAATGGTGTAATAGAAAGAAGAAATAGAACCCTTCAAGAAATTGCAAGAACTATGCTTAATGAGTATGACCTGCCTATTTATTTTTGGGCTGAGGCTATGAATACAACTTTTTATATTATTAATAGAGTCTTGATTAGATTTGTTCTCAAATAGTCCCCATACGAACTATGGAATAATAGAAAACCCAAAGTTAGTTAATTTAGAGTCTTTCGCTGCAAAGTTTTTATTCTTAATACAAAGGATAATCTGGACAAGTTTTCTTCTAAGAGTGATGAAGAATTTTTCTTGGTTAATATTTAACTAGAGAAGCCTATAGAGTCATTAACAGAAGAACCAAATGTGTGGAAGAATCTGTTCACAACAAGTTTGATGAAACCGGCCCACATGAGCCTAAAACCTCTCTTGAAAATCTTGAAGAAGATTTTACTATTCTAGACCTTAATGATAAAACTAAAGAACCTACTATAAAAATATCCATTTCTGGACATATTCCATAATCTTCTTCTATTGAACTCTAACCTATAAGTGAACCTAAAATTTCTAGTCCTACCATTACTAGATCAAATAGGATTCTAAAGAATCGTCCTTTAGATGCTTTTGTTGTAATCTTGATAGAGGGACACAAACTAGAGCTTCTCTAAGAAACCAGGTTGAACATCAAGCCTTTATTTCACAGTCAGAACCTAAAAATGTCAATGATGCAATCAATGATGAATTTGGGTTAATGGATATGCAAGAAGAGTTAAATCAATTTGAACGAAATGAAGTCTGGGAATTAGTTGACAGACCCAAGGACACTTTAACAATAGGTACTGAATGGTTTTTTTAGAATCAAAGTTGATGAATCTAGAAATATAGTTAGAAACAAAGCTAGGCTAGTTGCACAAGGATATAGTCAAGAGGAAGGTATATACTATGAGGAAACCTTTTCCCTTGTAGCCAGATTAGATTCCATTAGGATATTACTTGCCTATGTTTCTCATCTGAATTTCAAGTTATATCAAATGGATGTCAAAAGTGATTTTCTAAATGGTTTTATAATGGAAGATGTTTTTGTTGAACAACCACCTGGATTTACTAATCCTCATTTTCCAAATATAGTTTTTAAACTTTCTAAAGCTTTATATGGTTTAAAACAAGCTCCAAGAGCTTGGTATGATAGACTTAGTAATTTTCTTATTTCAAAAAGTTTTACTAAAGGGATTCCTGATCCAACTCTTTTTATTAAAAGAATTTCCAAATATGTTTTAATAGTACAAATCTATGTTGATGATATTATTTTTGGATCTTCTAAACATTCTTTATTTATTGATTTTTCAAAGAGTATGAAAAATGAATTTTAAATGAGTTTAATGGGAGAATTAAAATATTTTCTTGGATTTCAAGTTTTTTAAAATGAAAATGGTATTATTTTAAATCAATGTAAATATAAAAATGATCTTTTAAAACATTTTTGTTTGGATATTATTAAGGAAATTGATACTCCTATGAGTAAAATCTATAAATTGGATGCAGATGAAGCTGGGAAACTAGTGGATCAAACCAATTAAAGAGGTATGATTGGAAGCTTACTTTACCTTACTACTAGTCGACCAGATATTATGTTAAGTGTGTGTATGTGTACAAGATTTCAAGATAATACAAAATAATCTCATTCACTTGTTGTTAAAATAATTTTTAAGTATCTGAAACACACTGTAAACTTAGGTTTGTTTTACCCAAAAGGACAATCCTTTGAGTTAATGAGTTATTCAGAGGATGACTTTACTGGTTGCAAGTTGGATAGAAAAAGCACATCTGGAACATGTCATTTACTGGGAAAATCCTTAGTATCTTGGTGTAGTAAAAAGCAGAATTCCGTAGCTTTGTCTACTGCCGAAGTAGAGTATATAGCTTCTGGTAGTTGATGTGCACAAATTCTGTGGATGAAACACACTCTTTTGGACTATGGATATGATTTTAAGCATTTTTTATCAACTGTGACAACACTAGTGCAATAAACAATTCAAATAATCTTTTGTCTCACTCTATAACCAAACACATTGATGTAAGGCACCATTTCTTGAGAGATCATTACCAAAAGTGTGATATTACTCTTGAATTTATAGGTATTAAAAATCAATTAGCTGACATTTTCACCAAACCTTTGAGTTCGGATAGGTTAATTTACATTAGACATGAGTTGGGAATGATAAACCTTGATCAGTAGATACCTCACTGATTTAACCTGACCGATGTAATACCTCACCAATGTAGATACATCACCGATGAAACCTCACTGATGGACCTCACTAATAGGATTTGTCACTGATAAACCCTATCGATGAGTGCGCTATTTTAAACTTCTGTCTGCCACCATAATCTGAATCGTTTTTATTTTATTTATTTATTTTATGATTCATAAATGATATAAACAAAGTCCAAGATAATTCTCAATCCACTGAGCCTAAAAGCCTTACCCTCAAACGATAGCTCCCAAATCACTCGAAAACCCTAAATCCCTCGAACTAGAGATGGAAAAAACCAAACTTCCTACCATCAGAGATGACACTAATGAGCCGAAAGCAAATAAGAAGAAGTCCAAGCGAGAAGCAAGTGGTAGTGTTGGTAGAACTAGGTTGGGTAGGTGACCAGTGAATCCTCATTTGCAGAATAGAGGTATTGTGATTGAAAAAGAGCTGGGCTTGGAATGGTTGTTGCCTAGAAAGACGTTAGTGCTTGAAGTGCTGGAAGATCAAAAGTGGGTAGATTGCTTTTCAAACAACAATGTCCCCTACTATCCGAAGCTTTTGAAACAATTTTATGAGTTTGTAAGCTTTGATAAATCGGAAGATGAGAATCAAGTGACTTCATTTGTGAATGGAAAGGAGATGTATTTTTTATCCATTGAGTGGGATTAATTCCAGAAGGTTACACACAAAGTTGTATCTGGATATGTCTCAAAATCTTGGCCACCTACAGGTGATATATTTAATTATGAGACTGCCTTGGAGGATCTCACCGGTGATGGAAATCAAAGACAGGTAGTGGCTAATGAAATGGATAGAGAGAACAGATTACTGTTCAAATTTGTTCAGCATGTCTTAATACCAAGGAGAGGAGAGTTTTCAAATTTAAGATATCAGGACATATATCTCCTGCATCTCTTGAGACATTGTGTAAAATTAAATATGTGCACATTGCTGATGATCCAAATGGAATACATGACAAGTTTAAAATTAAATACTAATGCTCTTTTCTTTTCCAAGTTGATCTCAGTGATGATCAATGTGAAAGGGATAGTTGAGTCTATAGATGAGACAGTGGTATTAAGGAACAAATTCTGTATCACAATCACAGTTCGCAAATACATGAATATAAATTGGAACCCAATAGAGAGGAGAGTGGGTTAATGATGACCAAAAGTTATATGATAAATTCAATCCTGTGGATCATCCTTCAAGACCTAAGGATGTGAGGGATCCAAATCTAGGACCTAATGAAGAAGAAACTGAGTACAGTGATGAGACTGAAGAAAAAGAGACTTCTATGGATGATGGAAGAGATCCGAACTTACTTCCAAGTCCTGGTGCTGAAATTGTATCTTCTGGAAAGTAAGCCTTAGTAGAAGAAGAGAAAACTTCTGATGAAGAAGACCAACTAGCCCCTAAGCATAAAGAAGAAAAGGAGAATGAATCTGAAGCCTCTGATTCTGTCTACTTAAGTCTGAGTCCATTAATTGGAAGCTTAATTGTGCCTACTGAGGATGTAGTAGGAGAAATGGAAGAAGTTTTACCTAATCCAGAGGACCCTCCTGCTGTTGCAGAGAAAAAGTTTATTGTTGAAGATTATTATGAGGAAGAAAGACCCGCTGAGAATTCCCTTATTTTACAAGAGAATGCACCCATTGAGGGGGAGCATCAAACCAAGTTTGGAAGTGTGTTAGTGGATGTTGAGATTGAACACTGGGCAGAAGACCCAGGTTTTTTGGTTTGTGGATTAGACTATCCTGATTTTGATAATGAGGAATCCCTCAATAGACCAAAGATTATTTATAATGTTGAGACTGAGTTGTTACCTGAAGATGTGGTCAGAATGCATAACCTGGATATTTTGAAGAAAAAACATATGGCCAGTTTTGTAGAAGAGACAAAGAATATGGTGGCTTCACTGGTGTCATCAATCCAATAGATTATGACTGACTCAGTGGCCAACATAGCATCCGAAAGAGCACCTGTTTTGATTTCTCCTACTGATATGATCACCAGGGCTGACCTTGAATCCTTAAAGGATGGTCTGAAGGAGTCCTTTAGTTCTTCTATTGCTGCGTTGAAGCACTGTTTTGTTGAAGAGATGAGTAATTTGGAAAAATCTTTTGAACTCTCTCTCAGTTGTAATTTTTCAACATTTGTGGACGAAATAGTGGAAGAAGTTATAGACTTCCAGACTCAATTATCTAGACTGGAAGCTGATTTTGAAGCTCTAAAGAAATCTGTTATCTCTTTATAATCTTACATGAGCTCAAAATCCAAAGCAGACAAGGACTTATCCTATGTCAAAAGTGTTGTAAGCAAAATGGTTTCAGTGTTCGATGGTTTTAAAACCTCCATGAAAGATCATGTTAAAACCCAGGATTCCTATGTCCAAAATCCTATCAGTGGGTTGACCAAGAACTTCAAGAAAATTGTAACCTTCTCTATTGGTTCTATTTCTTCTAGACCTTTAGTGGATATGGATCATATTCGAGCTGTGATGAAGGAGGAGCTTGGTTCAGCATCAACCAGGGGCTCTATGGACTCATCTGACCTAAGAAAAGTTGTGATCTCTACTAGAGATTCCACTATAGAAATAATTAATATAGTCCAAGACTATATGAGAGAATCTTCTACCTCTCATAAAGAAGTCAAAGATAAGGTGGTCTCCTATTTTCAAAAGGTTTACACCAAGCATTAACTCAACAATCATTTCAAACTTCTATTGGAAAACCTGAAGTTACCTCCTGTCAATCAAGCCTTCAGAGATCAAGTCAGCAAACTAAGGGAATTGACTCCATCCTTGGACAAGTTCATGGAGAACAAGGATGATTTCATATATGCTCTGGAGAGAGGAGGAAGAATAATTATGGATTTCATAAATCTTTTGCTACCTTTCCTACATGTTGATGCTAGGATAGTGATTGTACCTCCTGATTTACCTAACTCTGCCTCTACTGCTTCTCCTATTCGGATTACTCTAGCCTAAGCCATTCGAATCCTTACACCTATGGTCACTCAAAAAACTCCTTAGTATAGGCCAGGCACAGTTGCTATGGCTCAACCTCCTATGATCATCTCTAGTGTTCCTAAGCCTTTACCAGCATCCACACAGTCTGAATCCTCTTCTGATCCCAAGGGCCAATCTCACATTGAGGGTGTGGATTTAGCAAGTGGATAAGATGTTTGATAGGAATCCTTTGTGTTTTGTTTTATGTCTATGTACCTTTTTGCAAAATATAATACAATTGGCATTATTTTATTTAACATTTTTGTTCTTGTTCTCTTTATTGTTTCCCACTTTTTACTTGTCACAAAGGGGGATAAATATTATCTATCTATGTATCAAAGAGGGAGAAATATTCTCAATGGGAGAGAAATATTGTCTAAGGAAGAACTACCATAATTTTCCCCTATGATATCATGGCATTTACTTCAACCTATGATACATTATGTTCTATAATATACTATTTTATCTGAGATATTTACATTTAATGATATATCCTATGATACAACTATGCATTGTTTTAAAACTATAATATCATAAGTTGTGATTATCAAAAAGGGGGAGATTGTTGACCTCACCTGTTTTGATAGTCCCAACTATGATTTTACATACTTTGATAACCCAATTAATGTTTATCTATATGCTTATTCACTCAATCAATGATATTATATTATCAATATGATAATAATATTAAAATAATCCTTGAAATATGTTAATTAATTTTTATCCATGTTTTTGTGAGTTTTGAAGTAATTCTAATCCAATCGGATATGTTTTTCATAAAACAGAAGAGTGTTAGTCACTGATCTTCATATAGCTACTAATACAGAGCTATCAGTACTTAGTCTACCGATAGACCTTAGTCTACCGATAGACAGAGTCACCAATACGCAGAGCAACTAATATGTACAGAGCTACCGATATGTAAAAATCTACTGATAAGCATAGAACAAGGTCACCGATGTAGATAGCTATCAATAGAACAAGTTTTCTCATAGTACAGAGTGGAGCTACAGATGTGCATAAGTCTACCGATACACATAATCACTAGAACTGAGCAAGAGCTACCGATAGACCAGAGTGACCGATACAGACATTGACAATATTGAGCTACCGATAGAACATGTCTACCGAGATACCGATAGAGTAATTCTACCGATAGAAGGAGTTACCGATACCAAGAGCTACTGACGCAAAGAGCTACCGATGGAAGGTCACTGTTACAAAAAATCCACTGAACACATCTACCAACAGGAGGATACTAATGATTGACCAACCAGTCAAACTCTATACTCTCAATACTATTTATTAATATAACTGTTAAATTTGATGTTTTTAATGAAGTTAATGTTATTTAATGATACATGTTGGCATGTCAGGAAACCGTGCCTAGTACCCATGCAAAAATTAATCACTCCTTTTTGCTGGAGATGAAATCTATAAAAGGGAAGATAAAGACCTAGCTGGAGAGGAATGAAAGAAGTGAACACGGGGTGTGCATACAGTGAGAATCAAGGAACTAGGAAGGCACACAAAGGGTGAAAAGGAAAAAGGCTCAACAGCATTCAAACGTGGTGCATTCACACAAGACTACATCCATACTCAAAGAACAATGGATATACACGAAGCCACTCACTCTAGAGGAGAACACAAGAAGAATCTTGAGTAAAGAACTACAACCAACACTTCATGCACTCTGGCCGATAAGCTAAACCTGGAACCAAGTAAGAAAATGACACTCTGTTTTTCAGAACAAAAACTAGAGAAGGACTCAGAAGCTTTTTTGACCAATCAAATGATTCCAGAGCTGCACTGCCAATAACTAAAGCTTTTCTAAACTCATTCACACTTTCATTAGTGATTCATTCATTTACATTTCGAGCATTTTGTGTACCCTGTTTATTTTACACACACACTGTCTCCTGAACTAAGTTGGAGGACTCTAAAATTCTCATTCAAACTCGCATAACTCCTTTGTATCCCACTATGGGTAGTGGTAAAGGCCGAGTACCACCTGGACAGCTATGAGCTGTTGTCTTTGTTTTCCCATGTAGAACTGTGGTAGAGGTCTTTGGACCTGGACAGTATTGTACTATTGTTTACCCCGATCCAGGGTGTGGATCAATTTATTTAAATTGTTTGAGAGGACTAAGTCCCGGATTGAGACTAAACCTTTTTGTTACATCTATTGAGCATTTTAGTTTAAGTCATAAGTATACAATATATTTCATATTCCACTGCTAACTTCTTTGAAATATAAGTTGTTTTAAAGCTACTTTGATAGTTAAAGTAGAAAGTGTGTATACTTATTGTAAAGTAGTAAGCTAGTTTCAACAGTCAATTTAATATTCCGATTAAGTTAGATGAGACCTAATCAATCTTTGAGAAACCAATTGAACATTTACAATCTGTCTAAATTCACTACAGTTTAACTTTGTTTTTAAATAGGTGGATTTTAAGAGAAGTATTTTTAACAGAAATTTTAATTGGAACTCAATTCACCCCCCTCTAGAGTTTCCACTCTGACAAACATTTTTTATCAGAGGTTGTTTTTATCAATAAAAGTTTTCAAAACATTCTGTTTTTCAACTGTGATTTTAGTTGCATCTTTAAAGATCTTAAATTTCAGTTAGTTCTAAATTTTATCTCTTTAAATTTATTTTTTAAAATCTAGCTATGGATAATAGAATAGAGGGTGCTGCTACCAATATCCCACCTTTTTTTAATGGTACAAACTATGCCTAGTGGAAACATAGGATGAAAATTTATTTAGAAAGTATGGGTTTTGATATCTAGACTGCTATAGAGTCACAATATCAAATTTTAGAAACTGAAAGAAAAACTTGGGATGAACCTAAAAAGGGTGCTTACAATAATAATTTTAAAGCTATGAATTCCCTGTATTGTGCTTTAGGATATGAAGAGATTAATAGAATTTCTTCTTGTAAAAATGCTTATGAAATATGGGATACTTTAGGTTTTTCTCATAAGGGAACAACCAATGTTAAATAAATGAGGCTGAAAACCTATACTATTAATATGATAATTTTAAAATGAAATCTGATAAACCTATTTCTGACATGTATCTCCGGTTCAATGAGATTGTCAATACTCTGAGCTCTCTTGGAAGGTGTGTTCCAGCAAAGGAACAAATTATGAGGATATTAAGATGTCTACCAGAAAGATGGAGAGGCACATCTGTTTCCATTAGAGAATCATGCGACATCACGACACTCCCTGTTAAGGAATTAATAGGTAAGCTTATGATGTATGGGGAAGAACTTAGAGTAAATGCAAAAGAAGATGAAGAACCCAAGAGAAAATGCATGGCTTTCAAGTCTACTGCTTCTAAGAGAAAAGACAAGGATAAAATACATGTACCTACTGAAAGTTCAACCAGTGAAGATTCAGATTCAGACAGTGATGCTGAAATGGATCAAATAGCCAGGAGATTTAAGAAGTTCTATAGGAAGAATAAAATCTTTAGAAAATCAAACTACAAAGGAAAGTATGACAATAAAGGTCATTGGAATAAGGATTGAAATAAGTCTGATAAAGAAGATGATATAGTCTGCTATGAATGCAAAAGGAAAGGACACTTCAAGGTTGACTGTCCAAAATTAAAATTCAAAAAGAAATATGATTATAAGGACAAGAAGTACATGAAATATATTAAAGCTACTTAGAGTGCTTTAGAAGACAACACAAGTGAATATGAAGTTTCTGATTCTGAAAAGAATCGTGCCAACATGTGTTTCATGACCAACACATCTAGGGTAACCTTAGATACTCCTGTTTAAAATTCATATTATTCTGGAGATGATGCAGAATCTGATTCTGATTCTAAAAATATATCTAATGCCGAATTGTTTGAATACTATAATATTCTGGAAGAAACATTTAATGAACTTAAGGACAAATATAAGTCACTAAAGAAACAACATGCTCTCACTGTCAATGTTAAATCTGCCTTTGATATAGAAAAGGAAAAGAATGATCAACTATTAAAGGAAAATACTGAACTGAAAATGTCTAATGAAAAACATAGAAATAACTTAGAAAATTTCACAAAGGGAAAAGATACACTTACTCAAATTTTAGGTAAACAAGTTGCACCAAAATACACTACAGGTTTGGGATATCAACATGGACAAAGATAGTTTACCAAAAATCGAGTTATTCCTAAATCTGTACAAAATTCTGCATATTCCAGTTCTGGAAATATATATGATTGAACTAGTTATTCACATGGTTATAGATCAAATAATGTTTATATTTTAAAATATATTGATTTTGTAAATTATATGAGACCCATAAGACAAATCTGGGTACCTAAAGCTTTGATTTCTAACCATTCTAGACCTAAGAAGATCTGGGTACCAAAATCATTTTCTGTTTAAATCTGTGTTGTAGGAAACCTTCTTGAAGAGTTCTCACAAAAAGGAATGGTACATGGACAGTGGATGTTCAAGGAACATGTCTGTAGATTACCCATGCTTCAAGAGTATAATCAATGTTGATGTAGGTTATGTTACCTTTGGTTATAATTCTAAAGGAAAAATCATCAGCCTAGGCCAGATTGGTAACATTAATTCAGTTTTGATTTCTAAAGTTTTAATTGTTGATGGACTTAAGTATAACCTGTTAAGTATTTCTCAATTATGTGATGATGTATTTAATTTGAAATTTGAAAATGATTCCTGTAATGTTTTTAACTCTAAAAATGTTTTAGTATTTTCTGCTTTTAGAAATGAAAATGTTGATGCTGTTGATCTGAATTCTTTAGCTAAGAAATACTCGTTTAAATGCTTTTCATAAAGAGTCTTGGCTTTGTCACAGAATATTAGGAAATTGCAACATCTATTCACATAGAGAATTTACTTGGAATATCTTAGTTAGAGACTTACCTAAACTTGAATTCCCATCTGAAAAAGTTTGTAATCCCTGTCAAAAGGAAATGCAACATAAATTTTCTTTTAAATCAACGAAAAAAGTTTCAACTTCTCAACCTCTTGAGTTGGTTCACATGGACTTTTTTTGACCTTCTAGAGTTTATATTTTTAATGGGAAGCACTATGTCTATGCCATAGTAGATGAATTTTCTAGATATACTTGGGTATACTTCTTAGCTCACAAAAGTGAATCTTGTTCTTACTTTGTTAAATACTCCATGTCTATAGAAAACCTTAGTGGACTTAAGATTAAAACCCTGAGAAGTGATCATGGATGTGAGTTTGAAAATAAAGAGTTTGAATCTTATTGCTCACACAATGTCCATAGTCACAAGTTTTCTTCCCTTAGGACACCTCATCAGAATGGTGTAGTAGAAAGAATAAATAGAAACCTTCAAGAAATTGTAATAACTATGCTTAATGAGTATGACCTGCCTATTTATTTTTGGGATGAGGCTGTGAATACAGATTGTTATATTATTAATAGAGTCTTGATTAGACATGTTCTAAAAAAGACCCCATATGAACTATGTAATAATAGAAAACCCAAAGTTAGTTACATTAGAGTCTTTGGATGCAAAGTTTTTATTCTCAATACAAAGGATAATCTGGACAAGTTTGCTTCTAAGAGTGATGAAGGAATTTTTCTTGGTTATTATTTAACTAGAAAATCCTATAGTGTCTTTAACAAAAGAACAAAATGTGTGGAAGAATCTGTTCACTTCATGTTTGATGAAACTGATCCACATGAGCCTAAAACCACTCTTGAAAATCTTGACGAAGATTTGACTGTTCTTGACCTTAATGATAAAACTAAAGAAACTGTTGTAAAAATATCTAGTTCTAGACATATTCCAAAATCTTCTTCTGTTAAATGCAAACCTATATATGAACCTAAAATTTCTAGTCATACCTTTACTAGATCAAATAGGATTCTAAAGAATCATCCTTTAGATGTTGTTGTTGTAATATTAATAGAGGGACATAGACTAGAGCTTCTCTAAAAACCAGGTTGAACATCAAGCCTTTCTTTCACAGTCAGAACCTAAAAATGTCAATGATTCAATCAATGATGACTTTTGGGTAATGGCTATGCAAGAAGAGTTAAATCAATTTGAAAGAAACAATGTCTGGGAATTGGTTGACAGACCCAAGGACACTTTGACAATAGGCACTAAATGGGTTTTTAGAATCAAAGTTGATGAATCTGGAAATATAGTTACAAAAAAAGCTAGGCTAGTTGCACAAGTATATAGTCAAGAGGAAGGTATAGACTATGAGGAAACCTTTTCCCTTGTAGCCAGATTAGAATCCATTAAGATCTTACTTGCCTATGCTGGTCATCTGAATTTCAACTT
Source organism: Viscum album (assembly GCA_963277665.1). Classification (NCBI taxonomy): domain Eukaryota; kingdom Viridiplantae; phylum Streptophyta; class Magnoliopsida; order Santalales; family Viscaceae; genus Viscum; species Viscum album. The sequence continues at coordinate 34,992,988 of OY728143.1, forward strand.
ATATCAAATGGATGTCAAAAGTGATTTTCTAAATGGTTTTATAATTGAAGAAATTTTTGTTGAACAACCACCTGGATTTACTAATCCTCATTTTCCAAATCTAGATTTTAAACTTTCTAAATCTTTATATGGTTTAATACATGCTCCAAGAGCTTGGTATGATAGACTTAGTAATTTTCTTATTTCAAAAAGTTTTACTAAAAGGATTGCTGATCCAACTCTTTTTATTAAAATAATTTCCAAAAATGATTTAATAGTAAAAATCTATGTTGATGATAATATTTTTGGATCTTATAAAAATTCCTTTTTTATTGATTTTTCAAAGAGTATGAAAAATGAATTTTAAATGAGTCTAATGGGAGAACTCAAATATTTTCTTGGATTTCAAGTTTTTCAAAATGAAAATGGTATTATTTTAAAGCAACGTAAATATAAAAAGGATCTTTTAAAACATTGTGGTTTGGATAGTATTAAAGAAAGTGATACTCCTATGAGTACAATCTGTAAATTGGATGCAAATGAAGTTGGGAAACCAGTGGATCAAACCAATTACAGAGGTATGATTGGAAGCTTACTTTACCTTACTGCTAGTTGACTAGATATTACGTTTAGTGTGTGTATGTTTGCAAGATTTCAAGATAATCCAAAATAATCTCACTGAATTGTTGTTAAAATAATTTTTAAGTATCTTAAACACACTGTAAAATTAGGTTTTTTTTACCCAAAAGGACAATCCATTGAGTTAATGAGTTATTCAGATGCTGACTTTGCTGGTTGCAAGTTGGATAGAAAAAGAAAATCTGGAACATGTCATTTATTCAGAAAATCCTTAGTATCTTGGTGTAGTAAAAAGCAAAATTCTGAAGCTTTGTCTTCTGTCGAAGCAGAGTATATAGCTGTTGGTAGTTGCTGTGCACAAATTCTGTGGATGAAACACACTATTTTAGACTATAGATATGATTTTAATCATGTTTTTGTCAACTGTGACAACACTAGTGCAATAAACATTTCAATGAATCATGTGTCTCACTCTAGGACCAAACACATTGATGTAAGGCACCATTTCTTGAGAGATCATTACCAAAAGGGTGATATTAATCTTGAATTTATAGGTACTGAACATCAATTAGCTGACATTTTCACCAATCCTTTGAGTTCAGATAGGTTAAGTTACATTAGACATGAGTTGGGAATGATTAACCTTGATTGGTAGATACCTCACCGATGTAACCTCACCGATGTAATACCTCACCGATGTAGATACCTCACCGATGAAACCTCACTGATGGACCTCACTGATTGGAATTCTCACCGATAAAACCTACTGATGAGTGCGCTGTTTTGAACATCTGTCTGCTGCCAGAATCTGAAATGTTTTTATTTTATTTATTTATTTTATGATTCCTAAATGATAAAAACAAATTCCTGGCTACTTCTCAATCCACCGAGCCTAAAACCCTTACCCTCAATCCATAGCTCCCAAATCTCTCGAAAACCCTAAATCCCTCAAACCCGAGAAGGAAAAAACCAAACTTCCTGCCATCAGAGATGACACTGATGATCCGAAAGCAAAGAAGCAGAAGTCTGAGCCAGAAGCAAGTGGTAGTGTTGGTAGAACTCGGTCGAGTAGGTGACCAGTGAATCCTCATTTGCAGAATAGAGTTATTGTGATTGAAAAAGAGCTATTCGTGGAATGGTTGTTTCCTAACAAGTCGTTAGTGCTCAAAGTGCTGGAAGATAAAAGTCGGTAGACTGCTTTTTGAACAACAATGGCCCCTACTATCTGAATATTGTGAAACAATTTTATGAGTTTGTAAGCTTTGAGAAATCAAAAGATGGGAACTGAGTGACTTCTTTTGTGAATAAAAAGGAGATGTCTTTTTCATCCGTTGAGTGGGCTGAATGCCTGAAGGTTTTACATCAAGGTGTATATGGATATGTCTATAAATATATGCCACCTATAAGTGATATATTTGATTATGGGACTGCCTTGTAGGAGCTCACTAGTGATGGAAATCAAAGACAAGTAGTGGCTGCTGAAATGGATGGAGAGAACAGATTGTTGTTCAAATTTGTTCAGCATGTCTTAACACCAAGGAGAGGAGACTTTGCGAATTTAATATATCAGGATATCTATCTCCTGTATCTCCTGAGACATTATGTAAAAGTAAATCTTTGCAGACTACTGATGATCCAAATGGAAGACATGACAAGGCCAAAATCAAAGACTAATGCTCTATTCATTGCCACGTTGATCTTAGTGATGATCAAAGTGAAAGGGATATCTGAGTCTCAAGATGAGACAGTGGTAGTAAGTAAATACTTATATATCACAAAAACAGTGTGAAAATACATGAAGATAAATTGGAACCCATGGAGAGGAGAGTGGGTTAATGATGATCAGAAGGTATATGATAAATTCAATCCTATGGATCATCCTTCAAGACCTAATGATGTGAGGTATCCAGGTCTAGGACCTGATGAAGAAGAACCTGAGTACCATGATGAGACTGAAGAATAAGAGACTTCAATGGGTGATGGAAGAGATCCAGACTTACCTCCATGTCCTGGTGCTGAAATTGTATCTTCTGGAAAGGAAGCCTTAGTAGAAGAAGAGACACCTACTGATGAAGAAGACCATCCAGCCCCTGAGAATAAAAAAGAAAAAGAGAATGAATCTGAAGCCTCTGATTCTGTCTGCTTAAGTCTGAGTCCATTAATTGGAAGCCCAACCATGCTTACTGAGGATGTAATAGGAGAAATGGAAAAGTTGTACCTAATCCATAGGACCCTCATGATGTTGCAGAGAAAAAGTTGATATTTGAAGATTATTCTGAGGAAGAAAGACCTACTAAGAATGCCCTTGTTGTACAAGAGAATGCACCCATTGAGGGGGAGCATCAAACCAAGTTTGGAAGTTTGTCAGTGGCTATTGAGATTGAGGACCGTGTAGAAGACCCAGATTTTATGGTTTGTGGATTAGACTATCCTGATTCTGATAATGAGGCATCCCTCAATAGAACAAAGATTATTTATGATGTTGAGACTGAGTTTTTACCTGAAGATGTGGTCAGAATGAATGACCTATATATTTTGAATAAAAATTTTAAGTTCAGTTTTGTGGAAGAGACAAAGAAGATGAAATCTTCCCTGGTGTCATCAATCCAATCAATTATTACTGACTCAGTGGCCGACATAGCATCCGAAAGACCACCTGTTGTGATTGCTCCTGCGGATATGATCACCAGGGCTGACCTTGAATCCTTAAATGATGAGCTGAAGGATTCCTTTAGTGCTTCTATTGTTGATTTGAATCACTGCTTTGTTGAATAGGTGAGTAATTTGGAAAAATCATTTGAACTGTCCCTAGGTTGTAATTTATCATCCTTTGTGGCTGAAATAGTTTATGTAGTTACAAACTGCAAGACTCAAGTATCTAGAACGGAAGATGATGTTGAAGCTCTAAAGAAATATGTTATCTCTTTAGAATCTTACATGAGCTCAAAATATCAAGCAGAAAAGGACTTAGACTATGTCAAAAGTGTTGTAAGCCAGATGGTTTTAGTGTTCGAAGGTTTTAAAACCTCCATGAAAGATCATGTTAAAACCCAGGATTCCCAAGTCCAAAATCATATCAATGGGTTGACCAAAAGCTTCAAGGAAATAGTAACCTTCTCTATTGGTTCTGTTTCTTCTAGACCTTCAGTGGATATGGATCAGATTCGAGCTGTGATGAAGGATGAGCTTGGTTCAACGTCAAATAGTGGATCTGTGGACTCATCTGACCTAAGAAAAGTTATGATCTCTACTAGAGATTCTGCTAGAGAAATAATGAAGATAGTCCAATACTATATGACAGAAGCTTCTACCTCTCATAAAGAAGTGAAAGATAAGTTGGACTCACATTTTTGAAAGGCTTACACCAAGCATCAACTCAACAATCATTTCAAAATCTTATTGGAAAACCTGAAGTTACCTCCTGCCAATCAAGACTTCAGAGAGAAAGTCAGCAAACTGCGAGAATTGACTCCAACCTTGCACAAATTCATGGAGAATAAGGATGATTTCATATCTTCTATGGAGAGTGGAGGAATATTTATGGATTTCAGAAATATTTTGCTGCCTTTCCTACATGTTAATGCTAGGATAGTGATTGTATCTCCTAATTTACCTTCCTCTGCCTCTACTGCTTCTCCTGTTCAGATGACTCCAGCCCAAGCCATTTGAAGCCTTACACCTATGATCACTCAAAGAACTCCTCAGTATAGGCCAGGAACAGTTTCTGTGGCTCAGCCTCCTATGATCATCTCTAGTGTTCCTAAGCCTTCACCAGCATCCACACAGTCTAAATCCTCTTCGGATTCCAAGGGCCAATCTCACATTGAGGATGTGGATTGAACAAGTGGCTAAGATGTTTGATAGGAATCCTTTGTGTTTTTTCTATCTATATACCTTTTTACAACATATAATACAATTGGATTTATTTTCATTCTCATTTTTGTTCCTCTTCTCTTTATTGTTTCCCACTTTTTTCTTATCAGAAAGAGGGAGAAATATTATCTATCTAAGTATCAAAGAAGGAGAAATATTCTCAAATGGGGAGCAATATTATCTAAGGAAGAGCTAACATGATTTTCCCCTCTAATATCATTTCATTTACTTCTACCTGTGATACATTATGTTCTATAACATACTGTTTTCTCTGAGATATTTGCATTTAATGATATATCCTCCGATAAAACTATGCATTGTTTTAAAACTATAATATCATAAGTTGTGATTATCAAAAGGGGGAGATTGTTGACCTCACCTATTTCGATAATCCCAACTATGCTTTTACATACTTTGATAATCCCAATTAATGTTTATCTATATGATTATTCACTCAATCTATGATATTCTATTATCAGTATGATAATAATATTAAAATAAACCTTGAAATATGTTAATCAATGTTTATCCAAGTTTGTGTGAGTTTTGAAGTAATTCTAATCCAACGGGATATGTTTTTCATAAAACATATAAGTGTTAGTCACTGATCTGCGTATAGCTAATGATACAGAGCTACTAGTATATAGTCTACCGATAGACCTTAGTCTACCGATAGACAGAGTCACCGAGACACAGAGCTACTGATATGTACAGATCAACCGATATGTACAAATCTACCGGTAAGCATAGAACAAGGTCACCAATGAAGATAGATATCAATAGAACATGTTTTTCGATAGTACGGAATGGAGCTACCGATGTGGATAAGTCTACTGATACACATAATCACTGGAACTGAGCAAGCGCTACCAATAGACCAGAGCTACCGATAGACCAGATCGACCGATACAGACACCGACAGAATTGAGATACTGATAGAACAAGTCTACCAAGCTACTGATAGAGTAAGTCTACCAATAGAAGGAGTTACCAATACCAAGAGGTACTGACGTAAAGAGCTACCGATGGAAGGTCACTGTTACACAAAATCCACCGATCACGTCTACCAACAAGAGGATACTAATGATTGACCATCCAGTCAAACTCTATACTCTAAATACTATTTATTAGGCTAACTGTTACATTTGATGTTTTTAATGCAGTTAATGTTATTTAATGATACTTGTTGGCATTTCAGGAAAACGTACCTAGTACATATGAAAAAAAAGTAATCATTCCTTTTTTCTAGAGATGAAAGCTATAAAAGGGAAGATAAAGACCTAGCTAGAGAGGAATGAAAGAAGTGAACACGGGGTGTTCATATAGTGAGAATCAAGGAACTAAGAAGGAACACAAAAGGTGAAAAGGAAAAAGGCTCAATAGAATTCAATCATGGTGCATTCACACAAGAATACATCCATACTCTAAGAACACTAGATATACACGAAGCAAATCATTATAGAGGAGAACACAAGCTGCATCTTGAGTGAAGAACTACAACAAACACTTCATGCACTTAGGCCGATAAGATGAACCTGGAACCAAGGAAGAAAACGACACTCTGTTTGTTAGAACAAAAACTATAGAAGGACTTAGAAGATTTTCTGACCAATCAAATGAGTCCAGAGCTGCACTTCCAATCACTAATGATTTTCTAAACTCATTCACACTTTCTTTAGTGATTATTTCATTTACATTTCAAGCAGTGTGTATACCCTGTTTATTTTACACACACACTATCTCCTGAACTAATATGGAGGATTCTAAAATCCTCATTCAAACTCGTATAACTCCTTTGTATCCCACTGTGGATAGTGGTAGAGGTCGTGTATGACCTAGACAGCTGTGAGCTGTTGTCTTTGTTTTCCCATGTAGAACTGTTGTAGAGGTATTTGGACCTGGAGAGTATCGTACTGTTGTTTACCCCGATCAAGGGTGTGGATCAATTTATAGAAATTGTTTTAGAGGACTAAGTCTCGGCTTGAGACTGAATGTCTTGGTTACATCTATTGTGCATTTTAGTTTAAGCCATAAGTATACTATATATTTCATATTCTATTGATAACTACTTTGAAATATAATTTGTTTTAAAGCTATTTTGATAGTTAAATTAGCAAGTGTTTATACTTATTGTAAACCAATAAGTTAGATTAAAAAGTCAATTTAATCTTCAGATTAAGTTAGCTGAGACCTGATCAATATTTGAGAATCTAATTGAATATTTACACTCTATATAAATTCACTACAGTTTAAATTTGTTTTTAAAGAAATATATTTTAAGAAAAATATTTTTAACAGAAATTTTAATTGGAACTCAATTCACCCCCCTCTTGAGTTTCCACTCCGACCAATAGCCTCAAATAGTGAAAGGCATGTACAACAATAGATAACTCATGACTATGAAAAACTTAATCCCTCTTATGTATCCTCAATTGATGAGACCTATATAACACAACTCTCTCCTCCTACTTTATAAATATTCCTAGCTAAATGCCTGATGCATTGAAATAAACTCTCAATATTCTACCCATCTGTAGATGAATTAGGATTAGTGTTGAATTAAACCTCCATTTCATCACCAAAATGGATGTATCGTAGTTATTTGACCATAAAAAATATCAAAACCTACTTTTTTTAAGAACTTCATAGGTGTTTCTAAGCATGAGAAGTCCTATACGAAACACCTATAGTAACTAGTCATCTATAAAAACATCATATATAAAAGATGTTCAAGGGGATATACTAGTAAAATATAGTTGTTACCTTCTATGGGTCAACTGATACTCTTTCCTCTGAGATAATATGACTATGTAAGTGTATATTATCCATCCACAAGTTGAGCTTTTTTATAATAGTATATAATAAATTCTCTCTCGGTGTATCCAATATGATCTCATGGTGTTTGGCATGGTCATGTCGAGTGTGAGAATACACTAAGATATCATCCTTGAATACCACCATAAAAAATATAGATATAAATGGAAAACCCAATTCATCAAAGCCATGAAATTTTTTGGAACATTCATGGGATAAAACATCATAAACAGATACTCATAGAGATGATATCAGCTATAAAAATATTTATGATGTATGTCTACTAGTAAAAGACATACCTATTGGTAATCTGGTCTCAAATAAATCATCAGCAACACCTAATATCCTCTAAGATGTTCAAATAGATCATCTAGCTAAGGTAAATGATATTGATTATTAACTATTAAATAATTCAATTTTCAGTAATCCACATATATCATGATGGTTTCATCTACCTTCTTTACCAAAAGGATAGGTGAACCCCCTGGAGAAGTACTATGTTGAATAAAACCCTTTTCTTACAAGTACTCTAGCTACCTCCTGAGGTCCTAAAACTCAATAGTATCCATACTATAAGAATGTATTGATACTAGTGTAGCACATAGACCTAGATCAATGAAAAACTCTACCTCTCTCTAAGGAAGAAATATGGAAGATTTATTCAATAAAATGTCCCAAAAATGATCAACCCCTTGAAAAAATTCTACTTAACTTGATCCCTCATCATCCAGATATAAGCTATAAATATGGGTTGTTATCCTTCCCAACACATGATGACCTGTTCCATATCTACTTGTATGGTCATCCCATTTTCCTTTGTGAATAAATAATTCGCCCTTTAGTTTTTTGAATATCACACTTTGGTGATAGAAATCAATAAATTCATAAAAGGGAACCAACCAGTCCATCACAAGAATAAATTCAAACCCATTCATCTTGGGGAAAAAGAGGTCTCATGAAAAGTGATACATTCCTATCTCAAGGGGTACACACTTCACTAGTGTACACTCTCCAATATGATCCCTAATGAAGTATCGAGTGACATAACACTGTAGTAAAACTAGAAAAATTCCAAAGGATGTCCAAAAAATGTACTTATATCACGAAATGAGAAGCACCTGTATCATAAAAGAGTAGATACTAGAGTAGAGGCTATTAAGATTGTACCTCTCACTATAGATATAATGGCTATATAATAATCAGGTATAGGTTGTACTAAAAATATTTAGCCTGAACTTTGGCCCTATGAAGTTTCCTGACTACCCTAAGTTGGACCACTCTATCGTTGAAGTGAGATTGGTGTCTGGCTCCACTGACTACAACCACCTCCTTAGCCCGAATAGATATTTGTACTCCAGCTCCCAGCCTGACATCGAACTGTGAATCTTGTTCTCGAATCATGATACAAAAAATACCCCCCTAAATAAGTTATAGAGGAATGGTTCTAAAAAATTCTCTAGATTTTTTATCTTATAGTAATATCATCACTTTATTGGGTCTCTATCCCACTATGACCTCATATGTTTTCACCTTCCATACTGATGAATGAAGAAAGGACTAATAGGACAGACACTTTAGATGGATTTTCCCTCATAATAAGTCTCAAAACGATACTTCTGGCCACATATCACTGATCCACTAGATCGATAAGCTTCCCTACCCTACTGTAAGCCCAAATATTCCATCAAATTATGTTCTAATTAGTACTTGATTCACTATCCCAAATATAATAGTAAACCAAAACACATTCACCTATGAACAAATGCATTCTTGAGACCTTCCTCAAATTTCCTATCCTTATACGGCTTGTCAACAGAATACACATATGATAAAGGTTGAATCTCTATAAATATGGTTGGATACTCCATAACATTCAACTCGCCCTACTAAAATGCATAAAATCACTGGCCCTTTTAGCCCTTAATGTCTCAAGAAAGAGGTAATTAAAAAATACAGATTTTAAATCCTTCCAAACCATATCTTGAAGCCTGTCATCTTTGTTCATAACATCTCACCATTTCTTGGTGGATCCCCATCGAATATACATCTCATTCTTCACTCTACTATCATGATGTGTCTATATTATTTAAAATTGACAAGGTCATCTCAATACACATATTTACAAATCATTTGACCAGCATCCCCCAAAAACATGGGTGGATATTGCTTCTAGAACACATGTGTAATCTCTTCCATAGATGAGTTAAGTTGGTGGTATCGTTGAATTGTCTACATAATGTGTAAAAAATACTCTCAGAAATGGGAATCAACACCCATAATAGGAATAGTATGGGGTTCCATAAGTTGAACTACAATATTTTATACTATATTTTCAAGACCAACCACCTCTAGATCATGGTTTCCATCACACTCGAGGTGTATGAATGGAGGCTGTCACAGTGTAATATCACTATAAATTATAAATACATGCCTCAAAATTTATTTGGAAACAACAAGATCCCAAATAAAATAATAGTACAGTTCAAATCCATCCTATAAAAAAACCACATCCCTATATACTTTCTTAATTCCTTTAATCAGTAGCATAAATGTCTAAAGATAACATGGAATACATTTCATATATCCCACAAATATGGTTGAATATGGATATAACCCTCTTTTAATAATTTAAATTACATTTAAATTCATATTTTTTATACAATTATCCTTAAATGGTTTAACCAAATGGGTCACCACTTCTGATCCATATGGTCCCATAAAAGTTTTAAACCAAAGTGTGACATCCATTTAATCCCAACCATAACATGTTCTAGTCCATGTGACAAGTGGTCGATGAATCAACATGCCATAATTGAGTTCTTAGGGTGTCTATTGTAGCCCATTTGGGAAAATACTATTTATTTTATGGAAGGCACTCTAAGTACTAATTATGATTCTCAATATCCAACAATAAATGTTAATCAATAAAAAAAATCCTATTATAAGGAAAACATAATAAATTCCATCCAATCAAGTAATGAATCCTATATCAAATAGATTATGTATGGTTGTGAATCCTATCTGGTGTCTAAAATGATGCATGAGAAATGCTTCCTTACCATATCTGGCCAAAGAATAAATTAAATTCCTTAATCATAGCAGTAATAACCTTACAATTCATGTTCATCATAAAGCAGTGGATTCAAATCAATTATAATAAAATATATATTGAACAAAAATACCTAATTCTAAAAAATATGGATTTTTCCTTTATGTGGATTAGCTACTCCTAAGCACAACTCATTACTAAATTCCAATTTGTTCTGGATATCCTGTCTGTTGTATCAAAATAGTAAGGAAATAAAAGAAAATGCCCATATACCAATTTTTAACATCTCGACATTGAATCCAATAAATGGTACCCCAACCTAGTGGGTCACATGGAATCAATCTCTCATCCCCATATTCTAGAGGATGACTACTAGCAGCGAGGGTATAATGTGGTATAGTGGGGAGAGTAACATCATAATCAGAGCATATCACAATGGTTTAATAACAAAAATAAATAACAGAATCATATCAAATAAATGAACAGAAAAATTTACACATATATAATAATGTAATAATAATAAAATCCAAGGTAATACCACATAAAAAGAATAACCCAGATAAAAAAATGTAGTAGGAAAAAAAATGTTTTATGTCATGTATTTATAAAAAATGGTAGGAAATACATGTTAACAAGAATCCAATAAAATAAATGTATCAAAATAAAAAAAGAACAAATAGAACTATATCCAGATAGCATCACAAGCATAGTGAGGTCTTGTGCTCCCCTAATTTTATGAATAATCAATAAAGCATCATACAATAGGCATTTCCCTTAGTCTTTACCTGGATCCTTGAAGTATGATTGGGATGCCCAATGACCTCCCAAACGAGGTGTGAGATAACTCTCAATATCCACCACCAATAATGTCTATAACATTTCTAGTAAATTTATATAAGAAGAAGCATAGTTAAATATATATAATAGTAATATAAATGCATAAGGAAGTATGATACTATCTATCCAACAAGGATAACTATGAACCAGAAATGATAATACATCCTACTAATAAATTTTGATAAAATTGGATTTATATTGACCATTTTAATAATAAAAATCAAGATCCCATAATAAGGGTTGTATATAAATCATGATAAACATCCACTACATCATATTCTGAGTAAACTAGTTTCAGAGCCAATGGGCTAGATCTAATGAGTAGAAATGTCCAAGGCATCCTCAAAATCCATTTCATTGTAATCAATTTTCCAACCCAATGGTCGAATAATGGGAGTCGAAATATCTTAGGCATCCCACACAATCCAGATCCCTGAAGTATAAATTTCCATGGAATCTAATATAAATATTGAATCCATGTGGTAGTAATGTTCATAGAATTCGATATAGTTATGAATCCATATATAAGAAATGTCCATGGAATTTAATATAAATATAGATTTTATACTAATCCATTCATCCTCAACATGATCACATAAAAAATAAAGTTCATTAATTTACTATTCCATTTACCATTTATCTCATTTCCAAATCCATTTCATAATCATAAACACTCCATGAGTTCATCCAACTCATCCTACGCATCCATTTAAACCAATTAATCAATTTAAGGACATGTAATATTATTGAAATTAGGCATAATACATCTCTTAGTATCTTAATTAATTCATTGTAGTTCCCACTAGGATGGAATACTTACACACAACCAATGGGGTGCTAAATTAATGAGAAGATACATAAACACACCTCATGGGTGGTTTAGGTTGAGGTTAACAACCTCCAACCATCATAAGTTGATAGTTGGGGAACCCAATAAAGATCCAACAATTTGGGAAAGTAAATCATTTAATTTTAAGGGAAATTCTTGAAGGTATGGCGTGTTGAACAATGAAAACTAGCTATAAAGTTATGGGACTTTATAGTAAATGGTATAGACCATATAATATATACTCATGGTAGAATATTCTTCGAGTATCGACCTCTTGTTCAGTATGAATCAGGATAAAAATGAACAGATGAAAACCCTAGAAATATGGAATATTACTGACACCAAAATAAAATAATTAGTAGAAGATAAGTGGAGAAATGTGAAAGGGAAATAGGTAACTCATAGGCATGGAACCAATAAGATGAAAGGATCTCAAAGAAGACTTCAGATGGTGAAAAGAAACCATATCCTAATGTTAGTCTTCAAGGGGATCTCCTTTGTGGAAGATATGGGAATAGGTGATATTTTTTCAAAAAAAATGTGCTCATGCATATTATTTTAAAAATAGAACCAGGGAGATTACCGAGTGTTTAATATTTATACACCCTATAATGTTTGGGTTTTCCCCCTCTACGAAAAATCCATTACATGTTGTGAATGGTTTTTTCTAGACCAATACACATCGTATATGTGGTAAACATTGTGTATTACAAATAAGCATCATGTATTTGACTAGTATCAATCCATCAACCCCATAATTCCTTCCTTCCAAAAAAACCAACCATCCCATGGTCTTGGATTTATGGTCTAATCCATAAAGAGAACTTAAACAATAGTTTATCCACAAATAAAAGGGTTTGTACCTCATCATAAAAACCTAGGATCTTACATGTTCTCTCTAATCACAAGAGGTTAGTGACTATAACTAAGGGTTTTAAGATATCACTTAGGGAGTGATTTTCCCTCTAATTATATATCATATAAATAATAAAAATAATAAATAAAAACTAATAATAACATGTTTCATAAAGTCAATAAAATATCCCAAAAATTATTACATGATTAATATATCCTAATATGACCTTAATAATACTAAAGTGTGAAAAAAGAATCTAATAATATTAAAGAATTAAGTGTTAATCGGACCCCCCTGACTCCAAATGAATACATAAATAGCTCCATCATATCTCTAAACATTATCTCCCAACATTGGAGGCCTCTTTTTTTAACCTAAAAGATTGTGGGTTTCAACGTTTTATGTTGTGATGTATTAGGAACATCATAGGAATTTTTTTAGATCAGTAGATTCCTTGTAAATGTGGGGTTGAATTTAATCTTCATCTAGGACATCCCTAATTTGGGAACACCATTGATAGATCCTACTAAAAATTTGGAAAATATTTAGTGGTTTGATCAATGTGAATATGTTTTCATAGATCTAAAGTGTATATTGATGACAATCCCATTTTTTATTCTTCTAGATCATGGGATTGGATATACAGTGTACTATTATCCGTTAGATATTGGGTTGGAAACTATGTTGATTCGTACAGATCAGTTTTATTCTTATGGTCCATGTTAGTTGTGACCCCATGAGCGGTACTAACCAATGCATGATTTAGTGTTGGAAGTTGTGCTCTACCCCATGACATTTTATCCACATTATCAATTTGATGAGATTATTATAGTCTAGAAAAACTACAATATAATTTAAAACATCTTCTCTCAGTGATATCTTAGTAAGAGCCAGGTATTTTTGGTTGAGTATTTATAGAAATTTTTATATGAGATATGATTTTTTCTAAGAATGGGTAATTTCATTGCATTTTCCCTTAACAGGAAAACATCAGAGACATGGGAGCTTGGACATTAGCCTTAATATAAGGAATGGTGTCTAATGATATTGATGGAATATTTCGTAATGGATGAGTTATATAATCATGGAGTGAAGACTTGTTAATATTTAGTGATTTCATCTTCCTTGGGGGACCATGTGAAAAAAATCCTAGATTCAAACCATGAGTGTGTGGTGATTTAGGAATACTTGCAAGTGGATGATTCTGTTTTAGGGTGGTCCTTATATGATGAAGATTTGATCTATATCTTTGAGAGGGTGAGTGTTCCATCTTCTTTGAGGGAGGATATGATTATATAATCTCATGATTTGAAATGGGAATTGCATAAATGGTTGAAGAATATGTTCCACAACACTTGAAGTAAGTTTTTTGGCATGGTGTGAATGGATACATTGTAGATTTTGTTTTACAATGCCTTACCTTTCTTTGGAAAAAGATAGAGCATCATCATCCAAGTGGATTACATTATCAACTTATGGTTTCTATATAGAAGTGCATTAGTTGATGATTGACTTCATGATGGGGAAACCCAAGACCCAGTAGATTGATGATGTCATTTGGGAGATAGTTTATTGAATGAAGAAATAGAATTATTTCTTACCAATTTGAGAGCCCCTTTTAGTGGATTAGATAAGAAGACTATATGTAAGAGTGATTTTATACCTATATAGAGATCTTATGATCATTTTTTAAGAAAAAGGTTCTTGTTTCACATCATGGTTTTTGTAGGTTTTTCAAAATGCTTAGGGTTCTTTACTGAAATATTCTACAACATATCACTCGCCAACTGATGGATCGTTAGAGGGGATGATCATAATATTATGGGATATTTTATGAAAATTTATTCTACATATCAGTGGATATTTTTATGACCACCTATACTTGGTTTATTTTTTGTAAAAAATAGCTTCTAAGATTCTCTTCAGATGGAAACTTTTGAGGCTCTCTATGGTTGGTCATTTTGTTCACAACTATGATAGAATGAGGTAGGTGAGGGGGTTGTTGTTGGGGCAAGGATGATATAAGAAATCTTTGAGAGTTTTCCGTTCATTATGAAGTTTTTAGTCACTTATCATAGTAGATATTGATCACATTATGATAGGAGTAGGAGATTCTTGGAGTTTTCTTATCGGTAGCTTTTTAATTAGGGCATCGATGATTGTGGGATAAAGGTAAGATATCACTGAGATTGGTTAGTCTATTCAAGATTACTGAGTGTGTAGGATCTATATATTTCCCTTTTTTTTCTTCCTTAACATTACCAAGGTATTCATGATTTGTTCAATGTATCTCATCTTTGGAAGTAAATGACCAATCCTGCACATGTGATCGACTATAAAGACATTGATCTGGATACTAACTTATCATTCCTAGAATCTCACATGTATATTTTAGACCAGAGAAAGAAAGTATTATGAGGGAATATAGTTCCACTTATTAATATATTATGGTGTCATGAAAAAATACAAGAAGAATATTGGGATCATAAATTAGATATTTGGTCTTAGTGGACTTATTTTTTTGGGAAAGATTCCTAGGGATGCTTCTTGAGGATGCGAAGTCTTTAGGGTGGGAGAATGTAATGACCTAGTATTTTTTAGGTGATTTATGTGTTAATCTCTTATTTTATTCATATGTTTCTAATTATGATCTTCTTTGTTTGAGTTTCAATGGTTTTTGGTTTATTTTTAGAGATTTTTATATTTCTTTAAGGGGGTGGATGATTTGAGGATAGTTAGAGGATACCTTACAATTATCCCCAAGATATAGTGTGGCGTGTTTGGATAAGGGAAATGTGTGGTGTAGGATTGGTGTACATTTATAGATTATCATGAGACATTCCCTAAAAACCCTATGACATTGAAAAGAGGAAAATTCACAATTTCTGCATGTTTTACCAAAACAAGTGTGAAACTATACAGGTTTTAAAAAGAGATATAAATCCTTAAATGGTTTGAAAAACCATGTGACCCAAACAAATTCACATGAATTGATGATCTAAAAATCATCTTTAATGTATATAAATTATCTAAATTGTCGCATTATTCTTCTATAACATCATCCCTCTTTAATCTAGATACTCCCTAATTTCTTTTTAGCAATTTGCTTCACTTATGATCGCAAATTCAGTAGATCCAAGATTGTTGGTGATCAAGGAATTTAGGAATGTGATCCAAGAACCTTCATTATTTAGGTCTCTTCTAGATCTACCATTATTCCCTTGATAATAATAATATATATGGTATTTCATGGATAGATCTATGGATTTTGATGCCATCTAATAATCGATTTGTTGACCTTTGATAGATCGATAATATATCTAATATTTTTATAGACTTCTACAAATTAATCCAATATTTATATACATTGATAGATCCCAAAATTTATGTTGTGTAAATCCAATCCCTTTGACTTGGAATCTTTTTGAATCTCTTTCTATAAACCTGGAAGTGAATGAATTTGGATTGGTTTTAGTGTTCCATGGCATTCGAGCTCTACCCAGTTAGTACATAGGAATGACTCGAGTATTATATGTCAACAAGTCTCAGAGATTTTCATAAATGGGATAAATTTATAAAGTTCATAATCGTCTTAGGAACATGTAAACAATTTTTTCCTTGATATGATACTTTTCTTGGTTTTGATTTATTAACAATTATATATTTTGATCATATGTGTAACACCCCGAGCTTCCACGATACGCTTCTCATTCAATAATGCAATAGCTTGCATTGTACGCAACTTCGAGTTCTAAAACACCACGACAAATCAAAGTAGCCGTTATGAATAGTAATAACCACTTTTTAAAATTATAGAAATTTTATATTTCAAAATGGAATTCATTTTTGTATTCCTAATATTGAAATTAGCCTATGTTGAATTTTTTGTAATTTTCTGAGAACTTCAAAATTTTTATGAATAGTGAAAAATACTTAAAACAACTTTTTTAATAAAAATAATTTATAGTGATAAATTATACTATTGAGTGGTTTTAGAGTATAATTAGAATATATTTTTACCATTTTATCCAATGGTGGTCATTAGAATTAATTTAACATTGAAATTGGACATAAACAATTGCCAATCTTTTGATATAATTTGTTTCTTAAAAACACGCTATTTGTTGTAACAGCGGGAATTAGTTATAAAATTAATTAATGCAACTTATATGTTTGGAATTTTTTAAAATAGACATCATTTTTGAATTCGGAATATCAATTATAGCTTAGGGTGAAATTTTGGCCTTGTTCTGAAAAACTTCAATTTTTGATGAATAGTGAAACCACTAAGTGGTAGTTAAATAACTGATTTTTTGTTTAAATAAAATATTACCACTTCTGTGATTTGATTTTCAAAAATTCGACATACATGGTTGTCATTAAGAAGTAAAATGTGGTTCAATGAGATTAAAATAATTTTTTGGTGAATAGTAACTTTTAAGTTCTTAATCGCGATTAGAGGTAATTAGTGTAGTTTAAGGTAAAAACAATGTTTTAATAATATGATATGAGCTTGACACTTGTCCTACTCCTATTGGATGAGTCATGGCCGACCAAGACAACCCATGGGTCAACTTGGGGACCCCATGGAGACACTTTAGTTGGAAAATGACATTAATATATATTTATTTAATGTTAAAATTAAATTGACACAAACATGAGTTATTTTACTAAAACAGTTTTTAAGTGGGGTTACACAAGTCCAAATTTTGACTATAAATATTCATTAGAAATATAAAACGATTTCCTACATCATAGTAGTTTTTTTATAATTTTTAGACATTAAATAAATTAAATTATTTATGACATCATTATGATGCAGCGATGACCTCATTATTTAACGATTTAAATAAAATGAGAAGATAATGCAAAATCCAAGGCTTACACTTGTCCAAAGCCTATTGGATGAAGATATTTAGAACCCTTATCACCTTATCCACGAATTATATAAGTGTGGGACCTTTAAATTCCGAAAAGCATTGTATAATAGAATAACATTTCATTACTTTCCAAAAGAGCCCCTCCTCTCCACTTATAAAAGGCCCCCACCTCTCCCACCTCATTTACACTTTCAAGCCATTTGGCTCGGCCAACCTCTGCAAAAATAATCTCTCCACTTCCCTCCCTTACTCCTAGAAGCCTCACTTTGGGCAGAATTCATCCCAAGGAAGCCTTTGGCTCAAATCAAAAAGAGTTACTCGGTTTTGAGGTAATGTCTTCTCTAATGTTGTTTTGTTTTATTTTTCTTCTCCAACCCCCTAAACTCTTTTTATTCATTTCATTTGTAACAACACCAGTATCCTCAATATACTAGGAGGTTGTTATAAGAAGTATTCGAGCTACACTTACACACACCTACATCTAATGGTTAAAGAACATACGGTTTCTGTGGATGGTGAATTTCTGCCTCACGAAACGATGATTGTTCAACAATCATATAACACCTTCAAAGGTGGCCATTAAGATGTAACTATTTTTATAAATGATATATAATATGTTTATGTTTTACTTATGCTTCTGTATTTCTAATTTATGGCATACTTTATGATTTCCATTATAGGTAAAACGCGATAATTTCATTTTAGGAAGTGCGGACTACCACCCCCTCAAAGTGATTTGAATCGTTAATGCCATATGTGGGATGTATAAAGGAAGGAGTAAATGGTATTATACACTATATTATACTGGAATTATATTATACATTTATATCATTATGATTTCGTTCCATTAAATATGAAATTGAAATGAAAGTAGCGTTCATGCGTACGTACGGCTTACCGTCTCCATGAACGGTGCATTTCATTTCTTACCTCTAAATGTTATGTAATATTTTAAATGAATGTATATACTGGATATATAAGATATATATGACATCTAAATCATGAATATAATTCTGGAGATAATGGATATTCTACCACATAAACAACTTGTAATTATAAGAAGATTATTGTTGACTCAAATACCAAAGATCAACAAAACGACCGTTATTAACTTAAATAATTACATAATGTTCATATCATTGTAATAAGTGATATAATAAGGATAATGAAATTGAAAATGGTTCTTAATAAGGAATATATTAACTCTAGTTTATTATTTAGGAGGTTAAAGAATGGTTGAGTCAAGTCAGACACGAGGTAAGGGAACTTCTTAACCCAATTTCTATTCTTTGGGTTAATCTCCTACTTTCAAATTATGTCATGATATTATTATGTCCTCTCTTGTATTTTTACATTATTTATGTGTACTTATAGTGAATAAACATTATAGATGTACTTTATTTAAAAAAGATGATCTTTTTAAGGACTTATTCTCAATCCCCTTTCTTGGAGGCATATTTGGTTTTATACACAACTTTCTTTTATACGGTGTATAAACCCCTATGACTTTTACGTTTATTCAAAAGGAATCTTTTTTATACGAAGCTTTTTGCTAAACGACAAAAGGGAATGTTTTTCTTTCCGTATGTATGCGGTGACAATGACTTCTCTGCCGCCGTGACCATTATTTGACTTTCGGCTTCCTCTATAAGACATCATTTTTTTAATGAAAAATAAATACAAAGTTTTAAAATTCTTTTATTTTGGTATTGAAAATGGTTTTGAAAGCGTTTTTATTATATCAATGTGTTGTATTGATATCTTGTGATTGATGTGTGGAAATGTTATGTTTCCTTTATGCATGTTTTATGTGATACGATTATGTTATGGTTTATGATATGTTTAAAACTATTCATATGAGGAATGTATTGGACTTAATAAGTGACGGGTGGAGCCCGCTATAGCTCCTCGATGCATCGGTAGGTCTCATGAGACAACTAGATGTGGAATTGGCCGAGGCCCTTTCCCAACTTGATTTATGGTTTTGGCCGAGGCCTTAATCATTTTAGACGTCTTGGCCGAGGCCTTGACAAAATGTTTCAGAATGTCTGGCATTATACACTCCCTCATTATGAAAGTGGTTGTTGATATTTCATGTGATTATTCGACCAGTAGAATATCCATGTGAATAAGTGAATGTCATTATCTCATTTTACTTTTGCCATATTATGTTGATGTTCAAGTTTAAAAGGCTTTTGTTTTAGTTATACATTGCCTTAAATTTTTATGTTTATTTATGAAAGCTTCCTCAATATTGTTATCCTTACTGAGCATCTGAGCTCACCCCTTTCAATGTTTTAATATTTTCCAGGATATGAAGAAGTAGTTTATGAATGACCTGGAGGGACAGTCCGAAGAGGATAGAAGTGTGGACTATGAAGACCATGTTATTGTAGTTTGTTTACTTTTTGATGTAATGAAAGACTTATGAATGTATCTAGTGTTTCAAAGGCTACTAAACTAATCGGTCTTTAGAGACTTGATCTTTTTGATCATGCCAATGTTACGAAGTAATGCACCGACTCTGGGTAGCTGGGGTCGGGGCGTTATAGTTGGTATCAGAGGCAGTTTAGTACTAACCTTGGAAGCTAGATTTAGATAAACTCTGATTAGAGCACATAGCCCAAAGATAGACATTGATGATTAGTATAGAAGAACTTCCTAGAATTTTGGTATTATAGAGATGTTATGAGTTTTCCGAGCAATACATCCCTGTCTGGATACGAGCAGGTAGAGGAAGCTCTGGCACAGATGTACCTAGGGGTAAAACCCGAAAACACCGCTTTGAGCTAGACTCGAACGGGAACTGGTGCACGACAACGGGCCTTGCTGCACTCTTGGTTACGACACTCCCAGGGGATATACTTAGGATAATTCTCATTTTATTTACAAACCACTATGAAGGGTTATGAGTATATACTTCCTCAAAGAAAACATTTCTTTTTATGATTATGGATTATATCCATAAACAGTTCAATTTATGTAAAGTGTTTTACAAGTATGGAATTATGTATTTTGATTCATAAACTAATCTAGTTTATGCCATTGTTTAGAAATGGAGCCTAGTGGAATGAATGGAAACCGTATCAATGTACGAACTCCGTGTAGGGATTTCCCTCCTGCTCAAGATAATTATTGTGGATCTGGAGATACAACTGGTGCTGATAAACTTATTACCATATTGGGACAACTCACTCAGGTTATGAATAATAACCTTACTCGTATGGAGCACCTTGATCCACAACGTGGAGGATCAATGTTAGACCACTTCATGAGGAAACAACCACCAACATTTAATGGGGGTACAAATCCATTAGTAGCTGAGCAATGGATAAAATCCTTAGAGAAAATATTCCATGCCTTGGGGAGTAGTGAAAGGGAGAAGGTTGTCATGGCAGTTTACCGCCTCACTGGAGATGCCGATCAGTGGTGGTCGCTGATTCAAAACACAAAGGAAGATGATGACGTATACAATATGGAATGGAGGGAGTTCAAAGAGATTTTCTTAGAAAAATACTTTCCTCGTGACCATAGAGCAGATATGGAAAGGCAATTTCTGAGTTTGAGGCAGAAGGAGGATGAGAATGTCGCAAAGTATGAGGCTAACTTTACAAGGATAGCGAGGCATGCTGCCGATTATATACGTAACCCAAGGAGTAAGATTGATCGTTTCTTTTATGGGTTAAAACTATTTCTCCATCGAGCTTTAGTATCACAATCCTTCTCATCATACGAAGATATTGTCTTGTGTGCTATCAAGACAGAAAAGGAATTCTCTAAGTCTTATGACAACAAAGTAAAGCAAGAGAAGAAGAGAAAGGGGGAACAAGAGACAGATAAAGGGAAAAAGGGAAAGAAGGATTTTCCATTATGTGATAATTGTGGGAAGAATCACCCTGGTACGTGCCTAAAAGGAATCGGAGTTTGTTATAAATGTGGAGAAAAGGGTCACCAGGCTCGTGATTGCAAGGGAAAGAAAGAGGCTGTCAAAGTTGAATGCTACAATTGTAGGGAAATGAGGCATTATTCAAATGAATGTCCTAAGCGTCATGGAAACTTACCTCAGAAAAGGCCAAGGGATCAAGGCCAATCTTATGCTATGACTACAGTTGAAGCGGAATAATTAATGTATTGGTGCTTTTGGACTCCAGGATTATATTTTGGTTATAAGAATAATGTGATATATATAAAGATTGTACTGCAGTACTTTTTGATTAAGGTAATATGACTAAGGTAATCATATTTTTAGTATGTGACAATAATAGAAACTTTTCTTTGTTTGGGGAATCTGATGTTACAATTGATTTTGGAATTTAGAGACCTTTTAGAGAAAGTCTGGACGGAGGTATTTTGGATAACTAGTAAGGTTGGAATGGATTAAGTTGAACCATGGATAGTATTGTTTAAGGTTAAAGCATTTATGAAGATTATTTTTGGAATATTATGATACTATAGTTTTAGGAAAAGGACAACCTGCAGGGTGGGGCATAACCCGTCGCGTCGGACAAAGCTGCAGGAATCGAACCCACAATCATAGTGCGACAGGCCTTTATTTCCTACCACTAGCCTACAGGAAGTCCCTGGTTATTACAAAATAATTTTAATAATCTAAATGGTATGTGTTAACATTTAGAACCTTATACAATTAGGATAAGTATAATATTTTTGAGTTCTATTATCTTTTTGAGTGAAAGATGAGTTGAAGGTTGAAACTCTAATTGTCAAGCATAAATATATATATACCTATCTCTTATTCAATAAATAAATTAATTCTTAAACTTTAGTAAAGAGATATTAAAACAAAAAAATGTGTTATCCTAATACCTTATGTCTTGTTGAACTAATGATATTTTAAATCAATATAGATTGAAGGCTTTGAGGACCTCAATTTGACAGTTGATTGTTATTGATGACCTCAATCACTCCCTACAAATATTTACGTTTTTTCTCCAATTATATGTCTCTAATTGCCACCAATGTTCTCCTTATCGAGATCATAATTTGGTGGTGACTTTCTTATTTCCATTTACCTCTTATTAAGGCTAAATTTTATTAATCGTATTTCCGATGTGGGTTTTCCACAAAGGTATTTTCTCTTTTCAACCTTTTATTTTCAAAGAAAAATTTCAAATTGCGAGGACGCAATTTATTGAAGGAGGGGAGAATGTAACACCTCGAGCTTCCACGATACGCTTCTCATTCAATAATGCAATAGCTTGCATTGTACGCAACTTTGAGTTCTAAAACACCGCGACAAATCAAAGTAGCCATTATGAATAGTAATAACCACTTTTTAAAATTATAGAAATTTTATATTTCAAAATGGACTTCATTTTTGTATTCCAAATATTGAAATTAGCCTATGTTGAATTTTTTGTAATTTTCTGAGAACTTCAAAATTTTTATGAATAGTGAAAAATACTTAAAACAACTTTTTTAATCAAAATAATTTATAGTGATAAATTATACTATTGAGTGGTTTTAGAGTATAATTAGAATATATTTTTACCATTTTATCCAATGGTGGTCATTATAATTAATTTAACATTGAAATTGGACATAAACAATTGCCAATCTTTTGATATAATTTGTTTCTTAAAAACACGCTATTTGTTGTAACAGTGGGAATTAATTATAAAATTAATTAATGCAACTTATATGTTTGTAATTTTGTAAAATAGACATCATTTTTGAATTCGGAATATCAATTATAGCTTAGGGTGAAATTTTGGCCTTGTTCTGAAAAACTTCAATTTTTGATGAATAGTGAAACCACTAAGTGGTAGTTAAATAACTGATTTTTGGTTTAAATAAAATATTACCACTTCTGTGATTTGATTTTAAAAAATCCGACATACATGGTTGTCATTAAGAAGTAAAATGTGGTTCAATGAGATTAAAATAATTTTTTGGTGAATAGTAACTTTTAAGTTCTTAATCGCGATTAGAGGTAATTAGTGTAGTTTAAGATAAAAACAATGTTTTAATAATATGATATGAGCCTGACACTTGTCCTACTCCTATTGGATGAGTCATGGGCGACCAACACAACCCATGTGTCAACTTGGGGACCCCATGGAGCCACTTTAGTTGGAAAATGACATTAATATATATTTATTTAATGTTAAAATTAAATTGACACAAACATGAGTTATTTTACTAAAACAGTTTCTAAGTGGGGTTACACAAGTCCAGATTTTGACTATAAATATTCATTAGAAATCTAAAACGATTTCCTACATCATAGTATTTTTTTTATAATTTTTAGACATTAAATAAATTAAATTATTTATGACATCATTATGATGCAGCGATGACCTCATTATTTAACGATTTAAATAAAATGAGAAGATAATGCAAAATCCAAGGCTTACACTTGTCCAATGCCTATTGGATGAATAGATTTATAACCCTTATCACCTTAGCCACGAATTATATAAGTGTGGGACCTTTAGAATCCGAAAAGCATTGTATAATAGAATAACATTTCATTACTTTCCAAAAGAGCCCCTCCTCTCCACTTATAAAAGGCCCCCACCTCTCCCACCTCATTTACACTTTCAAGCCATTTGTCTCGGCCAACCTCTGCCAAAATACTCTCTCCACTTCCCTCCATTACTCCTAGAGGCCTCACATTGGGCAGAATTCTTCCCAAGGAAGCCTTTGGCTCAAATCAGAAAGAGTTACCCGGTTTTGAGGTAATGTCTTCTCTAATGTTGTTTTGCTTTATTTTTCTTCTCCAACCCCCTAAACTCTTTTTATTCATTTAGTTTGTAACAAAACCAGTATCCTCAATATACTAGGATGTTGTTATAAGAAGTATTCGAGCTACACTTACACACACCTACATATAATGGTTAAAGAACATACGGTTTCTGTGGATGGCGAATTTCTGCCTCACGAAACGATGATTGTTCAACACTCATATAACACCTTCAAAGGTGGCCATTAAGATGTCACTATTTTTATATATGATATATAATATGTTTATGTTTTACTTATGCTTATATATTTCTCATTTATGGCATACTTGATGATTTCCATTATAGGTAAAACGCGATAATTTCATTTTAGGAAGTGCGGACTACCGCCCCCTCAAAGTGATTTGAATCGTTAATGCCATATGTGGGATGTATAAAGGAAGGAGTAAATGGTATTATACAGTATATTATACTGGAATTATATTATACATTTATATCATTATGATTTCGTTCCATTAAATATGAAATTGAAATGAAAGTAGCGTTCATGCGTACGTACGGCTTACCGTCTCCATGAACGGTGCATTTCATTTCTTACCTCTAAATGTTATGTAATATTATAAATGAATGTATATACTGGATATATAAGATATATATGACATCTAAATCATGAATATAATTCTGGAGATAATGGATATTCTACCACATAAACAACTTGTAATTATAAGAAGATTATTGTTGACTGAAATACCAAAGATCAACAAAACGACCGTTATTAACTTAAATAATTACATAATGTTCATATCATTGTAATAAGTGATATAATAAGGATAATGAAATTGAAAATGGTTCTTAATAAGGTATATATTAACTCTAGTTTATTATTCAGGAGGTTAAAGAATGGTTGATTCAAGTCAGACACGAGGTAAGGGAACTTCTTAACCCAATTTCTATTCTTTGGGTTAATCTCCTACTTTCAAATTATGTCGTGATATTATTATGTCCTATCTTGTATTTTTACATTATTTATGTGTACTTATAGTGAATACACATTATAGATGTACTTTATTTAAAAAAGATGATCTTTCTAAGGACTTCTTCTCAATCCCCTTTCATGGAGGCATATTTGGTTTTATACACAACTTTCTTTTATACGGTGTATAAACCCCTTTGACTTTTATGTTTATTCAAAAGGAATCTTTTTTATACAAAGCGTTTTGCTAAACGACAAAAGGGAATGTTTTTCTTTCCGTACGTATGCGGCGAAAACGACTTCTTCGCCGCCGTGACCATTATTTGACTTTCGGCTTCCTCTATAAGACATCATTTTTTAAATGAAAAATAAATACAAAGTTTTAACTTTCTTTTATTTTGGTATTGAAAATGGTTTTGAAAGTGTTTTTATTATATCAATGTGTTGTATTGATATCTTGTGATTGAAGTGTGGAAATGTTATGTTTCCTTTATGCATGTTTTATGTGATACGATTATGTTATGGTTTATGATATGTTTAAACCTATTCATATGAGGAATGTATTGGACTTAATAAGTGACGGGTGGAGCCCGCTATAGCTCCTCGATGCATCGGTAGGTCTCATGAGACAACTAGACGTGGAATTGGCCGAGGCCCTTTCCCAACTTGATTTATGGTTTTGGCCGAGGCCTTAATCATTTTAGACGTCTTGGCCGAGGCCTTGACAAAATGTTTCAGAATGTCTGGCATTATACATTCCCTCATTATGAAAGTGGTTGTTGATATTTCATGTGATTATTTGACCAGTAGAATATCCATGTGAAGAAGTGAATGGCATTATATCATTTTACTTTTTCCATATTATGTTGATGTTCATGTTTAAAAGGCTTTTGTTTTAGTTATACATTGCCTTAAATTTTTATGTTTATTTATAAAAGCTTCCGCAATATTGTTATCCTTACTGAGCATCTGAGCTCACCCCTTTCAATGTTTTAATATTTTCCAGGATATGAAGAAGTAGTTTATGAATGACCTGGAGGGATAGTCTGAAGAGGATAGAAGTGTGGACTATGAAGACCATGTTATTGTAGTTTGTTTACTTTTTGATGTAATGAAAGACTTATGAATGTATCTAGTGTTTCCAAGGCTACTAAACTAATCGATTTTTTGAGACTTGATCTTTTGTGATCATGCCAATGTTACGAAGTAATGCACCGACTCTGGGTAGCTGGGGTCGGGGCGTTACAATATGTGTGTGTGTGTGTTTAACCCGTAATACCCATATTTGATGCTCAATTATATGAGTATGTCTATATATCTTGTTAAACCATGTCTAATATTGATATCATGTGCTTGTATATAGCTATTAACTATGATGATCATATTTTATGTACAACCTATATCTTCAATTCCCTAATTTGTTTGTTTATAATTCCCTCAAAGTAATTTTTATTAGTATTTAGAATAGTTATACCATCTTGATGTGATTTTCCTTTACAGGAGGAGTTTGCATGATATTAAATGGTAATGACAATGAATTTGAATGTAAGGTAGGTGTCAGAGAGACTTGAGGCTATACTGGAGGTAGTGAAAGAAGGGGTATAATGGCCTTATGGTCTGGAATAAATAATTAACATGGTATGAAGTCCTTTAGGCCTAACCAATGACCAAGATAGAATATAATGAGCATAAAGCCCGACCTAAGTGAGGGGTGAGATATAACTGTCTTATGGACTGATACATCTCATTCCATTATGGATGATAATAATTTCTTACTTTATGTATACTCAGGGTCATCATCACTATGGATGTTGTGAGATACATATAGTGGCCTTCTGGTTGACTCTAGCTTACAAATACCCTTTTGAAATGAAGCCAAAGAAGGTACGGTCAAGGATTTTGGTATCTTCATTAGCACACAAACACAAAACATATATTTATTATTTATTTGTTTTGTAATTATATTTATCATTTCATTCACCTTTTATACTTTGTAACTAATTCTAAAGATGAATTTGTGGTCACTTACTGGGTTTCATTATTTATATCCTACACAGGAGTCTCAGTGCACATGGAAACTTCATAATCAGGGATCCAAGGAATAGAAAGGGTCTAGTGGTCTGATGCTAAGGAGATGAAGTTGGTGATGGTGTAAATACTGGGATAGACTCTGTATGTATATTATAGTGTTCATTTATTTTCTTATTATTTCATATACACTAGTTGACCAGCCATATCCTGGATCCTTGATTAAATTTATGTATGACTGATGTGTAATATTTTATAACATATGTTTATATTATATTTCATATTTTTTGTTTGAATTATATTTATGTTATTTTAACCCATGATTGTCTATAATTATTGATATTATAGTATCCCCACATTACTTTTGACTCTCACTACAAGTCGGTAACCTCTGGTGTATGGGGAAGAATTCATGAGGTTATATGGCACTTTAGTCTGGACCCAGTGATTTGAGTTAAGGTGTTAAAGATATATTGATCATTAAATGATCTCATAATATTTTTACGCCAGATATAGGTCTTTTAGAATAAGAATCCTCCTTGTAATAGTGAGTGTAAATTTATCTTCTCTCATATTGTGGTAAAACATTAACTTGAGTAGTTTCAATATTTTCTATTTTTATTTCAAGCTCAATATATTTATTATTGATTATTTTTTTATAATACTCTACTGACTAAGATCTATATTCCCACTCCTTTTTTATCTTCTCAAAACTATATTTATGAATTTTATTTTTTTACTGGGGATTATCAATATTATTAATCTTATTTAATTTGACCTCCAGTATTGCATTATTGAATTTAATGTGATTTTTATTTTGTTTCTTGTAATGAATGGATTTTTTAATTAATAACCTTTTTTCTTGTTCGTTTTCAAGAATTTCATTAATCAATTAATCCTTAAATCCAAATCATCGTTCTTCAAGATCCACATTCATTTCACTTATATCTCCTGCTTGTTTGGATAAAAATTCACATGTCAATAATTTTTCTTCAAAATCTTTTCCAATACCTTCACACTCATATTCAAGAAAGGTGATCTCCACTTTGATACACCTAAAAGATAAAAAAAATTAAATTTACTATTCTTTTTCAATAATTAAATAGTATACCCTTTAAAATATTGATTATCTTTTGAATCCTCAAAATTGTGATATACCCCACTTGTACTTTGTTATTATATAGGAAACTTTTGATAATAGATTTATATTACCTCATATTCATGTGAAATATTTTAATCTTATAAGGAATAAAGGTTTTTCAACTTATTTTTAGTGGATTAAGATACTAAATTTTATTATTTCATTCTATATTTTTCGTCATCTTGATTACAACATGGGGAAACTAATTTTTCATCCTATATGTATAATAACAAAACTTTTCCATCACAAGATATGTAAAAAGATAGATTCAATATAGATATAACAAAATGAAATATAATTTCGTTACCTTCAATTATCATATATTCATTGTTATCTTATTTCTCAAATAATAATTTTATCAATTTATTTGATTCTTTTTTCATTAAGTTCTCATGTATATTAGAAAAAATATCTTCCATGGTTACTTTCAAAGGGAACTCCCTAGATTATCCATATATTATCTTAACAAATCCTTTATAAATAGAATTTCCAAACATTAAATAATCCGAAACAAGAGAATATTTATAATCCAATAAATACTTGAAACTATGCTCAAATACCAACTGTTTGGTTCAATAGGGATATGGCCAACACTAAGAGGTGTGAATTGGTGTTTCGTATCTAATTACTAATTAATACATTTTCCCTTTTTTTAACTCCATTCCTATTTTATTAATGGATATCTCCCTCTATTTTACACCTTTGGGTATAATAAATGTAGAATAAATAGGAAGGAAAAGAAACAAAGGAAATCAATCTTTTTAATGAGGTTTAACTCCAACATGGATGACTACATCCCCAATATACAATATTTTTTATTCAATTCACACACATACCCCTTTTATTTTCAAGGGAAATCGCAATCAATGGTATATACTTGGACCCATATTATTGGAAACAACTAGGTATAATTCATGAAACAACTTATAGATATTAAAATATAAGATTTGTATTATACAACCATAAAGTGGATAAGCAGTGAAAGATTATTGTCTATCATAGATAAAATGGATCTTATAACCTTCTTTAATTTACAATAATAAATAAAAATATCCATATTTACCTCAAATGTAAAAATTAATTGGCTATATCATAAGGCACTAGTCAAAAGAGGCCTTTAACATTGGTTTTTTTGGGTTAAAAAAATTTATGAAATATCTTCATGAGTGACATTTTAGATATATTTTTAATGTCAATTATTAAATATAACAGTAAAATTATTTTTTAAAAAAATAAACGACCATTACTGTTGGTTTTTTTATAACAAATATTGAAAGTTCCACTCAATGAATTTTGGTGTAATATTTTGTTATAACCGATGTTGAAAGTTATACTTGATGAATTTTGATGCAATTTTTGTGTTACAACCAACATCTATGGCCACATTTTACATTTTTTATAACACAAAAAGAAAATCAAAAATCTATAATTTTTTAAATATTTCAATTATCATTACTTACATTAATGAAAATACAGGATTGAAAAGGTATAAAATTATAGGAACTAAGAAAATATAGAAAAATTAACATAAATATTAAACATAAATATTCAACTAAATAACTTTGACTAACTTGGATGAAAATACCATATTAATAAACTATACCACTTTTGAACCCAAATAAAATTGATAACAATAATGTTAAATCTCTAATTTGGTTTTGATTCTTGATGTAGTGTCCATCGACTACTTTTTATTAGTAGAGAAGAACTCATGAGGCATTTGAAGTTGTGTTTTGTAAGTCATTTTAGACTCTAGAATGTAAATCTCATGTGGAATATTGAAACTTTTAACTTGATATGATGAATTATCCTTCATCATAAAAATGAATCATTAACAAGTTCATCGATAAATGAAAC
This sequence comes from Viscum album, assembly GCA_963277665.1. Classification (NCBI taxonomy): domain Eukaryota; kingdom Viridiplantae; phylum Streptophyta; class Magnoliopsida; order Santalales; family Viscaceae; genus Viscum; species Viscum album. The sequence continues at coordinate 35,023,384 of OY728143.1, forward strand.
TAATCATAAATAAATTAAGTAATTAGAGAATAATTATAATTAGTATTCTGAAATCACTGAATGAAGAACAAGTGGAATGATGGTGAGAAAAAACGATTAGATTGAAAATCAATAAGTTTATTGAGTGAAAAAATATAAATGAGGCTGGAAAAACTATAACACGGTATACTAAATATTTGGTTGAAACTAAAAAAATTATAAAGTGCATTGTAAAAAAATTAAATACATCCTTTTCATGATATAATATTTTACAATTTTTGTCAATTATGTATAAAAATAATTTTAAAAATTAAATTGGGAAATGTTTAACGTAATTTTTTAATAAAAATAGATGTCAAATGTCAATATATATATATATTTTTTGGCATCTATGTTAGAAAAATCAAATTTAAAAAAAATTAAAAAAATAACTTCAGTTTTACTAAAAATGACATCAAAATTAAAAATAAATTAACATCAGTTGTACTAAAAGCTTATAGTATAAGTACATAATAAATAATTTTAATGTTATTTTTTAGTAAATCTATGTTAAAAGTCACTATGAATGCATTGTACCATTTTTTTACTAAACCAATGTTAAAATGCTAATGTGGAACTCTATTTTTCTACTAGTGAGGGGAAAAATAAAGGGCAACCTCTACTATCTTCAATCCTTATAATATAAATATATTATATGTTGGGATATTTATAATTCATATTTGACATTAATGATGATCGACAAATGACAGTTCAGTCTCTCATGCTTTTTTATCCTTATTCAACAAACACGATCAATCCTTTACAACATTGTTGGTTTTCTTCAATTATTTGACACACAAAATATATAGTTTTATTATTTGGTCAGATCTCTCTCTCTATATTTATCTGATACTCAAAATTTTCAGTAGGATATAATATTAGGTCTTTGTTATTTTCCCTAACTAATAAAATATATCATATAGTAATTATGTTGAATTACACCCACTTCATCATTTCCTTCTCAAAATTAATATTCACAAAACCTGTGAGAATATTATTTCAATAATGATACTAGATGATATTTATTTTACTCTTGGATATTAATTTCCATTTTTTAATATGAATATTCATTTTATTCTTGGTAGTTTAAATCTCTCGAAAATTCATTGTCTTTAATAATTCAAATAAAAAATTTAGAATAATATCAAGTATCTTCCATTATTGAATCCAAAAATCGTAGAATTTATAGTCATATGTTCTCCCTTACTGATTGTGGAATCTTCTCCTCCAATATTTTTCAAAAAATATATAAAATTCAAATCTTATGTCCACATGTTGACATTTAGTATTTTCTTTTTCAATCATGTCACCATTTGTTATTGCATGAATCTCTCCCACAATTCTTCACTTCATTATGCACTATAGTGTAGTACTCTCTTCCTGATAAAAATACTGTTTCATATTATTCATCACCAAAAATAATACTTTGAATAAAATATTGAATAGAATCGTCATTATATATATAATTTAATGAATATTACAATATCATATGGTTTTAATCTTCTTCTTATGGATGTTTAACTTTCAAAGCTTCTCTATGAATTTATGGAAGGCTAAAAATTTGGGAATCATATGGACCTTATGAAATATAATTTTACAAATATGTTTTGTAGGATTCAATAATATCCTTCTAGAAGAAAACACTTATTTGTAATTATTTTCCAAATTTCCCATCCATCTACTTTGGAAAAAATCTTTCCAACTTTTAGAAAAATACTCAAATAATCACCAGCCAACCCTTATAAAATTTGTGATGGATCCTACATTATAGAAATTTTCCAAAATTCAATCTGCACTTTCTAAATAAATATTTTAATTTTAACCATTTTTTATTTTTTTATATTTATAAAACTTAGGGACTTTTATTATAACTCATGTGTATATTTTATAAAATTCCTTACGCATTACCTAAGGTTAAATACATTGACATATTTTTTTCTCGATCTTCGAAAAAAACTTATGAACTATCAAGAAATTATGTATCACCCATAGTTCAAGGACTTTTTAACTTTTTTTCTCAAAATAAAAACTTATGTGTCAAAAAAATATTATGAAACTTTCAAATCACTGGTCCTTTTCAATATTTTAGTTCTTATAAAAATATTATATATCTTATAAAATATGTTATATCTCAATGGAATTCATCAAATTTCTAATAACATTCAAATTAGAATAACCAGATTCATCTCCATATTCATAAACCCAAGTTCCCTTAACCCAAATAACGTCAAATAACTTTAGAACAACATCAAATCAAATGTATTCAATATAAAAGATAATTTTAAATAAGATCCATCATATGAACACTTATTAAAAAATTTCAACAACCCTTTCATTGTCTCAACATCATTTATTCATCAAAATCAATTGAATATATTTATTCAAGTTAGATAAACATTAGGATGGAACTTAATAGAATCACTACCTAGTTATCTACTCCTTCATCAATTTCTTTATTGAGTTAAATTATCCATCAATATAAATATTCCATGAAAATATACTTCTATTTAACTAATTAAAATATTCTTGAAATGATTATATTCAACAAATATTAAGAATCTTTTTTCAACGTACTTATTTTCTATATGAATAGATAACCAAGAATATAAAATGGAAAATTTTCATTTTTCATATAAATATGAAAATAATTATATTAATCCATTCCTTTTCCACATTAATAATAGTATCACCCAAGTTACCTCATCCAGCACCAGACTAAAAGACATTCTCAAACCTTCATAATTAAATGTATATTGAAATAATTTCCTAGAAACATCATAATTTTTTCTAAAATATTAGAGACTTAATATATCTTGAAATTTGTTCTTCTTCACCACATATTCACATCATGCATATTTGATTCTTCTTTATATATAATAAATAAAAAAAATTCAAAGTGAGTTCAATAAAAATAAAAAAAGTAAACACTAAACAGTACAAGAGGTCACCTACCAAACAATAAATTAAAAATTCCACAACAAGTGATAAGGCTATATTAATCTTAGAACACAAATAACCAATAAAATTATTGAAATACAATCATGGAAGGAGAAATAAAATGAATCAGTAACTAAATATTGATTCCTTTACAAAAAATGGGCTTTCGAAGATCCATCTAAAATAAGTCCAACACTAACGATAGATTATGAATTTACCAAGAAATTAAGGGTATATTTCCCCTTAAAGTTAAATTGGTAAAGGGATAGATTAGGAAGAGATAAAATCATCTAAATATCCAATGGGAAATGGAATAACATGCCTTTAAAAAAATTCTTCATAGTAAAAAGGCATAAATTCCCTTAATAAGAAAATTAATTAGGAACATAACATATACCATTTGATTAGTTGTGGGCCACCTTATTCCTAGACATCAGCCAGTTAATAGGTATATGCTTTTCTAGCCTCCGATTAGGTACCCCAATGACTACCATTGAGTTTCTAGTTCTCTTTACTCAATAAAATTATCCATTTATAAATCCATACTCCCCTATCTTGTACTTACTTCACCCAAATTCCTTGAAATAAACTCAAAATAGTTCAAAATAAATTCATGAACTCAAAAAAAACATACCACTAGCTTAAATTACATTATAAATCCCTTGGAAAGGTATTTTCATCCTTGAAAATTATCATTCAGTTTCTTCAATGAAGAAATCTATCAATTAACATCATATATTTTCTACTTGGTCCTAATACTCCTCTTGAACATGTCTATAATTCCATATAATACACATAAGTGGGGTGACTTGTCCCACCAAAATCTTACCACTATTTTTAACAATATGCATCATTCTTTCTATAAAATGTGAATTCAGTTCCAAATCCACATCATTATACTGAAGAACATGATAAAAATTCAGTCAATATTTAGTCATATATAAATCATGAAATAAACTATACTTTAGAGTTCATTCAAAACAATAATCAACTCTCTCATCATCTGTGGAATCTCAAATGTCATAGTAAACTATAGATCCAACTTCCCTTATTTTCTATCTTATTGATCTCCTAATCGATTTGAGAGATGAATAAAGACATTATATTAATCATAAAACTCGTGATAAGGGTTACTATGATCATCATATTAATTGTATTTACTCAGATCCATAACTAATCACCTATTAATAATTTACACATAATCAAAATATCACTTTCACCAAGTTATGAATAAAGAAAGATGACTCACCAACTTCAATCTAACACATGGGAAATCGAAATGGAATCCCATGTAAAGCCTTAAACAAATCAATTTAAGTGTATTATTAATATTTTTTGTTGTAAATAAAATATAACAAGGCAACATTATTTTAATGAACCATAATTTTATTGATGAAATTTACCTTGTAATTATATAATTATGTCATAATTAGTAATATAATATTATATAATTCCCAGAACCACATTAGAGATCCAAAAAATATTATATGAATTTTAAAATTAAATTATGAGAATAAATATAGCCATAAGAATAAAAAAAATATTACAATTGGATAAAAATAGAAAATAACATAACTATAAAATAAAAATTTTGATCTTCACAGTCCATGAGAATAATAGCACTCACGAACAACACTATAGAAATGAAACCAAATATTAGTAATGCAGTATTCATTTTGAAAATGAAAATATATATAACATTAATAGAAAATATAAGTGAATGAAGAATAAATGAGATTCGATGTATTTATAGAAATTAAAGAACACATATGACTGTTAAAATACTAATAATTGGAATAGTATTTAGACTATTATAATAGTAATATGATCATTGGAATAGTAATCTAACTATTAGTAATAGTGACCAGATCATCATATATTATCCTCACTTATATCAGTGTAAAATAAAATTTAATTATCTTCTAATAGGATATTATGAAATATTCTTATCATGAAACATATATCAAGACTTAATTTTCAATCAAATATATTACATCTATATATATGAATATTCATTACATAACATTTTGATCCACATCGGAATCATTTAGGTCTGTATATTTGGATCCTTGGAAACATAAAAAACTAGTTTAAAAAATATCTACATCATCGCCCACTCGTTTCTTTATAATTACCTTGTTTCTTATACATATCATACTTATTACCTTCCATAAAAACATAGGGAAAGTAAACATAAGAAAATGGACATCTCATTTTCTTAGTAAGGGTAAACAAGGAAGTTATCAACATCTGAAAATTAATTTTTTATTAGGATAAACATACTTTTAAAGGCTAAGGGGGAACCCAACATGACATCAAAGACATAAAACAATCATTCCTCCATAATCCAACATTCATGGACAAAACAACACATTCAAGACTACAAGGAAGAGCCTAGAACCATCATAAAAAACAATAAGTCCAGCTTCCACCTTCTCACCACTACTCGGCTAGCTGTCTCGTGCATGAATACACGGGCCTGGTACCGATGGCAAGGTCATACCCTCTCAAACTTCCAAATCTGGACAGTGATGACTAGGTGAAAAACTACAGCTCTAAACCCCATCTTAAGCAGCCCCTTATAGAAGAACTGGTTGCAAAACACTTAAATAGTGCATCGCAGAACCACTAAGAAATAACCATCCCAAAAAATCACCAATAATCTTCACACAACTCATTTTCCCCTTAAACGAAGACATCTTGGACAAATCTACTGCACTCCAAGTGACTCTCACCACCACCATAGCCATAGAAGCCACCGAAAGGTGATCCAAGAATGTAGAGCTGAGTCATCATCACCTAGGACTGAATGAACCAACACAACACCAAGAGAACACCGCCGATGAGGGAATACAGGAAGCCCAAAACCAGAGACTCCTCTCTGGGCATGGATCCACTTATAACAAAGCCATAGACAAACCCACACCGAAGTTCGAGATGACCGAGCCACATGAAGTGATAGAACCAGCAAAGGGGGGGTATATCTGAACTGGTGACATCAACACAACATACCAATAGATCAGTAGAAACCACATGATCCCCAACACTCAAGCCATTAACTGTAAATTTTCTCAAAATATGCAGATCAATCTCAAATAACAGATCCAAATCCAAAATATACAGGCCACCTAAAACCAAAACATAAAAACCCTCACATCCATGAAAAATAGAACAGATCACTACAGGATCATCATTGCAAAAACTGAATCACACACATGAGTTCACCTCACTGCAAAATCATCATTGCAAAAAATCACAGAAAACGTTCACCTATGTCATGAGGATCATGTTACATCTCGTCCACACCATTGCTGCAACACAAACCAGAATGAATCGCAAACCCAAAAACAACCCAACTCTAAGATATCGGTTTCCATCTTTGCATAACTGCATAAACAACCTCACCAATGTTGATAGTAACCAAGACATCGGACATCGCTGGAGCCTTGCCACAATGATCCCATGATCCAACTATGAAACTACAGCCGCAGATCTAATATGAAGAACCGATAAGACACACCCGAAGTCTGAATCGAGCTGGCTTTGAAGTGTGAGAGGGGAAAACCAACAAGTACCAAGGGAAGGGCCACTTCGATGCCACGATGCAAAGCAACCATGAAATTGTAGATAAAACCCACAAAACTAAAGTTGTACCTGCTCGATTCCACTCGAAATCAAGCTTCTTGAGGAAGCTTCGTCCCGGTCTTGCTTCGAAGATCATAACTGAGAGTGAGAAGCCTATGTTGAGCCATGCCGGAGCTGAGATCCTTCGAGAAAAGCAGAACGCCTATTCCAGTACCTTGCAGCCATTTCCATCACCTGAAGAGATCCATCTTCCAAGCGGATGCTACCCGCCTGAAGTAGCCGAAGATGCCACTAGGGTTGGAAGGAGTTCCGGCTGGTAGTACTCAATGATGGAGAACTCCTGGACGAGAAGAAGATGGTGTGGAGAAAAAATGAAGGTATCAATGATCATAAAATAATAACTTGAGAATAATCTTATAAGAACATTATATTAATGATTGAAAAACATACCTTGTATATCAAAAATCATAATTTTGATTCATGACATAAATATATCTATTTTATAATACATCAATCTAAAATTAATCAAATAATATGATACAAAAGAGAATAATATAGGCATAAGGCATGAATTTGTGGAATACACAAATGTATATAAAATAATTTAATTATTAGTCATTAATATTTTCGAAGACTATAATTGTGTAACGGGATCACTCCCCAAACCATCAATGTAGTCAAGTTTCACTCCTAGGACTGTTATAATCTAAAATTTCCATTTCTGAACTAGGTCCACTCCATATTCTTGTCCTATGTATATCATGAGATATCAATAATTACCCAATGAATTGGATGGATATATAGATCCCACCCATCAAATAAGGAATATAATACATATTTGTTCCACAAAATCATAAAGAATTCACTATTTTATAACCCGTGAAAATAAATCCATTTTATAAATATTCCATTATAGAATAACACATGGAAACAAAATGGTTTTCATAAACATTCCATCATTTCATTATAGTATAACCCAGGGAAAATAAATGGGTTTCATAAAAATAGTTTCATTGAAAATATTAACCATCTAGATAATGAATAAGCATGGTATAGTTGGATCATATTTTCAATATATCATAATTTAAATCATTTTTTTTGTATTTTATGAATATGAATACCCTTAAAATATCATTAAAATATTCTTAAGGAAAATTATCTTTCCATTTTGAAATAAATTGTTTAAAAAATAAACAATTATAAAGAAACAAATCATTGAAAATAATCCTATAAACTTATAAAGGAATCGCTAAATAATATATGACCATGGTGGTGGGAAAATCTACTGATGTCATATAAGTTAAAAAATATATCTTCCGTACTTTTTTCAAAAAATTCAAAATACCTTGTTTAGAAAATGAAAAATAAAATCCTTTCTAAACAATTTCTAAAAAGTAAAACATCATTAAAAAATGACATTAAAAATCATATGATAATAGTAAGAACCATATTTAAAACATTTTTAGAAAACATATATATAGAAGAAAATGTGTTTCCACCAACAAGAGAAATGAATTCAATTTTCATTGAAAATATATTTTTGGACTCCTAAGTACATAAGATAAGGAAAATTAAAATAAAACATGAATTTAAAATAAATAAGCAGAGTAAAAGAAAATTATGAATTTTTTTGAGAGGTAGATCATGATATGTCATCATCATAAGAATATTCACAATCAATCCCAACAAATAATGAGATTGTGACATAAAACCATTACCTTGAGTTTGAATTAATTGAAAATAACTCTAACATCAAATATAATAAATTTAAATTTATTATACATATATATTATAGTAATTTTAATAATTATAATATCATATATGATCCCTTTGTAACATTTCAAATCCATCTGTTATCAATAATTATATATTAAAATCATTATTTTCAGGTATTAACTGTTTAGTTTATCATGAGTATTTCAGCTCAACTGGTCTGTTCCACATAAGTTTATCTTAGTTCCATCATATACATAATACTAATCATAGATACATATCATATATATTAATTATATCTATATTTATATTCATCTATAAAATTTAGTGATAGAAAAATAAATTACATTATTCATTGAGACGTTAAGTCATACATAAGCATGAACGCTATTTTCATTTTTTAAAAAACATATAAAAAAGAAAGTTAAATATTAATGAAATTTTAAATGATTATTGTTATATCATATATATCATATATATTAATCAAATTCATCATTATTACCATTTAACTAAAATATTAATGAAAAATGAATCACATCACTTCATGGAGGTGGTAGTCCACATGTATACAAAAACCACGTTATTGTTTCCTAAAGTATTTGATGGTAACTAGGTATATGTGATATTATAATTTTAGAAGCATAATTATGTCATAAATATCAAATATTAACATTAAAACCATAATAATTCCAATTAATAAATTATGGTGATGAAAAATTAATTTTATCACTACATGGAGATGGTAAGTCGTACTTACGCACAAGCGATATTTTCACTTATCATTTGACAGCAAATAGGGTGCATAATAGTATTTTAATAATCATAATAAAATTTTAGAATATTCATGATACTGAATTTATTATTCTATTATAAATAAAATAAATTTATATGAGGTAAATAATAGTTTAAAAGAAAGTGGTTGGGTATGGCGATTAACTCTTCTTTGAAAAGTCTCATCCAGATGTCCTCTAAAGGGGTCTGGGGTTGGTCATTTGGAAATACCAAAACCTCTATATTATGGATAGGGAAGTTGATAATATTTATTAATATATTTTTTTGATAAATAAGATTCAATGTGGTGTAAATAAGTGAGAAATAATGTTCCCTTTTATAATTTATTTGAAGGAAACTTTACGAAGTTATCAAAAGGTTAAATTGTATTAAATTATCTTTCAAGAACAATACCTCAAATGGCAAGTGATTTAAATAAATAATATTATAGAGTTGTAATACCATCGAAAAAATAAATTTATGAAATTTTTTGTGTCATTTTAAACCATATCATTTTAATTAACCCTTAGTTATCCTATTTTAATTTTAATTACGATAATAACATTTTAAATATTAAAGGTTGAAATTTATACTTATAAAGTGAAAATTATCCCATAATGGCCAATTTATAATATTTTAGACCATATCATATCCTCCGTGTATTATTTCATTATTTTTATGATTTCTAAATATTTTAATAAAATATTATTTTAATAAAATATCCTTATTTTCAATTTTTACACTATTGATTTCATTTGACTTAAAAGAAATGAAACGAAAGTTGTAATTCAAATATAATATTCAAAAAAAGTATTAATATGTCATAGTATCCAATAAAATTCATATAAAACTATAAAATAATAAACTTATACCACTTTTTGAATTTTCAAACTCATTTATTTTATTCTTCAATTAATTGAATTAAGTTGTTTTTCTATTGTGTGAGCATTTAAAGTAATTATATAATTCCTAAAAAGTATAAATATATCAATATCATAAATATAATTTCACTATGAACTAAATTTAAATTAATATTCATTCATATCTAGTTTTTTACCTTTGTGGATATGTAAAGGATATTTAAAATTAAGAGAGTATCATTTGTTACCATTCATTGATTTAAATAATATATAAATCATTTCCATTGAAAAGTGTCCATTAAAATTATAAATTTTTAAACTAAGTTGAAAATATTATAATTTCATTCATCCAATAAGATGTTGTTTGAAAAATTATGGCCTTGTCATTTATTTTAATACAGATCCACATGATTTACCCTTTACTGAGGTGATAAATTTTACCATAGTTACCCTTCATATTGATTACAAATAAAATGAGAATACATACCAAATTTTAACCTAATGATTTAAAATAATAATTTATTTCATCTAATTAAATATCTATAAATGGACTAAATTAATTTTAATGTAAGTGTGTGAAATGTGACCAAAAATACTTGTTAGAGTAAATACATTGTAAGCATAAAACTAGATTTATTCTTATCTTATGATTAGAAAAAAAAATTAAATATATAATTAATTTTCAAAAGTATATAATATATAAATTTCATTAAAATAATTCACTATTAGTGAATAATTTAATTTTTTAATATAAAATTATATTACCCCTATAATAATAATTTCTCAGAAAAAACATCACTTTTTTGAATACTTTTTTTAATTCAAATAATTTAATAACTAATGATTTCATTTTATAAATTTTTAGACCCTAATTTTTTTATAATATAGTTATTACTATTCTTACCCCCCAATTCAATAGCTAGACAATAACTAAAAAATAAAATTTTAATAATATTACATGGTTCATGTAAACATGTTGTTGCGTGTGACTCAAGATATCCAAGAAATAAAATTATTTGAAGATAAATATTTCATATAAATATCATGGTGTTACATTCTAAATCCTATAAAATTAATTTCTCTCTCAAAATTCGTCACTCTAGAACAAAAAATGTGGATTATTTTTCCTCATAATATCCTCAGGTTCCCACGTAGCTTCCTCAAATTGGTGGTTTCACCCCAAAACATTAACGAGGTGATTTGTCCTATTTAATAGCATTTTATATCTATGATCCAAAATCTCTATCAGTTTTTCATCATAAGAAATTTTTTATTATAGAGGTATGACTAATGAGTCTAGTACATGTGAAGAGTTATTTATATACTTACTCAAGATAGATACATGGAACACGTCATGAACTTGAGAGAGATTAAGTGGAAATTCCAATCAATAAGCTACCATCCCAATAAAATCTATAATTTTAAAAGGATTAATATAACTAGGTCTTATATTCCCCTTCTTTATAAATCCCTTTACCATCTTCAAGATAGATATGCATTGTAATACCTTGTCACCATCATCGAACTCTAGATCCTTTTGATGATTTTAAATATAACTTTTTTTTCAATTTGACATAATATTATTTATTTTCGAATGGATATAATATTCTATTCCATTTCCTCATCCAAATTTGGTCTCTATAGCTTTATTTCTAAAATTTCATTATTTCATGTTGCTGTCCTTCACTACATACCATAGACGGGTTCCTAAGGAGCTATATGAATAATGGAATGAAAGCTTTTATTATAAGAAAATTATACCAAAGGAAGGTGTTGATCCTATCCACCTTTGAAATCTATAGAGAAATATATAAAACATTATTATAGATTTTTAATGGTCCTATTAGACTAACCATCTTTTTGACGATGATAAGTAGTTCTGAAACATAATTTTGTATCAAGAGATAGGTGAAGACCTCCCTAAATATTTTAGGTAATCCTTGGAACCTAGTCATATTCAATTAATAGTGGTACACCATGAAATATTACCACTTACTTAATGTATAATCAGGTAATTTGGTGATGAGAGAAATCATTTATGATAGTAATTAAGTGTACTAAAAGTGTAAGGTGATCAACTACAACTCATATCTAATTATTCCATTTAGATGATTTTGGGAGTTCGATAAAAAAATCCATTCTCAAGTTTTCTCTTTTCCATTATGGTATGGGAAATGGTTGTAATATCCCCTTAGAATTCTATATATTATCCATAACTTGTTGACATACCAATAACTAAGAAATGTAGTCTGAAATGTCTCTCTTCATTCTATCCCACCAGAAATACTCTTTCAAATCCATATACATCTTCAAACATCTAAGATGAATATAGAATCAAGAACTATGAGCATTATCCATCATCTCCTTCATATATATTATAAAAGGGACACATATATGAAACATAAACCTTATTATTACATAACATTACAATTTGAACTCAGGAACATTTATCACGTTCTTTTGCTATTTTATGTCTTCCTTCTGGACTTCTTTAATATTCACTAGAATATATTTTTTTACACTCATTTTATCAAGATAATATTTCACAAATTTAATTTTTTTAGCTCCATCCTTTGAAAATCCATAAATATTATATCTTTTGTGATCTACTTTATAGATAAGCTAGCATGATCCTTTTGATGTAGATCATGTGAAACCTTATTTTCTTTCCAAGGGTGGTAATGTATTGAGTAGTAAAAATATTTAATTAGATCCAACCATATTATTTGTCGCATGTTAATCTCTTTTTGAGTGAAAATATATTTTAAGGTTTTTTTATAAATATATATGTAAATCATTTCTCAATATATATAATGCATCAAAATTTTTATTTAAAAAAATACCATAGCAAACTCCAAATAATGAGTTGGTTAATTTCCCTTATTTGATAAATTAATATAGATTATAAATTCATCTCTACTGTAGGGTAGTGTAAGAAATTTTTGACTGACTATCCATCTCTTCAGTTCCATAAAACATTCTTCACATTCATCCAACCAAAAGAACTAGTCTCCCTTCAGAGTTAACCTTGTAGGTGGATTTTATAGCCATTAAAAATTCTTCAAAAACCACTGATAATATCCATAAAAACTAATAAATTTGTGAATAATAGTTAGAATGGTTGTTCTGGGCCAACTCTCAATAAGCTCTATCTTTTAAGGTTCTAGTGATACACCCACACTTGCGATTTTTTCACCGCAGAATGAAATTTTTTGAATTTAAAATTTACACATGGAAACTTTTTCGTAAATATTATCCTATAATTGATTCATTAACACAATTATAAATTTATATTTATACTCCTCCCATGAATTTTAACAGATAATAATATTATATATAATGAATACCACAAACTAGTCTAGGTAATCACTAAAGAATATATTTATTAAATCCATGAAGATAGTGAGGGGTTAGAAAGAAGAAATGGAATCAATATAAATCAATAGTGTTCATAACATTATGGAATGAATTATTTGGTATATCCTCTATCTTAACCCCCAATTGATGATATCCATAATGATGATAAATCATTAAAAAGTATTTATCACCACATAGTTAATCAAACAATTCATCAATATTGAGTATAGGATACTTGTTCTTGATAGTGATTTTGGTATGTTTTAGATAATTAATGTATATTCACATTGATCCATCTATCTTATTAACAAAAAATTGGTTCACCAAAAGGTTCCCCAAATGTCCAAATGAATCCCTTTTGAAGATTCTCCTACAATTGTTTCTTAAATTCTTAAAAATCAATCTCAACCATTATATATGGAGTCCAAGATATAGGTTTAGCACCAGGTATGGGTTTTATTAAAAACACAACATCATGATTTAGTAGAGTATGAAGAAAATACTTCAAAAGTATATCAATAAACTCCCAAACAATATAAATATATATTATTACTACTTTCTCCCTAACTATATGAGATGAATGCCCCTTTTCAATAGAAAGCATTCCATATACGATAGATTTTATTTCGACTGGAAGTTTATTTTTTTCATCACACTGATAGGAAATCATAGTTTTGATAAATATATAAAATTTATCTTTCCTACCATGGTAAATGACATGCGATTTAGGTTAAGAAATCAAATTCTTACCCAAAATAATGTCGAATTCCACTAAAGGAATAATAGAAAGATTTCTCGGAAACAAATTCCCACAAACGTAAACCGAAGAATAATAATAGACTTGGGATGAGGTCATTGTAACATTAGGGGTTTTACTGCTAAGTGAACATGTAATTTGGGAGTTGGTACTATGAATCCATTAGAAATGTCTTTAGACAAAAAATAGTGGCAATATCAATAATGAAATAATACATTAGTAGTACTATAGTGGATGTTATATATAACTTTCACCACATCTTTATCATACTCTTCATTAGAAATAGTGATCTCATGAGATTTACCTTTTTATTTAGCCTTAAGTGGTAGTTTCAGTCGATCATTATAGTTATCCTTTGAATTTTGGAACTGTTTAGCATAATACTCACACACATTGTTTTTAAAACACAATAATATAGGTCTATTAATCTGTGTATCTTTATCTCTATACAACTATAATTTTTTATTATGCCACTTTATGGAAAAGTGGGAAACCAAAGTTCGCACACAATGACAGCTATGTGCTAAAAGAGCTCGTGGAATTGTTAAACACAAGACTAAGGTTATTTAAATCAGATGCTCAATATAAATCCTAGTGAAAAGTACTAAACTAGGTGTCTGGATCCACCCTGATAAGATCTTCAAGTTGAGAAACAATTCCTTCCATTATATGGATGAATTCCTCCAGGGTGATTCTGCCTTGGTTGAAGCCTCGGGTTATGATTCAATCTTGCTTGTCTATCCACACTTCTTTCTCTTATGTGACCTTAGTCTGCAAGAATCGTTCATAAATACTTAAAATCTCCTCATTTCTAGCATTTGGCCAAAGGAATTTTTAAATAATCTCTTACTTGGAGTGGAAGATGAGCCTCTGACACTCCCCACGCTCTTTTTCTATTACTCTTGGTTATCTACTTGGATCCTCACTTTCCCTGTCATGAAGGCCTTTTCTTTCTTTTGTTCCACATTTATTGGCCGACATGGTTTATATTGGTTTTAGCAAGTGAGAGTAGTCTTTGAACCCCTTGGGTTTTTTCCCCTACACCACTATGCATTTCCCTAATCCACGCTTTCCTTTTTTCCCCTTCTTCCTTCTTGGTTTATGGGGACCTTTCCCTTGGAACCGGTCTTGGTTGTCTACTAAGAGTTGTCTAAAACTATCATCACCTGAATCATCATCCTCTTGTGACAATTATTGTTCTCTAGTTTCCAGGCCTTCAAATCAGATTTTCACTTCAACCGTCGGGCCTTCTTTGAGAGCCCTCAGCCTACATGAAGAATACAACTTTCCTGATTTAACCGCCAAGTCATTATTCTTCTTCACCTCGATCCCAGTCATCTGAAAGGAGAACTTCGAAATGAGTGTTTTGGGTCTAGTGGTCCCAAGATGCAAACCCCATCCTGCCTTCCTTGATTATGGAGAAAGCTTGTAGCTACATGTAAAAAGGACATCCCTTTCAATGACTTAACAGATGGTTTGTCCCCCTTTCCAAATTCACCCTCAGAGACCTCACTACACGGAATTAGACCTATGGGATGCTCATATCCATGACCCATGAATTGAGAATGTTGGTAAGTGTCCTCCCATTCCCAACCTTGCAGACCCCCATATCCATGTACCTATCTTACAACCTTCGCCACACCATTATCTACATTTTTGTCCAAGACCGAATGCTCCACCACATCCATATGCAGGGATAACTCTTTATCCATTCCTTCCACCTACACTGCCTCCACTCCATTAACCTGTACGGGTCTGATCCCCAAATCATGCCTTAAGAAATCTAGGACATCCAAGACCTGTGGTAAGGGGACACTCGCCTCCACATCCTTCACTACTCACGGAACCACTAGATAAGGCCACTAAAAATGCTGAACCTCCCAAGGACTGCCTTCTAGTTCAAACCTAAATTCCTCACCTGGATTGAAATGAACCCTGCCTAGTTCTCATTCCCTTGGGACAACCACATGTGCCACTATAGGCCTGTCTAGTCCTGCACTATCCATTTGGTGGAACGCATTGGTGTTGATCTGTACCTGAGTCCCTTCTGGTTGGGGGATCTACAGTTGCTGAGCCCTTAGACCACGATAACATCCAAGGACTGAATGTCCTAGATGATGACAGCCAGAGCAATACGCTGGCCAAGACTCAAAACCCACACGCAGTTTCCATCGGAATTCTTTTCCCACTGAGATCCAAATCCACTCTGAAGGAGGCTTTGAAACATGAGCCTTAATACATGCGCTAGGGTTGATAGGGTGAAAACCTATAATAGTAATACTATCTGAACATAGATATCTACCAACCATGATCCCTAACATGGTTATTATTGACGCAATCTGAAAAGGAAGCAGCAAATCTGCAACGCTTACCCATGCCGCCATCGTCAGTTTGTCCCGATCCATGTTGGATTCAAAGGACCAACGAATGAGGTAACATCAACATCCATTGAGGGTTCGGGGATTGTTGGACCAAGAAACAATAAGATCACTCTCTGAGGAAAAAAACCATCATCTATCATTGGTCAAGAAACCCTACCACCACGCGGTCTTGAATCCCCCAAGCTTCAAACACGAATATGTCAAAGGCATCCACCGAAGGACAGTGACCCCTAAAACGAGAGACCAACGTCGTCCTGAAGAGTTCCAAAGTAGCGTTTAATTCATTTGTGGAAAGCACGAGCTGGGGAGAGCCCTTATATAGGTCAATAACCATAGGTCACAAAGGAATCGACGGGAATGGAGGAAGGAGGGTGGGGTTGGTGAAGGGGAGAAATCTCCAAACAATTCCCCCTCCCCCCTCCGGGAAGGGAGGGGTCGACACATCCAACATAGGCGTTAGGGCTTTACCATCATCCTTTCTCTAGAGCCAGTCGATCCCTTGTGTAGCTTTCTCTCAATTAACATAGTTATCTAACTTCTCCCCATAAATTCAATATTATATTTCCCAATAAACTTCCTTTATACACTTGAAGAATTTACTGGTTCCCTTAAGATAATTTCCCAAATATTGTTTTCCATAGTTTAAGTATAAAGGAAGTCTCATCTATTTCCCTCTATGGTTTTGATAATTTCATTTGAATTCTATTTTTATTTTCCCTATAAAAACCATGAGATTTATGGGCATTGACAATCTCCATATCCACCTTGAGAGAACATTGAAAAATTTATTCATAGCTACTAAAGTCCCTTATGGATAAATCCCTTTAAACACATTGTTTTAAGCCACTAATGATATGAATGATATTACATTCAGGTTGGATGATAATACCAAAAGTATACCTAAAATGTCTTGTAAAATTTACCTAATAAGAACCAAAAAAATTATCCTCTTTAAGTGTTAATTCAAGGAATTATATATCCATTTTCATATGATAAATACAAGTAAAGTACTTATTGAAAATAATATTATCAATTTTCCCACTCCATAGATTCAATTTCTTCATGTTCCCTAGTGTTATTGATAATATTACACCACTAATATGAATCACCTGCCAAATGATAAATTGAAAGAATAATATTATGTTTCAAACAATGATGAATTAAAAATCTTTTTTCAATGCTATAGATCCATTACTTAGTGACTAGTGGATCAATTGACCCACTAAAATAAGGTGGACATCAAATCATGATGCAATCAATAGAATTTTAATCCCTCCTTTGACCATTTGGAATATTTTCACAATTCATATCTCGATAAAATTGTGTGCTCATAGAAAAATGATTTTTCATGCCATATAATATAAAAACAATTCTTAGGAGGACAATTATTTCATTGTCTATTGCATTCATCATTAACATGATTCATTCAGGATCCATCCATTGACTAAAACTAAAATACATAGTTTAGATAATGATAATCTTAGCAGGAAACCACAAAATCATGAAAAATAATTGTCAAGTTTTATAAATCATGACACCTTTTATAATAAAAATTAGGTTTAAACAAGGTCACTCATGATCATTACCAATGCATTAGGATTTAATCCTATACTTAGATGTATCCCTAGGGTTCTTAATAATTTTTTCTGATCCTATTTTCCAAAGGATAAATAAATCTTTCTCTGATATCAACTATATTGATCCATACATTTCAAACATAGATATTACATAAAAATAGAAAAATATTCATAACATAAAATTTCTATCCATATAAGAATCATTTAGGATTAGTATATTTGGAAATATAGAAAAAATAGATGGTTTATAAAAATATCCACATCATCACCAACTTATTTTTTCATAACTAGAACCCTTCTAGTTAATATCATTTTTAATACATTTTTTATAACCTAAGGAAAGGAAATCAAAGAAAACGGTGATCTCAGATTCCCAACAATGGTAATCAAGGGAGAAATCAATGATCACATATACATAACATGAGGATAAGGGTTTCAGTGAACGATATCAATGTTTGAAACCCACACCCTATATATCAAATAGAATTATTTTGAGACATGGAATAATTATTGGCTGTTTATAAGATGTTAATCATAATGGAATCAAATAATATGCTCCATGAGAGCATAATATAGGTGTAATACATGGAATTTTGGAATAAATATAATCATTGAAAATCATTTCCATAGTGTTAAAGTGTAACACCCCTACCCGAAAAGCCCGGAGCCGGTGCATTACCTATTACATTGGCATGATTAAGAGGAAATAAATCTATAAGGAATGATAAGTTTAGTAGTATTGAAGAAACTAAATACATAATTGGAACTCATATTATAATGACAATGGTGAAAAAATACAATACATAACCAAAACTAATTAACTACAACCACATAAACTCAATAAATAATATCCTCTTCATAACATATTAAAGGTAAAAAAAATATAAGGGGTGAGATAAAATGATTAGTAAGGGTTAAAAATAGTATAATCATGAATCCACAATAATAGAATCATAAACAAATTAATATAGTTAATATGGCGTGGTGACTAAATGAAAACACAATCCATTAATAAACTGAGAATGAAACTACATCCATATATTTTGTCATTGTGAAAAACTTATGGATAATAATAACTGAAAATTAATAAATAGAATGATTATTAATTGGATTTTATGTATCTATAAAATGATACCACTATACCTTCGAAATGGTTTAGATCTATGGGTAGAAACCCGTCTGATTTTTTGAAACAAACTCCAAGGGTTTGTTGCCACCTTATTTGTCTCATGAGACCTGTCGATGCATCGAGAGGATATAGAAGGCCCCTCATGTCACTAAAAGTCCAAATCATTATTTATACATACATTTAATACAAGTACAATATTCCTTATTAATATCCTTATATAGTAGAGGAAACAGATTCATCAATATTTCCATTGTTAAAAAAACATTCCCAATAAGCACCGTATGTGAAAGGGTATACGGCTTAAGAAAATAATCATATCAAAGAAACTAGAATATAGATATATAATATATTTACAATTTAAAATGAAAAATGATCTCAAATGGGTAGTGGATACAACACATAAGAAATATTAGGTTCACAATACCAAGTAAGTCTCAATGAAATTAAAATTGTGAGAAAGTCCCTTACCATATTGTAATCAATTGAATCGTATGACCAAAAATCATTAATCACAAAATGAATCATAGAATACCATGAATATAAATAGAATCATGATATTTTATATCAAATTTCAGTACATATATACAAAATATAATAAATAAGAGGAAAACAATGTAAATCCCATAGAATTGAAAGTGAGACGAGAAACCCCATAAAAACATTTCGTCTTGGTAATGACTGTTCTTGTGAGGGATTAATGAGAGGTAAAGGGAAATAACATAATTTATATATCATAATGAATGTATGGGGGAGGGGATAAAACATACCACATTATTAGTAATTAAAAATAAAAGGACACAACATAGAGGGATTCTTGAATAAAAGTGAAAGAGATGATCCCTTACCTTATGCTTGAAGGTGTTCTCAATTGATCTTAATGACATGAATAATCCAATTTAGCTTAATTAATTAATAATTACAGAACCTAATAAACATTTAATTGATTTATTATAACCTTATTAGCTTTATTCATTCTATTTTTTATGGGTTTCAGATTCAATTTTATTGTTTTGGAAACATTTTCTTCCTTGGTTTTCATGACTGGTTTACTAGTATTCATGAATGGAAGTTCGTTTAAAATATGGTTAAACATAAAAAATTGTAAATATAAATTTTTAATGACATTATTAATGATATTATAATGATTCTGGGTTATATTCTTTTAGTATGACTAATTAGTTAAAAGTTATCGATAAACGCTTGGATTAACTTAGCAGTTTTGTGCATAATGAACTTGTTTTGTATTATTATTTTATATTATGAGTGAAAAAGGATTGAAGAACCATTAATAAGTTAAAATACATAAATTTTGATCTATTTGAACCATTTAAAAGGTTTCATGTCCATTCCTGAATATATTAGAATAAATTGAAAACATGTCATCCTTGAATGTGATAAATTAACAGATCTCGGACGATATTTTCTTTTTTAGTGTGATAGGTGGGTGAAAAGAGTGATGATGATGAGATATTACATTATCATAATAAAATTCTAGTCCATTTAAGTTAATGAAATTATCATATAATTTTTATGTGTGGAGGTGAGTAGAGTGCAACAAAATAAGTAAACTTGTAAAATAATTTGAAAGAAAAGAGAAGAGAGGTTCACCTCTTCAGTACTCCTCATTGATAACCTCCTTAAGGCCTTTGTTTTTGGACTTTTGGTGAGAACATTGGGTTTTGGAAGTGGGGGTAGCATAGGGAGATATTTGAGAAGAATTTAGGCAAGTCTTGATTATAGAGTGATGTGGGGTGGAAGAGGGGTGAGGAGGTTTATATAGGGGAGGGGAGGAGGGTTTTCTTAATATTATAATCATTAATTTATTATTTTTCACAAGAAAACAAATAGTGAGTATTTCATGACATAGAGAATTAATAAGTGAATGTGATTTCTATACTTGGGTTCTTACATCACTCATGATGCTATGAATAGTTAATTTTAATTATAATTCATTTTTAGAGTAAATAAAAGTATTTTATTATTCACAAAAAAATCAAGTATTTCAGAAAAATCCCAAAAATTCACCCTAACCATTTTTCGATATGTAGACTCCAAAAATGATATCCATTTTTAAAAAATAATTTTTTAAATATGATGAATTTAATTTTTTTAATTAAAATAATTATTTAATCAAAAAATACCAACACTAAAAATATTCATCTTCATTTTCAAAGACCCAAAATTTTCTTTATACATTCATGATTAAGGTTACCATTCATAAGGGTTGTATTGATATTCATAAGGGTATGTCACTATTCATAATTTTATGTTACTATTCATCAGGTAAGTTACTTTTCACTAAAAATTAACTTGATTTCATTAGACTCTAAATATCATCATGATTGCAACCGTATATGTCCGTTTTTCAAAATTCAAAACACATAAGTGGAAAATTTATATTCAATGTATTGTTTATGACTATCTCATAAATAACCAAGTTTAGTTTCAAAGAGACTCGGTGCTTTATGAAATGTAGGCTATGAATTGAATGTATTTAAGAGAAATATACCATAAAAATTTTGGAGTGTTGTCTAAAGGCTACCTTATATTACTATCATAGTGGAATAGGTTCACTCCCCAAAAAATCATAGTAGTGACTTTTCACTCCTAAGACAATTATAGTGGAAATTTCCCTTACTAAACTAATATCACTCCCCATACCAATCCTAATTATCTCAATAGATATCAATCCATACCCAATGCATTAGATGGATATATAGGTTAAAACCGTCACATAATTAAAATAATACATATTTTTTACACAATATCATAAATCACTCATCAAATTATAACCCATGGAAGGAGATGGGTTCTATAAAAATTTCACAGTAGCATAACCCGTTGAAAGGATATCGTTTTCATAAACATTTCGTCATTTAATTATAGAATAACCCATGCAAAATAAATGGGTCTCATAAACATGTTATCGTTATAAATATATATAATTCAAATAAATAATAAGTATGATATCATTAGATCATATCCACAATAAAGAAAAAGTAAAATCAATGATTTTTGTCTTTAATGAATAGAAATACTAATAAAATATAAATAAAACATTTTTTAGGAACACAACATTTAGATTTTTAAATCACAATTTTAACTTAAATACACAATTATAAAGGGAAATTTTTTGAAAATAAACACATAAAATTATAAATTATGCTTACAATAAAATATTATTCATGATTGGGTGAAGATTTTTTCATTCCATATAAGTTAAAAAAATTCATTCCATACTTCTTTTGAGAAAGTCCCAAAGTTACTCATTTGTAATACAAATAGAATAATCCCTTAAAATATTTTTGTAAAAATTAAAACATATGTAAATATAACTTTAAACAATCATAGTATAATAGTAAAAATATTTGTTAAAATATTTTTATAAAACATGGATAAGGAAGAAAAACAATTTTGATCGAAGATAAAAATAAAGTCGACTTTAGTTAAAAACATATTTTTAGTATCTTGAGTATAAAATATGAAGAAAATAAAATTAAAACATGTTTCTTAAATAAATAAACATATTATAATAAATTTAATATGTTTTTTCATAGGTAGATAATAATATTTCATCATCAAAGTCACAGTCATAATCAATCCTAATAAACAATGATATTGAGATATAAAACCGTTAAAACAAGTTCGACTTTATTAAAAAGAAATATAACCACCTATATAATAAATTAAACATTATTATAATTTTATACCAGAGTCATTTTAATACCTATAATATCATATATTATCCCTTTATAAAGTTTAACTCTCCCTTTTAACAATATTTCCTTATTAAAATTTCCATTCCAAGGTGTTAAGTGTTTCATTTATCCGGAATAGTACATCTCACCAGATCTATTACATGTAAATTTAGCTTGGATATATAATATAAATAATTTTAATCATTATATTAATATCATATATATTCATTATATTCATATTTATAGTCACCCATACAATTTAGAGAAAGAAAAGTGAATTATATTGTTCATGAAGATGGTAAGTTATACGTACGCGTGAATGATGTTTTCATTTTTATAAAGATTAAATGAAATAAATATAAATATTAATTCATATATATTGGATCATTATAATATCATATATATTCTTAAAATTTATCCTCATTTCTAACCATGTAAAATATAAATGAAAATCGATTCTCAACGCTTCATGGTGGTGGTGGTCCACACATACGCAAGAATGACATTATCATTTCACTTAGGATTATATGGTAATTATGTAGATGTGATATTATAATTTCAGAAGTACAATTAGTTAATAAATATAATATATAAATAATAAACCCATCATAATTTCCATCCATAGAATTTCGTGAAGAAAAATGATTTATATTGCTTCGTAGAGACGGTAAGGCATATGTATGCATGAGCGATACTTTTAATTTTCATATGATAGAAATGAGGGTTTATAATGGTGTTTTAATAATCATAATAAAATATAATAATATTAGGAATATATATTTTATTATTTTATGATAAATACCATATATTTATAGGGGTAAAGTGGGGTACAAAATAAAGTGATCAGGTAGGGTGATATTATTTTCATTGAAATGTCTCCTTTATATCTTATTTAAAGGGATATATGGTTGGCCTTTAGGGAAGAAAAATATATATA
This sequence comes from Viscum album, assembly GCA_963277665.1. Classification (NCBI taxonomy): domain Eukaryota; kingdom Viridiplantae; phylum Streptophyta; class Magnoliopsida; order Santalales; family Viscaceae; genus Viscum; species Viscum album. Next base: position 35,047,104 of record OY728143.1, read on the forward strand.
TAATCTGTCTAGGGAAGTTATTAATATAAATTTTAAGAGTTTGGTAGATCTAAAAGGTTTATTGTGTTTTAAATAAATTAGGGAGGACGTTCTCTTTTATAATTGAGGTGAGGGGCACATTTTGAATTTCACAAAATATTAAATTATAATAAATACATTATGATGAAAAATGAATCTTAATGCAAAATTATTCAAATATAAGGTATTATAGGCTTTTAATACCATAAAAAGTAGAATCTATATATTTTTGGGTGTCATTTTAACCCTTATCATTTTCATTAACCCTTAGTCAACCAATTTTAATTTTAACTTTAGTAACAACTTTTTTTGTAATAATGGTTGTAATTTCTATTTATAAGTTGAAAATAGGATCATAAATGAAAAATTTAAAATCTTTTAGACTATATCAATCCATATATTCATATTTCATGATTTTTATTATTCTTTATAAAATGACATTATTGTCTGTTTTTAAACTATTCATTTTATTTGACTTAAAATACATAAATACAAATATGAAATTTTAATATGATCTTATAAAAAAACACTAATATTTCATATTCACATATAAAATTATTTTAACCCTATAAAATACCCACATTATATCACTTTCTATATTTTCAAAATTAGTTATTTTATTTTTCCATTAATTGAATAAATATTGTTTTTGTATTGTGTAGGCATTTAAGGTTATTATATAATTCCTCAAAATTATAAATAATTTACCTTAATAAATATATTTTACATATTCACAAAATTAATACTAATATTCATTCATAACTATTTTTTTCCCTATGTTAACACATAAAGGATATTTAAAACTAAGAGGGTGTCATTTTGTAACTTTCATTGATTTAGATAATATATAAATAATTTTCATAGACTAGTATCAATTAAACTAATAAATATATATCATAATATTATAAGAGTCAAATTCCATTCATACAATAAGAATTAGGTTGAAAGATTAGGTCCTTATCATTTATTTTTAATCTTGATTAGCCTTAGTGACCCTTTTATCGATGAGATAAATTTTACAACAGTTACTATTCACTTTAACAAAAACAAAAGTGGATTATTTACCAAATTTTAAACTAATGATTCTAAATATGTAATTAATTTCATCTAATTCAATTAATATAAATATTTGATATTTTTTTTAAAGTAAGTTCACAAAATGTGACACAAAAAAATTTTAGAAGAAATAAAATACATTTTAAGCATAAAAATAGATTTCTTCTTATCATATGATTAGAAAAATATTTACTTGATGAAAAAAACATTTTATAAATTAAATAATATATAAATTAAAAAAATCATATCCCAAAGGATATTAATTTAATTTTTTAATATTAAAATACATTATGTGTATTGAAATAATTTCTCAGAAAAAAAATCATCATATTTATTTTCAAATAATTTTTTTTTTAATTATAATAACTTCATAACTAATGAACTCATTTTTTAAATATGTATATAATATATTTTTAAAAATTTAGGTATTACTATTCTTACTCACCAATCAAAAATCTATGTTTTAATGGAAACATAATATTTTAATATTGTTATGTGGTTTTTTTAAACATGTTGTTTTATGTAATGAATGATATAGAAGAAATATAATTATTTAAAAAAATTTAAAAAATATATGGGTGTCACAATAATAAAAAATAAATTTTTAAAAAATGATAAAATAAGTGTTTATTATTTTATAAAATGTAAATATTTTATTTAAATTTCTATAATAAATATATATATTTAAAATAAAATTTATTTACATAAATTGGGTTTTTTAATTAATATTAATTTTTTAAAGAAGATAATATAATTTTGTTATCATAATAGTTTTTGAAAGAGTTATAAAAATTATCATAATATAAAATTTGGTATTTTTCTAATAAATAAGGATTTTATTTAAAAAATAAATTTATCATATTTTGAAAATTATTTTTATAAAATGGATTTTATTTTTGGAATCATCACATCATAAAATGGTTATGGAGAATTTTTTATTTTTTTCTAAATTTGTTAAATTTTTTGTGAATAGTAAAATATAACAAAATAAGATATCTAGTACTATAAGATAAATACATAAATGTTTTGAGTCATATATGATGAAAGTACCCATTATTTATAAATTTCATTCACCATTTACAATATATAGTCATAGGATTCATCACCTTTGGATGTATTGGGCCAAAATAATAAACTAATGAATATAATATTCAAAAAAAACTCCCCTCCCCTCCCCTTATAAATACCACCCCTCACCTCCCCTTCTCCCCATAGATTATAAGACTTGGGTACTTCTAAAAATCTGTCCAATTATCTTCCCAATACTCTCCCTCATGTCCTAGTTCTCTATATATCACCAAAAGACTAATTCCAAGTACCTTAAAGAGTTTTTAAGAAGTTGACATTCAAGAGGTAATATTCTTAAACTATCTATTTTAAATTCATTTATTCTTATACCTTCTCATCACCTCCCATATAAAATTTGGAATATTAAGTCTATTATAATTTATATATATATATTGTAATTTTATAGTTATAATTTAATATCTAACATCTATCCTCTTCTATTCTACTCTTATTTTAAAAATGAAACTGTCATCCATATAATGTTGGTTCACTGCCTTTAGGGACAATGACTTTTCGTTTTCCATATCCGCATTCATAAATTTTTTTAATTCACATATAATGATTTAAAATGACATAAATATATATATTATATATATTTCACATTATCTAATGAATAGGTGGCCTTAATATTAAATAATATGAAACTAGTATGTGATGTCCAGTAAAACCACCAAATTAAACTAACCATATCACATTAACATTTGTCTTGTTGAATCAACCATAATTTGAAACAAATAGGGATATTTTTAATAATTTAAATTTATGGAAGGTCGTTAATAAAATTTCATTTCACTTATGTAATGATAGTCTCATTTTATAATAACTTCAATAATTATTCACAAGTGATCCAACCTTGGAATCATGAAATGAATGTCCTTGGAATAGTGAAATTAGACCTTATATCTCATTAAAATGGTTTTAAATGAACATAATATATTTATTGTAAATAAAATATAGATTTAAAAGGTTGTGAATTAATTAATTAATCTATCTTTATTATTAAGGATATTATGTGAAAGTACATAATGATTAAGGACATAATGACATTGATCCCTCTAAACCACCATGTTCTCTTTGGGTTAAAGACTTTCTCTATCTAACTCAGTTTATACCTATATTTGATGTTATGTAATTCTTCCAATTTTGTATATAGTTCTATTATATATTTACCTAGATTATTATCCTTTAATTTTATGGGGTAATAGATTCATTAATTTCATTACCTAAATGCCTTCTTTAAAATCAATCATTAATAAGGGGAAGATTTCAATACCCTAAACAATTATATGTACCACTATTCTAATGTATTTATTTCTATTCATGATTTCATTAATAAAGGAATATATTATATATAAAAATCTTTTTTAAGACTGGTTTTCAAATAAAATTCCATTTTCATTCTTTCATCAAAATTCTTTAACCAATTCCTTAAAATACCATTTTAAAAGTTAATTTGAATACCCAATTCTCTTCACTGTCTCATGAATTTTTTTCAAATTAATATAAAATTTGATACCCATAATTATTTATTATGATATAATTTTCCAAAATAATTAATTCCTTTTTTATTTAAAATATTTATGAAATATAATTTCTTTGGGATATAAGGCAAGATTATGAAAAACATTTATCTCCAATAGTAATTATTCTCTTTATTAATTTTGTTTGATATCCATTTGTAGAACACTTAAGAATGTACATGTTTTGATGGGTGTTCCTAGATAGCACTCTAATTAATTTTGTTACATTTTTATCTCATGATATGATATGTATGGTATTAAAGAGTAAACCTAATCCATGATTGGACTATGTCAACCATGTGATATTGTGTTGGTGATTATCCTTGACTTATGATTATTTCATGTTATATGTTTTTTTACAAATTCCTATAACTCCATGATCCCATGATTCCATATCCTTTATATTATTATTCCATGTGATTACTCATTGCACTTCTATTTAATGATATCATGTCATGCCTTTTGACTCACATTTTTTGCTCTATTATCATGTTTGTTTCCTTAATGGGATTTTTAGCTCACCCCTTTTCTTTATGTATTCTAAAAGTTATCCTATTTATTTTTAGGAGATAAAGGAATTTAGGATCTCATTATGAATAATAAAATAAGGATATTTTATTTTAGTTTTATTTTCAGGTATTTTAAACCTATTATTTCTAATACACTAGGTCACTCGATCTTTAGATTGGGTTTATTGTAAATTTATGTTAAAAATTATGTATTAATATGTGAAAAGGATTATATTGTTAGAGTTGGTAGTGAAGAATGGTATAGTAATTTTTTGTATTAGCACTATAATAACTTATTGATAAACCTAGGGATAATTCTAATTATAGAATAATATCATGAAGTTTTGGTGAAGCAGAAGAAAGTGGTTTTTGAGAAATTTCATATCTGTTTGAATACTAAAAGTGGATGTGGAACTGGCATAGATGTGCCTATGGGTAATAACCCTAAAAGGTATCATAGGGTATCAGCTTGGTCTTCACTGGACTCATAATAAAAGATCTTGTTTCACACCTAGTTTTCTACTCTCAGGCGATACAATTTGGAAAATTCACAAACTCTTTCCGAACCACTATAAATAGATTTAATATATTGTTAGGTTAGAAGACATAATAGGAAAATAAATATGGATAACCAAGATTCAAACCTAGAGAATCATAAGTTTGTATATTTTTTTTTATAAGTTATTAAATTTATGTTCAAAGTTTCCAATTTTATATGATTTTTAGTTTTAGTATTATCATCCCTAATTTCCTTTGTTTTAGTTAATGGAGGAAAATATGATGAATCCTACCAATGACCAATGTGATGGAAAAAATTATGATTTATCTAATGATATGCCTAACCTAATGGGATCCAAATTAAGAAATATTATTTATTATTCCAAATTAGTAATCATTAATTATGATTAACATCTTTAACATACTTTAACTTCCTAAAACATCAATGAATATAATGATGGAATCTCATAAAATTTCAAGTTATAAAGATGATTAATAATATAAGATTTAGTTTCCTCCATGTCAAAAACGTTGGAAGAGGAATCATGTAAAATTACTTAAAGGAAGTTAAATAAGCTTTATGTGTGAAAAATTATGGCAGAGAGCATATAATTGTAGAACAAAAAAAAGATCATAGTTAAAATTATGGGGGGGAATAATGTTCAACCCAAGGAACAACTAATAGTTCAATGTAATATATGTGGGGAACATGGGAATTATCCAAGTCATTCCCTAATACAAGGTATAATAAGGATGTTAAGTAGTACTAACATCTAAACCAATGGAACTGTGAATTTCCTACACTATATAAATTATTGATATGAATCATGATAATAATGGAAAACTTATCCACTACTCTATAGTTTGGTATATCTTGTTGTATTTTAATTCATTCCACTCTTTTCAATCATAGAAGTTTTTGAAGTCTAGTGATTCACCACTGAAATTTTTTTTATATCATCAATGAGAACATCAATGATTATTGTATCATTTGTTAAATTTTATTAGAATGTACTTATTTAAAATATTATTATTATCCATTTAATATAATTTGATTCTATATTGGTCTAGATTAGTTTCCTTAGACAAATCCAACATCCACTTTCAGGAAAGGGACATCATTCTTCAAATTCTAATTCATCCTAGGATTCTATACAAGTGTATGTTAGAAAATAAATCTCTTATAGATTCTTATTCTCTAGTATAAATATGATTTCATTGTGAGAAATAATTTATAGCTCAAATTATTGTGTTAAATTATAGAACCATGCTCAAGGACATGCCTGTTGTGAGGGACTATAGTGATGTATTCTATAAAGTGTATTAGAGTCTTTATTATGATCAAGATGTTTATTTATCAATTGAAATTATACTTTGATATCTTCCCATGTCCTAGAAAATGTATAGAATTGACACCACTGAGTTGAAAGAACTAAGAAATTATTTATAAGTGAATCTAAAAAATGGTATCATACACCTGAGTTCTTCACCATGCGGTGTGTTCTTCCTCTTCATCAATAAGATGGATTGGTCAATGCACCTCTACATTGACTATAGTAAACTCAACACAATCATGATAAAGAAAAAGATTACCCTTAAATGGATTTATAACAAGTTAGATCAACTATGTTGGGATAATTACTTTTCAAAGTTGGACCTTTGGTCTGGATATCTCTAATTAAAGGTGAAGGTGGAGGAAATTCCTAATATTTCCTTTCAAACAAGGTATGGAAACTATGTGTTCATGAGTATTCTCTTTGGACACAACAATACCCTAGAAATATTTATAGATTTAATGAATAGAGTCTTTATATATTAAATTGAAAAAAATGTAGTAGTCTTTATAGATGATACTCTTATATACTTCAAAATAATGGAGGACTGTGAGGAGAATTTTAATATTGTGCTAATTAATTTGTGAAAGGATAAACTATATGAAAATTATAGTTAATCTGAGTTCTTATTGGAATACATATCATTCAAATGGCATGTTATCACCAAAAAAGGGATATCTATAGACCATTATTAGACAATGGAAACTATTGAATAGCCAACTATAACTTCTGTAACTAAGATTTATAGATTATATAGACTAGAATAGCATTATTGGTCATTTGTGTGAAACTTATCACGATTTTGAAACCCACTAGACAATATTAATTTGAAGGGAATAATTTTTTTTAATTGATGAATGTAAAGGGAGATTTAAGGAGTTAAAAATGAATGTTTATCATTACATAAATTCTCATGCTACCCTCAAGTTGGGAACTGGTCATTTTATATAGTGATGCTTCAAAAAAGGGTTTGGGAAATGTACTGATAAATAATTAAAATGATGCATCCAATAACTTGGGGAAGTTGAAAGTTAATTGGTAGAACTATACAATACATAATATGGATTTGGATTTAGTGATCTTCACATTGAATATTTGGTATAATTATATCTATTTGGAGAAGTATGAAATATATATGGATCATAAGATACTCAAGTATATATTCACACATAATGATCTTAATATGTGCCAATGAAGATGGTTAGAGATGAAAAAAAATTATTCATACTCAATCCATTATGATCCTGGAAAGTAAAATAAAGTGTAATCTGATCTAAGTAGAAAGTATCCTTTAAAATTATATATAATGAAAAAATAACATCACACAACATGTGAATCACCCAAGGTAAAATAATATCAACCATTGTAATGTCCTGGTTTCGGAAGATGCCCAGAGGTGCCCCATACTCGGTTGGTCACATGCACTCAAGCGTAATTATTCGAATGCTAGAGGCTGCCGACTAGTAGTGAGGGTCTTGGGTGTGATAGTGGGGAAACTATTCCCTCATTGGTAGAGTAACACAACGGAAGTAAAACATCTAGAAATAGAGAAAGTAGTAAAACAAGAAATAGGTAAATAGTGGAAGTAATAAACAAATGGAGCACATATATATATAATTGATGCATGATAAACATGTCAAGGAAACCATCCAAACAAGTTACAATGCTGGAATACAGAAATATCCAAAGTAAAAAAAAGAAAACAGATAAACTCCAACAGTATTGTAAGCCTCGGCTTGGTCCCATGCTCTCCAGCTCCATAACAATAATGTACCTAAAGTAGAAGGGTGCTTTCCCTCATCTATAATTGCAGTAATATAATCTGTTTGGTCCCAAAAGCATGACCCAAAAAGGCTGTGAGACTAAATCCCATTAGGAAACCACCCAAATATCTATGCCAAATAGTCAATGAATATATATAAGGCAGGCAATAAACTAAATGAAGCAGTAAACAAGGAAGTGCGCATAGTAACTGTCCTAAAATTTCAACACATTCAATTACTATATCAACAAGCAGCTAAACAAAAGAAAGTAACCCTTTGAGAAGTACTCATATCCTAACCCCTTTGGTTTAACTAAACAAACAGAAGCGACCCTATAGGAAGTACACACAATCTAGCCCCTCTAGTTTATCTTTAGTATAGACTCTCTGAGTAAGCACTCGCTGTCAATTCCCCCAATAGTCTCATATCAGTAACTAAAAGGCGCTATGGGGAAGCACTCAACGTCTCATTCCCATTATGGCCCATATCGAGGAACTACAGACACTCTAAGAAAGAACTTATGTCAATTCCCACTATGTTCTTGCATCGTAGCAGTAAAAACAGACACTCTGGAGAAGCCCTCAAATGTCCATTCTCCCTATGGTTTACTACACCAGGTTCTCATGGCCTTGTGTAAGTCAATCATGCACAAACAATACATTGAATCCAAATTAAACCTCAATAACTACTTGGATAAACAGTTTACAGAAGAAAAGCATGTCAAATAAAAAGTATTACTCCATTCTATCAACACTAGGAAGGGAAAACAAGCATCCTAGCAGGCTAAACAAGACCAAACGGTCATAAACAAAACATGCATGGGAAAACACTCCCAAAGTATAGAAATTAACCCTATTAACATTCAATTGACCTCTAATATAGCATATAAATCATAATAGGCAATAGCAGGGTGAAAACCATAAACACACAATACCCCGATCAAGGGTATTGGAAACTTTTTCACATAATACTCAAATACTATGTACAAAAAAGCACAAATCACCTACCTCGGCATTGGGAGATCAATATACATGAACCTCATGCCGTGAATCACCCTAGAATTATGTAGATCTACAAAAACATCTAAAATGTTTAACCGAATATAACTCTTGAAAGATGAGGAATCAGGAAATGAAGATCTAGAAGAAGGAACAGTTTACCGTGGTGATCCGAACGCAATTGACTGCGGTTGAATCGGAGAACAGATGCTCGATCAGGGGCTCGGGGAAAGATTGGCGTTGTATGGATGCTCTCAGTCGAAGAAGGTGAAGAAGAAGAGCATTCTTCCCATTAGACGTGACATCGATCCATTTAATGAAATAAAAATAAAGTACATGGTGTGTAATTTATAAGTACATGGAAAGTAATTTCCTTAACAAACCCCTACATTAGCCAGTCTCTAGGTCACCACAAATGGATATTTGCTCAATCATTACATAGCCATCACACTGATACGTACGGCAAAAGAGTACACAACATGTACATATAAGTACACGGTGTGTACTTCAAAAATTTCCAGAAACTCCTCTTTTCACTAGAACAACATAAAAGAGAAAAACATACCTGAAAATAAGATTTGGGTTCTTACAAACATCTACCCTTAAAAAAAATTTCACCAAATTTCAATAGCATGGTGGCGTAGAAGAAGAAACCTCAAAAATCTTTGGCCACTACGATCGTACATCGGTCTCCCTCTCCTAGGTCTTGTCTTGTACTGTCCCATGCTACCATAGCACTCATACCAGAGGAACAGACTGGCCGTGGAGAACCTTCTCACTTCGATCCACATTCCAAATAGGATGCTCCTTGAACGAGGTATCCACCTCTAACTCAACCTCCTCAAGTAGAAAAGCATGAGACGGGTCTGAGAAGTAACATCAAAGTTATGAAACGTGGAAGACATCATGCATAGTTTGGTACCTCTGAGTTAACTACTAATTATAGGAAACTTTCCCAACTCTCTCTAACACCTCAAATGGCCTGACGTACCTCAGTGAATGCTTACCCTGCCTCCTAATCCACCTGTGTCCCAACCTCAGTGTGACACACAAGAATACTTAATCTCCAACATCGAACTCCAGAGTTCATCTCCATCGATCAGTATAATACTTCTATTGATACCGTGTAGTAGACATCCTCTTCTGAATCAACTCTATCTGCTCTATGGTCTCCTGTATAAGATGAGGTCCCAACATAGTTTCCTCTCCTGCCTCTAACAATCATAAGGGTGTACAGCATACCATACCATACAAAGACTCATAAGGTGTCATCTGAATAGTTTCTTGAAAACTATTATTGTAGGTAAACTCCACAAGAGGTATGTTCTTCTCCCATGAACCTCAAAAATCCGGGGTGCATGCTCAAAGCATGTACTCAAGCACCAGAATTGTATGCTCAGACTGGACATCTTTCTAGGGATGGTAAGTTGTACTCAAAAGTACCTTTGTACCCAAATCCCTCTGAAGTCTCTGCCAGACCTGAGAAGCAAAATGGACATCCCTGTCAGAAACATTGGAGTGTGGAACCCCATATAGATATACATTCTCTTGGACGTAGAACTTTCCCAACTCATCAACACTTATGGTCTCCTTAATTGGTAAGAAGTGAGAAACCTTCATGAGTCTGTCAATGACAACCGAAACTGCATCATTCCCTAAAGTTGACCCCAAAAAACATGTCATGAAGTTCATCGCAACATCGTTCCATTCCACTCATGAATGGGTAACTATTGAAAAATCCCTGATGGTCGCTGATGCTCCGCCATCACCTTCTGACAGGTGAAACACATCATGACAAAACCAGAAATATCTCTCTTCATACCTGGACACTAATACTGACGATGTAGATCACGATGCATCTTGGTGACACCAGGATGAACTATCCAAACTGAGGAATGAAAGTATCACATCAGCTCCTCACGTATATTTTGCTGATACCCACACACACTCCTAAAAATACAAGATCTCATCCTCACCTATGGTCCATCTAGAAATGGGGTTCTCTCCCGTCACAATTTCCTGTAAGACTAGGCCTTTAAAATCTAATAACAGCCTTATTATCACTCGATCAAGTAGATTAGAGGTAACGGCTATTGAAGAAAGAAATTTTTGCCCATATCTGTTGTGCACCTCCAAATGTATCTCAGAGAATATATCCATAAGCTACCACTCACTATTGGCCTCTTGAACTGCATGTATCTTAGTTCTCTTACTTAATGCATCCTCCACTGAGTTTCCATTCCCAGGCATGAAGGCAAGCTCAATGTCAAAAGGCTGAAGTTACTCAACCCACCTTCACAATCTTAAATTGAGGTCACGCTGAATGAATATATACTTGAGACTTTTGTGTTCGATTAAAACCACAAATGCTCTCCCAACAGGTAGTGTCTCCAAAAGCATAAAGCATGAAAAACTGCAGCCAACATGAGATCATGCATTGGGTAATTCCTCTCATGTGGCCTCAACTGCCAAAACTAGTATGCAATGACTCCTTCCTCCTGCATAAGCACTTCTCCAATCCGGATACCAGATGCATCATAGTACACAGTATAGCTCTTTACTAGCTCTGGAAATACTAGTATCGATGCTGATGTCAACCTCCCTTTCATCTCCTGAAAGGCTGACTCACAAGAATATAACTATGAGTACTTTGTATCCTTCTTAGTCCGGACTATTAGTGGCAGAGCTAAGCATGAAATGTCTTGTATGAAACATATGTAGTGACCAGCTAGACCTAGGAAACTCCGTACCTCAAAAACATTCTTTGGCTACTCCCAAGAAACTACTGCTCTCACTTTCTCTAGGTCTACTGATACCCCTGTCTCTGAGATAACATGACCAACGAAATCAATTTGGTCCTTCCAAAACTGGCCTTTTGAGAGCTTAGAATATAAATAATACTCTTTTATTGTACTTAAGATGGTCTCAAGATGTGTGACATGGTCATGTAGAGTGTGACAGTACACCCAGATATCATCCACGAAGACTACCATGAAAGGCTCCTAGTATGTATAGAACACTCGGTTCATCAGATCCATGAAGATTTCAGGCACGTTTGTGAGACCAAATGGCATAAACACATACTTGTAAAGACCATACCTACTCTGGAAGGCTGTTAGAGGTATATCATATGGTCTAACATGCAACTAATAGAACTAGATCTCAAGTAAATCTTTAAGAACACCAGGGCTCCTAGAAGATGATCAAAGAGATCATCAATCCTAGGTAAGAGATATGATTTATGACCGTCAATTGGGTCAACTTCAGATAATCCATGCAAATTATTAGGGTACCGTATGCCTTCTTCGCAAATAGGATAGGCGAACCCCAAGGAGAAGTACTGGTTTGGATGAACCCTTTAGACTACATTTCATCCAACTACTTCTGGAGATCCTGTAACTCTGGTGTAGCCATCCTATAAGAAGGAATGGACACTGGTGCCGCTCTTGGCACAAGATCAATAGAAAATTCCACCTCTCGTTTTGAGTTCAAAACTGAAAAGTCCTCTGGAAAGACATCCTTGAAATGATCTACCCCTGGAGGAAAGTCCATCTGTGAAGTCCCCTAGTCATCTAGATAAAGACTAGAAATCTAGGCTATAACTCCTCTCAACCCATGATCCTTGGGTCCTGCTCTCCTCATCTAGACATCCCATTCTACCTTATGAAGAAACAATCCACCCTATAAAGATGTGAAACTCACCCTACGGTGATAGCAATTGACCAATGCGTGGAAATGAACTAACCAGTCCATTATGAGAATGACATAATAGCTTTTCATCTCTAGGAAATAAAGGTGTCACAAGAAGTGACACCCACCAACCTCAAGAGGGGACTCGTTGCACTGATGTACACTAGCTGTTCTAGTCCCCAACGGTGTGTCTAACATCTAGAAATCTGTAGATGTAAAGATATAGAGACAAAGGGTATCCAAAATAGAAATAGATATAAAGATATGGAAATCCCCAATATTTAAAAGAGAATAAGCTATGAATTAGGAAACTTGGATCATACCTTGAACTGTAGAGGGTCCAGGATCCTGCTCCTACTCGGTCTGCTCCACCGCAAAAGTCTGACCTACACTATGGCCCTATGTCCCTGTCTGGACACTCTGAGCTGATCCACCCTGATGTCGCTAAATGTCCAACGTCTGATTATCATGGTCATGACCTCCACCTTGTCCTGAATGGTTAGAAGAACTCTTGTTCCTAGACTAGTGAGAAACTGGTGGTGCTGGTCCGGAACGAGGAGTCATCAGAGAACCCCATGTCACCAGCTACTAGTGAGAATATCTGACAGAAGCGCTGAAGATAGCCCATCCTTCCACATTATCGGTACTCCATTGGTTATCTTGGGAAATGTTTCCTTGTATGACCACTCTTCCCGCAAAGTTAACACACCACCTGGCTACTAGTAAAGGTGTCCCGCCTCCTCAGATTCCCACACATAGACTATATTCAGTGCTTCCTATTGTCAGCAGGAGGGATACCAACATCAAATGTCAAGTCTCCTAGGCTCACCACTTTAGAATACCTTATATGGCACTCGGTGATCAGCACCAGGTTTACTATATAAGTGATGGAGTTCAACCTGAAGATGTTCACTAGATATCGGATGTCGTTCTAGAGACCATCCTCAAACTTCCTTACCAAAAACAACTCATCACCACTTGAAATATGCGTGAGGCACTGTAGCTCTGTGAAACGAGAAGATTACTCCATGACGAAGAGAGTACCCTACTCCAGACTCATGAAATCTCAGGGCCAATTGGCCCTCAAGGTCTCCAGATCGAAGTAGTCATAAAAAATCACAGTTGAAGTCATCCAAAGCCATAAAATGATGGTATCCCGCCTGTGAGATCACATCCCACCATATCTTGGCAGAATCTAAAAGCATATATTTTGTGAGCTTCACCCTCATCTCTGGAGGCGTCTCTAGATGCTCAAAGATAGAAAGCATGGCTTCTAACCAGACTTCATAGCCTGAGGTCCTCTTTCCCCTGTAAAGGTGGGAGGATGTTTCTGCTGGAAAACCCGCATCAACTCTTCCTTAGAAGGGGTAGGATGTGGTACTCCTCATAAGGTCTACATAAACCTCATAAAGACCTCTCAAAACTGTGTGTCGGAACCTATGTCCGGAATGATGGTTTGTGCCAAGACTGGCATAACTAGAGGATCTGCTGGTGGTCCTTGATCAGCCATATCCAGTGTCTGATCACTCCTCTGTAATTAGCAGACAATCGGAGGACATCTTGATGGCTTTATTCTGCAAGATCAAGTGCACACCTTAGATCAAGATTATCAAGGACTAAAACATAAAATTTTAATAAGAGAACAAGTGAAAGAAAGCATTCATGCTTTTCAAAACATAGACACACGGCCTGTATATTGTCTATATGGCATGTTCCCATAATCCTTCCCATGGTAGTGTATTTCTGCCAACTCAGGTGACGTAACACCCCATACACACGACGTGTTGTCCTAACACATGGCATGTACTTGAATCCTCTTCCCACGCCTGAGTTCTTCTACACGACTAAGCCACACGATTCACCTAACACAAAACTACATGACATGTTAGTGCCTTACACGGCGTGTACTAGACGAACTTCACCGACCCATGTTGTTATCTACACGGTCGGTTACACGGCTAACCCCACACGGCGTGTTTCTTCCAGACATGGAAGGTACTAGAAGGATTTTACCAACCTGTTTTTTTTTGCTACACTATTAGATACTCAGTTTATACTAAATGGAATGTTCAAACTTGACATAGCGTGTATGTTTCCCTCAGAATCTGGGGATGACAGCCTTGATGGGAGGTTCAAACGTTTCGATGGGTTTCTAACGGGTTTGTTCATAGAACCGGAAACATACAATGATTCCACATCCATTCAGACCTACATTCCAAAGGAAGGTGCCCATTATTTTGGGGACTGATGAGGCTTAGGAATTTGCATTGGTCGAGAGGATGGGAGGAACTGACTCATCACACCTTTTTGAGGGGAATTATTGTCTACTCCGGGACTCTCTTTATATATTTAAGTTATATTTGTGAATCCTTATTACATTACCAAGTATAAAATGAGATTTCCTTCAGATCTGAAAATCAATGATTAAATATGTAGGAAATTTATAGAATTGTTTCTATATATTCGAGGTTCTTCATTGATAGAGAATCATCTGTATTTATTTGAGATTCTCGGTCAATGGTACCCTTTGACACATTTATATAGAAGTATCTTGGTCATTATGATAACCGTACTGGTTTTAAATCCACTCAGTGGGGCACTTGAAGTTTATTTTCATTCAGAAGGACATGAATTATTTTAGAGTTGGGATCGAACCCGTAGACGGGCTACCTACGTATCCTTTGTTTAGAAATGGAATCAGAACCCACGTAGTTCGAGTAAGGGAGTATGATGTTTATGATTGATGGCTCAAAGAAGGATGTCACAATTACTTTTACACTCTAAGATCACGTGAGTCATGCTCGGTGTAAGAAACAATAGGTATTGGTAAAAATTAGACAATTGTGCCATGAAAGATGCAATCATAAGAAATAATGTGGGGCTTATGTATGTATGACTGCCCAGATAAATGAATGTTAGGATTTACTTTAGGGAATAAATTCAGGAACAAGGTCTATAAAGGTATATGTGCTTTATAGAGATTTTGAATACTCTAACTTGGGTTTTACTCCTGAAAAGGAATCCCAGATCAAGGGTAAATTAGGACTGGTTAAGAGAATTATGACTGGGGCTTACTAGTGAAAAGGAGACCCAGGCTAAAGGATTATGAATGGGGCTTATTCTTGAAAAGGAGGCCCAGGTTAAGGGAATTAGGGTTTGTTGATTACTCTTGAGGAGGATTCCCAAATTAGGTTACTGGGGAATACTCTTGAAGAGGATGCCCATATTTGAGACTGGGGAATACTCCGGAAAAGGAGGCCCAGGTTAAGGGATCTGGGGCTTACTACTAAATAGGATGCCCAAAAATTGAGAGACTTGGGGCTTACTTTTAAAGAGGATGCCCAGATTTCGGATCATTAAGAATTGGGGCTTACTCTTAAGGAAGATGCCCATATTTGAGACTGGGGCTTACTCCTGAAAAGGAAGACCAGGTTAGGGGATCTGGGGATTACTCCTAAGAGGATTCCCAAATTAGAGGACTTATGACTGGAGAATATTCCTGAAAAGGAGACCCAGGTTAAGGATTATCTCATATTAAAGGATGAGGTTGAATGAATGAACTCTCAATATTTAGTGACATAAAGATATGTAAATCACTAGGTTTTGAGAGATATTCCACAGAATTCCTTTTAGATAAGGAAGTCAAATCAAGAAATCATGCCATAAATAGCTTTGAAGAGTGTCTTGAAGACTGAATATTGAATAGGAAAGGTGTAATGGATTAAGAGGGGTGAAAATGGGCAAGAAAGGCACCCAGAAAGGCAGGGGCATGCGAGTCCTGGCAGGCGTGCGGGTACTGCATGGGCGCGCAAGTCCTGGTCGTGCAAGTCCTGGTCACGCAGGTATGCATGCGCGACACATGGTGTACTTGTGCGATGGTTAACCAGTAGGGTAATACTTGAGCGACTTTAGGTTAAGGCCTTTAGAATCCTCTTGAGGTTCTTCCAGGAGAGGGGCATGCAGGTTCTATTGAAGGAGTAAGGCAGCGCACAAGTGTGGCCATTTCCCTTAAGGGCTGGCCACCTAGGCGCACAAGTGTTGATGAGTTTCAACACTTAGTCATTCTTCCCCCTCTTTATATCTTCTGTTCTAGGTAAGAAATTACCTTAGAAGTGTTCTGGAAGCTTTGAGAAGAGACTAGGGCACTAGGAGCTCAAATCTGGGTTTCTGGAAAAAATCCTCCCAGAATGGGGGGCCCACAGGGTCTATTTATTGGCAGGAGAAGACCTCGGGTGGTTATTACTTAAGGCGCACAAGTCAATTGCGTGACCACTAGGGGGAGCGCAAGTGTACTTGCGCAACCATGAGGGAACTTGCGCGACCTATGGGCAATGTTATCCTTGTTCATCCCTTTATCGATTTTTTATGTTTCTTCAAAGGATGAATCACTTTGGACTAAGATATTTTCCTTTTTCAGTCGTTAGACTCTGTGACAGAAAGGAGTGTCAACAAAAGTCCCCCCTTAGAGTTAGATCCGGAGAGAGAAGAGGATTTGACTCTAAGGTGAAAAGAAAATAAAAAAATATGGCAGTTTAAAGTCATGCATGTTAGACATACAAAGGCTAATGTTTAAGGTCGAAATAGCTTTGATCGAAATGGATTAGAATTGACTCAATTCCTTGAAAATTAATCTGAAAACATATTACCATACTCAAGTATGAGGGAAAATATATAAGCTATGACTTAAAAATATTTGAATCTTGAGGAATGATACGAAAAAGAGCTAAAAGGCATTTGAAGAAGTAGTTTCCAATAATGAAGTTACCATTATTTAACAAACCCGTTAGGGGGTTGAATTATGCATGGCCACATAAGGGCATTAGCTGCATAGTTAAATAAAATAGTATCTTTTGGCTAACAAGTCTGTTATGTAGACTGTTTATGCATGGCCACCTATGGGCATGTGCTGCATAGTTAGGCAAAAGAACTCTCAGAAATTTACTTTCCTAGTGCTAAAATCCAGTGAAAGTTTATGGAGATTCGAATCTTCCAAAGTATAGAGTTTGATGTATGGAAAGAGGTACTTGAATATGAAGAAAATATTTCCAAACAAAATTATCGAAGAACTGGATGAATATCACTCCTACGAAGGTCTGACCCAAACATAGGGAAGGAAAATATAAACCATATACTTGAAAACATTCAGATCATGAAAAAGGATATGGGACAAATATGTTAGGGATGACTATTTTTGCGGATCCCTATATACTATCATTTAAGACATATAGAGACAAAAGAGGCATTCTTCCCAAGAATGATGTTACCACTATCCGACAAACCTGTTAGGGGGTTGAATTATGCAGGGCAACCTAAGGGCATTGGCTACATAGTCAAATAATAGTATCGTTTGGATAACAAGTCTGTTATGTAGACTGTTTATGCAAGGCCGCCTATGGGCACATGCTGCATAGTCAGGCAATAGAACTCTCAGAATTTTGACATTTTTGTGACTAGAAGTCATGAAAAGGGTTATGAGGATTTGGAAATATTTAAGGTTGGGATTATGACACATAAAGATGGGTATTGTTCAAAGTATACAGAGATACATAGATCAATGCTAACCATAATCATGTTGTGGCTGGGTCCTGAATTAAAATATTGGACTTCACTACGTATCCCATAAGGATGAGAATCAAGCCATTCATAGTTCTTAAACTACAGTTTAATGTTGTGTTGGACAAAAGGATTGGATATCTTAGTTTAGGGTCATAGAGCTTGGACCATTGTAAGAAATACACAGTGTATGTTTTCATGGGGACTTGTCAGCCAAAGGACTGAAAGTGGAATTTGGGGTTAGGCCCAAAGGCTTGGGGCTGGATTCGAGGGACACTCGAACGTTCCTACGTTTCCCATAAGGATGGGAATCAAGCCCACGTAGTTCTAGAAATACCCTTTGTACAAATTTGGTTCGTATATATGAAGGGTGAAAGGGGACTTTAGTACAATGATGGTTTAACCCAAGATAAAAGGTTTGGGCGTTGCCATGTATGCATGTAGTTTTTGAAAATGAAACATGATTGAAAAATCAATGAAAATAATGGTTCCCTCTCAGGTGAGGGTCTCAAAGAATATTGTAGTTTATTGTCATACTGGACAAAAGTGTTGTATAGTTTAACGTCATATAACAAGGTCGAATGTGAATTAATGTAATGATATTGATTCTAGGGGAGGTTTCACAAATCAACATCTTATGAGATGGAGGTGAACCGATGTGAAGAGATTATTTTTGGGCTTGAACCTTGGGAGGTTGCCTACATACCTAGCCTAGAAGGCAAGGATCAAAGTCCATGTAGTTCAATTAAAGAATGAATTAATGATCAAGTTGTTCTTGGGGACAATGACCTAAAAAATGTTGTTGGGACTTACACATGGTTAGTAGACCAAAGAGAGTGTTATGGTTGAGGTTTTCTCTAATCTCACGTGAGTCATACTCGGTGTGAGAAACAAGAGGTAACAACAACCTTAACGATGCATAGTTTAATGTCATGTAGGACATATAAAGGGACTATGAAGTTTAAAGTCTTGCAGTTAGGACTATTGGTGCTGCACAGTTTAGTGTCATGTACGAGGGACAAAATACATTTTAATGTCATGTAGGACGTATCATGGACTTTCTGTACAGTTTAGCGTCATGTAGTTAGGACGATGGGGACAATAGATTTTAATGTCATGTTGGACGAAAGGGGGGGACTGTGCAGTTTAATGCCATGTAGTGAGGACAAAAGAGTGCACCATTTTTACGTCATGTTGGACGCATTGGGGATTTTTTCATAGTTTAACGTCATGTTGGACGAAAAAGGGACGATACAGTTTAGCGTCATGTTGGATGAAAGTGCGAATAGTTTAAGGTCATATGTATGGACCGTGGATGGGGCAGTTTAATGTCATGATGGTCAGTGGTGTAGTTTAAGGTCACACAGGACCTTTGATCATTATATAGTTTAACGTATTGCTGGACGTAAGGGACTTTTATACAGTTTAGCGTCATGTAGTTAGGACATCACAGTTTAATATATTGCTGGATGTAAGGGACTTGCAAATAGTTTAGGGTAATATTCATGGACCGTTGATGATGCAGTTTATGGTCATACAGGACCTAGTTGCAGTTTAAGGTCATACTGGACCATTTAGGGAACTTTTTCACAGTTTAACGTCATGTGGGATGAAAGTACAAATTGTTTAAGGTCATATGCTTGGACCGTTGTTGTATATTTTAACGTCATATGGCAAGGATGAACTGGTACCGCACAATTTAGTGTCATGTTGCAAGGACAATGTACAGTTTAATGTCATGTAGGACGAATGTGAGGACTTCTGTACAGTTTAGCGTCATGTAGCTAGGACGATGAAGGTGACACAGTTTAACGTCATGTTGGACGTATGTGCAAATAGTTTAGGGTCATATTCTTGGACTGTTGCTGTATAGTTTAACGTCATATAGCAAGGATGAATGTAGGGACTTTTTTACAGCTTAGCATCATGTAGCTAGGATGATGAAGGTGACACAGTTTAATGTCATGTTGGATGTATGTGCAAATAGTTTAAGGTCATATGCTTGGACCATTACTGTATAGTTTAACGTCATATAGCAAGGACGAATGTAAGGACTTTTGTACAGTTTAGCGTCATGTAGCTAGAATGATGAAGGTGACACAGTTTAACGTCATGTTGGACGTATGTGAAAATAGTTTAGGGTCATATTCTTGGACTGTTGCTATATAGTTTAACGCCATATAGAAAGGACGAATGTAAGGAATTTTGAACAGTTTAGCATCATTATCTAGGACGATTAAGGTGACAGAGTTTAACGTCATGTTGGACGTATGTGCAAATAGTTTAGGGTCATATTCTTGGACCGTTTCTGTATATTTTAACGTCATATAGCAAGGACGAATGTAAGGACTTTTTTACACTTTAGCGTCATGTAGCTAGGACGATGAAGGTGACACAGTTTAACATCATGTTGGACGTATGTGCAAATAGTTTAGGGTCATATTCGTGGACTGTTGTTGTATAGTTTAACGTCATATAGCAAGGAAGAAAAAAGGTACTTGATAGTTTATACAAAATAATTCTTCAAAAATCCGGCATTGTATGGAGTAGTGATGAGTTCTCCATCCATCGTGATTAATGAATAAGCTCCATTGGAGTAGACCCTATGTATTGAATAAAGTCCTTACCATTTTGGCTCAAGCTTGGGAGGTTTATTTCCTGGTATCATTGGTGTTTTGAGAACTAATACCAATTCTCCCTGAGTGAATGAATGAATACGAACTTTTTTGTTAAAAGCTCGTGCTATTCGATTCTGATAGACTTCCAAGTGGTGCAAAGTGCACAATATTTTCTCATCTAACTGTTCCAATTCATTCAATAGATTTTGAGATTTTTCATCTGTAGATGATTGATCACAAATGGTAACTATGAGTGAGGGTAGTTGAACTTCAATGGGAAAGACGACTTCCGTTCCATATACCAATGAATATGGAGTTGACCGAGTTGCAGTGCGGGTGGTAGTCCGATAAGCCCATAAAGCATGAAAGAGTTTATCAGGTCATGACCTCTTATATTTATCCACCATCTTTTGTAGTATATTTGAAAGAGTCTTGTTAAAGGCTTCTATCTGGTCGTTGGCCACTGCATGATACCAAGATGAATGGTTGGATTTGATGTTGTATTCTTGATACAATTTCTTCACCTCAGATAAATAGAAATTGGTGCCATTGTCCGTCAATATGGTATGAGGGACACCATATCTGGTAATGATGTTAGACTTGATGAAGCTAAAAATGCATTTAGAACTAACTTCCTTGAGAGGTATTGCCTCTGCCCATTTGGAAAAGAAGTCAGTAGTAGTAAGAATGTACTTAAACTACTTGGTCGTAGAAAAAGGGTATGGTCCCACCACATCCATTCCCCATGTAGAAAATGGCCATGATTATTTAGCTATATGAAGAAACTATGGAGGTTGATGAATGAAGTTGGAATGTACTTGTAATGAATGAAACTTCTTTGTGAAATCAACACAATCTCATATCATTGAAGGCCAGAAGTATTCAAGCCTTCAAATTTGATCAGACAGTCTATGTCTAGACTGGTGGGCACCACAGACTCCTGCATGCATTTCTTTCATGATAGCCATTGTCTCTTCACCATCAATGCATCTGAAGAGAACTCCATCAAAACCACGTTTGTATAGAATTTTCTCTAGGTGATCTGGGTTATCATAAAGAGTAAAATTGACCACACGTCGCCGGATTTGTTCTTTCTCGACTCTATCGGGTGGAAGTGTTCCATTTTGAAGGTATTCTCTGATAGATGACATCCATCTTGTAGTATGACCATACAGTTCAGGAATGGGACTAATTTCATTAATTTCGTCTTTTCTGATTCGAACATAAGGTGAAATTGCACGATGGTGGGCAACACTGATGGTTTTCTCGTCCCGATTTGGATCTTCTAGAGTTGTGGCTATATTAGCCAGCGCATCATCTTGAACATTTTGTGATCTTGGGACATAAGAAAATGTTGGATCTGAAGGGAATTCTGCCATTAACTCTCTGACATAATCATACAATGATTAATTCTTCTTTCTTGATGGCATAATCCCCCATTGACTTGTTTGATTACCAGTTCTGAATCACCTTTCACCTTTAAGTGATTCACTTGTGCTTGAAGTGCTAATTCCAAACTCATGATGAGAGCTTGGTATTCTGCTTCATTATTGGTACCACCTTCCCACAATAATAAGGAATAAGGTAATACTTACTTTTCTGGAGAAATGAGCACAATTCCTAATCCAACATTGTTGAATTTAGGATTTTCCATTTTCTTCCCTGTTCGACTTATGGAAGCACCATCAAAATACATTTCCCAGGCTTGAAGACTTTCTTGAATAGAGAACACTTCCTCGTCAGTGAGTTCAATATATGAAGACGTGTCTTCCACTGAAGGGTGTTCAGCTAGGAAATCAGCCAGATCTTGGCCCTTTATCGCCTTTTGAGACACATACTGAATGTCGAATTGCTGCAAAATAACTTCCCACCTTGCTAGACGTCCTGTAATCATTGGATGACTAAGGATGAATTTGAGAGGGTTATTGCGAGATACCAATTAGACCTCGTGATGTTGAAGGTAATGTCTCAACTTCTGAACTACAAAGATTAATGCCAGGAAACACTTCTCAATACTTGAATACCGGGTTTCTTCATCAAGCATAGTTTGACTGAGATAGTAGAGGCTGTTTTCATTCCCAGCATCATTATTTTGAGCAATAAAGGCACCCAATGATCTCTCTAGAGCTATCATGTAGAGGATAAGTGGTCTTCCTTCAATAGGTTGCATGAGTACTAGTGGACTCAAGAGGTATTTCATGAGAATATTGAATTCTTCTTGACATTATTCAGTCCACTGGTAAGTGACTCCCTTCTTCATCAATTTGGTAAAGGGTAAACTTTTGCCTACCAAATTGGCGATGAAATGCCGAATATAGGCTAAGTGTCCTTGAAGTCCTCATAATTCCTTCAAATTTTGAGGAGGTGACATACTAAGGATTGACTTGGTCTTCTCAGGATCGACTTCAATACCACAATGGCGTACAACAAAGCTGAGAAATTTTCCCGAGGTTACCCCAAAGGCGCATTTTAAGGGGTTCATCTTCAAATTATGTTGTCGAAGCTTGCATAATATGACTTCCAAATCAGCCAAGTGGTTAGAACGTTGTTTGTAATTAACTACCAAATCATCTACATAGCATTCAACAAACTTTCCTAAGAAGGGTTTGAAGATACGATGCATGGCATGCTGATATGTTGCACCTACATTCTTTAAGCCAAAGGGCATTACCTGGTAACAAAACACACCCTGAGGGGCTCTGAAGGCTGTGCATTCCTCATCTTCTATGTCCATTCAGATCTGATTATATCGAGAATATCCATCCATGAAGGAAAGTGCTTCATAGCCAATTTTTGCATCAATTAAAAGTTTTGTAATCGGTACTGGGAAATCATCCTTAGGACAAAGCCGATTAGGATCTCTGAAATCGATGCAAAATCTAATTTGTCCATTCTTTTTCTTTACAGGGAAAATATTACCCAACCACTTGGGATACTGAACTTCTATGATGAAGTTATCTTTGATAATCTTATCCACTTCAGCTTCAATTTTAGAAGCATAAGTTGGGTGTGTTCTTCTCGCGGCTTGCTTAAATCCTCGATGTTCTTCTGGTAAACCCAAATGATGAGTAGCAACATCAAGATCAGGCTCGGGAATTTCTGTATAGTTCCAAGCAAAAATATCTCTATTTCAATTTAGAAAAGAAATATACATATCTTGCTCTTCAAGGTTCATAGCCGCACTGATTAAAGTGGGGCGTGGATCTTCCTTTGTAACCAGATTTATTTCTCTGAGTTCATCCACAGTGGTAGAGATACCCTCTTCAAATGCTGGAGGAGCATCTCTGAGATCTTCCTCTTCTTCTTCCTCATGTGTTATTTCTTCCATTTTTGCTTGCATAGTAGATGACAAACTAGAATTTTCATGATCAGAAGAGATGTCAAAATTTGCACATTTTGAAGAGGAAGTTTCCATTTTGACCCTATTGCTGATGAAGGGTCTTCTATGGGTAATAAATAGGAGATGATGGATTGAGAATCAACAACATTGTTCACCTCTGATGTTGCTATAACTTCTTCTGGCCTAATTAGCGAAGCATAGACTTGTTTGATTTCAGAAGATGAAATAAAGACGTCACCATTTGTGCTTTCATCACTGCTTGGTAGATTACCAATTTCTCCTATGTTGTCTGGCTCGATTGCCGTAATTGATATTATAGATCTTTCCATAAGAGCATTTTTATTTGGGTCTATCTTGTCAATTTGACTGATAGGAAACACATAATCTATACTCACATGTGTAAATGGATTTACTAGAATTTTTTCCAAACCATATGGAGCATTAACTTTTGTAATCTCCTTTGTTATGGATTTTTCCTTTTGCTTCATGTGATAGAATTCTGCCTCAATGTATTGAGACTCACATGTCTTGAACGAGGTCTTATCACCATAAAAAGTCCCAACTTGACCATCGAAACAATATTTGGGACATTGATGGTATGAAGAAGGGATAGCCGCATGTTGATGTAGTCAGGGTCTTCCAAGAAAAATGTTGAAGGCTGAGTCTTGATCAACAACCATGAAATCTGAATTGGATACAAGATCTCCAAACTGAGTTTTGAGTGTAACTTCACCCAGTGGTTCTTGTTCATTTTTATCATATCCCTATAGCATCATGGTGGAGGGAGATAAATCAGATTCTGTGAGGCCCAATCGACGAAGTGTACGAATGGGCATGAGGTTGACTCCTGAACCATTGTCAATGAAAGCTCTTCGAACATCCACGCCATTGACCTTTCCAGACAAGTACAATGGTCTAATATGTTCATTCACAACATAATCTTCATCTTCATCAGTAAAGGATATTATTGCATGTCATTCTGCAGGATTATTCTCTATGTGATAGACTTCAGCTGCAGCAATTTCAATTTCAAACTCATGAGGACTTGACAAATCCTCGATGAGTGCTTCCCGAAGATCTTTTGATAGATTCAGAGCATCCAGAATTGATAACTTGGCTGCTACTTGGGCCAAGTGTTTCAATATATCATACATTTGATCCAGAGGTCTGTGTTTCCCAATAGTAATGTGTGGTTTAGCAGGTACCTTGGAAGCAGATGCTTTGGAAGTTGATGCATCTTGTATTGGAATAGGAGTTGGCAATATTCCAGGTTTTGGAAGATTAGACTGATTAGATCCATTTACTTGCTAAGAGGAAGAAGATAGAACCTTCAACCGGTCTTCCAAAATAACTGTGCTAGGAATGAATTTGCTATTGGTAGAAGAACTTGCTTGTTCATGCTGAGCTCGCTGAAGGGCTCTACCACAAGTTTCTACTGCGTAAACAGTTCTAGAAGGGGGAGAATTGGAATAGTGGCTTTTGAAAGATCCTTGACTTCCCTTGTAACCTGAGCCCCTAGAACTACCTCTGATTCCTCTGTTCGATATAGGGAATTCAGGCTCATTGAAATTGAAACTGCGACTGGCATATGGATCTGTTAATTGAATCATATTAATAGAACCAAAGATTAACTCTTTGTCTGATGAAGACTCTGCCTGATTAGCATGTTTAGGCTTTTCCGTTTGGTGGGGCGGTGCCCGTGTCTTTTAAGTAGATGGCATGAAGTCCACCAAAGTCAAAGACAACTTAGGCTTTGACACATACTCATCTTCTTCTGATTCTTTTTTTTCTTTGAATCATGTCGTTTCTTTGAGGACTTTCTCTATGACGAAGAAGGTTTTGCCGCAACATTCATGGCAGAAGACACAATTGGTTTCCATAATTGTGTTTGCAAAATAGCATGAGTTCGATTGATTGTATTTCTGACCATACAATCATCATACTTCTGTGCATTTTTGCTTTTGACTTCTTGTTATTCATCTTCCTCTTATGGAACTGTAGCAGTGACACATGCTACCTGGGCTGAGGAGCCTTTCAATGTGACTTGTCCCGAGTCGACCATCTTTTGCAGGAGGTCTTTGAAGACAAAACACTCTTTGATGGGATGCCCCAACATTTGATGAAAAGGGAAATAATTAGGACGGTTTTCATATCCTTTCTTTTTTGGCCTCTTGGGTATTGGAAATTGAACCAAATTTTTTTCCAGAGCCGAAATGAAATAACCAGGAACTTGTTCATTTCGGAAAGAGTATTTTTTTCTCTTCAAATCCTCAAATTGTTTTTGTCTTTCATCTCTTTGATCATCTGGACAAAACGACCTTTTTTGTTGGCACTCAGGAGGTGGAGCCCTTCGAGAAGATTAAGGTTTTGAAGTAGAAACAACTACAGGTGCTTCTTTAAGCATAACTGTAGCGGTTTCTGCTTTACCCATTCTCCTTCCTGGATCTGATGGAATTACATGAGATTTGGCCTTAGCCTATATAAGGGAATCTTCAATCTGTTGAGCGATTGAAGTAAGGTCTCGTAACCCTCCTGTGTATTTCACAGAGATTAATGGCATGCGTAATTCGTCATGCAGATTTTACACATAGATTAGCAACAATTCTTTTTGAGGGAGTGCTAAACTCAAGTAATATGTTAATCCCTTCTAGCGAGCAATGAAATCAAAGACTCTTTCATTCTCCATTTGCTTACAATTTGTAAGATCGAAAACCGTTGTCTTTGGCAAAGTTGAGCTGAACTGAAGGAGGAATTTTTGGCGAAGATCCTCCCATCTGGTAATTGACCGGGATTGCAAGCTTGTATACCAAACAAAAGCTGGTCCTTGCAAGGTTCGTATGAAGCATTTGAGTTTCACTGCTTCTTGCGTATCCGGAGTTCCCATCATAGGATCTCAACAAGACAGGTAATGCATCAAATGCTGTTCAGGATTGCCTGGTCCATTGAAAATAGGGAATACAGGATTCCCAAAACTAGATGGAGGAGAAATTGAATCTACCCATTCTGTGTAAACTTTCTTTTCTGGTTAAACTTGCGCATGTTTCCCTTCCATAGTTTCTAACCGAGCTGTTAATGACTCAATAGTAGTTATTAACTTTTGAGAAACATCTGGTTGAACTTGGACTTGGGTAGGTGCAATGAATGGAGCTTGGACAGATGTGGCGATTGATGCTGCAACAGATGGTAGCACTGCCAACTATTGTTGCACTTGACCCGTAGGATTAGACCTGTAAGGGTATACTGATAGAGGAGGATATTCCTGATCCATCTTAGTAGCTGCAACAAATTCCCTTGGCTGACTGAATCTATCACGCTCACGAAAAAGACTACCCTGAAGTAGTTCTGCATTCAAACTCCTTAATTCCTTCATTTCTTCCTCCTGTTGTGCAAACCTTTTCTCTAGTGAGAGCAATTGACTTTCTCTAGAGGAAGGATATGTAACCTGGTTCTTTCCCTTCCCTTTGTTGGATCCTTTTCGGAGAGGGGGAAGTGGGTTACTTGAAGGATTACCTAGGTTCTGAGTAATCCTTTGACTTAGTGTATGCACACCTTCTTCATTTGTGTTGATGTATATATCTTCTTGAGCAGGAACCTATTCATCTCAGTCCGCTGAGTTAGCCTCATTTTGTGGATCAGCAACAATGGCATTGATGACGTTGATTGATGCATAACTCATCGCATCCCTTATATCAACATTTCTGTGATATTGTCTTCTTCCATGTCTTTGATGAGACATTGCCTTTTGTTGATTCAATCCCTCAGGAACTTCTTGACGAACCGTAATTTGGAGGGAATCTCATGATAATTTTGTTCTTCATTCCTTTTGAGGTTTCTTCCCCAATCGAGAAAAGACCAACTTTCTCTAAGGAGGGGATTGATGATTTGAAAAAGTCCCTAGTCCAGTGGATTGGAGTTGTTCCTGCTATCCTCGCTCAACTCCCTGAATCCCTTTTGTTGGTTCTAAGGTTTGGTTTAAAAGAGTCCCCAGTCTGGCGAGTTGGGGTGGTTCTTGACACGCTATGTCTGAGACTTTCTTGAAATTCATCCTGATCATGCAAACCTTAGTCTGGTAATTAGCTGGATGCATTAATCTGTATCCGCTTTTATCACCCGGTTCAAAAGACCATTAGATGATTTCCGACACTTCTATCACTTGGTGACGTGCTTGCTCCAAACGAGAGGCATGTTCAATATTCTCATTTGCTTGATGCGAGAGTAATTCAACAACTTGTTCTCTATATTCTTGATTTTGAGAGGAACTAGTTGAAGCATGTTCCTTGGAAAGCTTTTGATTACAAACAAATCCCATTGACTATGGCCGACCATGGGCAATAACATTGCATGAGACCATTTTTGGTGGGCTTTGCTGACTGGAGAGCACCGTGAAATTCAGTGCTCCATGAACACCCCATCCTCTGACACGAATACCAGATGGGGCATTGGAAATTAACTGATGCAATCTTATTAGTGCGCCAAGGCATGAACGTTGAAGGGCTCTCTGCTGCTTTTCAGCCTTCGGATATCGAGAGACTGATAGAGACGCCAAATCAATCTGACGTTGTAACACTTGTATTATCTTAAGATGATTTTCATATTCATTAGAAGATAATACTTTCTTTTTCAACTGACAAAGAGTTTTCCATATGTTGAGAGGAATATCAGGAATTTCATCCTCCGTCAACATTTCTAGAATATTATACTGAGAGTCATATAGAGGCCAAAACATAACTGGCACTTCACCTTTTTCCAGTTGTTTTCTCACATTTAGCATTTCCTCTTTATCATTTGATGAAGATTATTCTACCTAATTTCACTAGAGTTGGTATTTTCTTGTTGCTTCATTGGATTCAATAGTATTGGTAGAGAAATCATTGATCAAACTAGAAGATGCATGACTTAGGGGTGGTTCGGAGAATGACCTACATCCTGGGCTATCTTCTGATTGAGAAATTATTTCACCTGCTAGCGATGAAGCTTCAGACATGACTGGTTTCACATTTTCAAGTGCCTCAAGATAAGAGGGATTTCTCGGCACTACATTGTCCACTAGAGAATTTTCCGAGAAATGTACATCACTACTGTGGAGAGGACTTTCGCAGCGAAATTCATCATCATGGGGAGGACCATCTAATGGGTTACATCAAAATATGAGATCTCTTGCTCCTTGGTCTTTTGACCACACAGAGGGTTCCTGTAGCTCTCATTTAAAGATGAAACTTCAAGATCGACCGAATTTTCATGAAGCAAGCCTTCATGAGGAAGTGTCTGTTGAAGACCTTCGGAATTAATGTTCCCACTATTGGGAAATGAGGGAGTAGAATCTTGAATTCCAACAGATAATTGTCTGAGGGATTCAAGAACTCCAGCATCGAGCAAGGCCTTATTACAAATTGGATCTTGATCTCCTGACTGTGTTGGGCGGGTCTTCTTCTTAGAAGCCTTCTTACTCGCCTTGGAAACCACTTGTTGACAAAATTGGCTGCTATGAGCAGGTTTATGTGGCTGATCAGGAAAGATGGCCAGGTTAGGCTGATGATATCCTCTCAAATCAGGTGTATGTGCCTGACTTGGTCACCCATATGATATGGGGGAGTATTCCCCATAACCTTCTTGGACTGTAACAGATGTGTGTGTCTGTTCCGTAGTGAATTGTTGATGTATCACTCCACTAGTAGGGATAGATTTATGTTTCTTTCCCTGAGATGCCACTGAAGTTGTTATAATATCCTGGAAGGCATCCAGAATATGAGCAAAGATTTTCTTATGCTCTTTCACCATTGATAGAATATTCTTGGTGACTTCAGCTGCCGGAACGAGAATATACGTCCATTCTGAGCTTGGATCAGGTGTATGTGCCTACTCCTGTCCTCCTTTTCCTATCAGTGAATCCTGACAGTACTCAACTGTGGGGGCAGAGAGTTGAGTCTGACTCCTATTTGTTGTCAGGGATTTCTGACTAACTTCTCTGAATTCTACCAAGCGAGACTGTTGGTAGGCTTGATTAATACTAGCAGGTGTATGTGCCTTCTGATTGCACTTCGCCAAACGTGGTTGGCGAGATCCATCATATGTAGTCAGGTGAGCCTGATGACTAGCTGATGATGTATAAGCAGGTGTATGTTCCTACCTATAATACTCCGCCGGAATTGCCAGGCGGGATTGGCGTGATGCTGCCAGACGAGTCTGCTAGACAGCGGAATTAAAGCGGGCAGGTGTATGTGCCTGCTCGTTGCTTGCCACCAAGTTAGGTTAGTGGACTTCTCTGGAGATGGAAGAGATGAGAACCTTCTCACTATTGACCGGATTCTGCCTCTGGTGGTTCGTCTTGCTTTCTCGGGTTCGAGGAACATGAGCCGAACGCCTGGAGTCGGTACCCTCATCATGTTGAGAGCGCACTGCCGCACGATTCTGGCAGAGATTGTTGGTGGGAGCCCTCAGAAAGGACTCCTGTCTGTTTGAATTAAGGTCCTGAGTGACCTGCTCATTCACCTCCCCAGAATAAGGGAGTGAATGGTGATTTCGTTCCGGGGATAACGACCTGAAACAGTTGGAGACGGTAGTCAGCACCGCCTATTTCTTGATCACTGGTCATCGTTGTCCGGACGACTGATGTGAGTTATTTACTTAGAGGGCTTATCGGTCAGCCTCTAGAGTTGGGATGGTACCGTGTTGACAGTACTCCTTAACCAGTGCTTTTGATACCGAGCGTTGAAGAGGTTGAGTAGGTGATATCATCCTAAGAGCGGATGACGATCCAGCAGGAGTTGCAGCAGTGGCATTTGCAGCAGCAGTATTCACAACTGTGAACTTGAGAGCAGCCATTCTTAGAAATGCAGAAGATCTTGGAAAAAGAGTGCATGTTTGATATAACAGACGTAATCAAGATAAATTTAGCCACTACATCTTTTAGATGAGAACATATATCAATGATTGTCTTGTTGTCCCTCTCATTGAGTTTTAAATAGGGGCCTAACAAATGGGTAAAACATTATTTTAACTTGGTCAAGGATTCACGTCGGGTTCACCATTTTTGATTCCCTCTGAATCCGGGGATGAATGCCTTGATGGGAGGTTCAAATGTTCCAATCGGGTTCTAACGGGTTTGTTCGTAGAACCGGAAACATCCAATGATTCCACATCCATTCAGACCTACTTTCCAATGGTAGGTGCTCATTAGTTTGTGGACTAATGAGGCTTAGGAATTTTCATTGGTCGAGAGGATGGGAGGTCGGACTCATAACACCTTTTTTAGGGGAATTATTGTCTACTTCGGGACTCTCTTTATAGATTTAAGTTATGTTCGTGAATCCTTATCACATTACCAAGTATAAAATGAGCTTTCATTCAGATCTGACAACCAATGATTAAATATGTAGGAAATTTAGAGAATATTTTGTATGTATTAGAGGTTCTTCATCGATAGAGAATCATCTATATTTATTAGAGATTCTTGGTCAATGGTACCCTTTGACACATTTATATAGAAGTCTCTTGGTCATTATGATGACCATACTAGTTTTAAAGCCACTCAGTGGGGCACTTGATGTTTATTGTCATTCAGAAGGACATGAATTATTTTAGAGTTCGGATCAAACCCGTAGACGGGCTACCTACATATCCTTTGTTTAGAAAAGGAATCATAACCCATGTAGTTCGAGTAAGGGAGTATGATGTTTATGATTGATGGCTCAAAGAAGGATGTCATAATTACTTTTACACTCTAAGCTCACGTGAGTCATAATCGGTTTAAGAAACAAGAGGTATTGGTAAAAATTAGACAATTGTTCCATGAAAGATGCAATCATAAGAAATAATGTGGTGCTTATATATTTATGATAGCCCAGATAAATGAAGGATAGGATTTACATCAGGGAATAAATCCAGGAACAGGGTCCATAAAGGTATATGTGCTTCATAGAGATTTTGAATACTCTAACTTGGGTTTTACTCCTGAAAAGAAATCCAAGATCAAGGGTAAATTAGGACTGGTTAAGAGAATTATGACTGGGGATTACTCCAGAAAAGGAGACCCAGGCTAAAGGATTATGACTTGGGCTTATTCCTGAAAAGGAGGCCCATGTTAAGGGAATTAAGATTTGGGGATTAATCCTGTGTAGGATGCCCAAATTAGGGGACTGGGGCTTACTACTGAAGAGGATTCCCAAATTTGAGACTAGGGATTACTCCTAAAAAGGAGGCCCAGGTTAAGGGATCTGGGGATTACTCCTAAATAGGAGGCCCAAAAATTGAGATACTTGGGGCTTACTCCTAAAGAGGATGCCCAGATTTGGGAACATTAAGAATTGGGGCTTACTCCTAATGAAGATGCCCATATTTGAGACTGGGGCTTACTCTTGAAAAGGAATCCCAGGTTAGGGGATATGGGGATTACTCCTAATAGGATTCCCAAATTAGAGGACTTATTAATGGGGATTATTCCTGAAAAGGAGACCCAGGTTAAGGATTATCTCATTTTAAAGGATGAGATTGAATTAATGAACTCTCAATCTTTAGTTACATAAAGATATGTAAATCACTAGGTTTTGAGAGATATTCCACAGAATTCTTTTCAAATAAGGAAGTCAAATCAAGAAATCATGCCATAAATGGCTTTGAAGAGTGTCTTGAAGACTGAATCTTGAATAGGAAAGGTGTAATGGCTTAAGAGGGGTGAAAATGGGCATGAAAGGCACCCCAAAAGGCAGGGGCACGCAAGTCCTGGCAGGCGCGCAGGTACTGTGTGGGCATGCAAGTCCTAGTCGCGCAGGTCCTGGTCGTACAGGTATGCCTGCATGACACATGGTGTACTTCCGCGATGGTTAACCAGCAGGGTAATACTTGAGCGACTTTAGGTTAAGACATTTAGAATCCTCTTGAGGTTCTTCCAGGAGAGGGGCACGCAGGTTCTATTGAAGGAGTAAGGCGGCGCGCAAGTGTGGCCATTTCCCTTAAAAGGCTGGCCACCTAGGCGCACAACTGTTGATGAGTTTCAACACTTAGGCCTTCCTCCCCCTCTTTAGAACTTCTGCTCTAGGTAAGAAATTACCTTAGAAGTGTTCCGGAAGCATTGAGAAGAGACTAGGGCGCCAGGAGCTCAAATCTGGGTTTCTGGATAAAATCCTCCCCGAATGGGGGGCCCATAGGGTCTATTTATAGGCATGAGAAGACCCCGGGCAGTTATCACTTAGGGCGCGCAAGTCACTTGCATGGCCACGAGGCGGCACGCAAGTGTACTTGCGCGACCATGAGGGAACTTGCGTGACCTATGGGAAATGTTCTCCTTGTTCAGCCCTTTGTCGATTTTTTATGTTTCTTCAAAGGATGAATCACTTTGGACTAAGATGTTTCCCTTTTTCAGTCATTAGACTCTGTGACAGAAAGGAGTGTCAACAGTGTATAAGCTAAGATTTAACCCTCTGTGTCGTTAGTTACACAGGTGGAAAAATGGTCTACACCACACGGTGTGTACATCCGGCACACTGCGTGTTCTACAAGATTTTTCAACCCCGTGTTTCTACCCAGGTAGTCAGTAACACAATTAGAGACTACACGGAATGTATATATATAGTACACGCTGTGGAATTAAGGAAAACAGTTGCTTCCCAAACAGAAGAACACACGGCATGTGTGTCCGACATTACAAACAGTGTATTCTTGGTTTTTCTAGATATTAAGCCTCATAACTACTCTGGAACCCAACAAAAACTGAAATGAACATTAATGTGCCAAATTTTGATCAGTGAGGGCCCATAATCCCCACGAATCAAATCTTGACATCTTATACATGTCATAAAATATGATAGTAGTGCCATGATCCACCAATTTCTAGTCCATGAGGACCCATAACACCTCAAGAACCAATGTTTCACATTAATTCAATTAAAAACGTACACAATTAAATACCCTATTAAATAACAGGTATTTTATCCAGGCATCTATCACAACATCATGCATATCTAGCACAACATCTATCATAACAACATGCAATCGCTAATGCAAACTAAATTGCATGTGAATAATGCATGACATGTGATTCCTAGAAAGTGCCTATATGATGCATGAGATGGAATACGCTCGTCTCATTAGGTTGAAAAAAAATAGAACCTAAATAATATCGACAATAACCGCACAAAACATGTGAATCACTCAACAATTAAATCAAATCAACTATAAAATTGAAAAACTAAAAAAATTTCCATAGCAAGGTAGATTGGATCTTCCCTGTACACTGGTTAGCTACTCCCAGGAATGGCTTATTACTAAGTACATATTCCTTCCAATCCTTGGTTAAAGGATTCAAACAGTAAGTCAAATGAAAAGAACACCCTCTGATACCACTTTGTAATGACCTGGTTCTAAAAGCTGCCCAGAGGTTCCCCATACTTGGTTGGTCACATGGTTTCAAGAACATTTCCCTAAACACCAGAGGCTACCGACTAGCAGCGAGGGCCTTGGGTGTGATAGAGGGGAAACTATTCCCTCATTGGCAGAGTAACACAGCGGAAGTAAAATAGATGTCAATAGAGAAAGTTTTAAAACATGTAATAGGTAAATAGAGGAAGTAATAAACAACTAGAGCACATATATATGTAATTGATGAATGATTCAAGTGTCAAGGAAAGTATCCAAACAAGTCACAATACAGGAATACAGAAATATCCAAAGTAAAAAAAAGGAAAATAGATAGACTCCAATAGCATTGAAAGCCTCAACTTAGTCCCATGCTCTCCAAGTCATCAGCATTAAAGTACCTAAAGAGGAAGGGTGCCTTCCCTTATCTATACCTTCAACAATATAATTTGTTTGGAGCCGAAAGCATGGCCCAAATAATGTGTGAGACTAAATCCTAGTAGGCAACCACCCAAAGATCTGTGCCTAACAGTCAGTCAATATATAAGGTTGGCAATAAAAAAATGAAGTAGTAAACAAGGAAGTACACACAGTAACAGTCCTATAATTTCTATTCATTCAATTCATATATAAATAAGCAGCTAAAAAATCAAGTAATCCTCTGAGAAGTACTCATAGCCTAACCCCTCTGGTTCAACCAAGAAAATTGAATCAACCCTCTAGGTAGTACACACAGTCTAACCCCTCTGGTTAAACGTTAGCATAGACTCTCTGAGGATGCACTTGCCATCAATTCCCCCTATAGTCTCGTATCGGTAACTAAAAGGCACTCTGGGGAAGCGCTAAAAGTCTCATTACCCATGTGGCTAGCGTCAAGGAACAACAGAAACTCTGATGATGAACTTATGTTAATTCCCCATATGGTATCGCATTGTAACAGTAAAATAGATACTCTGGAGAATCCCTTAACATCCATTCTTCCTATGGTGTACTCGCCAGGTTTTCATGGCCCTGTGTAAGTCAATAGTGCACAGATGATACATGACAGCCAAAGTAAACCTCAAGAACTACTTGGCAAAATAGTCTATATCATAATAACATTTCAGATAAAAATTATTACTTTATCCTATCAGCACTAGGAAAGGAAAATAAGATGCCTAGCATGCTAAGAAATACCAAATGGTCATAAACAAAACATGCATGGGAAAACACTTACAAAGCATAGAAATTAACCCTATTCATATTAAATTGACCTCTACTCAAGCATTTAAATCATATCAGGAAATAACAAGGTTAAAAACGTAAACACACAAAACCCAGATCAATGGTATTGGGAACTTTTTCACATATAACTCAAAGAATATCTACAAAAAGTCACAAACCACCTACTTCGACATTGAGATACCGATATACGTGAACCGGAGGCCTTGAATTTCCATAGAACTCCAAATATATATAAAAACATATAAAATATTTAACAAAAGATAACTCTTTAAAGTAGAGTAATTAGGAAACAGAGCTCTAGAAGAAGGAAGAGCTTATCATGGCTATCCCAATGCAATCAACGGCCGTCAAATCAGAGAATGTATGCTCGATCGGGGGCTCAGGGAAGGATCAGCATCGTACGGACGCTCTCTACTAAAGAAGGTGAGGAAGAAGTGTGTTCTGCCCATTAGACGTGACCTCTGTCCATTTAATGAAATAGAAAGAAAGTACAAGGCATGTAATTTATAATTACATGGCGTGTACTTGCCTTAACGGGCCCCTGTATTAGGCGGTCTCTGGGTTACCACACACGACTGTGTGCTCGGCCGTTACATGGTCAGCATGCGGCTACATGTGGCAAAAGTGTAAATGGAATGTGTATATAAGTACACAGTGTGTACTTCAAAAATTTCCAGAAACTCCTCTTTTCTAAAAAACAACAGGAAAGAGAAAAACATACATGAAAAGAAAATTCAGGTTCTTACAACCATAACTAGTAAACATCATGAACAATAATACCATCCCAATGAACAAGGTTTTCCTCCACTCATGGGTTAGCTATTCCCATGAACAATATCATTACCATGTAATAACACATCCTAGTATCCTTTCTACCCTTCCCAATTATAAAAGAAATAAAAAAATAAAACCTGGTCATCTAATACCACTTTGTAACATCCTCTGATCCAAAACTCTCCCACATAGACAAATCAAGTTGGTTATTGGACCTCAAGAATACCACCTTATACTTTAGAGGCTTCTAAATAGAATCTATGGTGTAGAAAATGTATTAGAGAGACTATACCGCTTATTATAGAGTTTCAATATGATGAAAATAAAAAAAAATATTAGAGTAATGGAAAAAATGGAAATGTTAAACCATATAACTAGAATAAAACGGATGAACCAATTAAATCAAATAATAATAAAACACAGAATGTAAAGATGTAATGTTACTAAATGACATGATAGAAGTAATACAAATAAGAGAACATGTTTACACAATTAAACTCATAATTCCCCCATTCTAAATCCATGTTTGATCCCATATACAAGGTGTAACCCATCTAGTGAGAAATAATCAACTACAAGGCCCCTTTCCCATTTTCAGGTCTGCATCCATGTGATCTGTTCGAGTACCAAATGGTGGCCCAAGATGGGTGTGATTAAAATCATTATGCTGACACCATAGTGTCTAAAAAATCTAATCTGATAATAATTGCATGTAATAAAGTATTCAACAATAGTATTAATTAAACAATTAATGCAATAATACAATTAACCCACATCAGAACCATGTCAACATATCTTGAATCATGTAGCATAACCATGAAAACCACAACCACAAGTCCATGGAATAATCACATAAACAAGAAATCCGTCTATATAATCCTTTCAGGATGACCAGTCCAAGACCTCTATATTATATTTTCATCATAACCATCCTAATCCCTCAACATAATCATTTCAGCAAAACCGGTTCAATACATTTATAATCATTATAGCATGAATCACAACATATATCCTAATGAAAAAAATAACACATCATAACATTATGAACCAAAATGGTAAAATCTAGTAAATTTCTATTTCTATTTTTATTTCCCATTCATTTATTATGTTATATTTTAATCCACTAACATGAAAGTATATGCACCCATATCATATCAAATTATCACCGGTCATTTCAATAAATAACTAATCCATTTTCTAGGGTGAATATTTTATAAGAAGTCGCCTAAGGTCTATTTTATTATTAAAACATACGTTAAT
This sequence comes from Viscum album, assembly GCA_963277665.1. Classification (NCBI taxonomy): domain Eukaryota; kingdom Viridiplantae; phylum Streptophyta; class Magnoliopsida; order Santalales; family Viscaceae; genus Viscum; species Viscum album. The sequence continues at coordinate 35,084,677 of OY728143.1, forward strand.
CCATTATCTATTTTATTATTGATCAAGGGAAGGCTCACCCTATAGGTAACCAAAATTCAGGTCTCAGCACTATGAAATCTAATGGGATCTAAGAAGTTATCCAAACACATGATTATCATCACCCATTATTATATTACATGATGTCCACATTGATTAAGTTCAATCACACAATATTGGACATAGTTTAACAAATAAAAATAGAGCATAGGCCTTTTTATAGACCACCTACCATTATATGGAGATCGAGAAATTATTTTAATAGGTAACTCCAAAAAAGAAAGAAGGTGAAAGGTAATCATAGGGAAAAAATAGACCACATAAACATCAAGATAAAAACCTAATTCAATATAAGTCAATATATCACACCTCTATAAATGTTAATAAAGGAATAAAGGGGGAAACTAGAGAGAAGCAACTTACAAGAAATTAAATGATAGACCAAGACATCCAAAAGAGAAGGAATCACTCTAAAATCTCCTAGATTAACCCTAGGTTTCGATAGAGGAGACTTAATGACATATAAAAAATAAATAATATGAAAATCATGTTTTCAAACAACTGGTCTTCAGATATTCACAATTTGAACCCCTTTCTTGATGTGAATTTCTTGATTTAAAAGATATGATGAAAAATGCATCACCTCAGGTTAGAATAACCCTAACCGACCTTTTCATGATGTGAACTAGTTTTATGGTGTGTAACAATATCATTATTTTCACTATTATATGGAATCTACCTTGAAAAAATTTCACATCATGTACATCATTCCTGATGTGAAAGTTTCCAGCAATCAAATTTTAGCTTAACTCTTATAGAAATAACAAGAACCACTTATGAAGCATTCCAAACCCAAGGATAACTCTCATAAGCACCATTGAAACAATTATACTCAGCCTAAATTAATTTGAACAAACATACATCCCCAAAATTTAGTTAATTTTTCCATAAGAATATCTATATATCTAATAAAAGGCTCTACCACTAAGGTTTTGAGAAGATAGAAAATCCAACTAAAAAAGTTTCAACCAAAACTCAACAGGAACATACCTGGAAAAGATGGTTTATTATAGTCCATATATTAGGAAAAATATAGATATTTAGAACCATTTCAACTTATGGATGTCCATGAATATCATTTCATTTCACTTATGGGTTTATAGTCCCATTTTATAAGAAGTTCAATAATTATCCACAAGTGACCCGACCATGGAATCATGAAACAAATTACCTTGAAATAGTGAAATTGAAACTTATATCTCATTAAAATGGTTATATATCAACAAAATATAATTATAGTGAATAAAATATAAATTTAAAAGGATATTAATTAATTAACTAATGAATCTAATTATATTATTATGGATGTTATGTTCAGGTGCAGAATGATTCTGGACCCAAGGTAAGGGATCTCTTTGAACTACCATTTTTCATTAGGTTATGAAACTTCCCTATATAAATCACTTTCTATATATATCTCTTTGATGATATTGTATTATTATATTTTCTAAATTTATGTCTCTTACATATATACAAATTTATTCTCACTTCCTTTTATGTGGTTATATATTCCAAAAGTTCATTTTTCACATGCCTTCTTTAAAATCAAAACATATTAAGGTTAACTTTTTTAGCCCTTAATGCTTTTAATGCACCAATATTTTAAATTATTAATTCCCATTCATTATTTAATTAAATAAAGTAATATATTATTGATAACCATTTTTTACCTCTTATTTTCAAATAAAATTACATGTTCTTTATTTCTTTATAATTCTCTAACCGATTCTTTAAAATTCCACATTTAATATTCATTTATATAAACAAATATGAACATTTTTTCTGAAATTTCTTTAAATGAACAAACATTTTGAGACCTGTGATTTTATATTTTTATATTAACATACAAAATATATAATTCCTACCTCTCAATGTAATATTTATAAAATATACATTGACTGTGATATGAGGCAAGATTATAAAATCCATTTCTTTTCATGGGTAATTCTTATCTTTATGCATTATGTATGATTTCAATTTGTGGCACACATATGTATATACATGTTAATATGAGTGAACATATATAGTGACCCAATTCATTGGTTAATGATTCTATCTCATGATATGATGTGTTGGGATTAGGGAGTAAGTCTAATCCAAGATGGGACTTTGTCTATTATGTGATGTTATCTTAGAAGTTAGCATTTACTTACACTCATGCCATGTATTATATTATTTCCAAATTCCTATAATGACATGATATTACGATTCCATGTTCTTTGTGTAATGAATCCTTGCAACTACTCATGATCCCTCTATTTTATGATTTCATATTATTTCCTTTGAGTCACTTATTATTCTTTATTTTCTTGTTAATTATCATTCTAGGATTTTTAGCACACTCGAATCCATTATGTATTCCCCAGGTTATCCAATATAGTTTTAGGATCTCAAAGGGATTTAAGATATCATTATTGATGATACAATAAATATTTATTTAGTCTCATTTTGATGTATTATGGGTCGAGTCTTCCAAATACATCAGCCCTCTTGATCTTTGGGTTCTATTTATTTGATATTTTTTAAAAGGTATGTAATAATATGTGTAAAATAATTAGGCTTCAATAATGATCTTACAATTAAACTAAAATATAAATAACAAAATAAAAATAATGAACTAAATAAAATTAATAAAATAATGATATTGGTTATCTATTTTTAGAATAAAATGTATGGTCAACTTCACTTGAGAACCAAAATATTTCTATAATCCTTTCCAAAATTGAGAAGTGAATGTTTAATAATGATTAAATATAAGTTAATTCCACATATAATGATTTATAATAATATCTATTTCATAAAAATTCCCAGGATATTTAATTAGCTAAGTCACACTTAATAGAAGAAATTGTGAAACTTTACACAACTAATCAATAACAACCCAATATGGATCCTTCAATTTTGGTTAACTCAAGAAGCCTATCATGAAATACATGGTAATATCATCCCATTTATATTATAAGTTTTTTGATTAATAAATCTTCTCTAGTGGCCATAATGTTTATATTTCACCCTTTTACTGGTGAAACATCTCAAAACAAAACCAGTTATGTCATGTTTCTTACCTGGCCACCACAAATGTCACTGAACATTGTGTTATATCTTAGTAAAACTAGTATTAAAATCCCATAAAAATATGAAAACATACCATAACATAAAATTATTATACCATTATAAAAAAAATCACCCTTTATAGTAAAACAAATAATCCCCACTAAGTGTCCACCTGTGTATCTTCTCCCCATCATTCAATGTTTCATGAAAACCCTAGGACTCAAAATTGGAAATTTGGCCCAATTTCACTCTCTCCTTAAAATTTGACATAATGAAAAAAGGACCTAATAAAACAAAGACCTAATCCACAAATATATCAAGATTTATCTTTGATAAAAGTTATATAAATTGTCACTTATCTTTAAACTCATGAACTATATCCACCTGGTATTTCCTGCTTAATGTATTAATAACTGCATTTCCCCTTATATAAGTATATATCATATTAAAATTAAATGATTAAATATTTTTAACCAATATACACTATAATTTATCTAAATACCTCTAAAAAATATATAATTTAAGATCTTTAGGTCATATAATACCTTTAATAAATAACATCATATACCTTAAATAATCCATAATTACATGATTTATAACAAATGGTTTCACTTTTATTCATTTCAAGGTTATTTTTCGTTTATAGTTTTACATAATTAGAAAACCATTACATTAAAAAGTGTAAATTTCCATACATTATCCACTTTCTTCATCAAAATAATTTTTTTAAATTTTAAACTCTTGTTTCATTAAACACACTTCTTCATTTTTTAAGATGATTCACTATAACAGAATGATTCACCTTGATATGTTTCCAACACATTTTAAATATTATTTAAAGAATATAAAATCATGGTTTGAGAGAAAAAAATATCAAAAAGGTATTTAAAAATAAAGGTGTCATGTTAGGCCAATGAAAAACATCAAAACCCATGACAATGTTTACCTTTACAAAATAAAACTTTGAACACATAATTAAAACATATCCACATGATAAAATAAATATTTTCTTAGATAAACCCTTTGAAACCCATTACAAATCATAATAAAATCATTAATTTATCATGAAAACATTTCTTTTAAAAATAAACCTTTCACCTTTAGATGTTTACCAAAATTTCGTTCCTTCTAAAATTAAAATATTTCAACAAATAACATTATAAAACATAAAATAGGTATATTAGATAATATTATTAATAACACATATTCACTAATTTTTATTTGTATCAGAAAAAATAAATCCCAATTAATTTCATAGGAGTAACTTACCTGGTTATCTCACTCATTTCTCACCTTTGAAGACTAAATCATTACATGAAGTAATAGAGAGTTATATCAATATCACCCATCATCATGAACTATATCAGGACCACCTGTAATAATCTATAATGATCAAGTATAAAATCATGAATAAAAAAATTAGGCAATCAAATTTTCATCACCAAACACTTTTATAACTCATTTGAACCCATAGAAAAACAATTTTCATTTTCACATAATCGTAAGGACAAATATATTTTTCATTAGAAAAAACATAATAATGAAAAACTCCGAAAAGATAAGAAATGTGATATAATTTAAAAAAACATTTTTATGTTTATATTATACTTATTAATGAGTGATGAAAATTAAAGGGGGGAAAGAAATTCCATTCATAGATTTTATGAAAATATATTTTGTTTAACTTTTGTAAAAAGTTAAAAATAACCCATGTGATTAAAATTAGAAAGATTTATGTTTTAAACTTTGTAAATAAATTAAAATGTATTACAATATAAATTTAAAACTCTTTTAATAATAAATAAAAAACATGCTTAAAACATTTAAAATCACAAGGATATGGAGGCAGAAAAGAGCTTAAATCATTTAAAACAACATTTTAAAAGAAAAATCACATACCTTAAGTATAGTTTAGGTTTTATATACTCTAATTATTGAATAATAAAATTAAGTTAGTTTTATAATTGATTAATAACCCTTTTCATGTCCATTTAATTATTATTATTATTACTTTTAATTAATTTATTTCTATGTTTTATTTAGTTATTAAAATGGTTATGTTCACGTATGTTGTTTTCATGTCATTTGGTTTATAACATAAAAACCACATGGGTGCATTGACCTTGGTCACATAGTTTAGGGTAAAATTATCTATATATTATTAAACATGTTATATTTAGAATATTTACATATTATATATAATTTTAAAACCAGCTCTGTAAGGCGTTCATGAAAAATGAACCGCATTGTTTCATGGATATGGTAGTTTGTACGTACATTTGAACAACATTTTCATTTTTATAGTAAGTGGAATAGTAATAAAGAAAAATGTATTTAATTTTAAATAATAATAAATATGTTATAAATGTCATATTTATTCATTATTTCCTTCTTTATAACCATCCTCATAAGGTGAAAATGAATAATGAATCACACTGATTTATGGAGTTGGAATTTCACACATATGCACGAGTGACGTTATCAACTTCAAATGGATGAAAACGGTAATAAGCTAAGTAATATATTAATTTTATAGAATAATAATTATTTCATAAATATAATATACATATATATATATATATATATTAATTTTTTCCATCATTTTAACATTCTATTTTACCTAGTGATGGAAAAAACACATTACTTCATAGTGGTGGTAGTCAACACATACTGTCACGAAATTTCTTTTTGATTTCAGTTTCATTTTGTTTATTATTTTTAGATTGGATTTTATATTGATTTTTTGATGTTAATGATTTAATTATTGTGTTTCATTATGTTATTCTTTTATTTCATGGTTACTGTGAACGACTGGTGGAAACTATCTAAATACCTAACATGGGACCCTTTTTCCGTTTATTTTCTACTTACACAGTTTAGTCTTAATGAGTAGAATGTTGTTGGGTTAAAACCATAAGTATTCTTGGGAAGCCAATGTGGATATTTTTTTAAAGGTAGGAGGTGCATGATCTATGCTTCTTTTTACAAAATTCATGAAAATCATATAAATGTGTTCTTCAATTTTGGAAAACCATTCTACATAGTTAGCACATGGCTTATTAAACTATGTAACCAAGCTGTGTGACATGTATATGTGAGTTAAGTAGAGGGTTAATGGTTGTTTCACGATTTGGGAAACTATGTGACTGACCTAAACTGGTGTTGAAGCTAATCAATGTTTAAAATTTATAATCCTACTAACTACAGTATATGTTTCAAGGATGGTTGAACCCCCAGAGAAGGAAATTTTGACCACTAATCTTCCAAAAAAATTTAAAAGACCCCACTTTTGTTAGTAGTGGGGTAAATAATCTATTATATTTTTATACTTTGTTTAAGATATCCTTTATTAAGAAGTGAAGTGACAGAACACTACAGAACTTGTATCTAAACTATGTTAAAGAGACAAATAGTTGAAAACAAAAGGGAATAGAGATATAAAAACACTGATAAAAGAACAATCTAGTAAAATACTCGGGAAAAAATATAAATTCTATTGGTTTTGAAAACATTACTTCTTAAGATAGTGATTAAAACTAATACCACTGAAAAGGAGTGATTTATTTCTCTTTCCAGGAGATAAATCACTCAAGCCGACATGTCTTGGAGTTCACCACTCCATGATTAATCAACTTGAGAATTCTGGTTTGATAAAGATTATAGAACACACTCACCATATGTTCTGTAGACTTTATGTTAATTTAAATGTAAAATAAAATTAATCCATAATAAAACTCACCAAATGAATGTAAAATTCCATGACTAAGTGAAGGTGTTATGTTGCAATTGAATGCAATCAAAACTGATCTCTTCGATCAATATTGATCACATTAAAAATGATAGAAAGAAGGAAGAAGAAAGATAACCAGTAGACTCAATTTTAACCCCAAACTAGAAGTATTTATCCTAACATTGTCTCAATTACGTAAACTAGTATCATTCTATTACTATGAATGATAATTGAAATAAAACAGAGGAAGAGATCTCCCTCTCCTCGCTTGAATTGCTACTGCTCCTAGCTCTTGGATCTCCAAGAAATGCCTCTCCGAGATATTCTTCGGGGATCACCTCCAGGTTCTTACTCTGCTTCGAAGTGAATGATAGAATCAATTAAACCCCCCCCCCCCTCAAATTCTATTTCAACCCTGTTTTTATATTATCTGTCATCTACTGCATATCACTACTTGCTTCCATCGACTCTATGTGTCCTTCAGGTGTGCACCGCACACATGCATTTTTTCATGACTGGCACGTCGCACTAGTTTTTCTCACATAACTAACTCCACTTGAGTTAGTTAAGTGAATCTGGATGTATTCTTGTCCCTTGAATTAACCTGTACAGTTAGAACAGAAAAATATATAAATGAAAATGCAAGAAATGTAAAATATTTATTTTTTGGTTTAATTTTATAATACTTATTTAAAAGTCGATAGTATTTATTTATTTTTATATTATTTGAAAATTTATTCACTTAATACTATTATGATGAAAATTAATTTTATTAAAAAGTTATTTATTTAATTAAGTTAATTGTTAAAATTATTAAGATATTTAATTTTCAACTAGATTATAAAAATTATAATTTAATATCATAAGTAATTTAGTAATGAAATATTTTATAAAGTTATATTGAATGAATTAATTTTACTTAATTAATTTTACTATTATAATTATAATAATTTCATTATTTAATAAGTTAAATTGTTAAATTTATTATATATATATATATATTCTCCTATTCTAATTGAAATTATTATTTTAGTTTTAAAATACTTCCTACTTTAATAATTAGAATTTATAGTTTATTTAATTATTTTTATTTATTTATTTATTATGATTTAAGTTATTAAAATTATATTATTAAGTATAGTTAATTTATTTTTGTAAAGAATGAAGCCTTCTCCCTCCCCCAATCTCGACACAATGAGGGAGGGGCCTTCAAAAAGCTTCCAGGATGCAGTAGGTCCAGTGGATTCTCCTCGTAGAGACCTTCTTCAGTGGATTCCCACCTTCACAATAGCGGTTGTACAACCTCGATTTCTCCGGAACAATAGCGGCAGACAGTCTTCAATCCAATTCTATAGTGCACAAACCTCTTCAATGTGACTACAACCAGTAGCGGTGTTGACCTATATTCTGGTGGTGACAGAAAATTACTTGTCCCACATTACTGCTCCTCACGATGACACAGTACAAGGAATATCCTTCCAGCTTGCTTCTCACATAGTGGTGAACCCGAGCATGTATTGTAGTGACGTCGAATTTAGGTATGGTTGTGATTCTCCTTTCATCTGCAGTAGATTCTTAGATATGGTGATGTGAAAACCCTCCTCATCTCAGAATGCTACAGATCTAGTAATCTAGTTGTTTAAAAACCATATTTTCATGGGTTATTTCATGGTTATGTTTGAAAATCAAATGTGTTTTAATTCTATGTGTATGATGATTTTGTGTTGAATTTGTGGTGGTAAAATAAAATGGAAGAAAGGAAATAGATGATTGACGGGGGGAGATGAGATGGACCTGTGAAATGGGGTTGCGGTGGGTCATGGTACATGAAGAGATAGTGGAAGGGTGCTGAAACTTGTATTGACACTATAAGGGAGATATAGTACCAGAAAGGACGCACCGTGAGTTATGGTGGAAGAATAATATGGTGGCTTGAAATACGGTGAGACCGTAACGGGAATTGACTTTAGCAAGAGACACTGTAAAAGGAATACGATGTGAGATGTAGGGGTGTCAACATGAATGGTTGAGATCATAAGAAAGTTTCATGGTGGCAGGGGTTGTGAGACAGTGACATTGAGTTCACAAAGGCACCGTGAATGAAAAACCTGTGAGATAGTGAAATAGGTTTCACGGTAGAACCGTGAATGAAGAAATGGCTAAAGTTAAAGTGACACCGTAAACCTGCACAATAAATAGAGAAAAATAAATGGAAACATAAATAAAAAATGTACAAAATAGTAAATTAAAACTAATTATTAATTAGAACAATGGAAAATAAAATAAACTTATAAAAACATTTAAAAACTTAAATTAAAATATTATTAAAATTAATTTATAAAGAATAAATTGTTTCTAAACTTAAACTAAATTGAAAATCTATTAAGTCATTAAGAGTTAATATAAAATTTAAACATTTAAATAACAAAGTTAAATTATTACTGCTATAAAAAAATAAATTAATTAAAATAGACAATTAATTATCATCTTTTTGAATAATTGAATTGGACTAAGACTTTATATTATAATGTTTGTTAAAATTTAGTTCACTTCGAAACTTATATTAGTAATTAATGGATTATTAAAAGACAACTATTAATTAGGTAATATTATTTAATTTTTAACACATGAAATTTTAGATTAAGAGTAAATAATTTATGTGCGAAAGAAAACTATTTAACTGAATAATAAATGTTAAATCATTTAATATTTATACAAAGATACCAAACTAAATAAACAGTAATTATACTACAAAATTAAATTAATAATTAAATTATTTATTTTAAAGCATAAAATACACAATTAATTATAAAACTTGATTAATTATAAAATTCATTTATAAAATACAAAAGTGTTAGTATATAGTAAAAAATAAAAAATTATTAATTTAAATTAATAAAAATTAATTACAAAGATGTGGGAAAACAAATTTTTTTAGGCCGTATGAGTGATCTATCCATATTTTAGAACCTTTAAAATTACCAAACTAACCCTAGTCAATTTTTAACAACAAAATATCATATTCCTTCCTTATTTAATATGGAAAACCCTTGGGAACTCCTACCCTTTGTTTTCCCCCCTCCATAGTGATTTAGTGGGATTTATTCAAGGTTTTAGTTCAGTTCTTCAGGTTTTGTCCCTTCCTCCATCTTTTCCTTCATTCTCTCTTCTTTACTCTTTTTTCCACTTCTTCTCTTATGGAATTCATGCTTTGAAGAACCAAAGATTTATTGGGGTGTCTCTAATTCATGGTTTTTATTATATAAGGATTTTTAGTATTTTATTAAGGTTTTTTCTTATAGATTTTATTAAAGGAAACTAGTTTTCACATGTTTATGTTAGGTTTCCCAATGTATTGACTTTTAAACTGAAGAATGATTGATTGATTTATTGTTTCTACTCTTGTTTTTATATTAATTATTAGTATTGAATGGTTTAAAGGATTAATTGGATTAAAAAGTATGTGTATCTTCTAAAATGTTTTTCATAATCTAGTTTTTATAACCTTACACACTATATTTTGATGAAATTCGTGAAGTCCCTTTAAAAATTATTTATAGGGTATTAAATTGGATTTTGTTTTCAAATGTTCTATGAAATTTTTAATATCCAATTGTCTTTCTTTAAAAAAAATTATATCTTATTTTTAAATAATGTTGAAGGACTATTAAAAACTTTGGAAATGGTTTTTCTCTTGAAAACTCTCCTTAAGATGTTCCTATTTCCTTTTTCACTTTTAAAGGAATTGGAATATATTTAGTATTGTACTTACCTTATGTATCAATAGATTAAACGTAATGGGGGGATATTCCTTAGATTAGTGTTTTGGGGTAGTGATTTTGTGTGTGGAAGTCACTCATGTCATGTATTATTTTTTAATCTTCATATTTTTTGATCATTTACTATGCTTAGATCACCCCCATTTTTCGTATATCATGAAGACCTATAGTATCTAGAAGATTTTTCAAGGACAATTTTTTCATAGCATAGTATTACATTATAGCTAGTGGACATTATAATGGACTATGTTCTACTTTGGGAGTGTACCCCATAATTAGGCTAGGTGTGATATGACTGAGCATTAGGGATATTTGATTACATTAGATGTGATGATATGATGGATCATGATTTTGGATAGTATTCTCTAGATTTTACCCTCAAATCCCTTGTAATCCCATTACTACTGGAATATTATAATTTATGTAGTAAACTTATATTTTATTATTGATATGTTATATTGTACTCTTCTTACACTTCACTCATTTCATTGATATAATTGTGTTGTTATTATTATGGTTGGTTCCTTTAATCTATGTTCAAACTTCGTTAAGTAAAAGTTTGTATTTAATATTTTCACACATAATATTTTACACCAATTTTATGCTTTTCACTTTCATAAACATCTCTGGAACAAAATTATTAAAAATTAATAATTTCCTCTTTTAAATGTTTTAAATACTATCTATATAAAATTTCCATCTCTCATGTTTTTAGTGAGACCAGTTTTAAAACAAAAAAAATGGACCATGACTTTTTAGAGTCCAAATATAAAAGTAAGATCTATGTTTATAGATAGTGTCTCAAAATAGAAATAAATTTATCTTTTAATTAATGGTAACATATGGGGTGTTGTTTTATTTGGTATTTCTTTTGAGTTTTGTACTCACACATATCTTATCATTTCAGTTATAGGTTTAGCTTATATCTTAGTTTTGATCATCTTGGAGTAATTTTGACCTTTGGGGATGAAGAGTGACCCATGGGGTCACTAGGGGATTTGTTTGGTTGTTTAGTTCTATTTTTATTTTGTGTATAGTTAGATCATTATAAATCATATCTAATTTTTCTTCCTTTTGATTTAATAACTTTTATAATATTTTATTTATGTTGCGTTGTATGTTTATTTTTTTCATATCATTATTTATGTTTCATTGGGAAAAAACCTTTACAATAATTCTCTTATAATTCCCATGGTGCTTGGTGCCACCCTAGGGTGATTAGGAATGCACCTCGAAGATGGCACAGTGGAGCTCGAGGGCTCAGTATGGGGCCAATCCAGAATGGTTCATGATAAAACGGTACCATAGCCTATGGTCTTGATAAGGTGTAGGTTTTAGTGATACCATTTCTATTTAGTTTTTAATGGTATAATATATATAGGACTATCATGAATTTAGTTATATAAATGAAGAAGTTCTTGGTCAACACTTTTAGTGTTGAAACCCATGTTATTTCTTATTCTTTTCCAATGTTTCTCAATTTGGGTAGATGGTGTTTAGTTTCATGGATGTTTCTAGTTTGTTTATTATTATTTTTTATATTTTGGGACAAAATGGGAGTTGGAATAGTGGTTCTCAGTAAGCTTTCAGATTCTAGAGAACCATATGGATCTCGAGTAAAAGTATTTTTACAACTCTTCATGGCATTGGTGTTATTAGTGAATGGATCACCAACCATGTAGCCAAGCAATCTATGGTCAATAGTTCACTTACAAATTCAACTCTGATATATCTTTTTTAAAAATAATTTTCAAAACATAATTTTGAAACATAAATGTCAAGTTTTAAATGGAAAAGTTATAGTTTTTGAAAATAATGCATATGTTTTTACAAATTTAATTTAAATTTACACTTGGTGACATGATTTTAAACTAAATGGTTTTTGATAAAATATTTAATTTTCAAAAAAAAATCATCTCACCCATTTCAATTTTAATATCTGGTGTGGTTCGTTAAAAAATATTCTTTAAACATATCTTTAAATTTGGGAAAGTGGTTTTAATAGGAAAATTAGTTTCCAAAAGAAAGTCGAGGGTGCTTTTTAAAACTGTTAAATGAAATAACATAAGGTATGAAATTTAAAAATGTTTTTCTAGGTGGTGATTTGAAATATTATCCTAATGTCTTGTAGATTTTATTATTGATATTCTCTTCATGTTTAGTAGTTGATATGGTGAGATTTTTATGTTGAGTTTTCCTTTGATTGATATTTTGTTTCTTTATTATATAGAATACGCCCCCACCAAGATTCAATGTATTTTTAAGGGGTAGCTATAAGTGACCAACCATTAGTGAACCCCCTCAATTTCTCAAATAATATTTTTTATTCTATTATTATAGAAGTTTAAATATCCTCTATTTTATGTCCAAGATGATATTGGTGAAGTATAGTAATTTTTGAGAATCATTGGGAGGATCTTTGGCATCCTTGATATTCTTAAGATCCTAAAGGTAATGTTTACTAACTTTATGCTTGGTGGTTTGAGTTGGAAGTATTTTGTATCATTCACTAGAACTAATTCATGAGAGGAACTTTCCTGGGAATTCCTCAAATATATTTTCATCAATCAATTTTTTTGTGAGGATGTGAAGGTGGAAAAGGTGATGGAGTTATATTATCTCCATCAAGATGAGAAAACGATATAGGAAGTTGTTTTCCATTTTTAAATTTGGTCCTCTATATCCTAAATTTCATTAGGGAAAATTCCTTGAAGGCCTAATAATTTTAGAATGGACATTATCCTAATCTTAATTAGATGGTATCAGAATATAGTTTAACCTCATCTGCCAAGGTGGGGAGGAAATATTTTTGGGTTGAGCCTATTAGGAGGATTTCTTGAGGTAATCTATTATTTGTCAATTCTTGAGAATGCTAAAGGGGATTCCAACAAGAGTAAGTGAAACTTGGATAAAGTTGAACAAATGGGTGGTGGTATTAAGATACCCTTATATATCACTTTGAGTTCTTCTGGGTGTAAAATCATATTGTGTCATCTATATAACATGCAGGTCCATAATAATCTTTTGTGTCATGTCAAATTACATATAATACAAATCATTCCTATGGTTGTTTGGTCCATATTTTAAATTTATGCATGGGTGTCTCTCATAAAATGATTATATCTAGACCCATTTATTGGGGGGGGGGGGGGTTCATACTATTCATAATATGAAACATATTCATGATTTGTCCTCTATTTAAGGTATTACTTTCCTCCCCTATTTTATTATTATTTCATATAGTTTTCTTGGTTTTTTCTTTTAAAAATTATTAAACATCATATTCAGGTGTTTTCCTTTTATAAACTCATATTTATCTTTGGGTTATTTAGAATAATCCTATTATAGTGGGGAGCTCACCATGGTTACTTGATTTTGTTGAGTACTCTTTCATTATTTATCTAGACACTATGGTCAACCCATGGCCTCCTGAGACATCCATATTTGATTTTTCCTTCCTTTGTTAACATTATAATCTTAAATTAGACCCAATGGTTTTATTGGTGGAATGGTTCTTAGATTATATTATTTTTCTTCATAATTATTAAGAATATTGTATGAGTTTAGTAATAGAGTCAAGATCATTTTGTTTTGGGGATGAAGGCATTAACTTGGTGTTTGATGTATTGTTCTTAGATTCCTTATAACTGGTTTGAGTGAAAATGGTTAACTCTTATTCATTATCTTGATCAACTACAATCACTCAAGCATTCTAGGAGAATTAAGCATTATGGTGGGGAGAATTTACACATCCTGAATTTTTTATTTTCATTTTATTTTGTTTATTATTTTTATTTTTGATTTAATTTTTAGTTTGGGATGTTTTCAGTTGAATTTTTATGTTTCGGGTGGTCTTTATACTATTTCATGGTTTATGGGAATAGTTTAGGGGTAAACTATATAACTACCTGACATTGACCCTTTTCATTTCATTTTTTTCTTATAAATATTTTTCTATATGGGTAGCATATGGTTGGGTTCAAACCATGTGGATTGTATGGAAAACCATGTGGTCCTTTTGTGTCTTTGGGGGAGGTGCATGGATTGCATACAGCTAGAACAAACCAAGCATTAGGTGTTAAAATATGGTATATAATTTAGAAACAATTATTTCACATTGTTTTTTCAGGGTTTCATAAACCATAAATCCAAACCATATGAGGTTCCCAAGTGAGTCTAGTATAGGGTGAATATTTTCCACACAATTTTGGGAAACCATGAAACTTTTCAAAATTTTAAAATACTTTAATTTATCAAACTACCCCTGCATAATTTTTTACGTCGAACCATCAAATTTCTATCCCATTAGATGTGTACAGGCCTTAGGGGATCCTCCCATTCATTTTTTCGACCCACCATGGTGATTTGGTAGGATTTATTCAAGGTTGTGGTATGTTTTTTAAAAGTTAGTCCATTTCTTCATCTTTTATTTATTTATATCTTCTTTAATATTGTTTATCTATTTATATAATGTGGTTTTCATTCATGGAAAACACCTATATATAAAGGGGTTTTTCCCAAATCTTAGGGTTTTTTACTGATTTTTAGTCTCATGTTGAGGCTCATTCATGTGGTTTTTGACAAAGGTGTCTTGTTTACACTAGTTTAAGGAATAATGCCAAATTTATTTACTTTTAAATTCAATAAATATTAATTTCCTAAATTTTTTTATTGTTTTTGGATAAAATTCATATTTTTGAAGGTTTTAAATGATTAATTTGATTATAAAGGATGTTTATTTTCTAAAACATGTTTAATAATCTAGTTTTTCTAACCTTTCATAACACTTGTTTTATTAAATTCGTAAATGGAATTTACAAATAATTTATGGGGTTTTAAAGAGAATTTCAGTTATATAGTTATTTTCAAATGTTTATTTAAGTGTTTAAGGTGTTCTTGGATTTCTTCCAAGGAATTTATAGCTTGTTTCTATAGAATAATGTGTGGTGTTATGGAACTTCAAAAGGTTATTTTCTCTTAAAAACACTACTTAGAATGTGCCTCTTTCCTTGTTCTCTTTTAAAATAATGGGAATTTCCTAGGTATACAAATTACTTTATATATCGATGTATTAATGATAATGGGGAAATTTATTAGAGTGGTCTTATGGGGTGGTGCTTTTGTGTGTGACACCCATTCATGTGATGGATAATTTTTTTATCTTCATATTTTTTATTGTTAACTATGTTTGTCTCACTCAGATTTTACTTATATTATGGGAACCTAAAGTATCTAGCCATTATTTTGAGAACACTTTAAACACTATATTTAGAATATGATCTGGATAGTGTCCATTGGTATAGATTATACACTTATTTTGTAGTATTCCCCTCAATTAGTTCATATAGGGTATGATCGAGTGTTAGCACTATTTAATTTCATCAAGAGCTCGGATATGATAGATCATGATTTTGGATAATATTTTTTAAATTTTATTATTATATCCTAGGAAATACCATGTCTACTATAATATTTTTATTTATGTTAGACAGTTTTATTTTATTATTTATATAGAAGATTTTTTTCACTACCCACATTTTATTGTTATGATTGTGTTGTTATTATTGTGGTCGGAACCTCTCATCTATGTTTTCTCCAAGCTAAGTGAAAGTTTGTATTTAATATTTTTATATGAGATTTTTTATACCTATTTTAATTTTCTAAATTTCATAAACATATCTGTAAATACAGATTTCAAAATGAACACTTTCATATTTTAACTTTCTTAAGGTCTCTCTTTCTAAAATGTTCAAACCACATGATCTAACTATGACTAGTTTTAAAGAAAAGAGGTAAAGTGAACCAGATTTGTTTTGAAAACAAATATCAAAATAAAACATATGTTTATAGGTTCTATATCAAACTATAAATAAATATATATTTTATTTATATGTAATAAATTGGGTGTTATTTTATTTGTAATTAATACTATGTTTTTTACTCATTCTTATCTTATCATTTAATTTTTAGATTTTAGTTCCACCTTGATATTGATCACCTTGAAGTGTTGTCTGGTTTTCATATTTGATTGTGACCCATGGGGTCCCTATGATAACTGGTTCGTCGTTTAGTTATATTATTAGTTTATGTGTAGTTGGATTGGAATCATCCATCTCATAATTTTCTTCCATTGGACTCTATAACTTGTTTGGTACATTTTTTTATATTGGATTGTATGTTTATTTTTCTACTGCTCTTTTTTTTATGTTTCATTTATAAAATCATTCCCACGTGTTCACTTTAGATTACCTTGTTTCTTGATGTTTCCCTATGGTGATTAGTAATGTTTCTCAAGGATTTTGTAGGCCAGCTAGGGTTATCAGATTAGGGTCATCCCATGCTAGTTCGGGACGTGTACACATGAGGGATGTTTTAATTTCTCAAACTATTGAAAAAAAAGATAAAAGGGTTTTACAATAATCTTTATAAAATTTAATTTTTTTTGGATACTTATGTTATAATTTTAGTGTGGTTGAAGAAGATGTTAAGGAGAATGAAAAAGAAATAAACATCAAATTGGTCGGTTAGGACTTATAACTTATCCCTGGGTATCTCCCATTGGATTACACCATAAGCCTTCTAGGATTGGTATTTTGAGAATAAAAAGACCTATATAAAATCAGTAGGAATTTTTGAGAGATTGTTTTAAGGTATTAAATAAAATATATTATTCAAAATGTGAGAGGATGTGAGGAGATAAGTTTCCCTTTTATATGTGAGGGGAGTGGAAAACATGTAATTTTTCTAAATTTTTAAATATTATAAAGCCTTTATCATGTGAAAGTGGATAAAAAACTATCTGATTGTAAATAAATATCGATAATGGTCATAATAACATTATCTAACAAAATTAAGATAATATTTTGTGGCCTTATCACTTATTTTTTACATTAATTAACCTAATTTACCCTTTACCATGGTTACACATTTAGACAAATGTTACGATTCATGATGACCAAAAAATAAATTGGCCTCATTACTAAATTTTAACATAAAAATTCCAAATATTTAATATACTTTTCAAGATTAAATTTATATAATTATTAGTTATTCATTTTAATATAATTATATAAAACTCTAAAAAATGTTTATAGAAAAATGTTTTTTTAGTCATAAAAATGAACTTATACCAAAATAAAATAAAATATTAATTCTTATGGAATAATTCATATATTTATTAATATAATTTATCTTATGACAATTTAAAAAAATTCAAAACATAATTTTTCATTTAAATTAATTAATTTGATGAAAAGAAGTGTTAGTTTTTTAAAAATCTTCATTTTCACTCTTCACTCAAAAATCATTCTTTTTAGAAACATAAAAAAAAATTAATCCTAATACAATATTTAAATTATTATATAAAAAATTATATCCATTTTTTCAAACAAAATTCCTAAAATTGGAAGAAATTAATTATATTTTTCATGCAGAAATATAAAAAAAATTGAAGAAAATCTATTTTTGAAGCATAAAATGATTTTATTCTAGTTCCTTTCCTCATAATCATAATTAAATTAATGTTAATTAATTTTATTGTATATATAATCTAATAATTTCATTATGATCATTTTTTAATAGTGATTATTTTAATCTATTAAGACAAAAATATTTTTTATACATAAATTGAATTTTAAGATAAATATCTCTTTTATCTACAATGGATTTTGTATTCATTTCCAACCAATTGATAATAAATATATGATTTATTAAATATTTTATTAGGTAAAAAAATTATTTCATAATATAGTTATTCCTATTGATAACCACCAAACCAATGACTATGTCATAATGCTCCTCATTAAATAATAATATTTTTATTGTATATTATGGTTATTTTAAGCTCATTGTTGCGTATACCACACGCTATTGAATATATTATATAACAAAATAAATAATAAAATATTAAGGTGTTACAAAAATTATAACCAAATATGTAATGTCACAAACTATTGAACACATGTGCAACCGTGAATAAATCATGATCATGAGTAGGGTAACTATTCTTTTGTAGAATAAGCTTATAAGAAACATTTTCCACTACACTCTCATATTTCATTAACAGATAACCCAAACCCACAACTAATAAATCTCAATAAACCTAAAAATACTTAAATAGATCTAGTAAAATGGTAATATTTATTGATTTCAATCTATTATTCAAACCCTAAAATACATCATTGCATTTATCATCCCACTAAAACATTACTCTTTTCTTAGTCAATGTTATCATTGAAATTTCTTGGTGAGAGAATACAAGAATAAATTGATAATTATTTACTGTATGGGTCAATAAAATACATATCTCAAAAAAACTCTTTTTAATTCCACATGTTATTATATTTGTCACTTTCTCAAGATCCATTAATATTTTTGATTCAGAGATACCATTCCCAAGAAACTTCCCCAATAAAAATCAGAAGTAAAATTTTGAAATCTTATCATACAAATAATGAGATATCAGTGTGTCTAAGATAATAACCAAATTTCAACCATGATACTCATAGAATCATATGTTTGTTAATATATCATAAATAAACAAAATAATAAATAAATCCTAAAAAATATGGAAAGGAAGTTTTATTAAGTCCATAATCACAAATGGTATGTTCATCACCTCAAACATCATTTCTAAGAACTCAAAATGTCTATACCACATTTGAATGGCTAAATTTGGAACATATTTATATTATAGATAGTATTTTATTCAATATTAACATCTAAATAACAAGTTTCAATTTAGACTACCCATGCCTATTGAAAAAGCACTACCATTTGTTGATAATCAGACACATTCCAATACACATTAGTTTAAACCACCAATAATTTAGGTAAAAAATTTAGAATCTATTTTAATAATGAATATTGTGATGTAAAAAACTGTTATTTTATGTCAAAAAACTATTTAAAAAACATCCACTATATGGAATGTGGTGGTTTTAATACTTCTTTAAATTACTAATTAATAGAGACTTAAAATAATTAATATGTATCAAAATTGTATTTTCTAATTAATTGTCAATTTGGTGATCTATGATTGTTATAATATCCATCATGAATTAAATAGTGGTCGTTAAAACCATCACATAATTCAAAACTAACCTCACTTAATTATTATTTTCTCTATAGTGGTGTAATTTCTCTAGGCACCATCACACATCATATTCTCCTCAGTCATTATCACATGGTTTTACAACTTTTTAATTGATTCATTTTGTTCTTTAAGGATCATGATTGGTTCCATATAATCCTTAAATTTGTTATTATGAACTTTTTCTTGATAATTATTCATATATGACTTGGATTTATCTCTTATAAAAAAAGCCATAATTCCTAACATTTTTTCAACCCCTTTATATTGAAATACATAGTCCGTTTTCTAATAAAATTGAAAATATTTATACTGATAACGGTTGTATATATCTATCTTAATCCTTATTCTCATTCCTCATAATTTATAAAAATATCCATCATACATATTTTTCTAGCACCCCTTGATAAAATACCATAAATGAGAGAAATAAATGCCATATTCATGATACTTTTCATACATTATTGTTAAACATGAATGTACCATTTCACTTCTATCATATATTTATTTTTATATCCAAGTATCTAGTACATTTCCTTCTAATGTTACGAATGAAAAACATCACATAGCCTTAGGTGAACTCCCCTAACACCAGAGGCTAGCAGCTAGAATCAAGGATTTAAATATATTATTTAAGGAAAAATATATCCTATGGTGGTATATCACATAAAAAATGCCAGAATAAACACTAAAATAGTATTAAGAAGTAAAAAACAAATAATACATTTTAAAATAAAGACAATAAAATCACACAGAAATTCCAACATAAGTCATATAACTAAACATTACCTTAAAAATAGAACTCAAGTACTAAATTATGAAGAATAAAGCTGAAAAGAGTAACAAAATTAGTTGTGGATATCGCCTACACATCACTTTAAATGAAAATACAAAATGTTCCATGATGTATCTTAACATTATCTCCCATCTACATAGGCCTTTTTTCTTTTTCTAGAAATATCATGTATATAATTTATATGCACATGAGGTGTTAACATATGAGGATAGAGATTAAATCCCCAATAGAAACCACACAACCTTAGAAATACATCTTTATTTAATGTGATCTTATAAAAAATATTGAAATTTTTTAAACTATTTAATTACATTTTTCATGCAATTAAAATTTTTAGGTGATAATAAAGTCACCTAAAGACTCTCGTATATGCTTTAGAAAATACTCTTAAGATTTTAAATTCTGAGCATTAAATAAAATATCCAAACACATGGTATATATCCACAATATTCCAAACACATTACATCTCATATATCCTCTGGACTAAGATAAGTTCTATCGAAACAATGGCTTATATACTAATATCTCATCCGAAAACATAACCTAAGGCACCCAGAAATTGACCAACATCATAGAACTTCTACAAAACAATTATATTACAATATCCCAAACACTAATTTTTTCCAACATGTCTTAAATCGATACCTAGTTATTAATCACACATTACAAATTAACATTGAAAAAACATATGAAAACACATTAAATTAAAAAAACCATTTTCTTTATTTAAATCATTATTTTTAAAATGTTTAATTCGTATAAAAAAATATCATTTTAGTAAAATTAAACTCACTTATAAATAAAATAATTATTAATAATTCATTTAACCTTTTATAACACTTTATATTAAAAAAATTAAATTTCCGTCATGTATATATCACTTTAAATTCAAATATTTTCATCATAAAATCGTCAAAATATATAATTATCTCATTCAATTTATATAAATGTATTTAGACCATTTATACATGTATTTTAACATGAGAATATATATATTAAAGTATTTAAACTCAAGACAAAACACTCATAGTATTAAAAAATTATTAGTAATACTCCATCAAAATCCACAAATTCATAAATGAGTTTTACTGTAGTGATAAATACCATAGTACATAAAATAAACATTAAAACATTAGTTTTATCCCACAAATTTCTATCATTTATTCTGTAATTAATAAATATATCAAATTCAAGAGTTATTTAACCATTTATCTAAAAATTTTTATCATTTTACATGTGAAATTACACATGTATTACCTTGAAATATATTTATAAAATATGAAAATCACTAATTAATTCATGAAAAGTTATTTTAAATAAATTAAACTAATTTCTCGTTATGATTAGGTCAAAAAATTATTAAATCATAATATAGGTCAACATATCATATAAAATCACATAATAAAACCCTAAATATTATAAGAAGTCACATTTCTTATGCTATATGGACAATCCTCACTATGATAGAAGGTTCAATTCCACTTTGAACACAAAAAATCCTCAAAAATAACATAATATAAGAAGATAAGATGAATTATAATAAAGAAGTAACTAGATCATAACACCATTTCATAAGAAGATAGAACCATTTAAGCTCCTCCTACGATAAAAATAATTATTCTAAAGTACTGTGATTTCCTAAAATGAAGAAGAAATCACCACATGATGGTCAAGAGGGAAAGAGGATATTAGTAAGAGATAAATTCAACTAAATACCCTCATATAAATTTAATAACAAGACTTTAAAACAAAATTCATTAAAATATCATTGCAAAAAACACCTTCCCAGAACACACTGGGGATTTAAAAACAAGTGATTGGACACTTGGTGGCTAGTTCAAATGGACCAACAGCCCTAAAATTCTATTTTCCACTTGGAACTGAACCACTAGGTTCATGATGGACTTTTCTATATAATTTTACAAAATTACACTCCACCATCCTCCCCCTTCTACTTCCTTCACCTAAATCCCTCAAAATTAACTCAAAATACTAAAAAATAAATTCAATAACATTAAAATTTGAAGAAAAATATACTTAAATCCTAGAGTCATTACACTTATTAACTCATCATATCTTTATATAGTAGCACCTTTTGAAGTTGTTTTTATAATAAGACCATATTTTCCCTTTTCAATTTGTATCTTTGGGTTCCTTAGTTATAATTAAGACATCTTTCCCTCCTTATAAATTTTTTCCCCTTTGTCATTTAATTATATATTTTTAGTTTATAATCACTATCATAAACGTTATCAACTTTTCTCTCTTGGACCCCGTTGTTATTTTTTATTAATGAACCATTCATCAAGATCACAAATTTTTATTCATCTAAACCCCTCCTTGAATCAAATTATTAAAAGGATTATTACCACTTATTATTCACTCCATTCCAATTTTTAACAAGGGTAATTGATTTGAACATGATTTTAATCATCACTTGGAAATAATTCCCACTCTATCACCACATTATGATTACACCTTGTCATTATTTAATGTTATTGATACATCATTACGTGAGCTATCAATTTATTTAAGGTAAAATTACTAATCTTTCATATCTTTAACTACATTTACTCATTCAAATAAAGATATATTTTCTACTAATAATACATTTATTCATATACTTGACACACCATTTGTTCCACTTGTGATGTCTGAAATCAAATATTTTCCTTGGAGATTCCAAGGAAAGTAGGATGGGTTATATTCTCTCAAAGAAAACTACACATGGGAAACAATGTCATTTCCCCCAAAAATAAAATCATTATATAAAAGTAGATTTAAATAATCTAAAATAATGTTGATGGTACTCACAATATATTAAAGGATAATCTCATTTACAAAGGATAATCTCAAAATTATTACAACACAATTGTAAAAAACTAGGTTTTTAGAATGGGTTAAAATCCTGACCCTGTTTGAAATTTTCACTTTCCCTTGAGAAAATTTGGAAGATCTGGATGTTCTGGAAATTTCCAGAATACACATTGTGCACTCTAGAGTACACACAGTGTATGGGTTGGGCATGTACCGGTCGTGTTCTCGCCGAGTACATATCGTGTGGTGACTGTGTAGGAATTTTCCTACTACACGGCATGTGGTTATAGACATGTCATGTACTCTTGATCATGTGGAGGCCATACATGGCATGTAGGCTAGTTGGTGGGGTAGAATGTTTTTATAAATTACACACCGTGTACGATTTATACACACCCTAAAGAGGGGTCATGTATGGGGATATACATGGTGTGTTGGGGATGTCGGTAGTGTAAATAGGTACGCGCCATACACCCTAGGTACACGCGGTATAGTCAGTTGGAAAGTCTATGGAGAAATATCTGTCATCATGTGTAAAATAAAATGATACACAACATGTAGTTATATGTACACACCATGTACTTAATTTTTTTCTCTAAAACAGGAATTAGCCTCGTTTTGAGGCAAAAACTCACCCCTTGGACATGTTTGAGTGGGGAGAGCCAGTTGGAGCTTGTTTTTTCGCTGGATCGTCTGTCTGAACTCTGTTTCAATCCTCGTCGAATGCGTTGAAACCCCCTCGAAAAGGCCTTGAGTCCTCTTGAGTTGTTCTTCTTTATTTTTTTTAGAATTATTTATAGGGGTTTGAGTGGTTTTATTTCTTTTGAAGATCTACCATGTTTTAGACGTTATTGGAGGCTATTATCGCAGGAGTAGCATTGTACGAGTCTCATGTAGGTGGGGCGTACTTCTTTTTGTGTTTTTGAAAACTTTTGGGTGGCGTGGACTATAGCGCATTTTCGAGTGTTTTGCATGAGAACCTAATTTACCTATTATTGCCTATTCAATTGTTTTATGAACAATGAGATGCCTTTGGGTATGCCCAGTTACTTGTTTTTCTAGAGCAAGGTTAGGTGAGGGTTCGTTGCTCACCAGAGCATTTTGGCTGGTGGATGCCAAAATAGTTATTATTATTTTTATTATTTTAAGCTGTTGAGTTTAGTGAATTGAACCTTAATATGAATTTTTGGAGACCTTAAAGACCCCAATGTTGGTATGGGATAACACTTGGTTGGCAAATTCAACTGTTTAGATTGTTTTTCCTATTTATGTGTTTTGTTTAAATGTAATTGTTGAATTTCATATGCTGGAACCTTTGGGATGTGTTGGGCATGGCCTGGATATTCTTGGGTGAGGCTGATCCTAGGTTGGGCTCAGCTTGGGTTACATTGGGCGGTTTTGACCACAGTATTGGGCATCATGGGCATCGGCTTGAGGCAGGATGATTTCCAGGTTGGGCATGGCTTGGGATACTGGGATGATGAGGCCATCAGAATTGAGCGACATGTTCGGTGGGACACGAGGTGTCAGAGGTGTTGTGGCTTGGGTACTATTTTGGTTATTACTGCTCACCTAGAACTATGAGTAGTTTTCACACAGAGAGACTCTGTGATGAGGTGGTTTTGACCACTCATGTGGGTAGAGGCCCCCATTAGTTTTGTTTTAGGTACTATTGGTTGGGGGTTCTTGCTGTACGAATCCACCTGGAAGGTAAGGAGCCTTCAGAAGATAGCATTGAGGCTATCGGGTTGGGAGAAAAGGCTCACCGTGATTTGAGGGAATACATCGTTGTCCCTTTGGTAACTTTATTTTGAGGTCAGACATCGTTGTCCCTCCGATTACTTTATTTTGAGGGCAGACATCGTTGTCTCCCGGGCTACTTTATTTTGAGGGCAGACACAATTGTCCCTCCCAGTTACTTATTGATAAGAGGAATTGTTTTCCATAGGTTTACTATTTCTGAGGAGTGCCTTCGAGATTTCGGTACTTGAGACACTTTGTGTCAGGGGGGCACATGTTGCTGAGTTACATGATAGAGATTCCAGCGTTGCCCGAATCAGGTGACACTTCATGGTGGCAGCTGAGCACCGGTTGAGTTTGTGTTTATTTTTTCATTGTCCTAGTTACATTTTTCCTTAAAAATGTATGCATGATTAAACACTTATATTAGGTACGCACCGTTGGGTGGTATCCTACTGTGATTCGTCTCACACTTTGCACAGGCCCTTTGTGATGCGTGTAGACTTTATGGATTTATGTGAAAGAAAGAGGCCAGCTTCAGAAGCTGGGCTGTATTAGCTGTTTCATAGAGATGGTATGGACCTTGAGGTTTTTCCTAGCAAGAGTTAATTTGTTTTACTTTCTTTCTTGTATAAGTATGCTTACTTTTTTTGTAGCTACAGTTGGTTAGCCATTGGTGCCTTTCCATATGGATATGTATGACCTGTTTTTTATTCATGTTGGTTGTTCAGGGGTAGTTACAAGTGATTATCATGTTGTAGTATTTATTTCTGCTACTATTTTTCATATTTATTGCTTCCATTGTTTATCGATATTGAATGTGTTTCTTCTATGTGAGTCTTTTTCGAGTCTATTGAGTCATTTATTCTACAGCATCTTTATTATTATACTCAGAACAATACCATTATTATCCTCCAAGAGGTTATAGCCTCCCCACCATACCTATTAAGTCCCTCTCTACAAGTTGGAAACCTTTGGAATTCGGGGAGGTGGTGTTAAGGTACTAACACCTGACCTGTTTAGCATTGTTCGGGTGGTTGTTCGGGTCCACATCATTACAATGTGGTATCAGAGGAGTTCTTGATAGCGATTTAGGGGTAGTGTTTGGTAGGATTCTAATTATATTGAGGCTTCTCTTTTTTATTTATGTTGGTTTTAATATTTGGGATATGGTATACTAGAGATATGTTATTTCTGGAACTGGGTTTCTAGCTTGTGTTTGGGTGATTGGAGCCCCAGGTACGAGAGATGGACCAAGTTTCCATGGGTGGGAATTGATGTTTTCTTTTTGTTCAGATTACAGTTTATATGATTTCCACCTCTGTGGCTCACTTGGTGTGTGATGTTAATGATTGTGATGTGTGAACCTTGACCCGGTGCAGTAAGAGAGAATTGGACCTTGGCTCGGTATGGCAAGTCTTGTTTTCTTGGATTTTTATAGGCACACTTTTAGGGTATTTCAATTTCATAACTGCATGTATATTTTGTGAAGTGATAATGCCATGTGAATAACATAAATTTCCATGCTTTATATGCTTTGAAATGTGAAAAGGTGAAATTCATAATAGAATTTCTTGTTTGTTGCAATGTGTTATGTTTATCTTTATATATTTTTATAATTGCATGTGATAGGGTAATGGGGTTTGGCTCTTGTATGAGCAGGTAGGTACTACGGTTGAGGATATTTTGATCACCTGTATTGGGTGACTAGGTCCTCAGTTTGAGGTAACGTTGGATGTCAGGATGGGCATGGCCTGAAGTACTTTTGATATTTGGCTCTATTGAGGTAGGGTAAGGAGGCCATGACGTTGGGATGCCATGGGGAATGGTTACAGTGAGGAAGAGTAAGGGTGGTAGTTGTGTGATTCATTTTACTGCTTTCCTTATCTATGTTGAATATATTTTGTTATATATATATGGGTTGTCTGACCATTTATTGTATTCATTAGGTTCCTCTTTTACGTCTCGATGGAGCGTCCGGCAGGTGATGAGACAATGCCAAAGGTGTAGGATCGGGTTCAGGATCTAGTGTAGGCTGGATAGTAGCTAGGTTTAGCAGTGTTCGGACCATGGCTTGATGAGAAGCATTGATCTAGCCCGGTACGTGTCATGCAGGGGATCGACAGAGGCACGCAGAGTACAGAGCCATCTATGGAATATTTGACGCGGGAGTTCTATTTGTACAACCCAATGGTTTTTCAGGGTGAGGGTGGTCCGCATGCAGTTGAGAACTAGATATAGAGCATGAAGATGATCTTTGAGCAGCTCGAGATGCCTCCAGGGTAGAGGGTTAAGCTGGCGACGTACATGTTACGAGGACCGAAAAAGTACTGGTGGGATGTGTAGTTTCATGATCGCAGGCACGGGGGACTAGCATGGAAAGACTTTGAGGATAGGTTTTTCGAGCACTTTTACCCAGAGACACTGGGGGTTGAGAGAGCTCGGGAGTTCTTGAGTCTTCAATAGGGGGTCATGTCCATCATAGACTATGCATCTACTTTCACCGAGCTGTCTCGCTTTGTACCAGGTATGGTAAGCAATGACATGGCTAGGGTGAGGCGCTTAGAGGATGTATTATGACATTCCATTCAGATCTAAGTGAATATTTTGAGGCTAGGTTCTTTTTCAAAGGCGGTGAATTAGGCACTCATAGTGGAGGGAAACCAAAGGGACATCACCCACGTTGGTCAGGAAATGGCTTCAGTTGATGGTTTAGATAGCAGGAAGAAAGGATGGCATAAGTTCCAGTAGGATAGTCTGGCCAATGACTCAGCTAAACCACCTCGTAGTAGTTCTTCAATGGTTTTATTTCAGTGTGGGAAACCATGACATGTTCGGACTCAGTATGATAGTCCTCTAATGGAGTGAGGACATGTGTGTATGTCAGGCATTTTTAGAGGTTTTGCAGACAACCTTCTCAGAAAGCTGGTAGGTAGTGACTTGGACAGATAGTGGCATCTAGATGTGGTTCTGGTTTGGTACCAGGAGAGGGTAACTGAGGTTCAGATGCACGTAGAGGACGTGACCAAGACAGCAGGATCTAGTTGAGGGCTTAGTGGCCGGTGGCCGGAGCAGCATCACAGGGAGTTTAGGCTGTTGGTCGGAGAGTGATGGCAAGAGGGGGGTGAATTGCCTTTTGAAAATTAATTAACAATTTAAAAACAATTTAAAAATGCAGAGGAAATCAAAAGGGCAAGACACAATTTGATAACGGAGTTCGGCTTAAACCAAAGCCTACGTCTCCGCTCCCAACTCAACCGTTGAGAGATTTACTTCAGCTTGCTTTTTAATGGTTGTAGCAAGAAACCCACTAGCCGTTTTAAGGTAGGCTAGATCACCTTCGTACATCTTGCTTTTTTATTATGGTTGTAGAAAGAAACCCAAAATGAAAGTGAGGAAGAAAAGGATGGTTTGTTTTAATACAACCCCAATGAAGAACTAAACAATTGAAATAAATAAATTACAACAAACTTGAGGAAGCCTTGAGCGCCAAGAATGTGAGAGTAGTTGATGTAGAGGCAGCCCAAGCTTCAAGGATCACAAGTAGCCTTAGAGAATTTGTCGTTAGGGCCTCAAGGGATCAAAATATCATTCCAATGTTTTGGTAGTGTTCCCGGCATCCATCCTCGTCTATTTATAGGAGAAATATCTCCAAATACTTCAATATAGCCGTTGGAGGGATTTCGGAGCCGTTGGGGGTCAAGTGGACAAGTCTGGTCAAGGCCCAACGGCTAGTTTGACTTTGCTCACCGGCTGACCGGTGTTTGGCCACCGGCTGGCCGGTGCTCCAAACAGAAGGCAGAGCTTTCTGTCTGGTTCCACCGGCTGGCTGGTGGTCCAGACACCGGTTGGGCGGTGGTCTAGACAGAGAGCAGGCTCTCTGTCTGGTTCCACCGGCTGGCCGGTGGTCCAGACACCGGTTGGCCGGTGGCACCTGGCAGTAGGCAAGGCCTACTGTCTGGTTCCACCGGCTGGCCGGTGGTCAGGCACCGGCTGACCAGTGGCACCTGGCAGAGAGCATTGCTTCTGCCAGAGACCACCGGCTGGCCGGTGGTAATCCACCGGTTGGCCGGTGGACTCAGAGAGTCCTTTTCCAGTTCTTCTTGGGCCAACTCTTTGGAAACCTTTTTCCTATCATCAAAAACTTGAAAACAAGTTAGAACACGATGAGGGTGATTGTGATCATTAAAATCCAAGAGAGAGGGGTACAACAATCTCCCCCTATTTTGATGATCACAATCACAAAAGAGAAAGCTTTTAAAAAGGATAAGCCAAGTGAAAAAGAAATAAGAAACTTGGACATGGAAATTTTAGTGATCATTTTAATACAAGAATTTCATAGATGTATTATGTATTGAAAATGATATTAATCTTGAAAGGATTGAAATAAAGAGAATGGTTCATTTTGAAATTGTAACCATAGGTCATTTAAAAGAAACAACTGAAATCAATAGCTTAACCATTCAAAAATAGATTTTGATGAAAGTAATAACTTAAAATTGAACTGTTAAAAAGAGCACTTAATTAAATGAAATAAGTAACTATGTAATAGAGAGTTTTTCTCCCCCTTTGGGATTATCAAAATAGGAGGAAAAGTATGAAAGAGAATTAGAAAAACAATAATAAGGAAGTAAGAAATGACAACAAGGATTGATAGAAAAGACAACTTGAATTTTATAAATGTTGAAACGTTACATAGAAAGTTCAAAATACAAATACAAAGACAAGCCAAAAAACAAGAAAGACTCTATTCACCCCTAGAGGGCCGAGAGTGACGACGACGCCTGAAGGTCGGCGGAGCAGGAGGAGCCTGGACCGCCTCAATGCGACGATCAAGAGAATCGATCCGAGAGTGGAGCTGATCAAACTGAGAGCTGAAGTAAGAAAACTGTAAGTCGAGTCGGGTCTCAAGCTGATCCTGGAAGCGAAGGAACTGATCAGCCGTCACCGACAAGCTATCAGTATCAGCGGGAGGGGGCACAGCCTCAGCAGGCTCCGGTGCATCATCACCCACTCCATCTTCCTCATCAGCAGCAGCAGCATCCTCACCTTCGCTGTCACCACTCCCTTCCTCTTCATCATCACCACTGGCCTCACTATCTGAAAGAGGATAGGCAGCGGCAATGGCAGGAGGCATGGCATGGGTATGAGGGTGTGAATGTGTCTGAGGGGAGTAAGCCTTGAGAAGGCCCTCCTTGTCAGTAATCCACTCCTGATGCCAAGGATGCCAACGAATTTTCATCCGTTGCACCATCATAAAATTGATGATGCTATCCTTCTTTGGCTGCTCGAAGGAGGTAGCACAGAGAGGGACATCAAGAAAGGTAAATATTTTGGTCAACAAGCGCCCGTGAGGTAGAGTTTTGGACCGGCGCGGGTGCTCAGCCACATAAGACATGGCCCGGAACAGGAACCGGACCAAATTGAAATGAATGCCTTTGGTGATATAAGAAAGAAGATAAATATCAATAAATTTCACCGTATCGTGATCACTGATATTGGGTGCAAGGGTGGTCTGAATGAGGCGCTCAATGATGCGATGGTTAGGGGAGAGCTGGGAGAGCTTGACAATGGGATCGGTGGGCTGTCCTGTGAGATGCTCAAGAGCGACAGCAAGATCAAATTCAGGGTCCCGAGGAAACTCCCCCTGAGAAAATGCATGAGGTCCAACATGAGGAACCCCTAGCATCCTGGCAATCTCCAAAGAAGTGATAGTGATGGGTTGCCCCATAGCGGTGGTAGATATGGTATCGACGTCGTCAGAAACCGACCACGTCAGGTGAGCATAAAATTCTTTGACAAGAAGGGGATAAAGAACATCCTTCTCAGGAGGTTTAAAAAACGAATGCCAGTGTTGATATTCAATGATTGAGAAAAGCTCGAGTCGAGCAGAAGAAAGCCAAGAATAATCAATTACCCTCCCCGGCAGAATGACTTTGTCATGCCAAATGTCCGGAAGTTGAGGGATTGAAGGAGGAGGAGGTGCCTCTTGAGCGATGCCCTTTCCCTTGCGTGAAGATCGAGGACCCATGATGGCAAAAGGAAGAAAAATGAGAGAGATTGAGAGAAGAAGGAGTTTGAGAGAGCAAGGAGGAAGAAAGGATGTTAGGGAAAGAGGGAGGCGCTGGTTTGGAGGTGCCACACGAGAGGGAGAGAAAGAAATGGGAGGGGAAGGGTTTAATTTAATTTTTAACCCTTTCCCCAGCCGGCCCAAAAAAGGAAAACCCGACACCACCGGTTAACCGGTGATGTACCACCGGTTGACCGGTGGTATGAAAATTCATAAAAAATTAAAATAATAAAAAAAGAGTTTAAATAACTTAAAAAGAAATATAAGCAAGCCAAATTGAGTCAAATATCTAATAGTGCTAATTGACGAATCATTCCTAACTCCCCCTTAATAAAATCAAAACGTTCAACCGGGAGCGGTTTGGTAAAAATATCAGCTAATTGGAAATCAGTAGAAATGAAGTCCAAAGTGATATCCCCTTTTTGAAAATGGTCACGAAGGAAATGATGCCTTAAATCTATATGCTTCGTCCTAGAATGTTGTATTGGATTCTTAGATATACTAATGGCACTAGTGTTGTCACACCGTATAGGGACATGATCGTAGGAAAGGCCATAATCCAAGAGAGTGTGCTGCATCCAAATAATTTGGGCACAACAATTACCAGCTGCTACGTACTCAGCCTCGGCAGTAGAAAGAGCAACATAGTTTTTCTTTTTGCTACTCCATGAAACAAGGGACTTTCCTAACAGATGACAGGTTCCACTAGTACTCTTACGATCTAATTGACATCCGCCAAAATCAGCATTCGAATATGAAGAAAGTTCGAAAGAAGTATTAGAGGGATAAAACAAACCAATGTTTTTGGATCCTTTTAAATACTTAAAAATTCTTTTGACCGATTTAAAATGATATTCTTTGGGATTGGCTTGAAAACGAGCACAAAGACAAACACTGAACATAATGTCAGGACGGGTCGCAGTTAGGTAAAGTAGACTCCCGATCATACTCCTATAAAGCTTGTTATCAACCGGTTTCCCGACTTCATCTAACGTAAGTTTACAAGAAGTACTCATGGGGGTACTAATTTCCTTTACTTGATCCATACCAAAACGACTTAAATGTTCGTTTGTGTATTTGCCTTGGTTTAGAAAAATACCATTTGAATTTTGAAAGATTTGAAAACCAAGGAAAAATTTTAATTCCCCCATAAAGCTCATTTCAAATTCTTTTCTCATTAAATCTGAAAAAATCAGTACAAATAGATTCTTTGGTTGAACCAAAGATAACGTCATCAACGTAAATTTGGACAATTAAAAGATCTTTGGAAGTTTGTTTTAAAAATAGGGTACAATCAGCTTGACCCATTTTAAAATCATTTTCTAAAAGAAATTTTGTTAACCGCTCATACCAAGCCCGAGGGGCTTGTTTTAAGCCATAGAGAGCCTTGGTTAACTTAAAAACATGATTTGGAAATTTTGGATCTTCAAAACCGGGGGGTTGTTCAACAAAGATTTTTTCTGAAATTAAACCATTTAAAAAGGCACTTTTAACATCCATTTGAAAAAGTTTGAAATTTAAGTGAGCGAGGAATGCCAACAAGATCCTAATGGATTCCAATCTAGCGACGGGCGCAAAGGTTTCACCATAATCAATTCCTTCTTCTTGATTAAAGCCCTTAGCTACTAGGCGAGCCTTGTTCCGGGTTATATTTCCTTGATCATCAAGTTTGTTCCTAAAAACCCATTTAGTGCCAATAATTGGATGATCATTGGGTCTTTCAACAAGAGTCCAAACATCATTTCTAGAGAATTGATTTAGTTCCTCTTGCATTGTAAGAACCCAATTATCATCATTAATGGCATCATTAATGGTTTGAGGCTCTAGTTGAGAAAGAAAGGCTTGATGTTCAACCTCGTTGAGGATTGATCTTCTAGTTCGAGTACCAGTTTGAAGATCACCTATAACATTTTCTAAAGGATGGTCTCTAGAAGGTTTCCAAACCTTAGGCAAGGTGGAAGGCGAAGAAGGTGAATAGGGTTCTTGATGGTCATCCTCCTTGGGAGGAGAAGAGGAATTATTCAAATGAAGCTTATCAAGCTTATCTTCAACATCTTCAATGACCGGGTGAGGTTTTGGAAGAGTTTCATCAAATTTGACATGAGATGATTCTTCGATGGTTTTTGAATGTTTATTGAAGACACGATAGGCTTTTCTTGAGTTGGAGTACCCAAGAAAAATACCTTCATCAGATTTGGCATCAAATTTCCCTAGGTTATCTTTTGTGTTAAGGATAAAGCATTTACAACCAAACACTTTAAAATAACCAACTTTGGGCAATTTTCCTTTCCAAAGTTCATAGGGGGTTTTCTTAAGAAGGGGTCTTACAAGGACTCTATTGATAGTATAACAAGCAGTGTTTACCGCCTCGGCCCAAAAAAATTGAGGGAGGTTGAATTCACTAAGGAGGGTTCGAGCAATTTCTTGGAGAGTCCGGTTTCTCCTTTCAACCACTCCATTTTGTTGTGGAGTCCTAGGGGAAGAGAAGGTGTGATTGTATCCTTGAGAGGAACACAATTCATCAAATTCTTTGTTCTCGAATTCACCTCCATGGTCACTACGGAGTGATATAATTTTATATCCTTTTTCGTTTTCTACTTTCCTAGAGAATTTCAAAAAGGTTCAACAAGCATCATTTTTATGAGTTAAAAAGAAAACCCAAGTGAAACGAGAAAAGTCATCTACTAGGACAAAGGTATAGGATTTTCCACCTAGACTTGCTACAGGGGTAGGACCAAAAAGATCAAGATGAAGGAGCTCAAGAGATTTTGAAGTGGACACTTCCTTCTTAGATTTGAAAGAAGATTTGTGTTGCTTGCGAAGTTGGCATAGCTCACAAATCAAATCTTTCTTAAACTTAAGTTTAGGAAGGTCACGGATGAGCTTGTTCTTATTAAGCTTTAGAAGTGAATGAGAGATACAATGCCCCAACCTTCTATGCCAAAGCCAAGACTCATTGTCAAGAGCACTTAAACATTTAACATTTTGGCTAGCTAAAGACTTTAAATCAATAATGTAAACATTTTGAAAACGGGAAGCAGAAAATATCAATTTGTTTTGAAAATCAAACACATTGCATAAATCATTTTGAAAATTCACCGAAAAACCACTATCACAAACTTGACTAATGCTAATTAAATTATGTTTTAAACCTTTAACAAATAAAACATCTTTAATTAAGGAGGAGCTACCAAAACCAATGGTACCTATTCCGACGATCTTGCTTTTTGAATTGTCACCAAAGGTGACTTATCCTCCATCAAATTCTTCAAGGGAGTTGAACTCGGAGGGATCGCCACACATGTGCCTCGAGCATCCGCTGTCGAGATACCACGAGCCTTTCAAAGGCTTACTTCTTTGGTGTTTATCCTACAAAATCAAGAGAGAATAGATTTTGGTACCCATATAATTTTGGGTCCGGAAAGATTAGCTAAAAGAGACTTTTGAACCCATACTTGTCTAGAGGGATACATCCTAAGATATTCATCCGAGTAGGTAATGATTTTGGGGCGGCCATATCTAGAATTTTTACAATCGCATTCATAAATCATATGTCCGGTTTTTCTACAATAATTACAAAATTTATTTTGAGAGATCCCCCTTACAAAAGTAGTGGGTGCTCTAGAAGAGGTGGCTTGCTTGTTAAAGCCAAGTCCATGTGTGGTTCTAGCCGAACGTTGAGAACCTAGCAATTTGGTCAAATTTTGTTCACCTTGGGTGAACTTGGAAAGAGATTCCCTTAAATCTTTAATAGTTGAATTCAAAGAATCAACATTTGGAATATCTTGGACCTTAAGGGAAAGTTCCTCATTCTTTTTGAGAAGTTGATCTTTTTCAGAAATTAGAATTTTTTGTTTCTTTTCTAAGGCCAAAAATTTAGAGGTAAGTTCGTGAAAACCTTCCTCTAATTGATCTCTCGCATTTTGGAGATCTTCATAAGACATGTCATTATTAAAAGAAGAAGATGAGGAAGAGGAGTCGGAAGAAGATACCTCATCAAGTGCCATTAGGCATTTTCCACCTTCATCACTTGAGTCGCTTGAGGACATGGAGTCATCGCTTTCACTCCATGTTGACGCTTTCAAAGCATTCTTGTTTTTATTTTCCTTTAACATTTTCTTGAAAAGAGAACACTCCGGTTTGATGTGGCCTTTCTTTCCACATTCAAAGCATGTAACTTCTTTTTCTGCTTTTGGCTCTTCCTTTCGTGCCCTTTGAAAATTCTTCTTTTTCTTCATGAACTTGCTCATTTTTATTGCAAGTTGAGCAATCTCGGATCCGCTATCATCGGAGGAGCTTTCTTTCTTTGCTTTGAATGCTATGTTCTTTTTCTCCTTGAAGATGTTACCTTCTTTATCAGCTTGCCTCTTCATGGTAATCTCATAGGTCATAAGTGATCCAATGAGTTCTTCAACCGGCATTTTCTTGACATCTTTCGCTTCTTGGATTGTCGTCACCTTTGGAGCCCATGAGCTTGGTAGGACCCAAAGAATCTTCTTGACCATCGTCTCTGCAGAAACATCATCTCCAAGAGACTTTCTCCCATTACACACATCAGTGAAGCGAGTAAACATTTCCGTAATAGATTCGTGTGGGTGCATGGTGAAACTTTCAAAGTCTTGACGATACATATCTAATCTAGTGTCTTTAACTTTGTTAGTGCCCTCATGGGTCACTTCCAAAAGCTTCCAAATTTTATGAGAAGTGGTGCAAGTAGAAATACGATTAAATTCATTACGATCTAACCCACAATGAAGAGCATTCATGGCTTTGCCATCAAGCTCAAAATTAGCAATGTCTTCGGGGGTCCATTTAGACTCATCTTTGCTAGAGAGAGTATAGCCTTGCGAAAAAATTCTATATATAGGATAGCCAATACTTCTAAGAAATGTAATCATGCGAGTTTTCCCATAATTGTAGTCGGTTCCATCAAAGAATGGAGCCCGAGTCATGGAATACCCTTCGGGTGCTTGTGAGGAAGAAGCCATCACTATGGATTTTGAGTTTGTAACCGGTTAAGGTATTACACAAACTCTCCCTATGATACCAATTGTTGGTCGGAGAGTGATGGCAAGAGGGGGGGTGAATTGCCTTTTGAAAATTAATTAACAATTTAAAAACAATTTAAAAATGCAGCGGAAATCAAAAGGGAAAGACACAATTTGATAACGGAGTTCGGCTTAAACCAAATCCTACGTCTCCGCTCCCAACTCAACCATTGAAGGATTTACTTCAGCTTTCTTTTTAATGGTTGTAGCAAGAAACCCACTAGCCGTTTTAAGGTAGGCTAGATCACCTTCGTACAGCTTGCTTTTTTATTATGGTTGTAGCAAGAAAACCATAATGAAAGTAAGGAAGAAAAGGATGGTTTTTTTTAATACAAACCCAATGAAGAACTAAACAATTGAAATAAATAAATTACAACAAACTTGAGGAAGCCTTGAGCACCAAGAATGTGAGAGTAGTTGATGTAGAGGCAGCCCAAGCTTCAAGGATCACAAGTAGCCTTAGAGAATTTTTCGTTAGGGCCTCAAGGTATCAAAATATCATTCCAATGTTTTGGTAGTGTTCCCAGCATCCATCCTCGTCTATTTATAGGAGAAATATCCCCAAATACTTAAATATAGCCGTTGGAGGGATTTCGGAGCCGTTGGGGGTCAAGTGGACAAGTCTGGTCAAGGCCCAACGGCTAGTTTGACTTTGCTTACCGGCTGACCGGTGCTTGGCCACCGGCTGGCCGGTGCTCCAGACAGAAGGCAGAGCTTTCTGTCTG
This sequence comes from Viscum album, assembly GCA_963277665.1. NCBI lineage: Eukaryota > Viridiplantae > Streptophyta > Magnoliopsida > Santalales > Viscaceae > Viscum > Viscum album. Next base: position 35,121,584 of record OY728143.1, read on the forward strand.
GGCTCCACCGGCCGGCCGGTGATGGGCCACCGGCTGGCTGGTGGTCCAGACACCGGCGGGGCGGTGGTCGAGACCGAGAGCAGGCTCTCTGTCTGGTTCCACCGGCTGGCCGGTGGTCCAGACACCGGTTGGCCGGTGGCACCTGGCAGTAGGCAAGGCCTACTGTCTGGTTCAACCGGCTGGCCGGTGGTCAGGCACCGGCTGACCAGTGGCACCTGGCAGAGAGCATTGCTTCTGCCAGAGACCACCGGCTGGCCGGTGGTAATCCACCGGTTGGCCGGTGGACTCAGAGAGTCCTTTTCCAGTTCTTCTTGGGCCAACACTTTGGCAACCTTTTTCCTATCATCAAAAACATGAAAACAAGTTAGAACACGATGAGGGTGATTGTGATCATTAAAATCCAAGAGAGAGGGGTACAACATAGGCATCAAGCAGTCATACATTAGGCTAGGGGCATGCTGTGGAGCTTCCAGAGGCTGAGCAGGATGGTGAGTTGATGAAGGTTAGATGTACACCATGGGTGTGTCCATGATTTCCATGTTTTCTTTTTGGCATGACCTGTAGATGCATGTCCATTTTGAGTGAATATGATGCATAGGATCTATGTGGATAGACTAGATGTTGGTCATGGGATTGGCACCATATCATGTGTGTGATATATTAATATATATGTATGAGATGCATAGCATTAGGGGCATCGAGGATGTGGGTTACTTGAGTTGCATAGCATCAAGTTTTATTTTGAGCGTCCATGGGATGTAGGACCTCGTGGAGGCAGAAACCGATGCGGTGCGGGATACGTTTGGGTGTCAGAAATGACATGGGAGAACCAATGAGGCATAGGGGTGATGATGCATCACGAGAGGACCGTGCATCCAGGAAACAGGTTTCTGAACCTTTTCTTGTTTGTGTTTTATCGGGTTGAGTCTGAGTTAGGAAAATCCTATGATGGGGATCCCCTTAAGGAATTTAGCCAAAACCTTTGATACCGTGGAAGTTCGGGTTACATTGATCGGGGTGGTATGTTTAGTGGAACCTCCGAGTTGTGTTTGATAGCTCGAGGATGAGATATATTAAGGTGGGTAGATTGTAAGAACCCTGGTTTTTAGAACTGGTCAAAATCTCATCCCTGTTTAAATTTTTCCCTTATCCCTGAGAAAACTAGGAAAATCTAGAAGTTCTGAAAATTTCCAGAACACATTTCGTGTACACTAGAGTACACACTGTGTTTGGGTTGTGCAAGTACCGGTCGTGTGCTCTCCAAGTACATGTCGTGCGGTGACCGTGTAAGAATTTCCCTATTACACGGCTTATAGTTAGAGACATGTTGTGTACCCTTGACCATGTGGAGTCCATACATGGTGTGTAATCTTGTTGGCAGGGTAGAAAATTTTTAGCAAGTACACATCGTGTACGATTTGTACAAACCGTGTATAGGGGCTGTGTATGGGGATATACATGGCATGTTGGGGATGCCGCCAATGTAAAGAGGTACACGCCGTGTACCCTAGGCACACGCCCTGTTGTCAGTCGGTAAGTCTACTAAAAAATATCAATCTTCATGTGTACAGTAAAATGATACATGGCGTGTAGTTATAAGTGCACATATTGTACATTATGTTTTCACTAAAAGTGTCATTAGCCTCATTTTGAGGCAGAAACTCAACCCTTTGACGGGTTTAAGTGGGGAGAATTGGCCGGAGCTTGTTTTTTCTCTGGATCGTCCGTCCAAACTCCATTTCGATCGCTATCAGATGCATTGGAAACCCCTCGGTAAGGCCTTGATTTCTCTTGAGTTATTCTTCTTGATTTTTGATCAAGGGAGAGTTATATGGGTTTGAAAGGTTTTGATTATTTTATAGATCTACCGCGTTTTAGACCTAATTGAGGGCTGTTATTGGAGGAGTATCCTTGTATGAGTCTCAGGTAAGTGGTGAATACCTCTTTTTGTGTTTTCGCAGAATTTTGGGTGGCATGGCCTATGGCGCATTTTCAGGTATTTATAGAGAGGCCCTAATTTACCTACTATTTCCTGTTTAATTCTTATCTAACCTATGGGATGCCTTTGGGTATGCCATGATACTTGTTTTTCTTGAGCAAGGCTAGGCGAGGGGTCATTGCTTATTGGGGAATTTTGGCCGGGGGAAGCTAAAATGGTTACAATTGTCTTGTATTGTAATAAACTATTTAGTTTAGTGTATTAAACCTTGACATGAATTATTGGAGACCTTAAAGACCCTAGTGCTGGTATAGGATAGCCCTTGTTTTTCATATACAACTATCACTACTGTAAAAGTAGGTTATACCAATGGTTTATAACTGTTGGTATAGGCTGGAAAACCATTGGTATAGGGTATACCAACGGTTTTCCAAACCGTTGGCCAGTTAGCCGTGAGGAAATCCCTATACCAACGGTTTCATTTAAACCATTGGTATAGGTGTTTGAGAATTCTGGGAAACTCTTTACCAATGGTTCAGAACTATTGGTATAAGTTTTTCCCGAATTCTGGAAAGAGCATTACTAACGGTTCAGAACCGTTGGTATAAATTTTTCCAGAATTCAGGAAAAGGATTTACCAATAGTTTAGAACCATTGGTAATGCTTTTCCCAGAGATGCTGCACTGCAGCCTCTAGAAGCCCTACCATACACCTGCATAAAAAAACAGGGCACAATAGCCTTCCAGTATACCCTCCACTATACACCTGCATAAAAAATATCATAAAAGCCACATAAAGACTTCAAACAATATAAAAAACACCTAAAATAGCCCAAAAAACACATATGACAACAATCATCCAGTTGTAATAGACCACACCCATCAAATTATAATAGGCAGAATAGTTTGATAAAAATCTATTAAAGTTGAATAAGACATTAAAATTGACTCAAATCCCATTTTTTGTGATACTAGGTTTGGGTATGTAATGATTTGTGATGAATTTTGCATTGAACTTGTATTTTTTATAATATATGGTGAAAAGATATTTTCTTAGGAGTCTTGTCACTTATGACCCCATGAGTGAAACTACCCAACTCATGAAAAAGAGTTTGCGACTATCGTTGATGAGTGTAAATTTCAGTTGTATTCACTTAAAATGATTTCCTTTTGAAATAAAGGAGAGACTTTGAGTGGTGTCGTCTACACCGCACCTCAGATTGAGGCGAAGTTGACTCGTACATGTCACAAATGACCCATGGATACATGTCCTAAAGTATCAACAGTATCCGAATGCCTTTGGTCTATTTTCCATATGTCAGTTGTTGTTTTAACTTAAACTGTTGTCCATTTCAAAGAAAAGTGACACACTTTGAGTGGTGCTGGACACACCACGCCTCGGATTGAGGTGGGGTTGACTCGTACATGTCACAAATGACCCATGGATCATTGTCCTGAAGTTTCAATAGAATCCGAAAGCATTTGGTCAGTTTTCCATATGTGGTTTTTTTTTTACTTAAAAGCGTATCCATTTTAAACAAAAGAAAGACACTTTGAGTGGTCCCGGCCACACCGGCCCTCGTATTGAGGCAAGGTTGACTTGTACACGTCACATATGACCCATGGATCATTGTCCTAAAGTTTCAACAGAATCCAAATGCGTTGGGTCGGTTTTCCGTATGCCAGTTGTTGTTTTCACTTAAAATCATGTTCATTTCAAATAAAAGTTAGACACTTTGAGTGGTTCGGCCACACTGCACCTCGGATTGAGGCGGGGTTGACTCGTACACGTCACAAATGAATAATGGATATAAGTCCAAAAGTATCAACAATATCCGACTGCATTTGGTCAGTTTTCCGTATGTGGTTTTTTACTTAAAAGCACATCCATTTTAAACAAAAGAAAGACACTTTGAGTGGTCCCAGCCACACCGGCCCTCAGATTGAGGCGGGGTTGACTTGTACACATCACATATAACCCATGGATACATGTCCTAAAGTATTAATAGTATCTGAAAACCTTTGGTCCATTTTCCGTATGCCGGTTGTTTTAACTTAAACCGTTGTCCATTTCAAAGAAAAGTGACAAACTTTGAGTGGTCCCGGCCACACTGGCCCTCAAATTGAGGCGGGGTTGACTCATACATGTCACATATGACCCATGGATCGTTTTGCTAAAGTTTCAAAAAAATCCAAATGTGTTTGGTCAGTTTTCCGTATGCCAGTTGTTGTTTTCACTTAAAATCCTGTCCATTTCAAATAAAAGTTAGACACTTTGAGTGGTGTTTGCCACACCGTGCCTCAAATTGAGGTTGGGTTGACTCATACACATCACAAATGACCCATAAATCATTTTCCTAAAGTTTCAACAGAATCCGAAAGTGTTTGGTCAATTTTCCGTTTGTCATTTTTTTACTTAAAAGCACATCCATTTTAAACAAAAGAAAGACACTTTGAGGGGTAATGGCCACACCGGCCCTCGGATTGAGGCGGGGTTGACTCGTACACATCACATATGACCCATGGAACGTTTTCCTACAGTTTCAACAGAATCCGAATGTTTTTGGTTGGTTTTCCATATGTCAGTTGTTGTTTTAACTTAAACTTTTTTCCATTTCAAATAAAAGTTAGACACTTTCAGTGGTATCGGCCACACTGCGCCTCAGATTGAGGCGGAGTTGACTCGTACACGTCACAAATGACCCATGGATACATGTCCTAAAGTATCAATAGTATCTGAATGCCTTTGGTCTATTTTCCGTATGTCAGTTGTTGTTTTAACTTAAACTGTTGTCCATTTCAAAGAAAGGTGACACACTTTGAGTGGTGCTGGCCACACCATGCCTCAGATTGAGGTGGGGTTGACTCGTACACATCAAAAATGACCCATGGATCATTGTCCTAAAGTTTCAATAGAATCTGAAAGCTTTTGGTCAGTTTTCCGTATGTCGTTTTTTTACTTAAAAGCGCATCCATTTTAAACAAAAGAAAGACACTTTGAGTGGTCCCCGCCACACCGGCCCTCGGATTAAGGAAAGGTTGACTCATACACGTCACATATGACCCATGGATCTTTGTCCTAAATTTTCAATAGAATCCGAATGTGTTGGGTCGGTTTTCCGTATGCTAGTTGTTGTTTTCACTTAAAATCATGTTCATTTCAAATAAAAGTTAGACACTTTGAGTGGTGTCGGACACACTGTGCCTCGGATTGAGGCGGGGTTGACTCGTACACGTCACAGATGACCAATGGATACATGTACTAAAGTATCAATAGTATCTGACTGCGTTTGGTCAGTTTTCCGTATGTGGTTTTTTTACTTAAAAGCGCATCCATTTTAAACAAAAGAAAGACGCTTTGAGTGGTCCTGGCCACACCGGCCCTCGAATTGAGGCGGGGTTTACTCATACACGTCACATATGACCCATGGATACATGTCCTAAAGTATCAATAGTATCCGAGTGCGTTTGTTCAGTTTTCCGTATGTGGTTTTTTTTACTTAAAAGCGCATCCATTTTAAACAAAATAAAGACACTTTGAGTGGTCCCAGCCACACCGGCCCTCGGATTGAGGTGGGGTTGACTCGTACATGTCACATATGACCCATGGATACATTTCCTAAAGTATCAACAGTATCCAAATGCCTTTGGTCGGTTTTTCGTATGCCAGTTGTTGTTTTCACTTAAAATCATGTCCATTTCAAATAAAAGTTAGACTATTTGAGTGGTGCCGACCACACCGCACCTCAGATTGAGGTGGGGTTGACTCTTACACGCCAAAAATGACCCATGGATACATGTCCTAAAGTATCAATAGTATCTGAATTTGTTTGGTCTGTTTTCCATATGTGCTTTTTTTTACTTAAAAGCGCATCCATTTTAAACAAAAGAAAGACACTTTGAGAGGTACCGGCCACACCAGCCCTCGGATTGAGTCAGTGTTGACTCTTACACGTCACATATGACCCATGGATCGTTTTCCTATAGTTTAAACAGAATCAGAATGTGTTTGGTCTGTTTTCGGTATGCCAGTTGTTGTTTTCACTTAAAATCCTATCCATTTCAAATAAAAGTTAGACACTTTGAGTGGTGTCGGCCACACCGCGCCTCGGATTGAGGCGGGTTTGACTCCTACACACGACAAATTACCCATGGATACATGTACTAAAGTATCAACAGTATCTGAATGTGTTTGGTCCATTTTCCGTATGTGGTTTTTTTACTTAAAAGCGCATCCATTTTAATCAAAAGAAAGACACTTTGAGTGGTACCAGCCACACTGGCCCTCGGATTGAGGAGGGGTTGACTCGTACACATCACATATGACCCATGGATCATTTTCCTATAGTTTTAACAGAATCCGAATGCGTTTGGTCTGTTTTCCGTATGCCAGTTGTTGTTTTCACTTAAAATCCTGTCCATTTCAAATAAAAGTTAGACACTTTGAGTGGTGCCGGCCACACCGCACCTCGAATTGAGGTGGGGTTGACTCGTACACGTCACATATGACCCATGGATACATGTACTAAAGTATCAACAGTATCCAAATGCGTTTTGTTCCATTTTCCGTATGTGTTTTTTTACTTAAAAGCGCATCCATTTTAAACAAAAGAACAACACTTTGAGTGGTACCGGCCACACCGGACCTCGGATTGAGTCGGGGTTGACTCGTACACGTCACATATGACCCATGGATCATTTTCCTATAGTTTAAATAGAATATGAATGTGTTTGGTCTATTTTCCATATGCCAGTTGTTGTTTTCACTTAAAATCATGTCCATTTGAAATAAAAGTTAGACACTTTGAGTGGTGTCGGCCACACCGCGCCTCGGATTGAGGCGGGGTTGACTCGTACACGTCACATATTACCCATGGATACATGTCCAAAAGTATCAATAGTATCTGAATGAGTTTGGTCCTTTTTCGTATGTGGTTTTTTTATTTAAAAGAGCATTCATTTTAAACAAAAGAAAGACATTTTGAGTGGTACCGGCCACACCGGCCCTCGGATTGTGGCGGGGTTCACTCATACACGTCACATATGACCCATGGATCATTGTCCTATAGTTTAAACAGAATCAGATTGCGTTTAGTCTATTTTCCATATGCCAGTTGTTGTTTTCACTTAAAATCCTGTCCATTTCAAATAAAAGTTAGACACTTTGAGTGGTGTCGGCCACTACTTCAAAGCACATTTTCCATATCATTTTCCACATGCATAAACATGAAATATATGGATAACTAAGAAAGATAAGTAAAAAAAATAGAAAAATGAGTATCATAGTACCAAGGAATACTAAAGGTCTAGGTAGTAGACTAATCATACAATAAGAATCAAGTGCAAAAAACAGAATCTGAATGCAACGTCCCTATGAAGCAGAGGAAAACCCCAAAGTGGAAAACCATGTTCAAAAACAAAGAGTTATACAGAATTCAAAAATGTAATGGATCAATCTGCCTCTGATCACCATCACCATCACCACTATCATCATCAGCCTCATCCTCGCCACCATCTCTTTCCTCATCGTCATCCTCGTCATCGTCCCCATGCTCATCGTCGGCCTCATCCTCATCCTCGGCATCATCCTCGCCCTCGGCCCCATCCTCGCCCTTAGCCCCATCCTCACCCTCATCCACATCCTCATCCTCGCCCTCTTCCTCTTCAGAATCCTCGTCATCACCAGGAACGTCATCATCTCGATCACCACTAGAGCTTATGCCTGGTGCATTGGATGATGCACCCATCGACGACATAAATGTCTGACAAGCCGCACTAGCCTCTGGTGGAAGTGATGAAGATAATGCTTTCATCAGTTTCATAAATTCTATATCTATTGTTTGAACTTGTACTTCTAACTCTGTGACCCTTTTATCAGACTTTATTGCATGCTCCTTGACCTGTTCCATCTCGGTGGTACTAGAATGGATACTTGGAGACTACCAATACCTCTTTGGGACTATATTCTTACCAGGTGGGCAGCATACTCAACCAGAGTGCTCATCTCCCAAAACCTGATATAAATGATCATGTGGCCCAAAATTTTTAGGATCCTGGGCATCAAGAGCCTCTAAAGCAGCCTGTAAAAAATATTAATAGATTATTAAATTTCAAATTAGATATTAAACTTTTAAATAAACAAATTAAAACATACAATCTTCTCTTGGGTCGGTTCATTTACCGCAGTTCCATCTTTTTTTCTTCTACTCGATCAAAACAATTTTTCTTGAGGGATACATCCTTCAAAATTCATTTTGTGCTTCTGTAATGACATTGAAACAATATAAAGTGAAAGTATAATCATATATTCATTATTCAATAAATCACATAATTTAAGTAGGATCCACTAAAAATGGAAAGTCTTAAAGAAAAATTATAAACATCTATATCGTACATGTTGCCTCTCATGATCTGCCATAGTTGTGCGCCCCAAATTGTGGAGGTATTTCTTTGAATCAATGTTTTTTTTGTTTTTTCAGAATATTCATAAATAATGATTAATAATTAATAAGATTATTTAATGAAAAATATGAAAACTCTCATTTAAATAACTCAAATGAGATTAATACCTTAAATTTGGCAGTCTCCCAATGGGTAATCATTTGGTGATATTGCTCTATCGGGCAGTCATCCATGATAGGTAATGTCTCTAACTACGTGCCCACTCTATCACACCAGCCAACATACAGCTCATGCTTATAAGCTCTCCAAATCTCTCCTAGCTCTTTTAAACGCGCTGGTTGTGCACCTTCTCCATCCGGGAAGTTAAACCGAAGCTGAAACCAAATTGATTAGTTCATTTAAATACAAAAATATACTACATTAAATCCAATAGATTTTTTACCCATATTTGTGCTCATGCATTATCCTTGACTTTGGGTGGCAGATGTCTACAAGAGAGAGGGATGACCGGAATGATATCGGAGTATTTGGCTAGCGTCGCCAAAAAACCCCGACATTGCTGCCCAGATTTCTCAATCATTTGTCCATCAACATTGTATTCAATCTTCAACTGTGTCTGGTAGTTCCATACCGCACGCAAGCGAGTACGCCCCCTCCCCCGTCTCCTATCTGTAGATGAATCTGTTATTAAAGAAAAATAATATCAATACAAGTTATATTAAAAATAAATTTTGGTATAAAAATTTGATAGAGTTATATAAATATACCTGTGGTAGTCGGATCAATGGGTGCAGAAGCTGAAGGAGTATCCTGTACAGGTGGAGTGTCCCTCAGTGTATGCTCGTCAGCCACATACTGTGTCACAGTAGGAGTTGAAGAAGGTGGAATATAATAGCCGGAGATAATGAACCAGAAGAAAAAGATGATGGCATAGACGTTTGGCCAGCTGGTAGTGTAAAAATCGGAGGTCTAAATAACTCATATGTCCCTAAAGACATGCCAGGATCAAAATAGGGCGTAGAAGATACGTCTGTGGTAGTGGTTCGTCTAACTCTTGCCCCACGAGCCCTCATACCACATGCCTCAGTATTGGGACCACTAGATGATCATCCATCTCTGACACCACCCTCCCTCCTACCACCAACCTCTCTACTGGGAGCAGTATCAGGCTCCTCATCAGTTATCTGTCATCTAGGGGGTGGATCCTCAAAAAAAGTTTGATAAAAAAGTAAACACATGATATTATAAGTTATTGAAATATTTATATTTGAAATAAAATACTCACAACAGGGATGAGTGGAGGAACACCCATCTGTACCATGCGACGATTATTATCTGTCATCTTTTTCCGCCACCTCTCTTCAATGGGTGTCATTTCCTGCAATGAAAACAAATATGGAAGTAATTAAAAATAGATAACTAATGTGTAACACAAAAAACAAAATATAGAAAAACCATTATGATAAAAAAAACATAATGAAATAGAAGATTTATGGTGTTATGAAGGTAAGTAATAGGATACAAACACTGAATGATGTAGGTGAAACATGTAGGTGAGAACACGACTGTATGATTCTATATATTTCCCACCACAACTTCGGGTTCACAATCAACTCTGACAATTGAGCTGTTGGGGTCATCATAAGTAATAAACGTATTTCTTCCAATTGTAGTAGGGATAGTTTCAACTTCATCATCACCATCATCAAAAACATGTCTGGGATTTACTTCAATAATTACACCGAATTTAGGATGACGATGATCTTTGACATAAAAAACTTGTTTCACCATTGATGCCAATACATATGGTTCATCAGTGGCAAGAGTGCGAGTCATGTCAATAACTCGAAATCCACAATCATTAATAAAGGTGTCTTACCTCGTCATTGAATCAAACCATTGACATTTCATCATCGTGACTCGACCATGCGAGTAATAATCCAAAATTATTATTTTCTCCATGACACCATAATAAGCAACATTTTCAGAACAAGTTCTAGTGTCCGATGAACTGGCATAACAGTCTGTCATGGCAGTTAGCATAACACCATTATGTTGGGTTCTCATGTTTTTTGCTCGTTCAATGATAATAAATTTGTATCCATTGATCACAAGTGATTTACAAGCACGAAACATGGTATTAGGACCAAAATCCAAAGCTCTTATTTCGTCAGAAATAGAGTCTGTAGGCAAACTCGATACCTGAAATATAAAAAAATAGTAAACTTAATTAAATATTGTTTTTATTTAGTTATTACAGAAATATTTTTACCTTTAATTTCAACCAAGCAGAAAACCCTTTTCTATGAAAAGTCTCCTTCTTTCTCGAATATAATGAACGATGCTTTCTATATATCAATTATTTAAGTTCCCTGTAGATAAAAATAATAATAGTTTAACAAATATTTAAAATTACAAGAGATAAGATAACAGATACATGTACAATTAACTTACTTGATGTACTCATCGAACAAATCACAATTGAACAACACTGTGCAATGTGCCATCTCTCGCTCTCCAAGGCTTAATGTTGTCAATGTATATGATCCCGGAATTCCTCCTGTCTGAGGAAGTGATGGAAAAATGGGTTCAATTTTCCCATACTATTCTTCTTCATTTCTCATTGGTTTGTTTATTCTCGTAGTATGATCAGACAAATACATTGAGCAGAAATCCATACATTCTTGAGCCAAGTAACCATTCACAATAGAACCTTCGGGATAATTCATGTTCCGAACATATGCTTTCAATGTGCACATGTTTCTTTCAGTTGGATACATCCAACGGAAAGCAACGGGTCCTCCAAGATGTATTTCGGTCGGAAAATGGACAGTCAAATGCAACATGCATGTAAAAAATAATGGAGGGAATATTTTCTCCAACTCACACAAAATTAATGGTGTCTCTGCCAACAGTTTTTGCATGAGGGATTTGGACAACCTCTTAGCACAAAGAACTCTAAACAAATAGCACAACCGAATAACTGAGACTCTAACATTATTGGACAGGAGATGACGGATTGCTATTGGAATCAACTCATGCAAAAGGACATGATAATCATGAGTCTTCAAAGATTTCAACTTCAACTATTTTCTGTTGAACCATTTTGATATATTGCTTGAATAGCCATCAGGAACTTTAATAATCTCTAGCACATCCAGAAATTGATTTTTTTCAGCAGGAGTCATCACATAACAAGCACATGGAACTTGCCATTTATTTTCACTAATACAGACAGGATGCAATTCTGGTCTGATCCCCCAATCTACCAAGTCGTGCCGAGATCGTAAATCATCTTTTGTCTTCCCCTTGACGTTTAGAAGAATCAAAAGAAACATTTCACATATATTCTTTTCAATGTGCATTACGTCTAAGAAATGATGTAACAAGTTGGTTGACCAATATGACAACTCAAAGAAAATACTCTTCTTCTTCCAATTGTAACAGGTATCATTGGAAACATTTTTCCTCTTTCTAGATTTAATTACACTCTTCCCAAATGAATAACTGAAATCTTTCAATTCATTAAGCACATCAGTTCCAGACATACGCTGAGGTGGATCTTCATTCTCCATGGTATTTTCAAATCTTCGACGATTGTTTCTATATGGATGGTTCATTGGCAATAATCGTCAATGTCCCATAAAACTAAAACTACGATGATATTTCAGTCTTCTTGATCGAGTATTCTTCATACAAACAAGACATGACAATTATCCTTTTGTGCTCCATCCAAACATCATTGCATAAGCAGGAAAATTATTGATAGTCCACATAAGTGCAGCATGCATCTGAAATATGTCTTTCGAACAGGAATCGTATGTGGGCACACCCACATCGCAAAGAAGTTTCAACTCTTTTATTAATGGTTGCATGTATACATCTATATCATTGTCGGGATTAGATTGTCCAGATATCAGTATACTCAAGAAAGTGTAAGGCTTTTTCATATACAACCAAGGGGGAAGATTATAAATGTGTATGAAAACCGGCCATGTGTTGTGTGAAGTAAGCATCTTCCCAAATGGATTAAAATCATCACATGAAAGACCCAGTCTCACATTACGCACGTCGGCTGCAAATTCCGGATATCGAGCATCAAATCTCTTCCATGCAAATCCATCTGCAGGGTGAACCAACTCTTCATTATTCTTTTTTCTCTCGGTGTCATGCCATTGCATTTTTATTGATATTTCATCAGACATGAAAAGGTTCTATAATATGGGGATCAATGGAAAGTGCCACATTACTTTTTGTGGCACACGAGACGGTGTTCCATCATCTTTTGGCTTCCATTGGGAGGTTCCACATTTTATACAATCATTTCTTTCAGCAGTTTCCTCCCAAAATAAGCTACAATCATTCGGGCAAGTATGATTTTTTTTTTTGAGAATCCAAGTTCATCAACCAACTTCCATGCCATATAGTGGTTTAAGGGAATATCTGCATCATCTGGAAGTAAGTCCTTCAAGAAGGTAAGAATGTAATCAATTGTAGTATTTGAAATCCCATACATAGTTTTCCCATGAAAAAATCGGATTAAAAATTCCAACTTTTTCATTTTATCACATTGCCGATATACTGGAGTCGTCACAGCATCATTCAATTTTTTCACCCTATCAACATCATCATTTTCATTGGACGCATCATGTGTGCTTGTATCAAAATATTATTGGTTGGACATCCTTTCCTTCTCATGATGTCGAATAAATGGAAATCGATTATATATCAAACTCTCTAATTCAGTCCTATCATTTGGATCATCAACATTTTGAGATTCCATTTTCTCTCCATTGTGATACCACAGATAATAGTTTGTTTGGAAACCATATTTGGTTATATGATAGCTAACTGATTTACGGCCCAACCAAGGTCTTCCAACACAATTAAAATATGGGCAGTGTATGCGACCACTATCTGAAGCCTTGTCAAATGCAAAATCTAGAAATCTTTTCAAATTATTTTGAAAATCGGTTGAAATCTGATCAGTTTCGTACATCCAAATTCTATCCATTCTCTAAAAAATCACAATAAGTCATTTCAAAGCAATTTAATAATATTAAAGTTTAATCAAAAAAATATTTACGTAAATGACAATTGTTTACTTTATATAAAAGCATAACTAACACATTACTCAATATGAGAATTATATTAAGAAATACAAAAAAATATAGTGTATATAAGAAAATAAGATACAAAATTTCTAATGCCTATATTCAAGGATTAACCAGCAAGATATTGGAAGTGGATCAAGGAATACATAATCCTTAAGGGTCTTGTTGGGAGTATATGAGTTTTATACTTTACCTTCTTCATGTAGATCAGGATGAGGAGTAGGATGAGGATCATGGGAGTGGTGGGACTTTCCAAGGGGGGTGTGGCGTGTCCAGGGGTGCGGGGTTTATAGGGGGTGGTGGGGCCGTCCGGGGGGTCGGAGGTGTCCAGGGGGTGGGGGGCTGTGTAGGGGGGTCGGGGTGTCCAGGTGGGCGGGCTGTCCGTGGGGGTGGTCAGGTTGTCCAAGGGGGTCGAGGTGTATAGGTGTATTTATATGAAAAGAATACCCCCACAATAATCATGCAGCCCTGTCATTAGTCTAAACCCCTAGAACACAAAAAAGAAGCTAGTATGGACATTTAATAAAAAAATTAACACCATACAAATGAAAATACACTCTAAATATAGTTTGAGAGGATATAATGGTGTGTGTGAAAAAAATGATATTAAATCAATTTAAATGAATATGGAACAAATGAGGGTTTATAATACACTAAGAGTACCTCAAACAATCCAAAACCACTGTAGCACCACATATTCAACTTCATGAAACAGGACTTGGAAATCTTACCTACGTCTTTACTGATGACCACCTAATTGGAACACTCTATTTATGGTTCTTGAACACAAGGAACAAACAATGTTTGGTCTCTACCAACTCAATCACCCCCTTGTAGATCATAATCTCATTTCCCCTTATACTAAAATGGTCTCACTGAAAGCTACTATTAAAACCAGACCTAAACCATTCATTCTCCATAAAAAAATGATCAAAGAACCATTGGAGGTATCTCTCATATAACCACAACCATTTTTATCTATGATGTAACGAAATTCACAAGAATAACTTTTATTCAATAACCTTTTGGTATATAATGTGCATCAACAATGGTTCAATTATATGGTTCATCACATTCCAATTTATTAATCACCCATACATGATAAAAATTGAACATTGACTTTCATTTAATTACAACCATCATATTTCATTTAATTCTTAACAAGCATAGAAGCATGGAAATTGGAATCTAATAACTTTAATTAGTCCCCAAAACTTGTTTTTAAATTTAACATGAAAAATAAAACACTTTGAAATCTAAATAATCACTATGAAGTAAAATGAGCTTAGAATTCTATTGCACAAGTAAAAACACTCAAATATGGAATATATGAAAAGAATATTAATATAAATTATTAAAACAAGATAATAAAGTAACAATGAATGTTAAAACTAAACATGTGATTGAATTTTATAACATATAATAAAAATTTATTGGTAATGAAACATGAAGGGCACATCAAAAAATTAGACAACTGTCTAATGCAATCTATATGGGCTATAATATTCATGGAATGTAAATAAGGAACCGAAACATAAATTGGGCTGGAACAGAAATTCAGCTGGAATATGAGAATAGAAATTGGTCTCATCCCACATCAAAATCGAAACTAAAAACTAAGAAAATTATCACTCATGACTAACCATGACACTATAAAGAACCTAGAGTGTATGAGTTTTCTCTCTGATCTCAACAACATCATCACACATTCTTACCATGATGTGAATCATATGTAATATGAATGATATTAACACAAAATTCCCAGAAATACCAAGCCTTCTAAAAACTGAAAGTTTATGGATGATATTAACACACAATTCATTTTGAATCAAATTTGATTCACTTTACTACTTATCTTAATAGACCAAACTCATACTATAATCACTATATGTGTGCCACTATCAAATCTCAACACATGCACCCAAATCAAACAGAAAACAAAATTCATAAACACCCAAATATAAAGAAAAAACCAAAACAGTAGATGTAGATAATTAAAATAAAAGTATCACTTACAGGAAATGTAGAACTAAGAAATTTTGAAGATGGGTCGGAATGAAGGATTTTTGCAGTGGGGTAAACAGAATCCCAATTCACCTCTTCACCCAATTGAAAACAGAAAATCAAAATAGAAGACATAAAATCAAAATAGAAGATACATAACATTAAAATGAAAGTATAACTTACAGATTACAAATGAGAATATAATAAATTTTGAATATGGAATGATTTGGACATTAGGGTAAAGAGAATCCCACTTCTCTACTTCGGTCAAGGGCTTCAGTCGTGCGGAATGGGGGAGCCTGAGGTTCTGTCTATTTCTGGGAAATCTTTCCCAACAGTTTTTAAAAACCGTTGGGAATGAAAACTTTTACCAACGGTTTTAAAAAACCTTTGGTAAAGCCCTTCAAAAACTCACTTTTACCAACGGTTTTACAAAACCGTTGGTATATCTTCATCAAAAACAATCTTTACCAACAGTTTTGCAGAAACCGTTGGTATATCTTCACCACCACATACCTTTACCAACGGTTTTTGATAAACCATTGGTATATGCATGGTATACTAATATACACCAATGGTTTGAGAAAACCGTTGGTATATATCCGTTGGGAAAACCTATATTTCCAGTACTGTATTTAGTTTGTTTTTCCTTTTTATGTGTTTTGTTTAAATGTAATTGTTGAATTTAATATGCTTGAACCTTTGGGTTTTGTTGGGTATGGCCCGGATATCCTTGAGTGATGCTGATCACATGTTGGGCTCACCCTGGGTTACTTTGGGTGGTTTTGACCATGGGATTGGGCGTCATGGGTGTCGGCTTGAGGCAGGATGACTGTCAGGTTGGGCATGGCCTAGGTTACTAGGATGGAGAGGCTATCAGACCTGAGCGGCATGGTCGCAGGGACACAAGGTGTCAGAGGTGTTGTGGCTGGGGTAATATTTTGGTGATCACCACTCACCCGAAACTATGAGTAGTGTGCACACAGAGAGACTCCGTTATGAGGTTGTTTTGACCAATCATGTGGGTATAGGCCCCTATTACTTGCGGTTTAGGTACTATTGGTTTGGGGGTGCTTGCCATAGGAAGCCATGTAGACAGTGAGGAGCCTTCATGGGATAGCATTGAGGATATCATGTTGGGGGTAGAGGCTTGTCGTGATTTGAGGAAAGACATCGTTGTCCCTATGATTACATTATTTTTAGGGCAGACATCGATGTCCCTCTAGTTACTTTATTTTGAGGGTAGACATCGTTATCCCTCCAGCTACTTTAAATTGAGGGTAGACATCGTTGTCCCTCTAGTTACTTATTAAAGATAATAATCACTATTCCACTAGGTTACTATTTCTCAGGCGTGCCTTCGGGACGTCTGTACTTGAGACATGCGGTGTCAGGGGGCACATGGTGTCGGGTTAAATGATAGAGATTCTGACATTGGGCGAAGAAGGTGACACTACTTGGTGGCTGCTGAGCACCAGTGGAGTTTGTGTTTATCTGTGCATCATACAGATTACTATTTTTCTTATAAATTCATTCCTGTTTAAACACTTATATTAGGTATGCACTATTGGGTGGTATCCTATTGAGTTTCGTCTCACACCCAACACGACCCCTTCTGGATGCATGCAGACTTTATGGATATACGTGCAGGAAAGAGGTCAACTTCAGAATATGGGATGCATTAACTGTTTCATAGAGATGGTATGGACCTTGAGGTCTTGCCTTGCTGGAGTTACTTTGTTTTTCATACTTTCTTGTATCAGTATGCTTACTTATTTTGTATCTACATTTTCTTATCCATTTTCACCTTTCCATATGGATATGTATGACCTTCTTTAGATGCATGCTGGTTTTTTAGTGGTAGTTACAAGTTATCAGCATGTTGTTGTGTTTATTTATGCTATTATTGTTTATATTTATTACTTCCGATATTTATTGTTATTGAATGTGTTTCCGCTCTGCGAGTCTGGCTCGAGTATGCTAAGTCGTTTATTCCACTACATCTTAATTATTATAATCAGACCAGTACCATTATTATCCTCCGAGACGGTATATAATCCCCACTATACCTATAAATACCCTCACTGTTAGTCGGCAACCTTTGGCGTTTGGGGATGTGCGCCTAAGGTGGTAACACCCGACCCGTTTAGCACTGTTTGGGTGGCTTTTTGGGTCTAGGTCATTACAACACTGATGTCACAAGTTTTTTTAATTTTATTTAATTATGGGTTTATTTTAAAATTTATAAGTTTATAAAGGGAATTATGACTTTTTAAACCTTTCCTTTCATTACATGGTTACCATATAGTCAGGATAAGTCATGAAATTTTTTATAAATCTATGAAAAAAGTTTCAATTCATAAATAATGCGATTTTCCAGGATTGGAATAAAACTTTTCAAACCATGTAGATATCTCTAGGGAACTGTGTGGATTAGTTTATGTGTACGGGTGACCCAAAATATTAGAGGAAATAGTGTGGACCAAACCATTTAAGGTTTGGTTTATTAGTCTAAGACATTAGCAATATTGGTGCATGATTTGAAAAACTATGTGACCAAACAATTTAGTCTACCTAAATTCACTTGAAATCTGAAAAAATATTTTCCCCCAATTGATTTTAAGTTCATATTCTTATTTCCTCCCCTACCACTCGCATGGATAGACCATTGTAACCCTTAAGAGATTTCATTTCTCCTCATATGGAGATTATTGGCTCATTCTTTTAGATTTTAAGAGGTTTTCAAGGTATTAATCCCTCCTTTATCTATTTTTATTCTTCCCTATTTCTTCCTTCAATTTATCTTAGGTTTATAATTCCTCCTAGAATATTAATTTATTTTATAATTTAGTGTTAGTGTTCGATATTGGTTATAAACTATGGTTTTGGTTATTTATTGTTCTTAGAGGTTGGTCTTTGGTTACATCGGTGTTCATTGAAGAATGAGACACATTATGACTCAAATACATTTTATTTAAGGTAGGTGTTTCTATATGATTAATTTATTAGGAAATTCCTTAAGCGATTGTGGTTTATAAATCCATTTTTTATGAATCTATATCCATATATGAAATTTAAATTGATTTATAACTTATAGTATATAATTTTAAGCATGGAATAAAGTGTTTTCCAAATTCAATTTAAGTATATATTTGAAATTAAATGTTTTCACATGTAAAGTGTTTTTATATATTCCTATTATTAACTTCGAAATGTTTTTTATGAAAATTATAGGGATTAGGCTCTATTTTTGGTTTTTTTAATCCTATTTTAAAAAAATTAAAAAGGGAGTGTATTTTTAAATGGCTTTTAAAGGGTATTTAAATAATAATTTATAATAAATTAAAGGGAATTGGTATCCCAAGTTTTTTTCTTGTAAAGATCACGTGAATGTATATAAAATGACTGGTTTGATGCTTGTGAGTCCCTCTTGATTTCCCCTTGTGTTATTCCATATATAGGCTTTCTCCTTATAGGATATTAGTTATTATGTGATGATTATATGATGTGAAAGTGGTTATTTCATGAGAGGGTGTTATAGGAGAGTTTATATTTACTACTTTTACTTATTATTCATGTGTTGATCATTTATTTATTGTTTTCTCACTATCAATTTAGATTAATCATGGCCACCTAGGTAATAAAGTGGGATACCTTGATTCATTAAACACTTGTTCAGATCACACATTGTTAAGTGTCCCTCTAGTTATATTTTGCACTAGGGCTTGAAGGGGGATCCCCTAATGAGTCTAGTTTGGGATAGTTGGGTTTCTTTTGTATATGTTTAGGATGAATTTAAGGGTATAATTTGATCTTATATTATAATATTATTAGGTTCATCTCACTTTAGGATATATAGAGCTTCCCATTAAACTTGTTCCTTGATTAGTGGTTTATGTATGAGATTTACATTTGTATGTATCCCATTAAGGTAATTTTTTGTGTCACTATTCACCATATACTAGTATTTTCTTTCTTGTATGGTGGTTCCAACTATTCTTATTCTCTTATTCTTTATGGTTGGTTGGTTTTCAAAACCGTTTGAAATGTGGCTTTGGGAAAGTTGTTTTAAAATGAATATAATAAAGTTTTATTTTATGAAGAAGTTTTTTTCAAGGGTTTTTAATAGAGTCAAAATGGATTATATTTGTTTTTAAACATTTTAAAATTAATCCCATTGAATTTTATAAAATTTTATTCTTTTATAAAGTTTTTATTTTAAGTGATTTTTTAAAATATACAATTTTTCAAACCTTATAATCGAAGGAATGAGTTTTAGTTTTATTCACAATTTATGAATTTTAAAATTGTGTTTATCTATTTTATTTAAAACTAAATCTTATGAAAGATTTATTAAAAATAATTACATATACTTCATGGTGATATCATACTAAGAATCTTAAGTCACACCCTACATACATACTAGTGTGTGTGTGTGTGTAGTTTTTTATGTTTTACACTAGTTTCAAGATATATTTTAATTTTTATATAATTTTCATATTTCAATGGGTGACTTGATATGTAAAGATAATTCATGGGTTGTATGGAGGTGTTGGGGATGTTTGGTTTGGATGTTACATTTATTTTTTGGGATATTATGTGATATCTAAGTCTGCCACTATTCTATTTTCCTTTAGTTCCCATTTATTGTATATTGTTATGTATATATTTTGGATATTATTGAATATTCGTATATATGAGTTTAATCATATTAATTGATTATAAATAATTTAGTTTATTATTTATTTTTTCTTATTCAATTATTTTTCCTGGCAATCCAAAGTATAGACAAACCATGGCATTTTTTTGGAAAATGATATAATTTATTTCTAATCTAATTAGAGAAAACATTACTCACAATGTGAATTAATTAATAACAAGGAACCAGTTTTTAGATTGTGGGGATTTGTAATTCCTATTAGGCCTTTCCATGGTCTAGTCCAGGTTCCCAAATCAAGGGTCAATAAGGTTAATTTGTGAAAAATGTCATCAAAGCATTGGTTCTTATAAAGGCTTATTTTATTGATATTTCCATCTTATTATGTTGGGATGTTTATTGGTTGTGAAGAAATAGGGATGTGTAATATCCTCAATTTTTAATGATAATAAAACCCCCTTTTTTAATAATTTATGATTATTCTTATGTGAAAATATAATTTTACAATAAAAAATTAATAAACTATTAAAAGGTTGTATGTAAGGATGGAATCCCTGTTAACACATTGGAATATTCTATGGAATTTTCTCAAAGTTAGGTGTTATTTTGAGGGATATTCAGAGGCCCAAAGAGCCTCTTAATTGATATAATAAATATATTATATATATTATATCACATACATACATTTTTACTCCCAAAAAATTGGAATATCTTCTAAAAGGTGTCTCGAATGAGAAATATGAAACCTCCATTAAATCTATAACATTAATTTTACCCTAGGACCGATATAACCATTGTGTGCGTCATGAGTTTGGTTAAATATCATTTGAGGGTAAATATATTATATAAAATGGACATTATTTTTCTAAAATAATGGAATATCTCCCAAAAAGTGCTTCAGATTGAACATTAGAGACCGTTGTTAGGTCTGAAATGTAGGTTTTATCCTTTCCATGAAAAATCGTCATGCATGTCGAGGGTTAGGATAAATCTCAATTCACATGTCTGTGTGGAAGGGTAATTTTTTATACACTTTTTTTGTAATATATTTTTATGTGTACGAATAATTCATATTCATTATTGATTATGATCGCATGTGGGTGTGTGCGTGTAACCCCTGATAACCTTATGTGACACTTTTTCCTATGATTACATTAATATATTATTATTAGTTTTTGAATTTTATCACATTTATTTTATGATATACTTTATATATGATGATTTGATAAGGTTTTGTGTGTGTTTTACCATCTTATGTTTGCCTTTTTGGTATATTTATTGGAGCCCAAGACAGGCGGACCATTGAAAAATGTCTATACCTTAGAGGGAGAGTTCCCACAACATTCAATGATTGAGACTATAGACCTAAATAGAGGGTAGGGATATGATGATTCCTTGTGGATATTTGTTAATACACTTGATACCTATAAGATTATAAAGATCTTGTCACTTGATGACTTGTGATTTTCAAGTAGCTACCGATTCTTGTTGGATACCAAGAGGATGAATACCTTGATTCCTAGTTTTTGCAAGTTGTATTATCACATGATATAGAGTAGAAATATAATTATCCACATAGATGGCCTTTGATTACTTTTGAAAACATTATTATCCTTTCAATATGAAGCCAATGTTTGTACAATCATGGGTTTTTGGTGGCATGGTTAGCCACAACTACTCAGTTTTGGATTTTATATTGTTATTTATATTATGGATTTATTATTATTAGGGAATAAAATAGTATACTTGATCACACTAGGTTAAGGGTGTATTTTTGATGTCCTAATAAACCTTGTAATCACACCCTAATTTGAAATTTTGATGTGATTATAGATATTAGTATTAGAGATCCGGTGAAGGGAAAGAGACATATAGTGCATGGATGAGTGGATACATATTGGGATTCAATTGGATGGGTATGGATTTAGGATGACCTTTATATTCATTTATTTTCTTCATTTAGATTGCAACTTTGGCAGTTGTTTCAGTACTTGTGTGACATGTATGTCATCCTTTCAGTTATTCGTATACTCTAATTATTTATTATATTATTTATTATTATTATTTTGTATAATATGGTACTGAGGGTATAGTCTCCCCACTGATGAAATTATACCCTCTATGCAAGTTGGTAGCCTCTTGTATATGGGGAGGCACACATGGGGACATGTAGAACTCTAGTTTCGACCAGCTAGTTCTCGTTGATGAATTATAAAATGGTATCAATGGACTATGATTCACTAAATTATTTATTATATAGTATTGATTTGAGATACGGTAGACTGTTGATAGGATGGCTGAGACTCGGATTGGGAGACAATGAAAGTATATGGAAAGAACTATATAGTGGACCTCTGAGTTTCCCTAAAGTGGGATAAGTTATGTTTTTCTATTACCATTGATTAAATTCCACTTGTGTGATTCAAATGATGTTTATATGTGATTTTTGACATTTAAATTGTGTTCATGAATCATGGATTGAATCATAGGTTCACATGCCATATATATACCTATTAAAGTGTTGTATAGTAGTTATTTAATTAAATTACTTGGTTTGTGTTATCGTTTTGTAAAATTCTCTCTATGTGTGATATATTTGTGTTTCCATGTTTTTTTATATATATTTATTTTAATTAATTAGATTAACTGATAATGTGATTGTCCTAGTATTTTTATATGATGACTATGACTAATGTGCGTTGATAGAGAATAATTTTAGTTCTATGAGGCTTATACCTTGGGGTAATGGTAGAATCCTCAGATAACCGTGTGTGATACCATATACATATTATGATTTATCCTAACGACTTTGGTTTTTTTTTCAAAGTGTTTCCTTTGTATTACTGAAGAAGTCACTTCAATGTAGTCTCATGGGAATACTTGGGAAGAAGTCTGGAATAATCCCACAAGGGAGGATTTTTATGTATTAACATTATACATATATTATAATGTAATTGATAATGATCCCATGCATTCTCTATTATATAGGATACCGATCATCTTCAACCTAAAATATTTCGCTTAGTGTATGTCCTATGCATAGGAGTTCAAAGATATGGTCGAATTCTCTCAAAATTCAGTATGGAAATATTCATCCTTGTAGGGATCCAAAGTCCCTTAGGATTCTAAATAATGTGTTGAAAACTATTTGGGAATCTTTGAACTAGTAGAAACACTTAAGGATTGGAAATTTAAGCTGAGATAGAGCCCGTGCCGATTGAATAACCCATTTTAATACCACCAATTTGTATGGATACAACCAAGATAAAGGAGCAGAAGGTGAATGTTGATGACATAGAGTGGTAGGGATATATATAATTCTTGGAACATACCTTTGGGGGCACTTGTGTTTTTCACTAAGAATACAGAAGATAGTATTCAACTCTATATTGATTACTAGAAACTGAACCAATTAATGGTGAAAAACTAATATCCTTTATCCTGGATTAGTAATATTTTTTGATCAATTATCCAGATACCAGTGGTTCTCCATGATTGATCTTCTATTGGGGTATCAACAATTATGAGTTTGAGAATAGAACATTCTAAATATGGTATTTCAAATCATAAATGGGATGTATGAGCACTTCTTAAAGTCATTCAGACTAACGAATGTACTAATAGTATTCACGGATTCCATTAAATTGATCATCCACCCATAATTTGACTCATTCATCATTTTTTTTATCAAATAAGTCATCAACTACATGTTGACACAAAATCAACATGCAATTCACCTCAATATAGTCCTGAGTATACTTTGAGAACATCATCTTTATACCAAACTATTAAAGGGTGATTTCTAGATTCTTTAGTTGAATTTATGAGGGATTGTGGTGACTGAGTCAAGTATATCCATGAAAACATATAAATTATAGGTATTTGAGTCCTATAAATGTCCCTAAAAATGTTTGAGATCATGATATTCTTGGGATTAGAGTTGTATTACTAGTGGTTTAATGAGTAATATTCTTGACTATTGTTACCCATCACTACACTGACGAAGATATTAATGTTCTAGTGGGTAGACCAATATGAAGAGGCATTTATTAATCTGAAGACTATGTTAACTATAGCTCCAACACTGATACTACTTGAGATAAGGATCAGATACATTTTCTATTGATATTCACAAGGAGTTAGTTTTGGAGAAGTATAGATGTAGTGGTAGTAGGTAATAACTTATGGGTTATTTTATCTATGAACCCACTAGAAAAACTGCCCAAATCAGGACTTGGAGATGGAATATGATTCCATGCTCTGAATTGTTTGTGACACTGTATCTTTGGAGAGATAATTTTTATTCACATAGACCATTAGAGTCTTCATTATATATTCATGGAGAGGGACCTCAATCTAAGATAGAGTTTTGGGGTTTATTATCAATAGAAAGATGATTTAGAGTTGGATTATGCACCTAGAAAAGGTAACATCATTGTGGATTCACTTAAATGTCGATTTAGGTCGAGTGAGAGCTTGGTGAGAGGCCATAAGAGGAGTAGTGGTGCATGATGGAATTATTAGATAACTGGATGATGAATGATTATGAGGATTAGGGATCGATGAATCATTCCCCTTTAGTGATCACATACTCACTTGTAGATAGGGTGAAGGCTATACATGAGTCAGGTCTAGAGTGTGTTTTGATGTGGGAATAGCTATTAAGAGGTTATCTGATAATTGGTGGGACCTTGGGTGATAATGATGTGGTCGTGGTACATAGTGTGGTAGTAGTATCTACTTTCAAAAAAAGAGGATATAATGATAGATTTACATATAACAATATGGTTGGTACATCTTGGTCTGATGAAGATATATCGTGACATTAGGAAACAATTCTACTGGTCGAGAAGGGAGAGGGACATCACAGGTTATGTGTCCAAATGCCTTACCTACCTAGATTAAAGTCCAACGAACAACATCCCAGTGGTTTGATCCATCCACTTCTAGTTACCAAGTGGATTTGGGAGCATGTCATAATGGAATCTATGATTGGGTTACCTAGGACCCTGATACTTCATGAAATTATATGGGTGATTTTTGATTAGTGGAAAAAAAATCTCACGTTTTACATGTCTGAGAGACTCACTTAGTGGAAAATCTAGGAAAGTTCTACACCTCTGAGATCATATATTTACATGAAGTTCCCTTCATAATTATTTCAGACCGTGATTCATGTTTCACATCATGATTTTGTTAAGTATTGCAGAAGGCCCTAAAGAATTATTTGATTTTGATCACAACATACTATCCTTAGACAGACGGGGAGTCCAAGCAGAATATTTGTATAATGAAGGATATAGTAAGATATGTCATTTTCTACTTTGGTGGGGAATGATTTGATCATCTATAATTGGTTGCGTTAACGTAAAACAACAGTTATGAGGTTTCAATATATATAGATCCTTATGAGGCTCTTTATGAGAGTCTGTTTTGTTCACCGCTTTGTTGGCATAAGGTAGACGAGGTGGTGGTTGTGGTTCCTAGTATAACATCCCTGAACCCACGTTGGATCCAGTTCTAAAATCATAAATATTACATTTTTTATTTGATACCGATGAATGGGACCCAATTTTCATCATCTTAAACATACAACTTTAAATGTAAATATTGGATCACTAATATACCCAAGGACCATTTATGCTTAGAATTTTAGAGAATTAATAAAAAAAATTACATAAAAACACACATATTTTTAAATGATCATTTCTCCCACCTAAGCACAATTTTTTTATTTAAAATTAAGTCATCATAATCATCCATATAAAAACCTAACAAAAATAATTTATTAAACATCATTCTTAATAACCTTGGGAAAAGAAAAGATAATAAGGGTGAGCTCAAATGATCATTAAGAGTAAACATAATAATTAACAATTCAATGTCATTGGTGAGAATATAATGAGGATAAGGGTATGATAAGATAGTCAAAGTGATTGAGCATAACATAATAGAACTCATACATATCAAAAAATGTCAATAAACACTTCGTATGGTATAATTATTTAACAAAGGAAAGAGTCATGATAATCAATAATCATGAGTAATGTGATTTGAATCTTAATCAAAGTAATCATTAAAAGCCTGTAGTAATCATAAATAAAACATGCCGGAGTCATTGGAAAATTATCTTCATAACCCATTTTAAGCATATATAAGAAATAAATACATCCTAGTTAAATCCATATGAGAACCCCTATCATAATTCCCTCCTTCTAGAATCTAAAGACAGTGAGACTTACCCAATGCATTGGAGTACTATCTGGGAACACCAATCATATAATCTCTATCGGGCTCACCCAGTGTTATATGGGCACACCCATTGTATCAGATATATCATGCTCACCTAGTTATTTTTGGGTACACCCATTATAAAAGATTCATCCTTCTCACCCACGATCATCAATAATTTCTATGTGTCATTTATGAATAGAACATTTAAAATCATTCACTTTTCGACATAAAAATAATCATTGTTCATTCATTTCTTGATTCTCCCATGGAAAAGAAATGGGTTCTATGATAATATCATAACACATCAAGTGGAATAACTAGTATAGTATCAATTTCAAATTTCTATAGTAGTGTTACATTAACATCAAGTGTTACTTTTTTATGAATAAAAATACCATTAAAAGGAAGTAAAAACTCTTGAGAAAAATAAACTTTTTATATTCAAAATCACTTTTAAAAATGAAACATTCACAAAATATTTTGAAAATCCATTTCTTTGAAAGAAACATTGAAAAAATATAAATTAAAATTTAACTAAAATAATGGATATGAAGGACATAAAATCCATTCATTTTTTAAAAATTAAAAAAAACATTCTTTTTAAACATTTTGTAAACAGATTCAAAAGTTACCCATTTAGAAAATGAAAAAAATCCTTTTCAAAACTTTTAAAATAAGTTAAAAATACATATAAAATATATTTATGAAATCATTATTTTTATAAAATTATACTTTTCAATACATTTAGAAAACATTTATATAGAAGTGAAATATTCTCAATCTAAAAGAATGATACTACATCAGTATAACATAAAAACAAATCTCCTAATATTTATTCAATAAATATGGGATAAAATGGAATTAAAACTTTTTAACAACATTATTAACCATTTTAGAATAAATATTTTTGTTTTAATAAAATAAGATCATATGATTTCCTTAAATGGAACCCTGAACATTAATAGACTTTAAAGAAAGAAGATTTTAACATAAATACTTTGTCACTTTGGTAACTCTTTTGTAATAATCCCCATGAAAGAATAAACACAAATGATACTTTAAATATCATAAACATAGATATTTTGAGTATATATTATTTCAAAGGGGAATTTGATATAGCTCATAAAATAATATATGTGTATAACATAACATATGTCCCAAAGAAGATAATTTAAAATGAGGAACCCTTATAATGATCATAACATCCAAGTGAGATTTAACCAGTGTATATCATATATAAATCCCTATAAAAAAATTTAAATAAAACTTAATATAATAAAAATTCATTATACAGATTATATTATAATATCAAATACATTGAAGAATTAATATAACCCAAAGAAAATAAATTGAGTTATAAAATTCTTTACCACTTTGTATCTTTATTGTAAAATCCCCTTGGATGAAATAATTATAATTGAAACATAAAATAAAATGAATTATGAAGGATTAGTTATATTACATGAAAAATTGTAATTATATAAACAATATAAAATAAATTAGGTGTGTAACATTAAAATATTCTTCGATGGAGTAAAATTATAATGAATTCCCTTACCTCGAGTCCATCCTTTCCATGTATGTCCTTTAACTCATATATAATAAGATTAAATAAATTATTTGATTTATAAAGAAAATTTCAAAAGTTTTATACCTTACACTTAAATAATTTATTTTATTTATGTTGATGATATATTTAAATATTTAATCATTTAATTCCATGTCGAGTGTTTTGAGGATGTTCAGTT
The DNA here is from genome assembly GCA_963277665.1 of Viscum album. Lineage (NCBI taxonomy): Eukaryota > Viridiplantae > Streptophyta > Magnoliopsida > Santalales > Viscaceae > Viscum > Viscum album. The sequence continues at coordinate 35,149,681 of OY728143.1, forward strand.
CAGTGTTTCAAAACGGATTATGTGTGTTGACCATGGTCAAAGAGGTTATTATTTCTTAAAATAAAGAATAATAATCTTGAAATAATTATAATTTTTATACATCAATTATAATTATAAATCCAATGACAAAATATGGTTATGAAAAAAGATCTACATTACGATCATAGAGATAGTTGGTCATTCATAAGCATGAGTAACATTTCCATTTTTCAAAAATCATTATAGAAAGAATACATGTAATATTTTATCTTTAAAAATTATAATAATATCAAAAATACTATATTATTTAATTAAAAATACTTATATATATCATCCATTTGTGTTTGAGATGAAAAATGAATTGCATCGCTTCCAAAAGGTAGTATTCCACACATACACACGAACAAAGTTATCATTTTTTAGTATAAGAAATAAAATGTTATATCATCTTTTTAGAATGATAAATATTTCATGAATATAAAAATTATTTCATTTATATAAAATGTATTCATTAATTCTATCCTTATTTCCTTTCATATAAATAATTGGTCAAAAATGATTCATATCTCTTCACAATGTGGTTATCTTCTATTTACATGAACAATATTATTCTATCCCTCATCAAATGGAAAGTAAGAAGGTTATGTGATATATTAACTCTATAAGAATATATATTATAAATATATCATACATATACATTAAATACATCATTATAACAAGACTTGAGGAGTGATAATGTAAAAATGACATTTATTTGTGAGGCGGTAGTCCTTCGTATACAAGAATGAGGATTCTGTAACCCATTTGATAGATGAGGAGATGGATTTATGTTATTCCATTAACATAATAACATATAAACATAGAGTAGATACCAATTCTATTATGTAAAAAAAATTCAGAATATTTTAAGGGTGTCGAATAATAAATAAAATAAAAAAATCTCAGTTAAACATGATATATCTTCTTCAGACAACCTCCCTAGGTTAGGACCAAAATCCTTCTTAGGATACCTTTATAATAAAAAAAAGATTTCGGGATTTAGAACGGTAAGTAAGGAAGATATTTGGGTAGATATTGAATTTTTTAAAGGTATTTTAATGTGTGAAGATGGGTAAAGAAAGGGTTACCTTTTATAATTGAGGTGGGTGGAACACTTGTAATTGTTGGAAAGAAAATGGTTTAGCCATATTTTTAACATACCAAAAGGCTTTAAAATAGACCATTCTCGATCCTTATACATTATAAGTTCTAAATATTTAATGGAAACAAATTATTATGATTCAAAATATGTAATACATTTTATAAAATTAAATACATAGAAGTGGAATAATTTAATTTAATATTAAACTCATAGATGAAACAAAAAATCAGGCTTTCAATAAGTGTATATTTCAAGAAAAATATTATTTTATATTAACTCCATGAGTAGTAATGATAATTATATAAATTTAAATTCATTTAAATTTTTATATAATCAATAAATGTCCTTAAAATCATTCATAATTAGGTATTTTTTAAATTAACTAAAATGGAGAAACATCGTGCACTTCAAAAAGGCTTTCAAAAACACCATTTTTAAACCAGAAAATAAAATTATACTAAAATAAAATATAAAGATGATTAAAATGTAATAAAGTTTATTAAATATAACTTTATAAAACTTATGTTACTTGAAATAATATTGAAAAAATAATGGTACTTTTAATTTACTTCATCTATTAAAAGGAAATGATAGTTTTACAAAAATCTATATTTTCACTATTCATTGAAAAGAATCAATATTTTCCTAAAAATAACAAAATTTTACCTTAATTTAATTTAGATATGTTTATTTTAAAAATTAATATAATTTTATCATATTAAATTTCTAAAATATAAAGAAACTAATTATAAAATTTTCTCACAAAAATATATAAATTTTTTAAAGAAAATATTTTTTTAAGAATAAAATTACTTTACTAAAAATAGATTGATTATTTAATAAGAATTTATAAATAAATTTATATTGATTAGGACATATATATATATATCATAAAATATTCATTATTATTCATTCCCACCAATTTAATAGCTACATTATAACGGTATACTATATTATGGTTTATTTATACTCGAGGTTGTGTATACCACAAGCTATATAAAGAAATATATTCCATGGGTAATTTAAGTGTAGTGTTTCATGTTCAATAAGCTATAAAACATAGATTAATTTTAGAAAATATATCAAGGGGTACACCTGGTTTGGTTCATGAGACATGTAAGATAGTGCAGCTAAATCAAAAGAGTTTAATCACCACTCAAAGTAGTCATAGATCATATATTGATTGTAAGAGGAGACCTTTGGAGTTTTTTGTGAATGAGCATGTTTTCTTAAGAGTGACTACACATTTAGGACACCAATTTATATGGAATAAAGGTTATATAGAACTATGATTATTTAAACCGTTTTTAATCACCAAACAGATTGGGACAGCGGTGTACCATTCGGACCATTATCAACATTATTGAGGTATACAAAATGTGTTTCATGTGTCTTAACACAAGAGGTACATAACTAATCTTGCTCATTTCATCGGATATGATGATGTTGAGATGGGTCTTGATTCATCTTATGAGGATTTTCTAGTGAATATTATAGACTGGAGAAAGATGGTCATATGAGGGAAGACTACAGCACTTGTCAGGATTCAGTGATAGCATGCACAGATCCTATATGAGACGTTGGAGTGTGAGTTTTATTTGGATATAAGTAGCCTATGTGGTTTAATAAATTTCAATGTAGTTACTTATCTATGGTGGGATGTTAGTATAGGGGGATAATTGAAATATCCTAATTTTTTTATAATAATAAAATCTTATTTGTTAATAACTTATGTGAAATTTTATGTGGAAATGTAATTTTTCAATAAAAAAACATAATAAATGATTTAAATTTTTTTGTAAAGTTATATTCCTATTAACACTTTGTAATATTCTACTGAATTTTTTTGGAGGTAGGTACTTCGTTGGTGTAGGATTATGAGGCCCATAGAGCCTCCTTATTGATATAATAAAATAATAAAATATTTTATATCATACTGATAGAGTTTTTATTCCAGAAAAATGGAATATATTTTGAATGGTGTCTTGGATGGAAAAAAAGTAAACTCCTTTAAATCTCAAACACGAGTTTTACCCTGGGCCCAATATAACCGTTGTGTGTACAGGTTGTCTGGTTACTCAGGATTGTTTCATAGGGGAGTCCCTAGCCAACCCTTCTTCATGATTAATCTTGAGAAACCACGAGACAACGGGGTTGAGAATTTAATTTATATTTTTTAAATGGTTTTAGTTTATTTAGATGTGAAATTATGGTAATTAGATCCCCAAGGAGTTATGAAAGTGATTTTGGGGTTCTAATTTATTTTATAATGAAACTTGATGAAGTACAGGAGGTATATATTGAGATTGAATTCTTGTTAAATGATACAAATCCAGCATTGAATAGTTCTAAAGACATCAAAGAGTCTATTTAATGGACGGTTCATGACTCAAAAAACCATGAATCCAAACAATACACAATTCTAAATGCCTCTAAGATTAATGTTTTTTAACCACTTACAGTTCTAGATTACTTTGATTGTGGTTTTCACTTATTGGAGATGAATTAAAAAGGGTTTTATGATTTTTTTCATATTTTGTAAGGAATTTTTTTTATTTACTGTGTTTTTTTCTCTATCATAATGTTTTACAGCTTTTTTAAGAGAAAATGTGGAATTTAATGAATAAAAAATTGAAACTAGCTTGGGTGGAAAATTTTATGAATATTTATCTTATTTCACAAAAGTTATTTTACAGAGATTTGATTTCATTATTGTATTTAGAAAAAATATTTTGAAAAATTAATAAGATAATGATTTAATGATTTAAAAAGGGATCCCATGGATTTTGGGAAATATTTTTAATTGTAATAAAATTGGGAAATGATTTTATTTGTTTTCATAAAGAGTTCAGTGTTTTTAACAAGGTTGTATTATTTCAAAAAAATTGTTATTTTTTATAAGTGTATTCCTTGGTAAAAGGAGTTTTAAAATTTTTATATTTTATTTTTATGAATTTAAATAAAATAATTTTCATGATGTGTGATTTGGGTTTTTTTAATAGTATTATGTTTTTTATTTCTACCTCTATTGAAAGTGGGGCTGTTTTCGTTTGAATTATAAAGCATTAATTTGATGGGTTTATGTTATGTGTTATTTAGAGTATGCCTCCTAGAATGGTAAATAAATAAAGTACAAGTATTTTTTTCTATGGATGATCCTCTCGTTGATTCCTCTTATTTCGTAGAAAAAAACCTTCTATTTCCAAAATCTACCTAAACAACATATATAGTTCCAGACTCATAATGTTCTTTTCTAGTGGACTTTGTATTAAGATTTTTAGATCATTATTCACCAAATTTGGGTGGAAAATAAGATTAACCTAAAACAGTCAATTATTGAGAAAATATTTAAAGGATTCCATGTTCTCTCATGACTCTTGAGGCTTCATGTGTGAGAGTTGTTGTAGGTTTTCTAGTTGTATTAAAACAATTTTCTTGGGAGTTGATGGTTCCTTCTCAGATGCATTGTAATTCCACTTGGGAATTGGTCAAGGTGATGTCCATTTGATTGTTATTTCTTGACTATGTAAATGAAACGAAATCTCTTGATATCATGAACCTTTGTCAAGGTGGTTAGTTGGTGATTGGTTTTTTCAATCATTTCATGAAGTTTTGGTTATTTTTATCATAATCTAGTCATTGATTAATTGAAGAAATATAATTTCCTTAATAGAGGTATTAACCAACATCTTGGATCATCTATGCTTGATTTTATCCTTTCATCTTTTAAATAGGTGGTTGATAGGGCTATTTGGGTAGAATCATAGTAATCTAGGAAACCTATGATAGGTGGCACCTTAGTTCTACCTGGTGTCACTGAAGAAACCCATAAAGTGTATAGATGATCTAGAAACCCTTGAATTGTATTTGAATGTGTGTTAGAGGAAGTATCCCACATGCCTTATTGTCTTTTTTAAGAAGAATATACATCTCATTTGTTTTTAGTGCAGAGATCTGGGGCCCCTTAATCCCTCATTTCAGAATACTTTGATCACCTATCTAAATTATTGTCATTTGGGACACTATTAAGGATTTTTTATGTTTATTTTTAGAAAGAATACTTGAGTTTAGTTTTTCATGGGATTTTTTTGTTTAGATTTTATCCATTTTATAATTTTCTCTTTATGGACTTGGTTTCAATTAAATATGTCTGTTAGAGTTTTTGAGATCAGTCTTACTATATGTTTCCTTTGGGTATCTATTGATTATTTATTGTGGGGAGTTATTTATTTTCGTCATGTTTATTCTTGGATAATTGGAACTTGTATCTCAAGGTTTTTATATACATTGTTGGACTTCTTGTGGATGGTTATTAATGGCTTAAACATGGGAGGCCCCTCAGTACATGCTCAAGTGACTATGACTAGTGTTTCATTTACATTTACCATATGGGGGTATTATTTTTGATGGATTTAGTCAAGGGATTCCTCGATGGTTTTTATGAGGTGGTCTCTTTTTTTGAGTTTTTTTATCTCGGGTTTTGGTCAATTTTTGTTTGGATGGTCATCAAGGTTACTGTAAGATTACTTATTCTTGTGTGTTTGGTAGAGGAGTTGTTTTCTGTGGTATTAGCCTCTTTGTAGGTGTTCCCTCACATCATCACTCCATTTTAGATGAATTATAAATGTTAGGGAGGCCTATGATAGGTATACTTTCTCTTAGAGAGATCTTTTTTGTGGTTTATATTAATTTTTGATATGTTAAGTGGTGGTTAAGGATTCAAGTTCCATTGTTTGAGTTTTTCTATCTATTTTCTAGTGGTTATTTTCCACCCAAACCTCTATGGTTTCTCCCCAACCCACTCACCTCCAGCACCAAGGTATTGATGTTTTAGTTTAATTTTTCCTTTTACTTTGAACAATGACTTTATGTGGATAAAGTTTCATGGTTGGGATAATTTTAACACCCCAATGTCACTTTAGTTTTAATCCTTTCTAATTGTGTCATTGTATTAAATTTTTAGAGTTTAAATATGGGATTTTGAATTTGAAAGGTTTTTCTTCTATTAAATATTCACCACATGATTCTTCCAAATCAAACGGATTTCAATGAAAACCATGTAAATGATTAAACTATTTAATAGTGGGATTTGTCATGATTAGAACATGAATTTTCAAACAATTCAGAGTTCTTAATGTGACTATGCAGCTTAGTATGGGTGTGTGGGGGAACCATATATTCCAAAGATGGTTAGAGGAAACCGCACTACCCAAACAATTTGGGGTGTTTCATGTTAGTCAGTGGCTCCCACATAGAGGATGCATTATTTAGAAAACCATACCATTAAAATTTGAGGTCTTCCAATATTCACTTAAAGTGTGAAAATACCTATTTTCCCCCAAAAAATTTCAAGTCTCTATTCTTTTCTCATCACATCTCAACCACACATACATTCCCTCGGAGCCTTGAGGATAAATATTTTATCCTTTTCCTTAGATTAACTGCTCCTTATTTTGTATTTCAAATGTTTTTAAAGGTATATATACCTTATTTATCTCATTATATTCATCCATCTTCTTTTATTTCATTAATTAGAGGTTTCTTCTTCATCCTTGAACCCTAATTTACTGTGAAAGTTGGGTTTTGGGTTTTACGTTTGTTCAAACCTAGGGTTTGGGTTTCTTAGGTTCTGTTGAAGGTGGTTCGTGAATTCTTGGGTTTTATCTATGGAAGGTGACATATTTCGACTCGATATCAATTTGTTTTGAGGTATTTTTTTCAATTTAATTCCTTTATTTTGAAATTCATGAGTTTTTTAATGTTTTTAAATTCCCTTTTTATGAATTTACACCCATATACGACATTTAAAATTATTTATAAATTTTTTATAGAATTATAATCTTGTCAAAAATTGTTTACCTTTTTAAATTCAATTATCACTTTGAAATTAATTTTTTTCCCAAGTGTATTTATAAATTCTTATGAGACTATTTTAGATGGTTTATATAGAAATTATTAGTCTTGGGACCAGTTTTGGATTTTAAGACAAATAATATTTGTTTAAAAAAATTAAAAATAGGGGTGTCTTTCTGAACAGTTTATAATGGGTATTTCAAGTGGAATTTATAAGAAATTAAAATGGTTTGTCATTTAGAATACGTATTCTTGAAAATATCCATTTGAACATCTATAAAATGAGTGTATTGATGCTTGTAAGGCCCTCTTGATTAACCCTTTTATTGTTCCTTATATATTATTTTTCTTTTATTTTATATCGATTATTATGTGAACATTATATAATTTGAAATTGGATGTTCTGTGAAAGGGAATTGGAGGTGTGGTGAGATTTACTTCTTATGTGTATGATGCATGTATTGATCTATATTTTATTTTTTTCTCACCTCCATATTATATTATTCATGGAATATTTGGATACTAAGGGGAGACCATGATCCTGGTACACTAGTTTAGATCACACATAGTATAATTTCTCTCTAGTTTTTTAGGCACCAAGGCTATAGGGGGTTCCACATATGAGTCTAATGTGTACTAGTCAATTGAATTTTGTATATTTTTTATGATGTAACATTGACTAGTATTTAGTCCCCTGTTATAGTATTGTTAGGGTCATCTCACGTTAGGACATAAGAAGTTTCCCAAGAAATATATTCCTTGATTGGTAGTTTATATAGGGTATTTCATTTTACATGTATCCCATTGAGGTTGTTTATTTAAGGCATTGTTTACCTTGTTTTTGTTTTTTATCTTTTATATTAGTTTCAACTCTTTTTGTGCTCTAATGTTTTATGGTTGTTTGGGTTTTAAATGGTTTAAAATGTGAATCTTGAGAGTTGTTTTAAATTTAAAAGTGAAATGTTTTCTTTTATGAATGGGTTTTAATGAATTGCTTTGAAATGTGGGCATAGTGATTTTATGTGGGTTTTCACCATTTTAAGTTCCATCTGTTCCAATGTTATAAAAGTTTTTTCATTTATAAATTAGAAATTTTATGTGATTTTACAAAAGAGAAAAAATTTACATCCTTCTGTTTAAATCCATGAGTTTTAGATTTATATAGGATACATGAAATTTAAATACTTTTTTAATATATTTCAATCTATCATTAATGAAATATTAATTTAAATGAATTTCATAGACTCCATGGAAAGGTATTAGTGTGCCTATTAGCTCAAACCCAAGATACACACTTGTGTGCATGTATAAATGTTTTTAATGTTTTATAGAGGTTCTAGTTTTTTTATTTTGGATATCATTTTGATAGACTAATGTGTGAGTTTTGATATAAAAAAATCATGTGTTGTGTAGAGGTGTTTAGGTGGTTTAGTTATAGTGTTGTTTTCTATATTAGGATGTGTTGTATTGGCTTAGTCGACCACTCTTTTCTTTGAATTTTTTTCATATTAATATATCTATTATGAAATTATTTTTGATATTTCATTACATTAATACAGATGTTTTGAATCGAAATAATTAGTTATGACTCGTTTGGTTCATTATTTATTTGTATCTGATTTATTTATTTTGTATGGGTGCCAAAAGTATAAAAACCCCTTACTAAATTTTAGAAAAATAATATATTGCCTTTATACTCTGAATTGTTGTTAAAATGTTTCCCTTGGTTAATTAATTGATGTTTGGGAACTATTTTCTAGCTAATGGGGATTAGGAACACCCTTTGGACCTTAACATGTGCCTATTTGGGTTCTTGGTTAAGGGGTTACCTGTAATGGTTTGTGATACTTATGGATTAGTCTTTTGAAAAATCCTTTTCTTAAAAATATGGTCTTAGTTTGACTGGTTATCTCTACAGATTTACCCACTCACTTTTCTCTTAATTAATTATATTTCAAGAATAATTTCTTACATTAATTTCAAGAATATGAAGTTTATATACAGTAACCACATGGATATATGGATTCTAGTTCACTTTCCATAGTATATTGAATTTGGTGCTAATTTATTCCCTAAAAAGGTCCCCTTGGGAATGGTTTGGAAGGTTCTTTATTGTGGTCACCTCTTATGGATTTTATCAATGTATGAAGGATTCATCCATCTTCTGGTAGTATACTAGATTGGGTGAATCTTACTAGTAATATAAACTGATGATATCAATATTACTAGTAATAATTCACATAAGATTACAAATCTCAAACCCTATCTGCATAAATAGTTTCACACTAAGGACATGGGTCCACTAAAGTATTTTCTCATATTTTAAGTATTCCATAGTCATTAGGGTATCTCTCTCCTAATAGTTATGTTAATAGATATCCCACAGGGGACTGATCTATCCTAAGATACTTCTTGCGGCATGTTAATTAATATGGGTGAAAGGTCATTATAAGCTAACATTCAATACTTTTCTCATATAAATTTATACAATATGATTTTTAGGAACATCAATTATCTCACTATGACAATTTTATACATTTATAATATTATAACAAAGTGGAAAAACCATGTATTGTCCTACACAACCCTAGGGGGAGATCATATTATATAATATCTACTATATTAACGGGAGTATTAGTCATGATCTAATACACTTGGATTATTGATAACCACTTATTGTGGTGGTTTAAAATGATGAATAGGTTAATTATGTATATTCTCAAAAGTTCACTTTCATGTTTGTAGCCTTTATTTATGAAAATCTCATCTCCTGGAAAAGTAAGAAACAAACTACTTTATCATGATCTATTTTTTAATCTGATTATCATACTCTGGATCATTTAAATATTTATATTATCGTTGTTTGATAGTTACTTCATGATATCTAGTTTCAAGTTCACTGGTTTCCCTGTAATGGTGTAATAATCAATTCACTATAAAGATTTTGACTAATACTGCCTTCAAAAAATAATATAAATAATATTACTCTTTATTTTAATTTTATTCATCATTAATTTTTTTAGAAGAATATTATCTATTGAAATTTTAGTACTAATAATCCAAATGTCAACATATTTATATAAAAAAATTATTAGGATAACAAGTACACTTTATCTTATACAAGTTGTTTAAGATGGTATTTTATGAAACGTTTTCTTTTTATGGGACACTTTATGTTCTAATTTATACTAGATAAAGGGTGAGTGTTATTGTATGTGCAACATTAATTGTATATTAAATTGTTATTATAATTATTAGGTTACTCTCACATTGATGTATGTTTCTATTGCACCTATTTTATTCATTTATAAATAAAGTTCACATTACTTTTATGATGTGTGATATATAATTTAATACAAATTTCTGTATCAAATGAAAAAAAAAATTGAGATATATAAAATCATACCCAAAAATGATTTAGACTCTCCCAAAATCTAATGTTATAATTCAATTAGATCGCATGGCCTATGAAAGTAAAAACCCACTATTTAGTTTCAGTGAATTATCTGTTTGACTTCCCTAAGTGTATTAAGGATGATTATTTTGATGAAAGATTTGTTTTAGGTTAAGAAGAATAATTTTTTATTTAAATAATATTATTTATGTATGAAAATTTGGAAAATATCGTTAAATTTAATATTTTCAGAATTATTAACCTATGAAATGTGATTCATGAATATAAATTTATTCATTTAACCTCATGTTCATTTATTAAATACATTTTATGGTATTTAGGTTTTTTATTTTAATAAATATTTAAATATATTATTTATATTTTATTAATTACATAAAACCTCTTTGTGGGGATGTTTTGAAAGAAAAATACACTAAATCTAAACTATGATGTTGTTTGATTTGGAATAAACCATGACATAGTGATGGTCTCTATGTCATGGTTTTATTCATTCTAATTTATAAATTATATGGTAATACATAATGATTATTTCTTCCTCTTACTATAATCTATTGCATTTGGATGAAACATCATGTGATGATGTTTAAGGGGTTTTTTCACATCCAAAAAGTGTTTTTAAATGTTAAATAATCAATGGAATAAATTACCCTCACATTATACTAAGTAATAATTTTTTGAAAAATATATGAAAAAATTCCTCCACTTCTGAATATTAGTGAACCTTTTTTAAGTCCAAAGATTTTCATTGGGGGATATAAAATGAGTTTTAATCCTTTTTCAATGTGTTTCATGTGATTTCTATTAGAATGTTTTCTAAAAATCCATAAGATTGATGCTTTAATTTCACCAAAAATTAAAATAATGGTTTTAGAAGACTATGGATTCAAGAATATCCTTCCTAAGAATTAAGAGATTCACTCTAACCCAGATACTCCCTATGAGTTATAGGTTCTTGGTTTTTTCTCAGTTATCCCTATTAAGTATATAAAAATATCTTGAGAATATCAGTTCATTAGATAGAGGGTATATATTCCTCATTTTTTATTTAATCCAAAACAAATTCTTGGTTCTATAGAATAATGGGTTCTAGATAATGGGATTCCCATCTAAAACTCTTAAGTGGAATTAATACTTTCTCTATTATGTTTGGATTTATATTTATAGATAGATTAGGAATTTGAAAAATTCTATTTTCTTAATCCATGACATTTTTAAAAAAATGAAGATTCTCAAATTTTTTCAAAACCATTATGTATTTTAAGAAGAAAATCAGCATGGGTTTATAAAATTTATAAATCCATGTCATACATTATGAAAATGGGAGTGATAAAATTTTACAAAAAATATATAATCATGAAAATGATAAAATGATAACTTAATTTTTGTTAAAAATAATAATTTTTATCATATAAATTTTATTTTTATAAGAAAACAACAATATATCTCAGAAAACCTGTATTATAGTTTTGAAAAATGGTGTTTCTAAATAATTTACACAAAATGGTTAATCCTAAAAAATGGACATTTTTTCCCTTAGAAAATGATGTCTTGTAATAGAAACCAAAATTTGGTTTACGTAATAAAATGATCAGGTTTTTTATATTTCAATGAACATTTTTTTATAAATATCAAAAAAACTCTTCAGGGTGGGCCTAAAAACATTTTTTTGGACGTAATGAAGAATTAAAGTGGATTTAAAAATTAAATTAACTGTTTATAAATTTAAAAATGTAGATAATATTAAGGGTTTTATATTAATTTATAAAATTTCCATAAATCATAATATTAAATTAATGAACTAAAGGTATTTTTGGAAAAAAAAATATTTAAGAAATGATAAAATGTGATATGGTGACTTTAATTAAGGTTCAAATAAAATGAAAAATATAATATTTAGTTTTTTTAGGGGAATTCATCAATATTAAATTTTTTTATAATTATATAAGTTTACATAAATATTTTATATTTGAAATATGGAAGATTTTATACTAAATATAATGAAACATATTAATGCGAAAGAGTTCCTCTTGAAATTAATATGAAATTTACAAGTTCATTTATTTTTTTAATGTACATAGATCTTATTAATTTTAAAAAATTATAAATCTTTATTTATGAAATGTTCATAAATATGTATCTCATGTTTAAATTTTTGAAATGTTTATTTGTTTATTTTTTCCCTTAATTTATTATTCAATAATATATTAATTTAATATTTTTATCGGATGTTTTATTTATTTTAAAGCATTAAAATGATAATTTTTTACATCATAGCATGCATATAAGGGGAAAAATTCTTATGATGATATGAGATTTATTTATATCAGGTCATTATTATGATGTATTTTGTGACTTATAAACTTGAAAGAAAAGGTTTATTGTGATTTATACATATTTGGAATTATGATTTAATTTGAATTAAAGTATCTCTTGAGTATGTATCCATAGATATTGGGACTTTGGGTCATCCTTTTAATCATCCTAGTATCATAGGGTCTTTTAGAAAAGTAGGGTTTCCCAACATGTCACACCAGACTTTCCCTTGTGGGGATTTTTGTTTCATATGATTCAATATCTTTATGTGAAAGGGATTCATGTAACTTATTCATGGGATACATTTTGATATGAGTGAATATGATTAGCTTTTATTATTTGGATGTTTAATGTGAAACATTAGTGTTATAAGGTTTTATATATTAATATATTTTGGGTATATTAATTTGGTTAATGTATAAAATATAAAAACTAAATCATTAAATGACTGAATACATAAAAGGTAATGAATAAGATAAGATAATGATATTTAAAACCTTTTAAAAATAAAAAAACATTAGATTTCTTCTAAAGTATAAATTTTCAAGACCTGAGATATCAAAATAGGTTGGTCATACCAAATCTAATTTCCCATGGATTATCTCATGTAAGGTAACCAGGTTTTGGGTGACACTAATAAGATTAAGTGGACATATCTAGAGGGAGTTTTGGGTCATACATAGCTAGGAAAATTTAAAGGATATGATACCATAGGAATAGAGTTGAAATAATCTTTATGGTAGATTAATTAATTAGTTATATAGTCACCTTTATAATATTCATATATAATAGATTGACGTGATGGTTTATCTAAATAGTTAAGTGATGGGGGGAACTATCTAATAGCTCAGTGAAATATGAATCTTGGATCCCTAATGGATATGATGTAAAGTTAAAGTCTTGTCATTTTTGTGGGATAACATTCCAAAAATTCTATATTAAATTATTATAACACATGAAACTCGTCAGATAAAATAATCATAATGCATAAAAATGGATTAATCATCATCAATCTTTACTTCGAGGTTAATTCTGGAAATATGTATGCTTAAAAAATCTTCTTAGATTGGTATATATATATAATAATTGTTCTTAAAAAATAGATTAAATTACAAGCGTTTGACCAAAAACGTCCAGAGAAACCACATACTAAATAATCCCATCAGGAATAGAAGGATACATATAGTAATCATGGTAAAGATTATTTTGAAATATATGCATTGATACTTATTTTCATGGATCCAAGACTTCAAAATCAACATGAGAATGTGGATGATTTTGGGTTCTAGTTAAACTAAAAAGGATCTATAATGAAAAAACAAATAATCAGAAATACAAAGTTTCTAAAATTTTCTTTTTGTGTAAGATTATATAGGGCACACTAGTATCAGTTCATGTATTTAATATGATATGGTATAAAAATGACTAATAGAGACTGAGATCGTTGATTAGTCTTGATCTGGTTACAAACATAATTTTTCAATCTTATTTGGAAAGGTTCTAAAGATTTATTTTGAATTAAAAAATTAATGAGTTCAACTCTAGTTTACTTGATCACCTCAATATGTCTAGGATTGCTAATAAGAACACGAGATATCCTGGATCAATTACCATAATGAAAGAATAAAAATTAAAGGTTAAAAGTTGTGTAAAGAAATATAAGAAGAGGTATCATAAAGAGTCCATACCATCTTATTTTCAACCAAATAAAGGAGTTTAATAAGAAGGATAATGTTTACATTTTATGAAACTAGACCTTAGAGGAGTAATTTCCTAAAATACCTAAAGGGTTATTTGAAACTTATTAGAGATTCTATATTAGGTATAATGGTAAATAATTAAATTCTCCTATTTTTAAAGGTATATTTTACCAACTATATATATATAAATTGTATAAGAGTTTTTAATCGATTAATATTTAATGAATTCAGATTAAATTCTTTATTCTAACATTGAACCAAAGGGCTTCTAAATTAAGAGGATGGATGTGGGGTATTACTTCAAACAGTTAGTGGATCAGAATAAAAAATGTATATTTTCAAAAAATTTATTATTTCATTAGATAGTAATCTATAAAAATTGGTTTTTATTCTTAGTATAATATTATAGTATTGATATACATGGTTATTATCAATCCAATTCTATAACATGGTTTGAAAAATAAGGGATAAAAAGGTTTTTTTCTAGGTTAAAAAGGTTTTATCCACTTTTTTTGTTAAAATATGAGGGAAATAGTTCCCACAACCCAAGAGTGGAATATTTTAAAGAATAAAATATAATTTCAGTATATTTCTCTATATACATAGAATTAGATATAAGATATTATTGTTAATAGTTAATTTGTTAAAAGTTTTTATAATGTAAATAAGTGTTATTTCCAAAAAGAAAGAAATCATTTATATTATAAATAAATTTTTAGGAAAATATAGTTTTCAAACACCTATTAGGATTATATTTTTTATTATATATGTTTAAAAATGTAACAAATAAAGTATTATTCACCTGAAATTAAAATTAAAAGTCTCTATATATCCTAAATTTATTTAGGTAATGTTTGTAAAAAAAATTAATATAAAGAGTTTATTTAAATTTTATCATAGATAATATCAAGGAGAAGTTTGAAGGGATAAGTTCCAAGGTTATGATTATAAACATAAAAGGAGTTATAAGTGCTATGAAAAAAATTAATTAACAACATATAATTAGATGTTGTGAATTAAATAAGTTTTAATATTATGGTTAAATAATTAGAAATTAGGATTACGAATCCAAATCTCAAAATTTTTTTAACAATCGTTTTTTATATATATTAACTCTCTAAAGGTGTTTATTAATATTATTTATTAAATGGTCACATGGAGATATCATAGGATTTACATTGATATTTAATCATTTTAGTAAAACTTTAAAATTGTAACAAACATAAGGCCTTTAGAGTGTCCAATTATATGGAATATTATTAGGATAACGCATATGTATGGTTTTGTTAGAATTATTAATGGAATTTTAAAATACACGATATATCATGTTATATAAAATTTATTTCATACTTTATAAATATTTTATTATAGTTATATATATTACATTAAGTGAATTGATAATTAACCTCTAAAATTATGACATTAATTTTTCCCTTATTGATGTTTTTCGTGGATTATTATATGTTTTAATGACTTTTAATATTTGTGTGGGTTGGGTTTCATGTAGAGATATTTAATTTATTCCTAAGATATAAAAGGATTTTGGGATGTTTTATAGACCACTATGTATATCATATTGAGTTTCATTCACTATATATCTGGTATAATATGGATGTGTACTTTATTATTAAATCCATATTTCTTAAGGTTAATAAGATACCTATCATAAGAACCTTTATATTTTAAAACCTTTATCATACTAGATTTGAGTCTATGTTAATCAGGGGTTATTGAGAATGTTTTCGATCATGTCATAGATTGAGATTTAACAGAGAAAATATATGATCTCTCAAATGATTATTATGGAATATGGGATGTAAATTAAGAAAAAATAGTAAAGTGCATGTCATACTTAGATAATAAATATATGGAATTTTTATCTATCTAGGTTAATGTAATGTGATGTGTACATCCATTTGGGTAAATGACATGTGATTTTTTCATCGATGTATTTTTTATATTTATAGGATTGAGAAAATATGAGTGGGTTATATGATATTGGAATACTCTGTGTCTAGTGGTTATGTGGTATCTTGGAAAAATATATTTTGTGATTATATATAATTTTATATGATACCATTGGTGGAAAAAAGTATATAGATATGTATTCTAGATGTATATCATACTAGATCACTTTATATCTTGAGTATCACTAGTAATTTTTTAGAATTTGATATTTTATTATAATATTATTACTAGATAATTCATAATAGTTATCAATGTTGCAAAGGCCTATGAGGTCAAACCATGTGGTTTTTTGAATGTTGAATAAGTTTTGTTATAAAGTGTTGATATAAAATTGTGATAGGTTCCCAAAAAGGTTTGTATGATATCCATGTAGAGACCTAAATTTTTTAGATTTTTGGTGTTTATAAAATTTAGTTTTTTCAAATAATAAGGGTAAATAGTGATTTTTCTAGTCTTGGAATAGAATATTGAATGCACCAATAGATTTAAGAGGAGATTTTTACCTTTGGACAATGGTTTAAAAAAAATAAGTGATTGGTTTTTCATGTTATTGTTTTTGGTAGTATAATATATTTATTATATATAGATTTAAGTAATTCATAATTTATATATTATTTTTTATAAATGAAATAATATGGAATGGGATATATTTTTTATGGGTATGATGATGTGGAAATGTTATAATAAATAATATTTAAATATTTATGTGGATACATGGAAAGTAAGAGGAATTAAATAGGTGTTTTGATGAGGGGAATTAAATAGAATGTAATGGAATGATTAAAGATTGAATTTAAAAAAACTGATAATGTGATTTAGATAAAATTGAAAGGTATTGAATAAAGAGGGTTTTTAACTATTTCAATTTGGTGAAAAAAAACCTATTTTCTATTACTTAAATAAGGAAAAAAAACCATTAGTAATGGTTCCATAATAAATCAAATAATTTTTATTGAAGAACTAGATTTAGGGAGGATGATTAGTGGTGATCATCAGAATATTGAGGGATATATTCATCATTTATTTGAGTTTAGTGATTCAAATTTTTATATCTTTGATAATACTAGTGAATCTACCATTATGATGATATTTTTTCATATATGATTCATAATAACTTTACAAAATAGTCATGTGGTAAAATAAAACTTCATATGACTAATGAATATGGAATTGGTCAGATAATTATTCTTATTGAATAATTTAAATGTGAAAGATTATGAATTAAAATATTGTTAATGTAATTCATAATTTATGTGAATGATATATAACTATTTTTATAAATATAATGTCATAAATATAGAATATGAATTTATGGAGATATAAAATGATGAATGGTGGATATAAATATGAATTAATTGAGTAATTATCTAATTTTGTTTACAATTAATTTTTGAATTATTTTACATCTATTCACAATGAAAATTTGATATTAATGATTATTTATAGATATTTATGAAATATTTTCTATGTCCTTAATGTGAACATAGAGCTCGAAATAATGAAAATGGTTGAAAAAACCATAAAGAGTTTTTATGAGCTTTAGAATAGTTCATGATAGTTCTATAGGGGGGTCAAGAAATTTACTAGTAAAGTGTAAATAAGTTATAGTTTGGGATTTAGGACAAAGTGTTGATGTGTTAAATGGGGTTATGCTATATATGAATAAGTCTTTTTCACATTTTGGAGATTGTAGACAATTTTAGCAGTGTGTTAAATGAGGTGGGTGTTTTCTATAGGGGTTTCCCACATTTTCTTGGGTTTGTGCCATTTTTAGTAGGTTTCATGTAGTTTAATTATATTGAGATGATGATTATGGTCTAAAATGATATGAGGTAGCACTCAATTCTTGTAAAATTTCATGATAACCTCTTTAGTGTGAATATATGAAGGTGTGGATGTGATATGGATGTGAAATGGTGTCACTTGGTTGAAAGGATCCAATGTTAATTGTTTGACATGTGGTGGGGTTTTGGTGATATAGTATTCCCATGATATAAGGAATTTTAGTTATATTTTAAGTTTATATTCTATAGGTTTTTATATCTTTGATGGTCTAGGTGGGTGACTAAATGGATTATTGGGGTCTGAGTCCATTTATGATATGTGAAGGTGATTTGGATGTTATGATCGAGTATGTAGAGGTGGTTGATGTTGATTAAGAGGAGGAGGAGGGTATTCGTAGGAGTAGGAGGTGATGTTAGTGTGGATGATATGGATATCCAAGGTTGATATGTGTTATACAGTGGTGATAATTTTAGTATAGAAGGGGAGATTCATTGTTGGTGGTTAGATAGTAATGTTGTGAGAGGACTAGAGGGTGGACTACTACACAATGATGTCAAGTTGTGGTGGGGATATTCCCTAATGGTGGACTATCAAAAAACCAGGGAGAGTCCCTATGGGTGGAAAATGGCCCAATATATTAGTGAGTTCCCTACAGGTGGATAACAAATTCGTGCTGATGATGGATGATTATAAAATTTCCAATTAGTGGATAGTTATATGGTGGAGGTGATGTGATAATGAGGTCTCTATGGGTGGATAAATACTTTTGTTTTTTAGATATGGAGGTTCATATATAAGTGGTTAGGTGATTTCATGAGAAGAGAATGTAGTGTGTATTTTGGTGATTTTCCAAGTATGGGATAAATTATGCGTAGATTTTGGTAGATGCATGGATAATGTGGTGATGTGGTTAGATATACCATATATATATATATATATATCCTAAGCTAAAGTTTTTTTATATTTATAGTTATTTTGATTGTATGACACCAACATGAGGTTCAGTGGGAGGAGGTGTAACAAGCACAAAAGTATATGAGTTGGACAGTTGAACCATAACTTGGATAGACTTAGATGTTATCCTTGTTTGATTTTTAAAAGATAATGTTTTAAGACTATTAGGAATCTATTTTTTGTCATAATAATAAGAATTATTTCGATAAATTTGAGTTATATTTACATCTGAACCAAATGGGAGATGAATATCATGTTCCCTTTTTTGTGAGTTTATTATGAGGTTCGATGCATCAATAGTGGAAATTTTATTAGGATATCATCATATGGCTATGATTATATGGAATCAATTTTGGGTGATTTTTAAAAAATATTTCATAGTAGATACTCTTGGGATTGATAATATGTATGATTTTTTGGTGATAAAGTAAATGAATTACATTTTCTAAGAGTATGGTGTGCAGATTATAGAGTTGATGTGATATTATCATAATTTTATGACTGATGAGAAATTGAGAACTTTTCATTTTCATATTTCTCTGATTCATGAGATTCTTGGGAAGTTGGGAATCTTTTCTCTGAGTTCTATCGTGAAAATATTGGAAAGGTCAAAGATAATAGAATTTTTTTAATAAGGATGGGATCATTTCTAGGTAGTACCACATATGGTGCGGCTCAATGTGATGTAAGTGGTATATTTTCATGATTTATAAAACAATCATGATCCAAATAAGATTTATTTAGTTTTGATGTAAGTTTTTCACGATTAATTTTAAATTTATAAGGAAAATTTGACAAGTGATCTAGTTCATCGATTACTTTAGGAGGGTGTTCCTTAGTAGTTTTATTAAGATTTATTTCAAAAGGGTTTTAGATGTGTCTTGATATGATAAGGACCAACCATTTATTATGTTTATAAGTTGTTATATCCCTCACAAACATAATTTTTCAAACCCTTATTTGGATCTTAAAGCAATGGTGTTTGTTCGTGATATTCTGAGCCATTATTTTCTTTGAGAGAACATTATGGTTTATTTTAATTATAAGAGGTTAAGGTATATATTTTTTTTATATATTTTTATTTATATAAGGTGGGTTGAATTTCAATAAGATTATGATTTCAATATGACATATACTACTATAAATAGAAATGTAGTGGATAATTCCTTGATTTATAAGTCTTATGATTAGGATTCTTGCTAAACAATCTAGAAATGGAAGTAAATAGATTTATTGTATCTCTTCATCATGGTTATAAAAAGATTTATGGTATAGAATTTTTTGATTATATAAAATTGGAATCTTCTTCAACATGTTTTTTATAGCTTCATCAACTAGGGTATCATTTGGTAAATATTTACTTTTTAATAGTTATATTGTGGATGGTTAGTCTAAGTCTAAGGATCATATGGCATTGTTTCATGGGATGTTGTTTATTCCAAAGAGTATTCACGAAGTGATTATATATGGGTTCCATTGTTTATCTTTGTATTTTTATCCAGTTTTTGTAAATATGTATCATTCTTTAAAGTGGACATCTTGGTAGTCTGGGGTGAATGAGGTTTTAATAGAGTTTATTTCATAGTGTCTTATGTATAAACAAGTGGAAGTTTAATATCAATTTTTGGTAGAATTATTTCATATTTTAAAAATACTCTATATAATTGGGTATAAATTTCTATATATTTTTGTTATATTTTTCCCACATACCCTAAATGTTTTTCCCTTAAGATTGTTAAGGATTAATTAATGAAGGAATCTCATTTATTACTGATTAAATAATCAAGCTCAATGGATAGTTTGGATAATATTTATGTGACAGAGGTTGTGAATATTTATGAAGTTTTGAGGATGATGGTATCTAATAATTATTATTGTTTTAAATCACTAATATAGAATGGATTTTTGTGTAACTTTAGTACCTTGTTTTGATTTAGCACTGTATTTCACCCATAGACTAATGGTGAAACCAAAAGGATGATACAAACATTAGAGGATTGGTTGAGAGAGTGTATTATATATTTTAGAGGATTATGGGAGAATCATTTATCATTTAAAGAGTTCTATTATTATAAAATTTTTATTCTTGCAATGGTATGTAACCTTGTGAGTATTTTTATGTGCGACCATGCCGTTTGGTTTTCTGTTGGGTTGAGGTTATTAACGTCGTTGTGGTTGGGTTTGAGATAGTAAAATATATTTCAGAGAATGTACAATTTATCAACTTTATTATTAAACTTTTCATGTTAATTTAATTATTATTTTTATTTTTATTCTTTTTATTACAATGTTTTATTTAGTTATTAAAATGGTTAAGTTCATGTTGGATATTTTTGCGTAATTCAGTTTGTAACCTCAAAACCACATTTATGCATTGGACATGGTCAAATAGGTTATGGTAACATTATGTAAAAATTATTAAACATGTTATATTTATAAATTATTTTTATTTATATAAACTTTTAAAACCAACCATGTAAGGTGATCATAAAAAATGAACGACTTCATTGCATGGATACAGTAGTTTTTACGTATGCATGAATGACATTTTATTTTTTATAAAGGGTGGAAAAGAAATAAATTAGGTAATATTACTCTTATATAGAATCATAAATATGTTATAAATGTAAAATATATTCATTATTTCTTTCTTATATTCATCCTTATAAGGTGAAAATGAAAAATTAACCATATCTCCTCATGGAGTTGGTATTCTACAACTACACATGAGTAACATTAATAACTTCCAACAGACTGAGAAGGTAAGAATTTTTGTAATATATTACTTTCATGGCATCAATATTATTTCAAAAATATCATATATATAAATATATATTCATTTTTTCAATCATTTTAACCATCCATATGATCAGGTGATGAAAAGAAAAACACACCGGTTCGTGGAGGTGGTAGTCCACACATACGCAATAGTGATATTTTTATTTCTAATAAGATGGTAAAAGAGATGAAGAGGGGTTATACCAAAGTTAAAATAAATTTTAATTTTGATTATGATGATTATATGATTATTTCTGAATGCTTTAATAATATTTAAAGGAGTTTAAAGTTTATATAAACATGAAATAGGTCTATTATGACTTATACCTCCTCTATGGATATATCCCTCTAGATTGAACCTTAATACCTTAATGGTTGTTATTTTGAGTATGAAAACTCTTATAGGATGTGGAGGGGAATGTTTTATAGAGGTTGTGGAATTTATTTTCTAAACTAGAGTTCTTAAAAGGTTTGAGGGGGGCGGAAAGGAGGTTCTATTTTATAAGTGAGAGGAGTGGTACACTTGTAATTTTTCTAAACATTAAAATATTTTAAACTCTTCGTCGTAGAAAATTACATAAAAAACTACACATTTTTAAATAAAATTTGATAAGGGTAGAAATAAAATCTTATGATAAAAATTAGGATAATAATTTGAGGCCTTGTCACTTAGTTTTTACCATAATTAACATGATTTACCCATTACTATGGTGACATGTTTTTAAAAAGGATAGTATTCTTGACGATGAAAAATAAAATTAACCTCAATAATAAATTTTCACCTAATAATTCCAAATATGTAATCCTTTATTCATGATTCAATTTATATGAGTGGAAGAAATTATATTTAATATAAGTGTACAAAATGCAATGAAAAACAGTATTTAGCAAATTGTGTTTTTAAGAATAAAATGAACTTATACTAAAAAATATAATTTTGATACAAAAGAAATTATTAAGATTAATTTAATAAAAATTGTCCTATTTTACTTTAAACACAAATCTAAAACATAATATTACTTCTAATTACTTGATTTAATGAAAAACAATAACAGTTTTGCAAAAATATTTATTTTCAACTAATCACTCAAAAATCATTATTTTCAAACAAAATACCAAACTTTCATACCATACATAAAATAGATTATTATTCGCAAAATTATTTCCATTTTTTTAAAATCTAAATCTTTCGTAAATAAATTATAATATCCATGCACAAAATGTAATAAAAACCTTTTTGATGAAAAAGCATTTTTAAATAATAAAATTAATTTATTATCATCAATTTACATATAACCATAATTAGATGAATGTTAATTCATTTTGTTGGATATATAATCTAATAATTTCATGGGTATTTTTTTATAAATAATGATTAATTTAATCTATTAAGGTAAAAATATGTTGTTCACATAATAATAGTTTTCTAAAAAATATCACTTTTACATTAAAAAGATTTGGTCTTCACATAAAAATAATTTATCATAAGTGTATTATTTATTTTTAATTTTAATAATTAGAAAATATTTTATAATATTGGTATTCTTATTTACACCTTACAATATAATGTCTATGTCATAATGGTCATAATTGAATAATAATATTTCTATTGTATATCATGGTTTTTTTACCCTCATTATTGCATGTACCACTGGCTATCAAATATATTATTTAAAGAAAATAAATTATAAAATATTTGGGTGTTATAAAAATTCTCACTAAATAGATAATGTTACAAAATAGCGAGCATATATGAAGCTGTGTACAACTTATGATCATGATAAAGGTAATTATTATTGTGTGGCCTAAGCTTCTAGTAACCATTTTTCACTACTCACTCATATTTAATTAACACATAAACCAAACCCACACCATAGGAATCCCAAAAAACCTTAAAATGGTTCTAAAAATATGTAAAAATAATAATTTTTACTGATTTCAATCTCTTCTCCGGCTCCTAAAATATTGCGTCGCATTTATTATCCCACTGAAACTTTACTCCTTTCCAAGTCAAGGTTTTTTTGAAACATCAAGTTAAGTGAAGTATTAAATAAATTAATGATTATTTATTATAATAATCAAGAAAATACATATCTCAAAAAAATTCATGGGAATTTCTCCAAGTTATTATAGTTTTCACTTTATAAAGATTCATTAATATTCTTGATTATGTGATAACATGATCAAGAAACTTCACCTATAAAATACATAAATAACATTTTTATATCATAGAATATGGATGTGGATATCTAATTTTACCTAATATAAATTGAAAATTTTCACTATTCCCATCATTTGATCATGAGTATATGAATGTATCACAGATAAACACAATCACAAAAGAATTTGGATAATGATGGAAAAACATGGTTTATCAACTCCATTAACATAACAAGTGTGTTCATCACCTTGAATGGAATTTCTAAGAACTTGAAATTGATATATCTCATTAAAAAGGATAAGTTTAGAATATATTTATCTCATAGATATTTTTGTATTCATTATTTAATTCTAAATTTGTAATTGAAGTTTAAACCGCTCCTACCTACTCAAAAACCACCACCATTTTGCATAAAAGTAGATACCATCCAATTCCTAGTGGTTTAATCAGAATTAATTTAGGTAAAATAAAGTTAAAAACATTGTAATAAGTAATGAGTTGTTTTAAACCACTACTAATTTATTTCAAAAAACTATTTCACAAACTATTTCTATAAGTAATGTGGTGGTATGAAAACTACTTCCATTTTTTGATTCATAGATATTTTAAATAATTACTATGTATCTAACAAATTTTTATAATTAATATTCAATTTTATAATATGTGATAGTTATAATAACTATCATGGATTAAATAGTGATATTTAAAACCATATAATAATCCTAAAATAACCACAGATAATTTTTGTTTTTCCTAAAGTTTTTTAATTTCACCAAGCCCCATCACATGTCCTATGCTCCTTAGTCATTATCACATAATATTCAACCTTTTTATTTAATTCACTGTGATATATAGGGATCATGTTTGATCTAAATTAATCTTGAAATTCAATATTATAAAATATTTGTTAACATTTATTTGTATATGAATTAGATCTATCTGTTATATCATAAGGTATAATTCCTTTTAGTTTTTAAGCCATTTATATTGCAATTCACACTCAGTTATATTGTAAAATTAAATATATATATATATATATATTGATAATGGTTGTGAATATCTATCTTAATCATTCCATTCATTACTTATAGATCATAAGATTTTCCATCAAACATATTTTCCTAGCACACCTCAATAGAATGTCATCGTTGACAGAAATCACTATCATATTCCTCAGACTACCCAGGATTTATTATTACATTTAAATGTACCATTTCACTTATAGAATATTGTGCTTTTGATATCAACTTATCATATTAATTTATTTCTAAGGTTACACCCTAACCTGACTATTCCACTAGGTAAAACCATCTCATGGCCTTAGGTTCACTCTATGATCACTAGAGTTTGGCAGTTGGCACTGAGGGTATTTAGTTATCACTTAAAAAAATTTTACCCTATATTGGTCTCTTTATTAAAAAATACCAAAAAAACTAAAATAATAATAAATAAAATAAATAAATAAACAAACTGAATAAAGGCAACAAAATAACACAAAAATAACCACATGAGTCATACATCTAATCAAAACCTTCAAAATAAAATTCAAATACTAAAGTATAAATAATACAATTGAACAGAGTAACAAAATTAATTATGGATATCCCCTAAAAACGCCTCCAAATGAATATTTTACGATGTATCCTGACATCATCTTCCAGTAACTTGGGTTTTTTTCCTTTTCCGTCAATATCATGTATATAATCTGTATGCACATGAGGATTTCACATATAGGTATTGAGAATAAATCCTATTTAGAAAGCACCATAACCTAATAAGTCCCTTGGAATTTAATTTAATCTTATATAAATGGTGTAAAAAATTTAAATGATTTAAAAATATAATTTTTTTTCTTATAATTAAAGTGTTAAGTGTGAACCTGGTAGCCTAAATAGTCTCATACCTAATTCCTACAGTACTGGTAAAATCATTAATGTCAAAAATGGAATAAAATATCTCAACACATGGATCATATCAAATAATATTGCAAACATGTGAAATATTATATTTCTCAAGACTAAGATAATTTCTATCAAAACTTATGGCTCACATACTATTATCTCATGTCACAACGTAACCAAAGGTTTCCTTCAAGTGACTAATTGCATAGCACTTCTCACATTAAAAAGCTTTATATCAAAAAATCACAAAAACAAATCTATTTTAAACGTGCCTTAAATAAACCCCAAGTTATTCATCATGGATAACACGTTAACTTTAAAAACATATATAATCACCTTTAATTTCAAAAACTCTTTCATGATTTAAAAAATAATTTTTAACATGTCTAATTGAAATAAAAATATCATTTTAGCCCACTAAAACAGACTTCTAAATAAAATAATTATTAAGAAATGGTTTCACTTTTCTATCACTTTAAATTATCATAATTGAAATTTCCAACATGTATACATCACTTTACACTTGGATATTTTCATAATAAGAAACAATAAAATATATAATTATCACCTTCTTTTTATTTATATGTATTTTCCCCCTTTATACATATATTTTCACAAGGGAATATATTTGTTATATTAGTTAAATACAATCGAAGACACTCATTGTATTACATTATTATTTCATATTTATCCACTAAAATCCATAAACTCATAAAATGAATTTTATAGTATTGAGAAACACCATAATACATAAAATAAACATTAAATAATCCATTTTATCCATCACATGTCTATTATTGATTCCATCATTAATGAATACATAAAATTAA
This sequence comes from Viscum album, assembly GCA_963277665.1. Lineage (NCBI taxonomy): Eukaryota > Viridiplantae > Streptophyta > Magnoliopsida > Santalales > Viscaceae > Viscum > Viscum album. Next base: position 35,176,459 of record OY728143.1, read on the forward strand.
AGAGTTATTTAATCATTTCTCTCATTATTTCTCCAATTAAAATGTGAAATTCCAAATTTATCTCCTTGAAATATATTAAAAAAAATGTAAAACACATAAGATTTAATGAAAATTTATTCTAAATAATTTTATTATTTTCTAATGACGCTCGACTCGCAAAAAAATCATAATTCTAGCACAAGTTTCATATAAAATCACAAAATAAAACACCAAATAGTGTAGGGAGTCACCTTCCTTGCACTTGAGTGTTAATGATTTCTAATAGAGAAGGTTCAACTATTCCTGTAGCACCAAAAATATAAAAAATTTATAAACTAGAAGCATAGAAAATGAATTATAATGAAGAACTAAAAAAAAATTACACCTTCAAATAAAAATATATAATATTTAAAGCTCTTATGAATAAAAATCTAATGATTTCAATAGATTTTGATTCCACAAATAAAATAATAAATCACTACTTAAATGTATATTGAGAAATAGATATATTAGGAAGTTATAAATTCATCCAATTACATCATATAAATGGAATAACAAGACTTTAACACAAATTTCATGATAATAAAAAATGAAATGGTAAAAAAAATACACCACTCACACACCAATGACATGGAGACTATTCATTGGACAATTTATGGCTAGTTAAAAAGTACCTACATCCTTAACATTACCCAATACCCGAACAATAGGTACTTGATGGTCTTTACTAAATGATTTTGACAAATTCTACCTTTATAATCCTCTACGTTCTCCTTCGTTTACCCAATTCCAATAAAACTAACTCAAGATACATCAAATTAAATGAAATAACATTAGAATATAAAATAAAAAATATGTACCACAATCCTAGAGCCATTACACTCCTTCCCTCACCATAACTTTTGGGGGAAACACCTTTTGATGTTTTTTATAATAATTCATTCATGTCCCATACTTGTTAATATCTTTGGGTGTCTCTGTTATGACTAGAACAAATTTCCCTATTCATAAAAATTTTCTTCTTTGTCAATTAATTGCATCTTTGTATCAAATACTCACTATTAAAAAGGTTTTCAATCTTTTTCCCTTGACCCTATTCATTATATTATTTTTGTTGATTTATCAATTATCAAGACAACCCATTTTTATTCATCAAAGACCCTTCTCGAATCAACTGATTTCATGGATGAATGCTACTTATTATTCACTCTATTACATATTTTTTGGGTAATGTATTTAAACATGTTTTTAATCATCACTAAAAAATTATGCTGACTTTTTTACAATGTTATGACCACAACCCATAATTATTAAATTTTCTATATACATCTCTAAGTGAACTACCCAATACTTTAATAAAAAAAATTATATATTTCTTATCTTTCCATATGTTTACTCATTCATAAAAAGGTTTATTTTTTAAAACTACTGCATTTATTCATATACTTGAAATTAAATTAGTTCCCCATATGATATCTGAATACAAATATCCTCTTGGGAGGATCCAAGATATGAAGAATGAATTATATGTTATAGAATAAACCCAAGCATGGGAAATAGTGTCACTTCCACCCCCCCCCCCAACCCCTCAAAAAATAAAAAAACATTAATCGCAAGTATATTTACACAATCTAAATTAATGGATATTATAATCAAGACATAGTTAAAGATTCTTTCCTTTACAAAGGGTATTTTTTAAGTAATTGTCACACCCTTATGTCACTGTTGTTTTTAATTTTACTTAATTATAGGATTACTTTAAATATTGTGAATTTTAGGTAGTAATTTTTAATTTTTGAGGTTTTTTATTTTTTCATAGTTACCATATATTGAGGCTAAATCCTATAGATTTTAGAGTAATATATACAAATACTATAATTCTAAAATAGTTCTATTTTTCATGATTAGAAAAAAAAAATAAAACTTTGTAGATTTTTACAGGATATTGTGTGGCTTGGTTTGTGCATGGTGGTGACCCACATAGTTGTTTGAGGATTAGAAGAAACCATCCAATCCAACCCATCTAAGGTTTGGTAGCCAATTCATTGACTTTATCATGATTGGCAAACAGTTTGCAAATCTGTGCGGCCAAACTGTGTGGTCTTTCTAGATTCACTTAAAAAGTGAAAATATTTATCATCCTCACCCACTAAATGTTATTTCACAATTCTCCTCCCCTCCCACTCATTTGCATAATCCCTTATAACTATAGAAAGTGTTTATTAATCCTCCTATGTGGATTATTACATCTTACTATCAGATTTCATGTGTTTTTCAAGGTACTTCTCCCTCTTTTCTCTCTTTCTACTATTAACTCTTCTTTTTTCAATTTATTCTAAGTTTATAATTCCTACTAGAACCCTAATTCACTATTAATGTTGTGGATATAGATTTAAATTATTTATAAAATAGGTTTTTTGGTTATTTAGGTTCTATAGAGGTTAGTTCTACTTTTTTGGGTGTTCTCTATGGAAGGAGACGCGATGCCACTTGATTTCATTTAATTAGAGGTTGTTATTTCAATGTTATTATATTTTTTTAATTTCATTATGTTATTGGGGTTTATAAATTCATTTTTTATGATTATTTACCCATATAAGACATTTAAATGGATTTATAAATTGTTTTCTTGAATTTTAGGAGTGGAATAAAAGGTTTTACTTCTGAAATTGATAAATTTCTTTTAAATTTAATGTTTTTGTATTAAAAGTGTTTTTATAAATTATTATAACTATCTTGGAAAATTTTTAGATAGAAATTATTGGGATTAGGAAATGTTTTGGATTTTAAATAAAATAATCATTGATTTAAGGAATTGTTTTAAAAAGGGGTTGTGTCTTAAAATGGTTCATAAATGGTATTTTAGGTTGAATTTCTAATAAATAAAAGGGCTTGTAATTATGAGTATTTTTTATTCAAAAGGCTCATTTAAAAATTTATAAAATGTTTTTTTTATTCTTATGAGGTCCTATTAATTTACCCTAGTTCTATGTCTTGTATAGGCTTTTCCCCTAATGAGATGTTGGTTATTAAGTGATATTATATGATGTAAAAGGGTTTGTTTCATTTGTGGGCATTAGAGGTGAGGTGAGATTTAGTGTTTATGCTTACGATGCATATGTTGATCATTGTTTCATTTCTTACTCTTCACTTTATATTAGTCATGGAAACCAGATTAACCAAGTGGGATACCTTGATTCATGCTACACTAGTTTAGATCACACATTGACTAGTGTCTATGTAGTTGTGTTATGGACTAGGGTTTGAAGGTATTTCCCATTATGAGTCTAGTATGGGATAGTTTGGTAGATTTTTTATTTTTTAAGGATTTAATTTACTTTAGTAGTTATTAATGCATTATAGTATTATTGGTTTTATCTCACTTTAGGACCTAGGGAGATTCCCCTGACACTTTTTCCTTGATTAGTGGTTTATATAGGGGATTTCCTTTTGTATATGTCCCATTAAGGTTTTTTTATAGAACCATTTACCTTATCATTTATTTTTATTTTCAAATCTTATATAGTGGGTCAAACGCTTCTTCTATTATTATTCTTTATGGTCAGTTGGTTTTCAAAATGGATTGAAATATGACATTTGGAAAGTTGTATTAAAATGAAAAGGGAAATGTTTTATTTTATGAATACTTTTTTGTGAAGGGTTTTTAAATTAGGGGAGAAGGATTTTATATGTTTTTGACGATTTTAAATACCCTCCCATTGAAATTTATAAAAAAATCATTTATAAAGAAATTATTTTATGTGATTATTTAAATGATGAAACTTTTCATTCATTATGATTAAATGCACGAGTTTTAGTTTTATTCAAGATTTATAAAATTTAAAACATTATTTTTATACAATATATAAAACTATAATATATGAACTATTTATTTAAAGGAATTACATAGACTCTATGAAAATCCTACTGAGCTTGTTAGCTCACTCCCAGCAAACACACTTGTGTGTGTGTGTGTGTGGTTTTTAATGTTTTTTATAGGTTTGAGGTTCCATTTTATTTTGATTATAATTTTCTATGGATGATGGTTGATTTAGGATATAAATAAAAATTTTGGTTTATATATAGGTTTTCAGGTAGTTTGGTTCTGGTGTTGATATTATTTTGGGATGTTAGGTATTATCCAAGTTAGTCCCACTTTTTTCATTTAGATAGTGATTATTATATATTTTTATTTATCAATTTTTTATATTTTTGTAAGTTTATATGGTTTAGATGAACCATATTCACTAATTATCAAATGTTTAGTTTATTATTTAACTGTATCTTATTCATTTATTTTTCATGGGAATCCAAAGAATGGATGAGCCATTCTAGATTTTTGGAAAATTGTAAAATATTTTAAATATTTTATTTGAGGGATAAATTGTTCCCAAGGTGAATTTGTTATTTCACAGGAAACATTTTTTAGTTTTTCAGGATTGGGAATGTTATCTAGGCCTTTACACATGCCAGTTCAAGAGCCCGATTTAGGGGTCACCTAGGCTAATTTCTGATAAAATGGTATCAAAGATTAGGTTTTTATAAATAATTAGGTTATTGATATTTCTGTATTTTTATTTTAAGAATGTGTAATGGTAGTATGAAGATAGGGATGTCAGGACTTGGCTGGATTGTATGGTTAAGTTTCTAGCCAACCCTACTTTGTGATGAACCTCAATTTATGATGGTTATTTGGGATTAAGTCACTAATTTTGATTTTATTGAGTTATTTTGGTGTATTTTGATGTGGAATTATGTCATTTGGACACACAATGAGTTATCAAAGTGACTTTTTAGGTTCTCATGCATCATGGAGTAAAAATGGAATTAGATCTAGAGTTTTATAGTTAGATATCATGATCGGGTAAACCGAATCAATCTAGTGTTGAATGGTTCTGAGGAACTCACAGAGGCTATTTCAAGGTTGGAACATGACCCACCAAATCATGCATCCAAACCACGATCAATTCTACATCCATCTTATATTTTGTTTTGACCACTTATAGTTCCATATTATATCAAAAGTGGTATCACTTATTATAAATAAGTTTAATAGGGTTGTGATGATATTTTACTATTTTGTAAGTTAATTTTTCTTAATTTATTTTCATCTATTTTATTGGATATTGATGTTTTAAAGATGTTTTTTGGGTGAAAAGGTAGAATTTAATAATAAAATATTTTAAAACTGTATTTCATGGTAAATTTGAAGAATAATTCTCTTGTTTCACAAAAGTTATTCTATAAAGTGGTTGATTTCATTATGGTATTTGGAAAATCATTTTGATATGGGAATTTGATAATAAGTAAATTGTTTAAAAATGGATCCCATTAATTTTTCTAAAGATATAAAATTGTTATAAAATTAGGAAATTGTTTCCTTAGTTTTCAGAAGGAGTTTATTATTTTACCAAAGTTAAATTATTTTCAAAAATGGGTGACATCATTTATATGTGTATTCCATGGTAAAATTAGTTTTAAAAATTATCTATTTGGTTTTGGATATTATAACAAAAATAATATTTCATGATGTGTAATTGGTGTGTTTTGTTTGAAACGGTCTGTGTTTTTATTTTCCCATATATTGATAGTGGGACTAATTCAGTTTGAATTATGAGGCATGAAATTGACTGGTTTTTGTATTGTGTTATTTATAGTATAGCTCTCATAATGGTCTAGAAAGAAATTGGAAGGATTTTTTGCAAGTATATTCCTCTCAGTGAATCTTATTATTTCATGAAAAATATTCCTTTAGTTACAAACTCTACATAGACTATAAATAGAGTGGGGGACTAATAATGTTATTTTATTGTGGACTATTTGTTGGACTTCCACCCTCTTTTGTTGGGTATCAATGTCCATCTAATATAGTGGGGTGGATAGAAAATATTTGGGGGACCTCAATTCTCTCATGACTCTTGAGTCTACATGGGTGATATCTTTCATTGGTTTCTTATTTCCATAAAGGTAATTGTTATGGGAATTTATGGTTCCTTCTAAGTTACACAGGAATGTATCTTGGGAATTTTTCAATGAGATGTTCTTTTAGTGGTTATTTCTCGATATACTTAAATTAGTGAAACATATTGATGTTTCCAGTCTGTACTATTTGTGTGGATTGTGTATTTGTGAATATTATATGATTTGAAATGGTCTGTTTAGTGATAGGTTGTTATAGGTGAGGTTAGATTTACAAATAATGGTTATGATGCAGGTGTTGATCAATATTTAAATTTTTTCTCAATTATACTTTAGAGTAGTCATGAGAACTTGGGTAACTATGTTGGATACCATGATTCACGCAACACTAGTTCTTATCACACATGGGATAGTGTCCCTCTAGTTTTTCTATGTATTATAGCTTGAGGGTGTTCATTATATGAGGACAGTGTGTACTAGTTGGGTAGATTTTGTATTTTTATAAGACATAAAATAGGATTACGGTTTTTTTCATGTTGTAGTATTGTAAGGGTCATCTCACTTTAGGACCTAGGGAGTTTCGCATGACAGTAATTCCTTTATTGATGGTATATGTGGGTAATTTCATTTTTTATGTATCCCTTTGAGGTTTCTTGTCTGTGGCATCGTTTACCTTATACTTGGTTATTTTTCTTGATATATTATAGAGGTTTGAACTATTCTTATTCTCTTATTATTTGTGGTTGCTTGGTTTTCAAAATTGATTGAAATTTAAATTTTGGAAAGTTGTTTAAAAAGAAAAAGAGAAACATTTTATTTTATAAATGAGTTTTCATGAATGTTTTTGAAATTAGGGAAAAGGTATTTTATATTGTTTTCACCATTTTAATTCACCTATATTTCAAAGTTATTGAAGTGTTTTCATTTATAAATTCAATATTTTATGTGATTTTATTCAAGAGAAAATTTTTACTTCCTTATGATTAAATGCATGAGTTTTATTTTTATTTAGTATTTATGAAATTTAAAATACGTTTTTATTTCATTTCAAGATAGAATTTTCGAAATATTTATTTAAAGGAATTTCAATATATCTAGGGTGAGATCCTACTAGGCATTTTAGCTCACTCCGTGCATGGACACTCATATGAGTTTATGTGGTTTGTTTATATTTTATACAGGTTCAAGATTCTGTTTTAGTTTGGCTATCATTTTCTTAGGCTGATGGGTGATTTTGGATGTGATGATCAACCATGGGTTTCATGAAAGTGTTTGAGAAGCGGAGTTTAGGTGTTGCTTTTATTTTTGGATGTGATGTATTAGATAATCTATCCTCTATTTTATATGAATTGAGTTTCCAATTACTATATCTATTATTTATCTATTTTGGATATTTTTGTATGTCTATATGAATGGGTTGAATCATATTTATTGATTTTGACTCATTTGTTTAATTCATTATTTGTATCTGACTCTTTTATTTTTCATGGGAATCTAAAGTACAGAAAACCCATGCCAAATTTTTGGAAAATGTTGTGTTCTCTTTCTACTTTTATTTGAGGGTAAAACTATTCATAATGTGAATTTCTTTAATTATAAAAAAATAGTTTTTATCCTATGGGGATCGAGAACACCATTTGGACCTTTCCATGGGCCAGTATGGGAAGCAAATTCAAGGGTGGCATGGGATGGTTAGTGAAACTGATAGAGTAGTATTTTTATACATACTTCTTGGTGAAAAGGTGGTATTTTATGATTTCTTATCTCTATAGAGATATTCAATCAATAGTCTCTCCATAAATTATTTTTCAATAATGATTTCTTACAAGATTTTCTAGAAGATGAATTTTATTTGTAGTAACCACCTAGATTCATGGATTCTATTACACCTTCCATGGTATATTGAGTTTAGTTCTTTATTTATTAACTCAAATAGTCCTCATGGTCTTGGTTTACAAGTTTCTTCATTATGGACACCTCTTATGGGTTTTATCAAAGTATGAAGGCTTTATCCATCTTTTTCCAACATACTTGATTTGGGTCCATCTTATTGGTAAATTACATTAATGATTTCATTATTACATGTAATAATTCACTTTGGAAAATATTCTCAAATCCCATCTCCAACAAAACTTTCAAACCAAGTACATGGGGACACTGAATTATTTTCTCAATATTAAAGACTTTCATAGTCATTGGGGTATCTCTCTATCCCAATAAAAATGTCCCCAAATATCCCTCAAGATATTAGGATATCGTAAGTGTCTTATCATTTATGTTAATTAAGTTGGGTGAAAGGGAATTATATGTTAATATTATATTCTTTTATCATATGAATTTTTACCTTAGTTCTTTTTGGAGGCACAATTATCTCAACATTACTAAGTAATACATTGATTGTATTATAAAAATGGTCACCCAATTCATAGGTCATACTACACAACCCCAGTGGGAGTTCATCCTATATAATATATAATATATTAAATTGTATCTAGATGGTATCTATTACACTTGGATCATGGATAACCACCTATTGAGGTGGATTAAAATGGTTACTAGATTAATTAATTATCATATTGAAAGACCAATTTCATATTTGAAAACTTTATTAGTGAAAATATAATCTTTTAATGAACAAATAAAAAAATACAAGCTCCAAATGTATCTTTTAATCTTATTATCATACCCTAGATAATGTCACTATGGATATTCTCTTGGTTTTATAGTTACTTCACAATATATGGTTTCCAGTTCACCAGTTTCCCTGTGATGGTGTGGAAATCATATGAACATAATGATAGAGACTCATAAAGTCTTTTAAGAGAACATAAAGGTTATTAATACTGATTGTTATTTTATTCAACACCACTTTTCTAAATAAGTGAATTAACTATGGCTGTGTTAGTACAAACAATAAAAATGTCAATATATTTACAAAGGGTTTATTGGGACAACAAATACACTTTATCATATCTAAGATGTTAAAGGGGTACTTTCTAGAAATTTTTCCATTTTATGGGACTCTTTATATTCAATGTTTTACTAAATCATGGTTGAGTGTTATTTTATGTGATAGATTAATTGGATAAGACCATATTATTGTTATTATTTGAGTCTCGTGTTGATAGATGTTTCCATTTTATCTATTTTATTCATCTATAAATAAAGTACCCAACCACTTTTTGTGGTGAGAGATGTCATTTAATAGAAATGTTAGTTTTATATGAAATAATGTAAAAACCAGAGTTTATAAATGATATTTTTTTTCTTTAAATAATAATCTATTATATTATATTATATTATACAGTAGTATGCATATGCAACACATAGACAAATCAAAAAACTTTATTTAATTAATGAAAATTATTATATTATAAATAAATTAAACATATTAAAATTCCAAATATTATAAGGGGAAAAATATATAATATAAAAACTATAAAGTGAAAATTTGGGTCTTCCCAATTTGCTAGAATCATTTCTCCCATGAACAAGACTATAGAAAAAGAAGTATAAAATTAGTGAAACAATAAAAATTATAGAAAATGGGAATGTCAAACCTTGAAAGGAACTAATATGAATAATTAATGATGGAATTGAGTTTTATTTATAGGATAAAATTTTAATTTTTTAATAATAATGTTACTATTTGTAACATCTTAACCCAGGTTCCACGGAACAGTTCCCTGATCTGGTTGGTCACATAACTTCAGGCATGCCTCTTCATATTCTAGTGGCTACCGACTAGAAGAGAGGGTCTGGAAAGTCATTCATGGGGTTATTAGACCCTCTTTTATCTGAGTAAAACACAGGAATAGATAAATAAATAAAAAATATCCTAATCATATACAATCATAAATAGTACTAATGACACATGATAACTATAATAGGAATTATATTACTCAACTAAAAGGGAAAATATTCAATGCCAAAGTGAGTGTCAGAGTTTCTAAAATGAAATTGAAATTTAAGTCACTAACGAATCTCAAGCAGGTCCTAAACCATGTCTAGTTCCCTCATCCAAGCTATATCCCCAATCAACAATCTAGTCCAAGGCTCTTTCCCTTAACTTCTACTACAACAATAAATTCTTTTCAGGTACCAATTAGGCAACCCAAATAGGGTGTAAGTACAACTCAATAGGCCACCAAAAATGGTGTCCTAAACAAATCCAGTCAAAAATAGTGTATATAGACATATAAAGAATAAATAAAGCAATAAAGTAAATAGTTTACATTTATTCCATTAATCTTTAATTAACCATATTTTCATTTGGGGTCTCATGGATACTCCTCCAAATTCATTTTTTATTTTATTGAAAGGCCAATTTGAGGAATAGTTTGAACCATACAGCAACATTCATGTACCATTATACATAGCCTTCCAAAATAAAATTTCACCATACATATTTCAAAATTCAAAAATTTCAAACAACAATACCATCATGACGCCACCCACGAACCAGCCATCAACGTCACGTATGAGCCAAAAACTTCTCTAGATGCAAATTTTCAAAATTTGAATTCCAAACGACCATCATATTGATCCATCCACATCACCTAGTTTCCATAATCACATTTCAAAACTAACACCATCATCGCCAACGTTGCATCACTTCCATCACCACCATCATCGCATAACACATCATCGTCACATGTGAGAACCATAGATCTGTCCTAATCGAGAAAACCAGCAACCTCACCATCAGGAAATCTCATTGTTGTTGAAAAGGAAGATTCAGTGTACCACCAAAGAGACCGAATGAACAATCTAGACAGAGAACCTCCACGGGCATCAAGCACTGAAGCTTCGTTCACCTCAGTCCCAAACCAAAAAAATTCCTGCAATGTCAACCGCTAGATCCTTCCAAACCAGCATGAAAAGAAAAACCAGCAGACCATCCAAATAGCCCTCACTACAGACATCCACGTCGCTCCACCAGTACCACTAGGAAGCAACCAACACCAAGACACCAAAGAGATCCACAATGCCGCCCATTGAGAAGGAACCTTGGAAACATTACACCCAATGCCTGCACTAGACGAGATTCTTGGGACATCCTTTTCATCAAACCACACGACCAAAAGCGCCCTATATCCCAATGCACCCAACAGGCCTGGAAGGGAGAGGAGGGACGGGAGGCTAGAGGGGGTATTAGGGAAGAGACCACCAAAGTAGACCGAAGCCGAGCAGGCACCCACAACCTCACCAAAATACACTGACGTAGAAACTTCATCAGAAACAGAGACTAGAACAACTCAAATAGAGAAAAATAGAGAAAGGAAATGGCAAAGAGAAAAATATGGAGAAAATGAAAGGGGCCGGAAAACACCATGGTCACCGAACCAAGAAGCCCAAAACCTTTGAGAATACATCGATCCATGTCTGACCCCGAGAGGAGTGTTGGAAAGTGAGGTCAGAGCAAGGTGAGGAGGCCGGGGAAGAACTGAAACCCAATTAGAAGATGGATTAGGGAAGGAATAGAAATGGGGATATCACAAATCTAAAATTCGATGTATCCTTTCAATACCATCATTCAAATAACATTTATCAAATAAATAAATCATTTAACTCAGTTAGGGACGAGTAATGTTCACTATAGGGTCTAAGATCAAGCGCCTAATGTGAGTAATACAAAATGAATCATAAAAGTTTCCTTGGACAAATAGAAAACCAATCATGGTATTTTCCATTAAAGGCTCACATGGTCCTTTAACAAATAATATTAGAAGCTCTCACAGTCTTCTTTTCTTTAGTCTTTAATGTTCCTAAAGTAAACAATATTAGAAGCACCCTCGATCTTCTCCCTTTAATCTCATTATCACATCCCATTTAACCCATGTGTTATTCCATGCAAATAATATCAAAACCAATTCCCATTTCACCGATATTTCTACTAATTAATTCATAGTTAATTAATCATACAAAACGCTTCAATAAATTCAATAACTAGTTGGTAATTTCTACTCTATTGATTAATTAAACATTTAATTAACTAACTCAATTTCCATTAATTAATTCTAAAATTAATTAATCATAACCCATTTCCATTAATTAACCTGATGATTAATTAGTCACATCAATTTCATTAATTAATTTTCATAATTAATTAATCATTCATGATTCGTTAATTATTTCAATAATTAATTGACCATGTCAATCCCAATAATTAATTCACAAATTAATTAATCACAACCCTTCTAGTAATTAATTCAACAATTAATTAATCATTATTAACTAACTCAAAATCCCATAATTAATTCACATTTAATTATCTCATTCACAATATCATTATATTAATAACTAATTTAACAATTAATTATTCAAATCACAATTTCATAATCTAAAACATTCCCATCAATTAATTAAAAAATTAATTCATAAAGTTTAATATTCTCACTGACTCCATAATTAATTTAACAATTAATTATTCATGATCTAAAATCCCAACTGCCCAATTCTACATTTCCTTTAATTAATTTATTCACCAAATTAATTAATTTAATAAAGAATGAAATTTTTAAACATCTAATAGAAATTATACAATTATATACATATAATTGTAATCAAGACTATAGGATTTGAATTTTCGACCACCTACCACTAAATCGGTGACAAAGAATGTCCACCCATAAATATCCCCAAATTGAGTGGGAACAATCAAGAATGAGTCAAATAATAGGATTTAGATCCACTCATTGAAATTGAAGTAAGAGATGAAAGTAACCCTACGTTTGCAATAACAACAGCCTTCTGGATTCCATTCAATAAGATGTAGATAATCTGGTAGCCACAGATCTAGAAGCAGATTAATAAACAAAAGGAATACCTTAAAAATCTAGGTCCTTATATCCATGATCTAATGTGAGATCACTTTAATATTGAAGAGGACTCCCAAAAATCAACAGCATAAGACTCACAGTAAGGAAATGATTTAAAGTGGGTCTTCGATCAAAGATTGAAATGCACTGAGGAGTTTTTGTCCAAGGAATTTGGGTGAGGGATGTCTTTGATCAACAATGGTGGTGCATAGAGCATATGTGGTGAAGAAAGTGGGTTCAGAGGGTTTATTTAGTACTATATACATGTTTTTAAATATACTGGGTGTCAAAATTACATGACATGAATTCCCATTTCACATTGTGTAAAAAAACATGGTGTATTTACCCTTTTCTTGACATAAATACCATCAAACAATTTAAAAAGTCAATAAATATTACATGTGGTGTAATGTAATTACACATGGTGTAATCTAACTTATGGTTAAATCTAATAACACATGGGGAAATCTAGTTTTGCGACACGTCGATGCATAAAAAAAAACTAGTTATATGGTGTGTAATCTAGTTTCTTGAAATGTTGACAAGTGGTGAAAACCACTTACCAAGGTGTAATTTTTCAAGTTTTTGAATTAATTTAAGTTGGTAAATAAATTCAAAACAACCCATCTTGACCGAAAAGTTAAAAAGAGTTATACCTAGAAAGGGATGGGATCTCACACCATTATTTACCTAGCTATTAGGAATAGTAACCTGACTATTTGAAGTAGTAACCAAATCATTGGAATAGTATTTTGATATAAAAATAATAAAATGTAAGATAAATAATATTTATCATGAGTAATTTAACTAAATATAAATATTATAATTTCAAAAAATAAATATCAAGATTAACAAACTTAATGAAAATATAATCACATTTTTAATAAACTATATTTTAAGGTAGTTCAGAAAAATCATAATTTTTATATTAACAATTAAAATAACATATGTTCTAAAATTATTTTGATAAAAATAATTTCATTTTTGAAATCTTAATGTCAAAATTTTCCTAGGGTTATTTTTTAATAATTTTCTGAAATACTTCAATTTTTAGGTGAATAGTAAAAATACAATTTTTCCATAACCTCTGTGCCTTGAATTACATCATTCATGATGTAATAATAAAATAATAATTTATATAACATTATTATCTACCAAAAAATATTTAATTTTAAAAATGACTTATAAAAGTAAAATAAATACGATTTCCCAACCTAATAATCATGTTCCAAATTCTAAAGTCAAAAGTATTCCTTTCTAAAAAAATCTATTTTTTAAATTTCCTTTTTAATCAACTATTGAATTGAAATTATAAATGGTTTTAAAGTAATAAAACAATTTTATTTTATTTATCTATGATTCATTATTTCAAAAATATCACAATTACATTTTTTACATTGGATTTTGTATTTTAGTCAATATTTTAACCCAAAATACCTCTCTTCTCTATTATTAATAACCCATATCCCGCACCCTTAGAAAACCACTACTCCCTAACATACAAATACTAATATCTATCTAAATACTCTATCTTAATATATTATAAACCTTAGATATTTTATGGAGTAATCCATCTACATTTATCAAGGATGTTTAGTGTCATTCAAGAGAAGCAACACCGAGAAGAGAGTAAGTTTTTATCCAATCATCTCACATTTTCCTTTTCTCTTCTCCTTTATCCCAATAGCTTTAAAAATTCATCTAATATTTATTATGAAATATTTTTAACATTATATTAATGATATTAACCTAATATAAAAATTATTTTTTTGAAGTATTTATATTTTACACCTCTCTTTCTCCTCAATTGGACAATGTTCCTGATAACAATCTTTTAACTGCTAATGGGGATGTTTCCAACTTATTTCCTTACCACCAAAATTATGTATTTTTATAATAAGTTTCATATGATATATAAAATTGTAAATATATTTATTTTATTCTTTTATAAATAATTTTACTAAATTAAAATGATCTTGAACAAAAAAAGAAAATTATATATCCATCTAATGCATTGGGTAGTTTTATATATCTCGTGTGATTATCTTTATTATAAGTGAACATGATTCTATATTTATTTAAAATTATTATGTTTTTTTTATGTACATATTTTATGCATGGACATGATGCTCACTTTATTCACAATTATGTCTGTTATTTGACCATTATGGCATGATGTTTCATTTGTAAGCATATGCCACATTCCATGCCTTTATCAATTGTTTCCCTTGTGATGTTGATGATGATTTTATGATAATGATATTATGATATTTATTTTGTATTCCCTTGTTCTATTTATTCATGTCCCTTATTCCTCTACTTGTTAGGCTTTTAGATTATCCCTTTCTTTGATGTATGCCCTCCGGTGACAACATGTAAAAAGGAGATCATTTGAACTTTATAAGGATAAAGAATAAGAATTTAAATAATAATTAAGTTTAATTATGTATAATTTATGTATGAACTGAATTTTTACAAGAAACTAAACCTTTACATCCTGGATTTGTATCACTATTAGGTTATTTATCTAAAAAATGATGCAATAGTCATGTAAACAAATTTGGCTCACAATAGTTGGTTTCAAGAAATGGTTTATTTATTTCATAATTCTGATTGTAAAACATTAGTGAAAACTATATTTATAATTATAAGTATAGTAAATATCCTAGAATATTTGTTTTAGAAGAATTATAAACAATGGTATCCCATAAGATATGATTTTATACTTTATTTTTACATAGAAATAATTTTTTTAATTTTTTTGACTTGTATTTTGTTTGAACATTTTATATTTTAGAAAATGCTGGGAACCAGGAAAAAACAAACAACCTATTTGAGGGAAAATACAATGATTGTCTAAATAATATCACCAATTCCCTAGGAGGTAGAGTTCAAAACGTCATGGTGATTTTAACCTCATTATATCAGTATATGAATAATAATATGAACCATGTGTAACATGCTTCTTTACCCAAGAAGGAACAACTAGATTTTATGTCCTTTATGTAGCAATGACCATCAGTGTTTGGCGGGTATTTTTATCTACTTTTCACAAAACTGTGGTTTATCTCAATGGAGAATATATTTTTGATGCTCCACTATTCTAATAAGGCGAAGTTAAATCTATTTGTTTATTTATTTTATAGATAATCATATCAATGGTGGGTGTTAATAAAGAATACAAATATATAGTTTGAAATTTAATAAATAGAATGGGAATACTTTAAGAAGGAATTATTTAATAAGAATTTTCCATAAACTATTTAAAAAAAGATGAACAGGGAATTCATAGAGTTTAATAAAAAGAATGTTGAATATATCGTGCATTATGAGGAAAATTTAAAAAGGATTTAAAGATACACCTATGGTTTTTAATCAATAATGAATGTAAAAGGGATAGATTCTTTAGTGGTAATTAACCACAATTTCTAAAGGTTATAGTGATCTATAACTTATTGATTTACGAAGAAGTAGTTTGATGTACTCTCAAATAGGATATTGGTTTTGTATAATGGTCACATGGTTATGGATATAAGAATGGATGAATGGATTTTCAAGATTTTTGGTCAAAGAAAAAATGATTAAAGAAGAGCCAACCACCCATATTTCAAAAATTTGTGAATAAGCGCCATGTTAATTACTGAAAAAGGTATTGATAAATGTTTAAATTGTGATATATAAGTCCAAAAATATCATTAATGTTGAAGAGATATGAAGAATATATCCAATATATATGAGGAATGTAAGGAACCTCCAAATGAACCACCCATGGTTCAATGCTTTAACCATAGGGAGCATGGAAACACTGAAACCCAGTGCATTAAACCATAGGTCCTTGAGGGAAATCAGCATCAACAACCACGAATGCCAAAGGAGTAAAAGAAATATTATTCCATCACTAATACTAAAGTAGAGCATGAAAATGAATTCATATAATGTACACTTCCTATTCATCTCAAGAATGTAAAAAATATATTTTATTATAGTTTTATGCATTCATTTATATCCTGCAAGTTTTTTAGAACTATTGAATTGAATCCGAAGTACCTTAAAGTAAAGATATATATAAAAACACCTAGTATTGTGATCATTGAAACCCAAGTGTAAAACTCTTCTCCTATTATTTTATGTGGGAAAAATATTTCAATTAATATCATAAGAATTCTCTGGGTGGAATTAAACACAATATTGGTCATGGATTGTCTCTTGTTATATAAATCACACATTAACAATCTGGAAAAGTAAATATCTTTCTATATTCTAAACCATCCCATGCTCTTATAAAACTAAAAAGAAGATCATGAATCTTCTTTTAAGAATCCATTAATGGTGTGGTTGGTGTAACCTTATAAAGAAGCATATCTTTTCCCAATGGTTAAATCAAATGAAAGTATTAACCATTAGGAAATTACCATTATGAGGTAATACACTCAAGTATTTCCTAAAGAGTTACCCGGAATTCCACCATATCATGAGGTAGTTTTCTTAATAGATCTCATACCCAAATCCACTCCAATCTCAAAATATCCCTATAGGATGGACCCTATTGAACTGGAGGTTTTAAAGAAGCTTCTACAATATCAATTAGACAAAGGGTTCATATTCCCTAGTGCATCACCTTTGGGATCATCGATCCTATTTGTTAAGAAAAAGGATAGATCAGTGTGATTTTATATCAATTAACAAGAGCTCAAAAATAATACTAAGAATAAAAAGTAACCCCTTAAAAGGTTTGATGACATATTAGATCTACTATGATGAGATCATTACTTCTCAAAGATGGATCATAGTTCTGGATATCATCAGGCAAAGGTGAAGAAGGAATATATTCATAAGACTAATTTCCATAAATGGTATGGGCACTATGAGTTTATAATGATACCCTTTGGACTTAATAATTCCCAAAAAATATTCATTGATTTCATGAATATACTATATAGAGACTACCTAGAAATTTTTTTGGTAGTCTTTATCATTGATATTCTCATTTACTCTAAGAGTAAGGAGGATCATGATGAGTACATAAGGGTTGTGATTATGAAATTAGGGAAAGAAAAATCTATTCTAAGTTTATTAATTGTGACTTTAGGATATGGAAATTCACATTCCTAGAGAATGTGATCATAAGGGAGAGAGTTTTTGTGGACCCTTTAAATACAAGGTCAATTGAAGAATGTCATGGAACCTCAAGTGTCATGAAAATCTATAGTTTTCTTGGCATATGAGGGTACAATTGAAGATATGTGAAAAATTTCTCATGATTGTATAGCCCGCTAACTAAGTTAAATTGGAAAAGGGGTAAAGTATGTTTGGAAATAACAATGTGAGGAATAATTTAAGGATCTCAATAAGAGGATAATTATTGAATATTTACTCACACTCCCATAAATTGGAGAAGGTTTTCGGAAATATAGTGCTACTTCACAGAAAGACTTGGTTTGTGAACTCATTCATAATGAAATACTGATAGCCTATGCCTTATAACAACTGAATATCGATGAGTAAAACTACTCAATACATGATATGGAGTTATCAGTTATGATCTTCACCTAGAATATTTTTCAGCACTATCCTTAGAGAGAAAAGTGTGACATTTATACTGATCACAATAGTCTAAAGCATATATTCACATATAATGAGATCAAAATGAATCACTGAATATGGTTGGAGTTCATAAAGTAATAGGATTTCTAAATTCACTACCATCAAGTAAAGGAGATAATGGTAGATTATTCTCTAAATATAAAATAGCATGAGACTATATCCATGATGAAAATTTAGAGACCCTATCTTAATGGATATGAAAAGGATGAATCTAGAAATTGTAATGGAAGGGAATTCATCCCTCCTTTTCCAATATATTTCCCAACAATATATCTAAGAGAATATTGAAGAGGCATGAATAGATTATCTTGATATTCAAAAATGGGTAAAAGTAATAATGGAAGGGAATATTCCATAATTTTACACTGATGAAGATGGTGTCATTCAGTTTGGAACTTGGATTTGTTTCCTTCATTTCCTAAAATAAAGAAGAATATATTAGATAATTCACACATCTCATCTTCCTTTATCCATCATAGAAGAACGAAGATGTAACATGATCTATTAATCCACTACTTATTGGAAAAAATAAATAAAGATATCACTGATTACAGCTCAATGTTCTTGGTGTGTAAGCACATTAAAACAAAGATACATAGGTCTAAAGTGATGATGCAACTATCACCTACACATATATGGATATAGGAGAGCATCATCATGGAATTTTTCACTGGTATCCTAAAGAGATCCAAAGGAAATAATATGATATGGGTTATAGTGGATTGACTCATCAAGACTACCCACTTCATTACTATTCAAAAATATTTCTCTCTTGAAAAACTTTCCAATATATAAGTAAAGGAAGTATATAGGTTTCTTAAGAAACCGCCTTCAATAATATCTAATCATGATCAAAGATTAAATATTAAATTACGGAGAAGACTTCAACATTCTCTAAATAATGAATTGAATTTAAAAATGTCCTCTCACCCTCAAATTTATGGCCATTCTAAAAGGAATATTCAGACACTTGAGGACATGATGAGAGCTTTCTAAATAAAATTTAATGGAGGATGGAATAAACATCTCCCATTAGTTGGGTTCTCATACAACAACATATTCTACTCAAGTATTCAAATGGATCCATATGAAGATCTGTATGGGAGGTGATGTAGTACTCCTCCTTATTTGGATAAATTTGGAGAATAAAATATACTTGGACTTGATATTTCTCAAGAGATGATAGATAAGGATCAATCCATAAAATAGAATATAAAATCTGCTAAGTGTTTGTAGAAGATCTGGGATGAAAACCATCGAAGGGAATTAGAGTTTGAATTTGGAGAAAACAATTCCTTTGAATATCACCATGAAATAGTGTCATGATATTTTGGATGAAATAAAAGCTTTTCCCTAGGTACATTGGCCCCTTTTAGATCCTTTATCATATAGAAGCAATGGCTAATTGACATACACTTCAACCAAATATGTCTCAAGTTCATGATGTGTTCAATGTACCTCTCATTAGGAAGTACATAACTGACCCCACACATGTATTGAATTCATAGGTGGTATAACAAGAGAATTACCTCTCATATAAGTATAATCTAGTGAAAATCAGGGAATGTTGACACAAATTCCTATGTAACAAGACAACTCACCTTGTCAAAGTGTTCTCCTAAAACCATAAGTTTGAAGATGTGGAATGGGGACTAGAGGAAACAATGAAACATAAGTAACCTCACCTATTTTCAATTGAGAATATGAGTTGAAATTTCAAGGAAAAAATTTATAAATAGGGGGAAGAATTTAGTAACCCATATTTTATAAAATGATATTTGTTACTTAAAATATATATGTATTATACTAAATAATGTCGTATTGTATATGTACAAAAAATAGAAAAAATAATGCTATATTTAATTGATGAAAATAAATACATTAGTCATCAATTAAACCAATTAAAATTAAAAATATTTCTAGTGGATAAAAAATATAAAATATAAAAACTACAATGGGAAAATTGGGATCACTCGTATTGGCTAAAATCATCCCTCCCATGAACAACACTATAGAAAAGATTCAAAATATTAGTAAAACAATCAACATTATAAAAAATTTAAATGTAGAAACATGAAAATAATTGAGTTGAATAACTAATTATGGAATGAATTGATATTTATAGGATTAAATGTGGCTATTGTAATAGTAATATGACCATTGGAATAGTAACCTAACTATTGAAAATAGTAATTGGATCGTTGGAAATAGTAACTTGACCGTTGGAATAATAATTTGACTTGAAAATAATAAAATGTAATATAAATAATATTTATCAGGAGTAATTTAAGAAAATATAGATATTATAATACCAGAAAATAAATATCATTATTAAAAAACTCAAAAAAAATATAAGCTCATTTTAAATAAACTGAATTTTAAGGTATTTCATAAAGAACATAATTTTTATATTAAAAATTAAAATAACAAATCTTAGAAATTTATTTTGATAAATTTAAATTCATTTTTTAAATAATCAAATAAAAATTCTCCAAGGGTTTTTTTTGTAATTTTCGGGAATATTTCAATTTTGAGGTAAATAGTAACAATATAGTTTTCCCGTAATCAGTGTATCTTGAATTACATAATTCATGATGTAATAATGACCTAATAAATTATAGAACATTAAGATTGACCAAAACATATTTAATTTGACAAATGAGTCAATAAAATAAAATAAACATGGTTTATAAACCAAAAAATTACTTCCCAAACTCTAAAGTCAAAAGTATTCCTTCAAAAAATAGTTTTCTCATTTTTTTCCAATTTCATTTTTAATAAACTATTTAATTCAAATTATAAAGGGTTTAGAAGTCCAACAACCATTATATTTTATTTATTTATGATTATTTATATCAAAAATATCATATTTATATGTTTTAACTTGGATATAGTATTTTATTCTATACTTTATCTCAAAAACACCAATCTCCTCAATTTTAAATAACAACTCTCCCTACAATTGGAAAACCTATCCTCTATGACTTAACAATGCCCAATATCTACCCAAATCCTCTATAAAAATACCTTATCAACCTCTTGGATGTGATGGAGTAAATCAACTACATTCATCAAGTATTACTAGAGTCTTTCAAGAAAAGAAACATCGAGAAAAGTGTATGTTTTTATCAACTCTTCTCTCATTTTTTTCATCCATTCTCTTTTTCCCAATTTGTTTCAAAAAAATATATTTTTATATTAACAAGTATGTATTTTAAAATTATATTAATGATTTTAACCATTTTTAAAAATTATATATTTCAAGTATTTGTATTCTATACCACTCTTTCTCCCCCTTTGGACAATGTTCCTAATAACGGTTAGTTAACTGCCAAAGAGAACATTTATAACTTCTTTCCATATCACCAACCTTATGGATGGTTATAATAAATTAATTAAGATATATAAAAGTGTATATTTATTTATTTTATGCCTCTATAATTATTTCTACTAATTTATAAATGACATTGAACATAAAATGTGAAATCGAAGAAAAATGGAAAATGTTTAAGGAAAACCTAATATGAAAATATTTTCTTATTTATTGTGGTAATTAATAAAAATAATTAAATTATCATAATTTATAAATATTAACAAAAGTTTCAACAATTTATTTCTATTTTAATGTTTTAATAAATATAATTTTATTATTTATAATATGTAAAAGTGAAGAAATAAAGAGGGATTTAAAGTAAGGGGATTCACGATCACAACTCTTTTTTCTTTAAGTTATGAACATTTAAAATCATTTTTAGTATGAATATTCCCCTAATATTACTTAATTATTTTTTCACTATTTATACCTTTTCTTTTTGGGGATATACTTTTTTTTCACATTTCCAGAATTATTTCTTAGCCAAATATAAAAAAATTTAAAGAAGGATTGTATTTCCAAAACACATCTTTAACTCAT
This sequence comes from Viscum album, assembly GCA_963277665.1. NCBI lineage: Eukaryota > Viridiplantae > Streptophyta > Magnoliopsida > Santalales > Viscaceae > Viscum > Viscum album. Next base: position 35,198,695 of record OY728143.1, read on the forward strand.
CTCAAGTTATTTCTTATTCGATCCAGAATTATGATTTTTATGAAGAATATGTTTTCCCTTATTCATTTTGGAACCCTATAGGTTATTTTCTGAAATTATAAACACATTCCTTTTCATGGGTCATTTTGTGTCTATGATTATTATACCTTCTATATGGCATGCATGATTATGAGAATTTATGATGTGATGGGTGGGACCAAAATTATGTATCCCTTTAATGAATTGGTTAATTTGATATATCTCATCAGATTATGAATATTATACGTGAACATGATTCAATATAAGTTTTAATTTTAATTTTATTATTTATGCATATATGTTATGCATGGACATGATGCTCTCTTTTTTCACAACTATGTGTAGTATTTTAAAACAAGGACATGATGTTTAATTTTTATACATATTCCACATTCCATTCCTTTACTAAATTTTTCTCTCATGATGTTGATAATGATATTATTCTTATAATATGATGATGTTTATTATTCTCACCTATGTAATATTTATTCATCTCCCTTTTTCCTCCCTTTAGGATTTTATCTCACCCCTTTCATTAATGTATATCCTCAACTGATTACATGTACTATGAATATTGTGATAACTTTAGAAGAATAATGAAGAAGAATTTAAAAAAAATTATGTCTTATTGTGTTCAATTGATATATAAAACTAATTTTCCTAAGACACTGAACCTTTTGATTCAAATTTTGTATAAATATAGTGTTATTTTTCGTTAAAATGATATAATAATCATCCAATAAAATTTCAAGTCACTATAAAAATTTGAAAAAAAAATAAATCATAAAAAAATTATTAATACCCTCCCAAAATTCAAATTTATAATTAAACGAGACCACAAGGTGTATAAAAGAGTTTCCCAATATTTAGGGATTATGAATTCTCTATTAACCTTACCTGATTATATAAATTATGATGACTAAGATAGGAAATTTTTTGGTAAGGAAGAATAATTTCTTATTTAAATAATAAGTTTTCAGTGTGAAGAAGAATTTGAATAATGTTTATGTATTTTTATATACAATTGATGTATGAACATAATTTTCCCAAGACACTAAACCTTTGGATCCAAGATTTGTATCATTATAATTCTATTTATCTTAAAAATGATGTAATAGTCATCTATAAAAATGTCAAGTCACTATAAAAATATTTATCAATGAATAAATCATAAAAAAATATTAAAACCCTCCTAAACTTCAAAGTTATAATTAAATGAGATCACATGGCCTATGAAAGTGATACCCACTATTTATTATTGATGAATTCTTTTTTAACCTTACCTGATTATGTAAATGATGATGATTAAGATGGGAAATATTTTTTGGTAAGGAGGAATAATTTATTATTTAAATAATATTTTTTAGTGTGCACATTAGGAATGTTTTTTTAAATTTACAAAGGTTAAGAATTATTTAGTTAGAAAGATGTATACAAGAATATAAATTTATTCCTTAAAATTCATTTCTATTTAATTAATATATTTTTTAATATTTAGGTTTTTTCATTTATAGCCTATTTGTCGATATTTTCTAGGTTATGCTTAATTAAAAACAAGCAATTAGGTTTGGGGATTTTTGAAAGAAATATGCACTAAAGCTAAGTCATGATGTGGTTTCAAATGGAATAAACCATGATGTAGTGAAGGTAACTACATTGAGGTATTATGTATACTAATTAATTAATTATATAGCAATGGATACTAATTTTTTATTTGTAACATTATTTCCCTCATTGTTATTTTGAGATGATGAAGAATTGCTACTTGGCCTTAGGTGATATACCCAACACACTAAAGGTTGGTAATAAATGTCATGGACTTCAATATAAATGGGGGTAATTTTTTTCTTTGAAAATAAAACAACACTACTGAAAATATAACATATCCCAATAGTTTCAAACCATTGGGATAGTCTCTGAAATAGTTGTTATGTGGGTTGTCGGGATAGCCTTATACTAACAGTTTACAGTGATCCATTGGTATAGTGTGGTTAGGATTTCATTTTACCAATAATTCATAATGAATTATTGGGATAGATATTTTCCAACGATTAAAAACTATTTTGATAGATATTTACCAATGGTTATGAACCATTGTTATATGCCTTTTCCAATGGTTCCCAATGAACCATTGGTATATGGGGTTAGAATATTCTTTTACCAATAGATCATTTATAACTATTGGAATATAGGTATACCAATGTTTATAAAACGATTGGAATACACCCAACCAACTCACTATCTAGTAGCATTCCCACTTCCCACTTCACCTGTAAGCACCTAAAATCAAAACATCAAAAAATAATCAACACATCGAACACATGAAATGAAAAACATCCTCGACCTATAATGAAACCAATAAAACATGCTCAACACATTGATCCTTCAATACAACCTGTAGAGAATCCTAAAATATAAATAAATAACTACAGTAATAATTGTATCATAAGAAATCAATTGATGTGTTTAACTAATGATAACATATATTAAAAATATCACATATATTCATTCACATTAAATCATCAATCAAAAAATGTCATAAATATCATTCAAAAATATAACAGATTAATATGGCCATTTTTTCAGCCTTTTCTACCTTAGCCTCAGCCTGTTCTACACATTTTGACTTAGTGTTACTACTTCATATACCTAAAGTGGGCCAATACCTCATAAGGACAATACTCTTCCCTATTCGGTAGCATACTCTTCAATGATTATCATCTCCCAAAACAGGATGTAAGTGAACATTTGGGCCAAAGTTTCTAGATTCCTGAGCATCAAGGGCCTTCAAAGTAGATTGATAAAAAATATAAATAGAATATTAAGTTAACATTTGTTATTAAACATTGAAATAAACAAAGTAAAACTTTAAATCTGTTGTTGTGTCTGTTTGTTTACCACGCTTCCATCTTTTTTTCTCCTCGAGTAAAACAGTTTTACTAAAGGCACACATCCTTCAATATTTAAAAACACTCTCTTTAATGACATTTTAAATTAGTATAATTAGATGAATCAAGATAAAATTAAATAATATCTAAAAATCATCCACTATAATGTTTCATGTAAATAAATTCTATGAATGGAAGTGATATTGAATAAATAAGATAAAAACATGTTCATAAATGGTATTGAAGTTGTAATAACCAAGTAAAAGTCCAAAATTAAATCAAGATACAATTAAAAATGAACATGAGGTAAAATCCAATAAAATTTCATATTTAATTAAATTTAGTCTAACTAAAATTCAACAGAAAAATGAGCCATGAAGTAATTCTAAATTTTATTTTAATTTAGTGTATTTTTTAAAGGGAGATAGAAAACGTTTGAAATGTTATGTTAACCATTATGATATGAAAGTATGTGGATCATTTTTAGGTTAGACATTTTTTTTATCTCAATTTTTCAAACGTCAAATCATTTTTTTACTTAATTTTATTTTTTTCAATTAGATATATAAATATTTTTGGTGGGTTAGAAATTTTTTGTTTAGTTTGATTCAATTTGTTCTAGGTTATCTCGTACTTGTTTGCTATGGTTAATTTATTTTTTTGACTTGTTTTGGATTTATTTAATGGAATACAAACATTAAGAAAAAAGTAATAATTACTCTTTATTATTAATGGAATGTTAATTTGTTCTCCCCTTCCAAATAAAATAATGTTATAAATGAAACATTAAATTATAATTGTTATCTTCTGTGATTACCTTTAAATATCATATATGTATTTCAAATTCAATCCTTTAAATGGTATATTATTAATATGGGAAAATATAAATATAATCAATATCCCATTGTTATATATTTTCCATTTCCCCTTCAATTTCATGATTTTTTCTTGATTAAATTGTTTATATTCCATTCAAGGTGGTTTTTTGGTTCACTCTAAAATGGTCGGCATTATAGTGACATAAAATTCTAAAATTTATCGAATAACACAACCTCAAAATTATTACCCAGCATGTGTGCAATGAATAAAAAAATAGAGTCATTTCTGGAGTTAAATAATATCACAATACATGCATATTTACACTTAATTTCTTGAATAATCCATTATTTAATTTCAATATTGAAGAATAGTTAATTTTTCTCTTGAAACCATCCAACTTGTATCTTGTTCACCTCATCCATGAGATTAACCTCTTCCTAAAAAAGGCATTGGAATCTTTATGAACCACTGTAGAGGTTTTCTATGAGCTATTGGAAGAGAGTATGAGTCCGTGTATGAATTTTTCAGAGCATAAAACATTGATGAGAATCCACTATTTCTAGTTAGAGGCCTAGAAGTTCTCTTCAAAACCAGTATCAACTGTGAATTTTTAAAGAGCTAATAAATATTGAATAAATTCCATGATTTTTTTGCAAGGAAATACAAACTACTTATAAAGATATGTTTGATCTTTTGATAAGCAGGGTGAGAAAACAATTCGAGTGGGATTGCGGTTTTCATTATGGCATCTTAGGTGAAGTGGGTGATGAAAATTATGTGGCGTTTTGTGGTCCCTAGCCTAGAAGACATAAAACTCATGTTTTAAAAAAAATGTCGGGTTACAAAAATGTTCTTTTCAAATGGATGTAAGGAATGATCCTTATGGGACCTGAATTCCCATCATTATAGCCTCTATCTCTATGTTAACTAAGAGTTTTCAATAGGTTAATGTGATATCCACACACTCAACTTCTAATATGGATCAAATAAATTTTTTATGAACACTCAATAATGACAGTTGTGTACTCTTCTATGGATTCGGTAACACAAGAGGAATTTTTCGTCAGACGCAAAAGGGAAGCTATAGGGGAAGTAATGGAAATTCTAATTCTAAATCAAGTTGGTTTGTCAAATTTTCCAAGTAATGGATGGCTTTGTGATGGTGATTTTTTGCAAGATTGTTGACACGTGTCTAACATTCCTAAATGGGAGACAAAGTAGGAGCTACTTTTATTTTCTTAGCTTGGGGGGAATTTGGGTGAGTTTCTATTTATCAATAGAATTAATTTCACCATGGGTACTCAAAGATGGAAAATTGCATCCATGTTTAGGAAAGTTCTTTCAGTGGGCTTTCAAGAAGGTAATTTATTTATTAAGAAGAAGAAATATTATATGAATTTTGTAGGGTTTGAACTAATTATGAAAGTAGAGATGGTGTTGGTAGCGTAAATGGTTCAATTTATGATACAACTAGGTGGTATGGACCCCAGATGGTTATAGGAAAATGTGAAATATAGTAAATTTCACAAACGTTCCCCTATCCTCAGTGAAACTTATTTCACCAGTGGTACTTGGTTTCTTTTCTTAAGTCTTGAGGACAAGACTGATGTTAAGGAATGAGTGAAAGTGATAGGAATCGGTACATCTAGGTTGTATAGATATGGACACTACAGGTTGAACATCCTGAGGAAGCTAAGTCTATTAGGGAAGGAGGTCCCAGAGAATATCTTGGTTAACAGACTAGAGGAATATTTTGGGTTGGACAGCTATGGACACTATGGGTGGGACGACCTAGGGAAATTGAGTATGATAGTAGGAAAGGAGGTAACATAGCACTGCATGGCTAACAAACTGGGAGGAATATTTTCTAGAATAATCTATGGCCCCATGTGGGAGGGACCATTTTAATAAGTGGGTGCTAGAGAGGGGAGGGTGGGACCAGTTTTGTTGGAATTTCGACTGATGTCTTAGGAGTGAGAAATCGAGGCTCTCTCGAGTAATTCTTCCCCCACTTCCATCCTTGTTCCCCCTTTAATTATTCTATATCCCCTTATATCTCTGGTATCTTATGGTTTATTAAATCTCAATATATAAAGGAGTCTATTCTAGGTGTTCCATCTATAGTGAGGGTTTCATTTTTAACACTGATTTAATCAATCAATGGTAGCACCATATCAAGGAAAAAATCTTTAATATAATGGGATTTCAAATTTCAAAATCGTATATAAATTAAAATTATTTAATAATAGATCCTTCAACAAATTAACTATATTTATCTTTTTTGCCTCTATTTCATTGTATTGTAGAAAAACTAGATCTCATCCTTCATCACTTTTCATATTTTTCTATGAAGATCGATTTCTTTAATTGTCTAATTTAGGGTCTACCCTTTGAACCTATCAAACTAGATGTTCTTTTTTAGAGAGGGAATTTTTAATCTGATTTACCCCCAATTTTTCATGAGATGTAAAATTTTAATTAAATATATGTAAATGAGTTTTGTACCTACTTCCTCTCATGGTTTTTCATAGTAGTCCACCATAAAGTGTGGAGGTATATAACAGCATCCGTGTTTTTTAATTTTTTCATTAATATTAATAAAAAATCAATAATTAAAAAGATATTATTAATGAAAATAATGTTAATTTTATTTTAAAACCTTCAAATTTGATTAATACTCTGAACTCGGTACTCATCCAAATAGTAATAATTTCCCGATAGTATTGTACCAGACAGTCATCTATGATAGGTGTGGACTCTAAATCCATGTCAACTCTAGAACACCAACCACTATACAATTCATTCTTATAGCCTCTTTAGACCTCACCTATTTCTATAAGTTGTCTTTGCCTTAGAGCCTCACAATTTGGAAAATTAAAACAAATAAAGAACCAAAATATTAATTCATAGAAATACAATAATAATATAACATTAAATCAAATGAATTTTTTACCCATATTTAAGTTCAAGCATTGTCATTTATTTCATTTGGTATGTTCCTCCAGGTTAGTGGATAGATGGAAATGATTTCAGAGTATTTGGTAAGCATCTCCAAAAAACTCCTATATTCCCATTCTATTTTTTCAACTATCTTTTTGTCTTCATTAAACTCCACCATCATCTACGTGAAATAGTTCTACACCACACACATGCATGTACTCTCATGCCTCTTATCAATATATCCAACTATTAAATAAGAAAAACAAATATTATATCAATACATATTATAATGAAAATAAAATAGAATAAAAAAATTAGTATGGTTATATAAATCTACATGAGATAGTCTAGCCAGTGGGAATCACAAGATCCTCAAGAAATAAATGAACATAAACCTGTTCAGATGTAGTGGGTCCAAGTGTATGTTCTCCTAGGTCATAAGGTGTCAAGGAAGCAGTTAAAGAAGCAATAATGTATTATCCCAAAGATAAATAAGTAGAAGGAAAATAATATAGCATATATGGCTATGAAAATGAAAAATAAGGATGAGGAGTAGGATTTATTTTCGGATAGATAAAAGAGAGGAGGGAGGCTTAGATGAAAATGAAGGTGAAAGTATGGGTGGACTATATATCTTGGTGGTCTGTAATGACATTCTGGGATTAGAAAGTGTGGTAGAGGGTATGTCAGGGGAGGGACGGGGTGTGATCGAGAATGCCTACTAGAGTGGCTAACTATAGTACCACTCACCCACCCTCGAATCTCCGTCCAGAGCACTGGAACCACTATGCTTGTTGGTGAAAATTTGGTTCCTTTTTGTAGGATCCTTATTAAAATTTTAAAAAAATAACCACATCACATTGTATGTTATTGGTATATATTTTTGAAATAAAATACTCACAACAGGCACTAGAGGAGAGACACTCATCTCACTCTTTGGGAGATTATTTTTTGCCTTCTTTTTTCTTAGTTTCTCATGAGTGTTTTTCATTTATTGAATTTGAAAACAAATATGGAATTAATTATAAATCTGTAACTAATGTGTAACTAAAACAAGAAATAATTGGTGTCATGACTTAATAAAGGAATATCACCTGTCAAACCAAATACAAGATTTGTAGTGATATAACAAAAACATTTTATATCTAGTGGGGATAATATTAAAACATAATACATATTATTGAATAAAAAATACATTAAAATTAGCATGATTAAAATGGTTATGATATTGCTTTTTACTATTTTCAATTTAATTTTTGGTATTTCGTTTTTTTGGTCAATTGATTTGGTCGTTTTTTCATTTTTATTTATATTAGATCATGTGGTAAAATTTTTTCAATTAATGAGGTCATTTTTCCATTTTTATTTATATTATGTTAGTTGGTTCATATCTTGGGTTAGGCTGTTTCTACAATTTTTTGTATGTCATTGTTTTCATTGTATTTTATTTTTCATATCAATTAGTTTAATATATCCAATTCAATTCAGGTTTTTTTGTTGTATTTTATATATTTCGGTTTTTTTTATTTTGGTAGGTTTGAATACAGTTCAATTAAATATTAGAAAATGAAACTCAAATAAAAATTCATCCATTAAATGTTTAAATGTGTCCATAGTGATTTTATGTGGTTTTTCACCATTTTACGTTCCATCCCTTCCAAATTTATAAAAGAATTTTCATCTATAAATTAGAAATTTTATGTGATTTTAAAAAAGAGAAAAAAATTACATCCTTTTTTTTAAATCCATGAGTTTTTGTTTTATATAGGATACTTGAAATTTAAATACATTTTATACTATATTTCAATCTGTCATTAATGAACTATTAATTTAAATGAATTTCATAGACTCCATGGAAATGTATTACTCGGCCTATTAGCTCAATCCATACATACACACTTGTGTGCATGTATAAATGTTTTTAATGTTTTATAGAGGTTCTAGTTTTTTTAATTTGGATATCATTTTGATAGACTAATGTCTGAGGTTGGATATAAAAGAATCATGTGTTGTGTAGAGGTGTTTAGGTGGTTTAGTTCTAGTGTTGTTTTTATTTAAGGATGTGTTGTATTGGATAAGTCGACCACTCTTTTATTTTAATTTTTTTCTTTTTAATATATCTATTATGAAATTATTTTTGATATTTCATTACATTGAAACAGATGTATTGAATAAAAATCATTAATTATGACTCGTTTGGTTCATTATTTATCTGTATCTGATTTATTTATTTTGGATGGGTGTCGAAAGTATGGAAAACCCATACTAAATTTTAGAAAAATAATCTATTGCCTTTACACTATGATTTGATGTTGAAATGTTTCCTGAGGTTAATTAATTGATGTTTGGGCACTATTTTCTAGCCAATGGGGATTATGAACACCATTTGGGCCTTAACATGGGCCTATTTGTGTTCTTAGTTTAGGGGTTACCTAGAATGGTTTGTGACACTTATGGATTAGAATTTTGAAATATCCTTTTTTTAAATATGGTCTTAGTTTGACTGGTTATGTCTACAAATTTACCCACTCACTTTTCACTTCATTAATTATATTTCAAGAATGATTTCATACATTAGTTTCAAAAATATGAAGTTTATATACAATAACCACATAGATATATGGACTCTGATTCACTTTCCATAGTATATTGAATTTGGTACTGATTTATTCCCAAAAAAGGTCCCCTTGGGCATGGTTTGGAAGGTTCTTCATTTTGGTTACCACTTATGGGTTTTATCAGAGTATGAAGGATTCATCCATCTTCTGGTAGTATACTAGATCTGGGTGAATCTTACTAGTATTATAAACTGATGATATCAATATTAATAGTAATAATTCACTTATGATTGCTAATCTTAAACCCTATCTGCATAAATAGTTTCACACTAAGTACATGGGTCCACTAAAGTATTTTCTCATATTTTATGTATTCTATAATAATTAGGGTATCTCTCTCCTAATAGTAATGGTAATAGATATCCCTTAGGGGACTGAGCTATCATAAGATACTTCTTGTGTCATGTTAATTAATATGGGTGAAAGGTCATTATAAGCTAAAATTCAATCCTTTTCTAATTTAAATTTATACAATATAATTTTTATGAACATCAATTATCTCATTGCGACTATTTTAGACATTTATTATATTATAACAAAGGGGAAAATCATGTATTGTCCAGCACAACCCTAGGGGGAGATCATCTTATATAATATCTACTATATTAAGTGGAATATTAGTCATGATCTAATACACTTGGATCATGGATATGCACTTATTATGGTGGTTTAAAATGATGAATAGGTTAATTATGTATATTCTAAAAAGTTCACATTCATGTTTGTAGCCTTTATTTATGAAAATATCATCTCCTGGAGAAGTAAGAAACAAACTACTATCCCATGATCTAGTTTTTAATCTGATTATCATACTCTGGATCATTTCAATATGGATATTATCTCGATTTGATAGTTACTTCATGATATCTTGTTTCAAGTTCACTAGTTTCCCTATAATGGTGTAATAATCAATTCACTATAAATATAGTTACTAATCCTACCTTCCAAAATCATATAAATAATATTACTCTTTATATTAATTTTATTACTCATTAATTTTTTTATAATAATATTACCTATGGAAATTTTAGTACTAATAATACAAATGTTAACATATTTACAAAAAAATTTATTAGGATAACAAATACACTTTATCTTATACAAGTTGTTTAAGGTGGTATTTTCTGAAACTTTTTCTTTTTATGGGACACTTTATATTCCAATTCATACTAGAGAAAGGGTGAGTGTTATTGTATGTGATACATTAATTGGATATAAAATTATTATTATAATTATTAGTTTATTCCCACATTGATGGATGTTTCTACTGTACCTATTTTATTCATTTATAAATAAATTTCCCATCATATTTATGATGTCTGAGATATAATTTAATATAAATTTCAGTATCACATGAAAAAAATTGAGATAGAAAAAATCATACCCAAAAATGAATAAGACTCTCCATAACTCCAAAGTTATAATTTAATTAGATCGCACAACCTATGAAAGTAGAAACCTACTATTTAGTTTCAATGAATTATCTGTTTAACTTCCTTAAGTGTATGAAGGATGATAATTATGATGAAAAAAAATTAGGTTAAGAAGAATAATTTTTTATTTAAATAATATTAATTAAGTGAGAAAATTTGGAAACTGTTGTTAAATTTATTTTTTTATATTTATTATGCTAAGAGATGTGATTCATGAATATAAATTTATTCATTTAACCTCATGTTTATTTAATAAATACATTTTACGGTATTTCAGTTTATTCTTTTACGAAATATTTAAATATATTATTTTTATATTATTAATTACATAAAAACTATTTGTGGGGATATTTTGAAAGAAAAATACACTAAATATAAACTATGATGTGGTTTGAGTTGGAATAAACCATGACATAGTGAATGTGTCTACGTCATGGTTTTATTCATTCTAATTTATGCATTATATGGTAATACATACTGATTTCTTCTTCCTCTTACTATAATCTATCACATTTGGATGAAACATCATGTGATGATGTTTAAGGGGTTTTTTCACATCCAAAAAGAGTTTTTAGTTGTTTAATAATCAATGGACGAAATTACCCTCACATTACAATAAGTAATAATTTTTTGAAAAATATATGAAAAAATTCCTCCACTTATGAATATTATTGAACCTTTTTTAAGTCAAAAGACTTTCCTTGGTGGATATAAATTTAGTTTCAATCCTTTTTCAATTTTTTTCATTTGATTTCTATTAGAACGTTTTCTAAAAATTCATAAGATTGAATCTTTAATTTCTCAAAAAATTAAAATAATGGTTTTAGTAGACTATGGATTCAAGAATATCCTTCCCAAGCATAAAGATATTCACTCTAACGTACAGATTCCCTATGAGTAAGAAGTTCTGGGTTTTTTCTCAGTTATATCTATTAAGAACATGTAAAATAGCTTAAGAATATCAGTTTATTAGATAATGGGTATATATTCCTCATTTTTTATTTAATCCAAAACAAATTCTTGGATCTATGAAATAATGGGTTTTTTTTATTTTTTAAACTTTGTATAGATAATGGGTTTCCCCTCTAAAACTCTTAAGTGTAATTAATACTTTTTATATTATGTTTGGATTGAGATTTATAAAAATATTGGGAATTTGGACACTTCTATTTTTTATTCCATGACATTTTTTTGAAAAAAAAAATTATTATTCTCAAATTTTTTCAAAACCATTATTTATTTTAAGAATAAAATCTGCATGGGTTTATAAAATTTATATATCCATGTCATGAATTATGAAAATGGGGGTGACAAAAGTTTAAAAAATATATATATAATCAAAAAAATGATAAAATAATAACTTAATTTTTGTTAAAAATAATAATTTTTATCATAGAAATTTGATTTTTATAAGAAAACAGCAACATAGAAGAGAAAACCCGCATTATAGTTATGAAAAATGGTGTTTCTAAATAATTTACACAAAAATGGTTTAGCCTAAAAAATGGACATTTCTTCCCTTAGAAAGTGATGTCATGTAATAGAAACCACAATTTGGTTTACATAATAAAATGATCAGGTTTTTTATATTTCAATGAAAAAAATGTTTATAAATATCAAAGAAAAACCTCTTCAGTGAGGGCCTAAAAACATTTTTTTGGATGTAATGATGAATTAAATTGGATTTAAAATTTAAATTAAGTGTTTATAAATTTAAAAATAATGATAATATTAAGGACTTTATATTATTTTATGAACATTCCATAAATCATAATATTAAATTATTGTATTGAAGGTATTTTTGGAAAAAATATTTAAGACATGATAAAAAGTGATTTGGTAACTTTAATTAAGGTTTAAATAAAATGAAATATATAATATTTAGTTTTTTAGAGGAATACATCAATATGAAATTTATTTATAATTATATAATTTTTTATAAATATTATATATTTGAAATATTAAAGAGTTTATACTAAATATAATGAAGCATATTAATGTGAAAGAGTTCCTATTGAAATTAATATGAAATTTACAAGTTCATTTAATTTTTTTAATGTACATATATCTTATTAAATTAAAAAAAATTATAAATTTTTATTTATGAAATGTTCATAAATATTTATCTCATGTTTAAATTTTTGAAATGTTTATTTATTTATTTTTTCCCTTACTTTATTATTCAATAATATATAGAATTTATATTTTCATTGGATGTGTTCTTTATTTTAAAGTGTTAAAATGATTAGTTTTTATGTCATAGCATGAATATAAGGGGAAACATTCTTGTAATAATATAAGATTTATATATATCCAGTCATGATTACAATGTATTTTGTGACTTATGAACTTGAAAGAAAAGGTTGATTGTGATTTATACATATTTTTAATTAGGATTTAATTTGAATTAAAGTATATCTTGAGTATGGATCCATAGATATGGGGTCTTTGGGTCATCCTTTTAATCAGCCTAGTATCCTAGGGTCTTTTAGAAAAGTATGGTTTCACAACATGTCGCACCAGACTTTCCCTTGTGGGGATTTCTGTGTCATGTGATTAAACATATTTATGTCCAAGGGATTCATGTAACTTATTCATGGGATACATTTGGATATGAGTGAATATTATTAGCTTTTATTTTTTGGATATGTAATGTGAAACATGAGTGTTATAAGGTTTTATATATTAATATATTTTTTGTATATTAATTTGGTTAAAGTATAAAATATAAAAACTAAATCATTAAATAAATTAATACATAAAATGGAATGAATAAGATAAGATTATGATATTTAAAACCTTTTAAAAATAAAAAACATCGGATTTCTTCCAAAGTAAAAATTTTCAAGACCTGAGATATCAAAATAGGTTGGTCATACCAAATCAAAGTTCCCATGGATTATCCCATGTAAGGTAACCAGGTTTTGGGTGACACTAATAAGATTAAGTGGACATATCTAGAGTGAGATTTGGGTCACACAAAGCTAGAAAAATGTTAATGATATGATACCATAGGAATATAGTTGAAATAATCCATATGATGGATTGATAGATAAGTTATATTGTCACCTTTATAATATTCATATATGATAGATTGATGTGATGTTTTATTTAAATAGTTAAGTGATGGGGGGAACTATCTAAGAGCTTAGTGAAATATTAATCTTGGATCACTAATGGATTTGATGTAAAATTAATGTCTTGTTATTTTTTTGGGATAAGATTCAACAAAAGTCTATATTTATTTATTATAACACATGAAACTCGTCAGATAAAAACTTCATGAAGTAGAAAAAATGGATTAATCATCATCAATCCTGAATTTGAGGTTAATTCTGGAAATATGTATGCTTAAAAAAACTTCCTATAGTGGTATAGATATATAATAATTATTCTTAAAAAATAGATTGAATTCCACGTGTTTGACCAAAAACGTCCAAAGAAATCACATATTGAATAATCCCATTAGGAATAGAATGATACATATATTAATCTTCATAAAGATTCTTTTGAAATATATGAATTGATACTTATTTTCATGAATCCAAAACTTCAAAATCAACATGAAAATATGGATGCTTTTGGGTTTTAGTTAAACTAAAAATGATCTATAATGAAAAAACTAAGAATGAGTAATACAAAGTTTCTAAATTTTTATTTTGGTGTAATATTATATAGGGTACACTAGTATCAGGGGATGTATTTAATATTATTTGATAAAAAATGACTAACAGAGACTGAGATCGTTGATTAGTCTTGATCTGGTTACAAAAATCCTTTTTCAATCTTATCTGGAAAGGTTCTAATGATTTATTTTGAATTAAAACATTAATGAGTTCAACTCGAGTTTACTTGATCACCTCAATATGTCTAGTATTGCTAAGAAGAACATGGAATATCCTAGATCAATTAACATAATTAAAGACTAAAAATTAAAGGGTAAAAGTTATGGAAAAAAATATAAGAAGAGGGGTCATAAAGAGTCCATACCATCTTGTTTTAAACCAAATAAAGGATTTTAATAGGAAGGATGATGTTTCCATTTTAAGAAACTAGACCTTAGAGGAGTAATTTCCTAAAATACCTAAATGGTTATTAGAAAATTATTAGAGATTCTATATTAGTTATAATGTTAAACAATTAAATTCTTTTATTTTTCAAAGTATATGTTACCAAATTTATATATATATATATTGTATAAGAGTTTATAACCGATTAATAGTTAATGAATTGAGCTTGAATTTTTTTATTTTAACATTGAACTAAAGGGATTCTAAATTAAGAGGATGGTTGTGGGGTATTACTTCAAACAGTTAGTGGATCAGAATAAAGAATGTATATTTTTAACATTTTTATTACTTCATGAGATAGTAATCTATAAAAATTGGTTTTTATTCTTAGTATAAGATTATTGTATTGATATACATGGTTATTATCAATCCAATTCTATAACATGGTTTGAAAATAAGGGATAGAAAGGTTTTTTTCTAGGTTAAAAATGTTTTATCCAATTTTTTTGTTAAAATATGATTGAAATAGTTCCCACAACCCAAGGGTGGCATATTTTAAAGAATAAAATATGATTTTCAGTATATTTATCTATAGACATATAATTCCATATAATGTATGATTGTTAATAGTTTATTTGTTAAATGTTTTTATAAAGTTAATAAGTGTTATTTTCTAAAAGAAAAATACATATTTTATATTATAAATATATTTCTAAGAAATTATAGTTTTAAAACACCTATTTAATGTATATTATGGATTATATATGTTTACAAATGTACCAAATAAATTATTGTTCACATAAAATTAAAATTAAAAGTCTCTATATATCCTAAATTATTTTAGGTAATGTTGGTGAAAAAAATATTAATATAAAGAGTTTTATTTTAATTTTATCATAGATGATCTCAAAGAGATGTTTGAAGGGATAAGATCCAAGGTTAGTATGATGAACATAAAAGGAGTTCTAAGTGTTATAAAAAAATTAATTAACACCTTAAAATTAGATTTTGTGAATTAAATAAGTTTGAATATTATGGTTAAATAATCAGAAATAAGGATTACGAATCCTAATCTCAAAATTTTTTAAACAATCGTTCTTTATATATGTTAACTCTCTAAAGGTTTTTATTAGTATTATTTATTAAATGGTCACATAGAGATATCGTAGGAGTTACATTGATATTTAATGATTTTAATAAAACTTTAAAATTGTAACAAACATAAGGACTTTAGAGTGTCCTATCATATGAAATATTATTAAGATAATTCATATGTATGGTTTTTTAGAACTATTAATGGAGTTTTAAAATACAAGATATATCATGTTATATAAAAGTTATTTTATAATTTATAAATATTTAATTATAGTTATATATATTACATTAAGTGAAATGATAATTAACCTCTCAAATTATGACATTAATTTTTCCCTTATTGATGCTTTTCATGGAGTATTATATGTTTTAATGACTTTGATTATTTTTGTGGGTTGGGATTCATGTAGAGATATTTATTTGATTCCTGATATATAAAAATATTTTGGTATGTTTGATGACCAACTATGTATATCATATTGAGTTTCATACACTATATATTTGGAATATTAAGGATGTATACTTTATTATTAAATCCTTATTTCTTAAGGTTAATAAAATACCTATCAAAAGAAACATTTTATTTTAAAACCTTTATCATACTATATTTGAGGCTATGTTAATCAAGGGTTATTGAGAATGTTTTTTATCATGTCATAGATTGAGATTTAACAAATAAAATATATGATATATCATATGATTATTACGAAATATGGGATGTAAAGTAAGAAAAAATAGTAAATTATGTGGTCATACTTAGATAATAAATATATGGAATTTTTATCCATCTAGGTTAATGTAATGTGATGTTTTCATCCATCTAGGTGAATGACATGTGATTTTTTCATCCATCTAGTTTTTATATTTATAGGATTGAGAAAATATGAGTGGGTTATATGATATTGGAATACTCTATGTCTAGTGGTTATATGGACTCTTGGAAAAATGGATTTTGTGATTATATATAATTTTATTTGATACCATTGGTGGACAAAAGTATATATATATATATATGCTAGATTCATATCATACTAGCTCACTTTATTTCTTGAGTATCACTGGTAATTGTTTAGAATTTGATATTTTATTATAATATTATTACTAGATAATTCATAATATTTATCAATGTTGCAAAGGACTATGAGGTCACACAATTTGGTTTTTTGAGTGAAGATTTATTTTTGTTATAATGTTTTAATATAAAATTTTGAGTGGTTCCCAAAAAAATTGGATGATATCCATGTAGAGACCTAATTTTTTTAGATTTTTGGTGTTTATAAACTTTTGTTTTTTTCAACGAATAAGGGTAAAATAGTGATTTTACTAGTCTTGGAATGGAATAATGAATGCACCGTTAGATTTAAGAGGAGATTTTTACCTTTGGAAAATGGTTTTAAAAAATTAGGTGATTGGTTTTTCATGTTATTGTTTTTGGTAGTATAATCTCTTTTTTATTTATAAATTTAAGTAATTCATAATTTATATATTATTTTTATAAATGAAATAATATGGAATGGGGTATATTTTATATGAGTATTATTATATGGAAATATTAGAATAAATAAGAGTCTAATAATTATGTGGATACATAGAAAGTAAGAGGAATTAAAGAGGTGTTTTGATGAGGGGAATTGAATAAAATGTAATGGAATGATTAATGTTTGATTATAAAAAACTAATTATGTGATTTAGATAAAATTAAAAGGTAATGAATAAAGAGGGTTTTTAACTTTTGAAATTTGGTGAAACAAAATCTATTTTCTATTACTTCGAGAAGGAGAAAATCTCTTAGTAATGGTTTTATAAGAAATAAAATAATTTTTAATGAAGAAATGGATTTAGGGAGGACGATTAGTGGTGATCATTAGAATATTGAGGGATATATTCATCATTTAATTGAGGTTGGTGATTAAAATTTTTATCTCTTTGATAATACTAGTGAATCTACTATTCATATGATATTTTTATATATATAATTCATAATAACTTTATGAAATGGTCATGTGGTAAAATAAAACTTCATATGACTAATGAATATGAAATTGGTCAAATAATTATTCTTGTTGAATAATTTAAATGTGAAAGATTATGAATTAAAATATTGTTAATGTATTTCATAATTTATGTGAATGATATATATATTTTTTTATAATTATAATTTCATAAATATAGAATATGAATTTATGGAGATATAAAATTATGAATGTTGGATATAAATATGAATTAATTGAGTCATTATCGAATTTTGTTCATAATTCATTTTTTAATTATTTTGCATCTATTTACAATGAAAATTTGATAATAATTATTATTTATAGATATTTATGAAATATTTTCTATGTCCTTATCGTGAACATGGAGCTCGAAATAATGGAAAATGGTTGAACAAACCATAAAGGTTATAGGATGAGTTTTTATGAGCTTTAGAATAGTCCATGCTAGTTCTACATGGGTTTCAGGAAACTTACTAGTGAAGTATATGTAAGTGATCGTTAGGGATTCAGGATAAAGTGGTGATGTGTTAAATGGGGTTATGCTATATATGAATAGGTATTTTTCACATTTGGGAGTTTGTAAACAATTTTAGCAGTGTGTTAAATGAGGTGGGTGTTTTCTATAGGGTTTTCCCACATTTTCATGGGTTTGTGCCATTTTTAGTAGGATTCATGTAGTTTAACTATATTGAGATGATGATTATGGTCTAAAATGATATGAGGTAGCACTCAAACCCAGTAAAATTTCATGATAACCACTTTAGTGTGAATATATGAAGGTGTGGTTGTGATATGGATGTGAAATGGTGTCACTTGGTTGAAAGGATCCCTTGTTAATTATTTGACATGTGGTGTGGTTGTGGTGATATAGTATTCCCAAGATATAAGGAGTTTTATTTATATTTTAAGGTTATATTCTCTAGGTTTTTATATCTTTGATGGTCTATGTGGGTGAGTAAATGGATTATTGGGGTCTGAATCCATTTATGATATGAGATGGATATTTGGAAGTTATGATTGAGTATGTAGAGGTGGTTGATGTTAATTAGGAGAAGGGGGGTATTCGTAGGAGCATGAGGTGATGTTCGTGTGGAAGATATGAATATCCAATATTTATATGTGTTATATGGTGGTGAGAATTTTAGTTTAGGAGGGGAGATTCATTATTGGTGGTCGATAGTAATATTGTGAGAGGCCTTGAGGGTGGACTACTACCCAATTATAGAAGGTTAAGGTGGGGAGATTCCTTATTGGAGGACTATCAAAAAACCTAGGAGAGTCCCTATGGGTGGAAAATGGCCCAATATATTAGTGAGTTCCCTACAGGTGGATAACAACATGATGCTGATGATGGATGATTATAAAATTTCCAATTAATGGATAGTTATATGGTGGATCTGATATGATAATGTGGTCTCTATGGGTGGATAAATACTTTAGTTTTTTTTAGTTATGGAGGTTCATATTGAAGTGGTTAGGTGATGGCATGAGAGGAGGATGTAGTGTGTATTTTGTTGATTTTCCAAGTATGGGATAAATTATTCGTAGATTTTGGTAGATGCATGGATAATGTGGTGATGTGGTTAGATATTCCTCATATATACATATATATATATCCTAATATAATGTTTTTTTTATATTTATAGTTATATTGATTGTATGACCCCAACATGAGGTTCAGTGGGAGGAGGTGTAACAAGAACCTGAGTATATGAGTTGTACGGATGAACCATAACTTGGATAGACTTGGATGTTATCCTTGTATGATTTTCAAAAGATAATGTTTTTAGAGTATAAGGAATCTATTTTTGTTCATAATAATAAGAATTATTTAGATAAATTTGAGTTATATTTACATCTGATCCAAATGGGAGATGAATATCATGTTCCCTTTTTTGTGATTTTATTATGAGTTTCGATGCATCGATGGTGGAAATTTTATTGGGAGATCATCATATGGCTATGATTATATGGAATCAATTTTGGGCAGTTCTTAAAAAATATTTCATAGTAGATACTCTTGGGATTGATAATATGTAGAAGTTGTTGGTGATACAGTAAATGAATTACTTTTTCCAATAGTATGGCGTGAAAATTATATATTTGATGTGATATTATCATAATTTTATGAATGATGAGAAATTGAGAACTTTTAATTTTCATATTTCTCTGATTTATGAGATTCCTGGGTAGCTGGGAGTCTTTTCTCTGAGTTCCATTGTGAAAATATTGGAAAGGTCAAAGATTGTAGAATTTTTTTCATAAGGATGGGATCTATTCTAGTTATTAACACATAGGGTGTGGCTCAATGTGAATTTAGTGTTATATTTTCATGATTTCTAAAGTAATCATGATCCAAATAATATTTATTTTGTTTGGATGGAAGGTTTTCAAGATTAATTTGATATTTATAAGGATAATTTAACATATGATCTAGTGCATCGATTACTTTAGGAGGGTGTTCCTTATTACTTTTATTATGATTTATTTCAAAAGGTTTTTAGATGTGTCTTGATATAATAAGGACCAGCCATTTATTATTTTATAGGTTGTTATATCCCTCACAAACATAATTATTCAAACCCTGATTTGGATCTTAAAGCAATGGTGTTTGTTAGTGAGATTCTGAGCCATTATTTTCATTGAGAGAACATTATGGTTTATTTTAATTATAAGTGGTTAAGGTATATATTTTTCATAATTATTTTTATTTATATAAGGTGGGTTTAATTTAAATAATATTATGATTTCAAGATGACATATACTCCTATAAATATAAATGTAGTGGATAATTCCTTGATTCATAAGTCTTATGATGAGGATTCTTGCTAAACAATCTTGAAATGGAAGTAAATTGAGTAATTGTATCTCTTCATCATGGTTATAAAGAGATTTATGTTATATAATGTTTTGATTATATAAAATTGGAATCTTATTCAACATTTTGTCTATAGATTCTTCAAATAGGGTATCATTTGGTAAATATTTACTTTTTAATGGTTATATTGTGGATGGTTGGTCTATGTCTGAGGATCATATTATGTTGTTTCATGGGATGTTTTTTATTCCATCGAGTACGCAAGAATTGATTATATATCTGTCACATTGTTTATCTTTAGATTTTTATCCATTTTTTGTAAATATGTATCATGCTTTGAAGTGGAGATTTTGGTAGTCTGGGGTGAATGAGGTTTCAATAGAGTTTATTTCTGGATGTCTTTTGTACAAACAAGTGGAATTTCAACATCAATTTTTGGCAGAATTATTTCATATTTTAAAAATAATCTATAGAATTGGGTATAAATTTCTATATATTTTTGTTATATTTTTCCCACATACCCTAAAAGTTTTTTATTCCCTTAAGATTGTTAAAGATTAATTAATGAAGTAATCTCATTTATTACTGATTAAATAATCAAGCTCAAGGGATAGTTTGGATAATATTTATATTGCAGAGGTTGTGAATATTTTTGAAGTTTTGAGGATGATGGTATCTAATAATTATTATTGTTTTATATCACTAATATAGAATATATATTTATGTAACTTTAGTACCTAATTGTGATTTAGCATTGTATTTCACCCATAGACTAATGGTGAAACCAAAAGGATGATCCAAACATTAGAGGATTGGTTGAGAGAGTGTATTCTACATTTTAGAGGATTATGGGAGAATCATTTATCATTTACAGAGTTCTATTATAATAAAATTTTTATTCTTACATTGGTATGGCACCATGTGAGTATTTTTATGTGCGACTATGTTGTTTGGTGTTCTGTTGGGTTGAGGTTAGTAACGTCTTTGTGGTTGGGTTAGATATAGTGAAAGATATTTCAAAGAATTTACAAATTATCTACTTTATTATAAAACTTTTCATTCTAATTTAATTATTATTAATATTCTATTTATTAAAGTCTTTTATTTAGTTACTAAAATGGTTAAGTTCATGTTGTATGTTTTTGTGTAATTCAGTGTGTAACCTCAAAACCACATTTGTGAATTGGACATGGTCAAATAGGTTATGGTAACATTATTTAAAAATTCTTAAACATGTTATATTTATCAAATTTTTTGATTTATATAATCTTTTAAAACCAACCATGTAAAGTGATCATGAAAAATATACCATGTCATTACATGGATACAGTATTTTTTACATATGCATGAATGAAATTTTCTTTTTTATACAGGGTAGAAAATAAAAAAATTAGGTAATATTAATATTATATAGAATCATAAATATGTTATAAATGTGAAATTTATTCATTATTTCCTTCTTATATTCATCCTTATAAGGTGAAAATGAAAAATGTACCATATCACCTCATGGAGTTGGTATTCTACAACTACACATGAGTAACATTATTAATTTCCAACAGACTTAGAAGGTAAGATGTTTTGTAATATATTACTTTCATGGAATCAATATTATTTCAAAAGTTTCATATATATATTCATTTTTTCAATCATTTTAACCATCCATATGATCTGGTGATGAAAAGAAAAACACACCGGTTCATGGAGGTGGTAATCCACATATACATAGGAGCGATATTTTTATTTCTAATAAGATGGTAAAAGAGATTAAAAGGGGTTATACCAAAGATAAAATAAAATTTAATTATAATTAAGATAATTATTTTATTATTTTTGAATGGTTTAATAATATTTAAAGGAGTTTAAATACTAAATAAACTTAAAATAGGTCTATTATGACTTATACCTCCTGTGTGGATATATCCCTCTATATTGAACCTTAATCCCTAAATGATTGTTATTTTGAGTATCAAAAGTCATATAGGACGTGTAGGGGAATGTTCTAGAGTCATTGTGGAATTTATTTTCCAAACTAGAGTTCTCAAAAGGTGTGAGGGGGGGGGGGGAAAGGAGGTTCTATTTTATTAGTGAGAGGAGTGGTACACTTGTAAATTTTCTAAACATTAAAATAATTTAAACTCTTAGTCTTAAAAAATTACATAAAAAACTACCCAATTTTAAAGAAAATTTGATAAGGTTAGAAATGAAATCTTATGATAATAATTAGGATAATACTTTGAGGCCTTCTCACTTAGATTTTACTATAATTAACATGATTTTCCCATTACCATGGTGACATATTTTTACAAAGGATAGTATTCATAGCGATAAAAAATGAAATTAACCTCATTAATATATTTTCACCTAATGATTCCAAATATTTAATCCTTTCACCATGATTCAATTTATATGAGTGGAAGAAATTATTTTTAATAGAAGTGTACAAAATTCAATGAAAGACAGTTTTTAGAAAATTGTGTTTCTAAGCATAAAATTAAATTATACCAAAAAATATAATTTTGATACATTAGGAATTATTTATATTAATTTAATCAAAATTATCCTATTTTACTTTAAACACAAATCTAAAACATAATATTACAAATAATTACATGATTTAATAAAAAAATAGCAGTTTTATAAAAATCATTATTTTCAACTAATCACTCAAAATCAATATTTTCAAAAAAAATACGAAAATTTCATACCAAGCCTATAAATAGATTATTATTCACAAAATTATTTCCATTTTTTTTAATCTAAATTTTTCATAAATAAATTATAATATCCATGCACAAAATGTAACAAAAACCTTTTTTAAGAAAATGTAATTTTAAATAATAAAAAGAATTTTTTATCCTTAATTTACTTATTACCGTAATTAGATGCATATTAATTAATTTTATGGGATATATAATCTAATAATTTCATTAGTATTATTTATAAATAGTTATTAATTTAATCTACTTAGATAAAAATATGTTGTGCACAAAAAAAATAGTTTTCTAAAAAATATCACTTTTACATTAAAAAGATTTGGTCTTCAATTACGAATAATTTATCATAAATGTATTATTTATTTTTAATTTTATTAAGTAAAAAATATTTTATAATATGGTTATTCTTATTTATAACTTACAATACAATGGCTAGGTCATAATATCCATAATTAAATAATAATATTTCTATAGTATATCATGGTTTGTTTACACTCATTATTGCATGTACCACTGGCTATCAAATATATTATTTAAAGAAAATAAATTATAAAATATTGGTGTGTTATAAAACATCTCACCAAATAGATAATGTCACAAAATATCGAGCAAATATGAAGCTGTGGACAACATTGGATCATATAAAGGTAATTGTTCTTGTATGGCCAAAGCTTCTAGAACCATTTTCACTACTCACTCCTATTTAATTAACACACAAACCAAACCCACACCATAAGAATCCCAATAAACCTCAAAATGGTTATAAAAATATGTTAAAATAATAATTGTTACTAATTTCAATCTCTTCTTCAACTCCTAAAATATTTCATTGCATTTATTATCCCAATAAAACTTCACTCCTTTCAAAGTCAAGGTTTTTTTG
This sequence comes from Viscum album, assembly GCA_963277665.1. NCBI lineage: Eukaryota > Viridiplantae > Streptophyta > Magnoliopsida > Santalales > Viscaceae > Viscum > Viscum album. The sequence goes on from OY728143.1 coordinate 35,222,928, forward strand.
AAACATCAACGTAAGTGAAGTATTAAATAAATTAATGATTATTTCTTATAATAATCATAAAAATACATATCTCAAAAAAATCATGAGAATTTCTCCAAGTTATTATATTTTTCACTTTATAAAGATTCATTAATATTCTTGATTATGTGATAACATGATCAAGAAACTTCACCTCTAAAATACATAAATAACATTTTTATATCTTAGAATATGGATGTAGATATCTAAGTTTACCAAAGATAAAATGAAAATTTTCATTATTCCCATAATTTGACCATGAGTATATGAATGTATCACTGATAAACACAATCACAAAAGAATTTGGATAATGATGTAAAAACAAGGTTTATCAACTACATAAACACAACAAGTGTGTTCATCACCTCGAATGGAATTTCTAAGAACTTGAAATTGATATATCTCATTAAAAAGGATAACTTTAGAATATATTTATCTCACAGATAGTTTTTTATGCAGTATTCATTTTTAAATTTATATTTGAAGTTTAAACTGCTCCAACCTACTCAAAATCCACCACTATTTTTCTTAAAAGTAGCTACCATCCAATTCCTAGTGGTTTAATGAGCATTAATTTAGGTAAAATAATGTTAAAAACATTGTAATAAGTAATGAGTTATTTTAAACCACTACTAATTTATGTCAAAAAAACTATTTCACAAACTATTACTATAAGTAATATGGTGGTATGAAAACTAATTCAAATTTCTAATTCATATACATTTTAAATAATTACTATGTGTCTAAACAACTTTGTTAATTAATTTTCAATTTTATAATATGTGATAGTTATAAGAACTATCAGGGATTAAATAGTTATATTTAAAACCATAGAATAATCCTAAAATAACCAATGTTAATTCTTGTTTTTTCTAAAGTTTCGCAATTTCACCAAGCACCATTACATGTCCTATGCTCCTTAGTCATTATCACATAATTTTAAACCTTTTATTTAATTCACCGTGATATTTAGGGATCATGTTTGATCCAAAATAAACATGAAATTCATTATTATAAAATATTTGTTAACATTAATTTTTATATGACTTAGATCTATCTGTTATATAAGAAGGCATAATTCCTTTTAGTTTTTTAAGCCATTTATACTGTAATTCACACTCAGTTATCTTGTAAAATTAAATATATATAGATAGATAATGGTTGTGAATATCTATCTTTATCATTCCATTCATTCCTTATAGATTATATGATTTTCCATCAAACATATTTTCCCAGCACCCCTCAATAGAATGTCATCATTGACAGAAATCACTATTATATTCCTCATACAACTCAGGATTTATTATTACATATAAATGTACCATTTCACTTCTATAATATTTTGATTTCGATATCCACTTATCATATTAATTTGTTTATATTGTTACACCCTAACAGGACTATTACACTAAGTAAAACCATCACATGGCCTTAGGTTCACTCTCTGATCACTAGATTTTAGCAGCTGGCACTAAGGGTCTTTAGTTATCACTTAAATAAATTTTACCCTATATTGGTCTATTTAATAAAAAATTCCATAAAAACTACAATAATAATAAATAATAAAAACATATAAATAAACTCAATAAAGGCGAAAAAATATCACAAAAATAACCACATGATTCATACATCTAAACATAACCTTAAAAGTAAAATTCAAATACTAAAGTATAAATAATACAATTGAAAAGAGTAACACAATTAATTATGGATATCCCCGGAAAACGCCTCCAAATAAATATGAAAACTATTTTATTATGTCTCCAGACATCATATTCCAGTAACTGGGGTATTTTTCCTTTTCCTTCAATATCATGTATATAATCTATATGCACATAAGGTGTTCACATATAGGTATTGAGAATAAATCCTATTTGGAAAGCACCATAACCTAATAAGTCCCTTGGAATTTAATTTGATCTTATATAAATAGTTTAAAAAATTTAAATTATTTAAAAATATAATTTTTTTCTTATAATTAAAGTGTTAAGTGCTAACCTGGTAGCCTAAATAGTCTCATACCTAATTCAGACAGTACTGGTAAAATCATCAATGTCAAAAATGGAATAAAATATCTAAACACATGGATAATATCTATAATATTCCAAACATGTCAATTATTATATTTCTCAAGACTAAGATAATTTCTATAAAAACTTATAGATCACATAGTAATATCTCATGTCACAACCTAACCAAAGGTTTCCTATAAGTGACTAATTACATTGCACTTCTCACATTAAAAAGGGTTATATCAAAATATCACAAATACAAATTTACTTTCAACATGGCTTAAATCAACCCCAAGTTATTCATCAGGGATAACACATTAACTTTAAAAACATATATAAACACCTTTAATTACAAACACTCTTTCATGATTCAAAAAATAATTTTTAACACGTATAATTGAAATAAAAATATCATTTTAGCCCACTAAAACAAACTTCTAAATAAAATAATTATTAATAATTCATTTCCCTTTCCTATCACTTTAAATTATCATAATTGAAATTTCTAACATGTATACATCACTTTACATTCGAATAATTTCATAATAAGAAATAATAAAATATATAATTATTACCTTCTTTTTATTTATATGTATTTTCCCCCTTTATAAATGTATTTTCACAAGGGAATATATTTATTATAGTAGTTAAATATAATCCAAGACACTCAAAATACTACATTATTATTTCATATTAATCCACTAAAATCCATAAATTCCTAAAATGAATTTTAGAGTATTTAGAAACACCATAATACATAAAATAAACATTAAATAATCAATTTTAGCCATCACATGTCCATTATTGATTCCATCATTAATGAATACATAAAATTAAAGAGTTATTTAATCATTTATCTCATTATTTATTTAATTAAAATGTAAAATTCCATATTTATATCCTTGAAATATATTTCAAAAATATGTAAACCATATAATAATTAACGAAAATTTATTCTAAATAATATGAATTATTTTCTAATGAAGCATGACTCGCAAAAAAATTAAATCATAATTCTACCACAAGTTTTATATAAAATCACAAAATAAAACACCAAATAGTGTAGGAAGACACCGTCCTTGCACTAGAGGAATAATCATTTCCAATAGAGAAGGTTCAATTGTTCTTATAACAAAAAAAAATCTACAAAATTTCTAAACTAGAAGCATAGAATAAGAATTATAATGAATAACTAACTACATTTTCACACCTTCAAACAAAAATATATAATATTTGATGCTCTTACGGATATAAATATAATGATTTCATTAGATTTTAATTCCAAAAAAATAATAAGAAATTACTACTTAAATGTATAGAGAGAAATAGAGATATTAGAAAGGGATAAATTCATCTAAATAACCTCTTAGAAATGGAATAAAAATCCTTTAACACAAATTTTTTTATAATAAAAATTAAAATAGTAAAAAAATAGACCACTCACACACCAACAACATGGGGACTGTTCATTGGAAAATTTATTGCTAGTTGAAAAGGACCAACATCCTTGACATTACCCAATACCCAACCAATAGGTACTTGATGGTCTTTACTAAATGATTTTTACAAATTATAACTTTATAATACTCTACCTCCTCCTTTTTTCACCCAAATCCAATAAAACTAACTCAAGATACATCAAATTAAATGCAATAGCATCATAATATAAAATAAAAAATATGTACCACAATCCTAGAGACATTACACTCTTTCCCTCATCATCGCTTTAGGTGGAGGCACCTTTTGATGTTTTTTCATAATAATTAATTCTTGTCCCATACCTATTTATATCTTCGGGTGTCTCTGTTTTGACTAGGAAAAATGTCCCCATTCATCAAAATTTTCTTATTTATCAATTAATTTTATCTTTGTATCAAATACTCATTATTAAAAAGGTTTTCAATTTTTCTCTCCTGAGCTTATTCATTATATTATTTTTTGTTGATTTATAATTTATCAAGACCACCCATTTTTATTTATCAAAGACCCTTCTTGAATCAACTTCTTTCATTGATGAATGTTATTTATTATTCACTCTATTCCATATTTTTTAAAGGGTAATGTATTTAAACATGTTTTTAATCATCACTCAGAAATTATGCTAACTTTTTTACATGTTATGACCACACCCCATCATTATTAAATTTTCTATATACATCTCTAAGTGAACAACCCAGTACTTTAATAAAAAAATAATATATATTTCTTATCTTTCCATATGATTACTCTTTCATAAAAAGGTTTATTTCTGAAAACTAATACATTTATTCATATACTTGAAATGAAATTAGTTCCCCATTTGATATCTGAATACAAATATCCTCTTGGGAGGATCCAAGATATGCAGAATGAATTATATGCTATAGAATAAAATCAAGCATGGGAAATGGTGTCACTTCCACCCCCCCAACCCCAAAAAAAATAAAAAATATTAATCGCAAGTATATTTACACAATATAAATTAATGGATATTATAATAAAGACATAGTTATAGATTCTTTCCTTTACAAATGGTATTTTCAATGTAATTGTAACACCCTTGTGTCACTGTTGTTTTTAATTTTATTTAATTATAGGATTATTTTAAATATTGTGAATTTTGGGAAGTAATTTTTAATTTTTAAAGTTTTTTATTTTTTTCATAGTTACCACATATTGAGGCCAAATATTATATATTTTATAGTAATATATACAAATACTATAATTCTAAAATAGTTGTATTTTTCATGATTAGCAAAAAAAATCAAACTTTGTAGATTTTTACAGGATATTGTGTGGCTTGGTTTGTGCATGGTTGTGACCCACATAGTTATTTCATGATTAGAAGAAACCATGCAACCCAACCCATGTGAGGTGTGGTATACAATTCAATGACTTAATCAGGATTGGCACACAGTTTGGAAATATATGTGTCCAAACTATGTGGTCTTTCTAGATTCACTTAAAAAGTGAAAATATGTATCCCCCACACCCCCTAAATGTTATGTCCTTATTCTCCTCCCCTCCCACTCATGTGGATAATCCCTTATAACTATATAAAGTGTTTATTCTTCCTCCTACATGGATTATTGGCTCTTTCTATCAAATTTCAAGTGTTTTTCAAGGTATTTATCCCTCTTTTCTCTTTTTCTACTATTTACTCTTATTTTTTCGATTTATTCTAAGTTTATAATTCCTACTAGAACCTTCATTCACTATTAATGTTATGGATATAGATTTAAATTAGTTATAAAATAGATTTTCGGTTATTTAGGTTCTATAAAGGTTTGTTCTACTTTCTTGGGTGTTCACTATGGAAGGAGACACAATGCCACTCGACTTAATTCAATTTGAGGTAGGTGTTTCAATGTTATTATATTTTTTTTTAATTTCCTCATGTTCTTCGGGTTTATAAATTCATTTTTTATGAAAATTTACCCATATAATACATTTAAATGGATTTATAAATTGTCTTCTGGAAATTTAGGAATGGAATAAAAGGTTTTACTTCTAAAACTCATATATTGCTTTGAAATTTATTTTTTTTGTATAAAAAGTGTTTGTATAAATTATTATAACTATCTTGGAAAAAATTTCAATAGAAATTATAAGGATTAGGAAATGTTTTGGATTTTAAATAAAATAATCATAGATTTAAGGAATTGTTTTAAAAAGGGAGTCCATCTTAAAATGGTTTATAAATGGTATTTTAGGTTGAATTTCTAATAAATAAAAAGGGATTTGAATTATGAGTAGTTTTTATTGAAAAGGATCATTTAAAAATTTATAAAATAAGTTTATTGATTCTTATGAGATCTTATTAATTTCCCATAGTGCTATGTCTTGTATAGGCTTTCCCCCTAATGGGATTTTGATTCTTAAGTGATATTATATGATTTGAAATGGTTTTTTTCATGTGTGGGTGTTAGAGGTGAGGTGAGATTTAGTGTTTATGATTATGATTCATGTGTTGATCATTGTTTGATTTTTTACACTTCACTTTATATTAGGCATGGAAACCAGAGTAACCAAGTGGGATACCCTGATTCATGCTACACTAGTTTAGATCACACATTGACTAGTGTCTATGTAGTTGTGTTATGGACTAGGGTTTGAAGTTATTTCCCATTATGAGGATATTATGAGATAGTAGGTAGATTTTTTATTTTTTAAGGATTCAATTTATTTTAGTAGTTATTTATGTGTTATAGTATTATTGGTGTTATCTCACTTTAAGACCTAGGGACTTTCCCATGACACTTTTTCCTTGATTAGTGGTTTATATAGGGGATTTACTTTTGTATATGTCCCCTTAATGTTCTTTTATAGAATCATTTACCTTATCATTTCATTTTTTTTGATCTTATATAGTGGGTCAAACTCTTCTTCTACTTTTATTATTTATGGTCAGTTGGTTTTCAAAATAGATTGAAATATGACATTTGTAAAGTTGTTTTAAAATGAAAAGGGAAATGTTTTATTTTATGAATATTTTTTTGTAAAGGGTTTTGAAATTAGGGGAGAAAGATTTTATATGTTTTTATCCATTTTAAATACCCTGCCTTTGAAATTTATAAAAAAAAATCATTTACAAAGAAATTATTTTATGTGATTATTTAAAAGATGAAATTTTTCATTCATTATAATTAAATGCACGAGTTTTGGTTTTATTCAATATTTGTAAAATTTAAAAACATTATTTTTATAATATATATAAAACTATAATATATGAACTATTAAGTTAATGGAATTACATAGACTCTATGAAAATCATACTGACCTTGATAGCTCACTCCTAGCAAACACAATTGTGTGTGTGTGTGGTTTTTAATGTTTTTTATAGGTTCAAGGTTACATTTTATTTTGGTTATCATTTTCTATGGATGATGGTTGATTTAGGATATAAATAGAAATTATGGTTTATATATATATATTCAGGTATTTTGGTTCTGGTGTTGATATTATATTGGGATGCTATGTATTATCCGAGTTACTCCCACTTTTTTCATTTAGATTATGCTTATTATATATTTTTATTTATCAACTATTTATATTTTTGTAAGTTGATATGGATTATTTGAACCATATTCATCGATTATGAAATGTTTAGTTTATTCTTTAATTGTATCTTATACTTTTATTTTTCATGGGAATCCAAATAATGGATGACCCATTCTAGATTTTTGGAAAATTGTAAAATATTTATAATCTTTGATTTGAGGGATAAATTGTTCCCAAGTTGAATTAATTATTTCACCGACAACATTTTTTAGTTTGTCGGGATTGGGAATGTTATTTAGGCCTTTTCACAGGCCAATTTAGGAGCCCGATTTAGGGGTCACCTAGGCTAATTTATGATAAAATGGTATCAAAGCTTAGGTTTTTATAATTAAATGGGTTATTGATGTTTCCATATTTTTATTTTAAGAATGTGTAATGTTAGTATGAAGATAGGGATGTCAGGACATGGGTGGAGTGTATGGTCAAGTGTCTAGCCAACCCTACTTTGTGATGAACCTCAATTAATGATGATTCTTTGGGATTAAGTCATTAATAATAATTTTGTTGAGTTATTTTGGTTTATTGTGATGTGGAATTATGTTATTTGGATACCCAATGAGTTATGAAAGTGATTTTTTATGTCCTCTTACATCATAGAGTGAAAATGGAATAAGATCTAGAGTTGTAAGGTTAGATCTCATGATCTGGTAAACCGCCTGAATCCAGTGTTGAATGGTTCTAAGGAAATCACAGAGGTTATTTCATAGTTGGAACATGACCCACCAAATCATGCATCCAAACCATGATCAATTATATATCTATCCAAGATTTTTTTGACCACTTATAGTTCCATATTACATCAAAAGTGGTATAACTTATTATAAATGAGTTAAATGTGGTTGTGATGATATTTTACTATTTTTTAAGTTAATTTTTCTTGATTTATATTCATCTATTTTATTGGATATTGATGTTTTAAAGATGTTTTTTTGGTGAAAAGGTAGAACTTAATAATAAAATATTTTAAAACTGTATTTCATGGTAAATTTTAAGAATAATTCTCTCGTTTTACAAAAGTTATTCTATAAAGTGGTTGATTTCATTATGGTATTTGGAAAATAATTTTGAAATGGGAATTTTATAATTAGTAAATTGTTTAAAAATGGATCCCATTAATTTTTCTAAAGATATAAAATTGTCATAAAGATAAAAAATTATTTAATTATATTTCATAAGGAGTTGATTATTTTATCAAAGTTATATTATTTTCAAAAATGGGTGACTTGTTTTATAAGTGTATTCCATAGTAAAATTAGTTTTAAAAATTATCTATTTTATTTTGGATATTATAACAAAAATAATATTTCATGATGTGTAATTGGTGTGTTTTAGTTAATAGGGTTTATGTTTTTATTTTCCCCTATATTGATAGAGGGACTAATTCGTTTTGAATTATCAGGCATTAAATTTATGGGTTTGTGTGTTGTGTTATTTATAGTGTAGCTCCCATAATGTTCTAGAAAGAAATTGGAAAAAAAATCGCAAGTGTGATCCTCTCAGTGAATCTTATTATTTCATGAAAAAGATTCCTTTAGTTCCAAACTCAAACTAGACTCTAAATAGAGTGGTGGAATCTGAATGTTCCATTATTGTGGACTATTTGTTGGACTTACACCCTATTTTTTTGGGTATCAATGTCCATATAATATAGTGTGGTGGATAGAAAATATTTAGGGGAACCTCAATTCTCTCATGACTCTTGAGTCTACAAGGGTGATATCTTACATTGGTTTCATATTTGAATCAAGCTAATTGTTTTGGGAATTGATGGTTCCTTCTAAGTTTCACAGGAATGAATCTTGGGAATTTTTTAAGGATATGTTCTTTTAGTGGTTATTTCTTAATATCATGAAATAATTGAAAGATATTGATGTGTCCAATGTGTACTATTTGGATGGATTGTGTATTTGTGAATATTCTATGATTTGAAATGGTCTTTTTAGTGATAGGTTGTTAGAGGTGATGTTAGATCGACTACTAATGGTTATAATGTAGGTGTTGATCAATATTTTATTATTTTCTCAATTATACTTTAGATTGGTCATCAGAACTTGGGTAACTATGTTGGATACCATGATTCATCCAACACTAGTTCTTATCACACATGGGATAGTGTCCCTCCAGTTTTTCTATGTATTATGGCTCGAGGGTGTTCCTTATATGAGGCCAGTGTGTACTAGTTGGGTTTATTGTGTATTTTTATAAGACATAACATAGGATTACGGTTGGTCTCGTGTTATAGTATTGTAAGGGTCATCTCACATTAGGACCTATGGAGTTTCCCATGACAGTAATTCTGTGATCGGTGGTTTATGATGGGAATTTCTTTTTTTATGTATCCCATTGAGGTTTCTTGTCTATCGCATCATTTACCTTATACCTGTTTATTTTTCTTGATATATTATAGAACTGTAAACTCTTCTTGTTCTCTTATTATTTATGGTTTCTTGGTTTTCAAAATTCATTGAAATTTAAGTTTTGGAAAGTTGTTTTAAAAGAAAATGAGAAACATTTTATTATATAAATGATTTTTCATGAATGTTTTTTAAATTAGGGAAAAGGTATTTTATATAGTTTTTCACCATTTTAATTCACCTATATTTCAAAGTTATTAGTGTGTTTTCATTTATAAATTCAAGATTTTATGTGATTTTATACAAGAGAAAATTTTTACTTCCTTATGATTAAAGGCATGAGTTTTATTTTTATTTAGTATTTATAAAATTTAAAACACTTTTCTATTGTATTTCAAGATAGAATTTATGAAATATTTATTTAAATGAATTTCATTATATGAAGGGTGAGATCTCACTAGGCATGTTAGCTCACTCCATCCATGCACACTCATATGAGTGTTTGTGGTTTTTTTATATTTTATACAGGTTCAAGATTCTTTTTAAGTTTGGCTAACATTTTCTTAGGATGATGGGTGAGTTTGGATGTAATGATCAACCATGGGTTTCATGAATGTGTTTGAGAAGTTGGGTTTAGTTGTTAATTTTATTTTGGGATGTGATGTATTGGCTAATCCAGCCTCTCCTTTATATGAATTGACTTTCCAATTACTATATCTATTATTTATCTATTTTGGATATTTTTTTTGTATATATTTATGGGTTGAATCATATTTATTGATTATGACTCATTTGTTTCATTCATTATTTGTATCTGACTCTTTTATTTTTCAAGGGAATCTAAAGTATAGACAACACATGCCAGATTTTTTTAATAGGTTGTGTTCTCTTTCTACTTTTATTTGAGTGTGACACTATTCATAATGTGAATTCCTTTAATTATAAAAAATTAGTTTTTATCTTATAGGGATCGAGAACACCCTTTAGACCTTTCCATGGGCCAGTATGGGTACCAAATTCAAGGGTGGTCTGGGATGGTTTGTGAAATAGATAGAGTAGTATTTTTATACATCCTTCTCAATGAAAAGGTGGTATTTTATGATTTCTTATCTCTATAGAGATATTGGATCACTAGTCTCTCCATAAATTATTTTTCAATAATGATTTCTTCCAAGACTTTCTAGGAGATGAATTTTATTTTTAGTAACCACCTAGATTCATGGATTCTATTTCACCTTCCATGGTATACTGAGTATATTTCTTTATTTATTAACTCAAATAGTGCCCATGGTCTTGTATTACAAGTTTCTTCATTATGGACACCACTTATAGGTTTTATCAAGGTATGAAGGCTTCATCCATATTTTTCCAATATGCTATATTTGGGTTCATCTTATTGGTAATCTACATTAATGATATCATTATTACATGTAATAATTCACTTGGGAAAATAATCTCAAATCCCATCTCCAACAATACTTTCACACCAAGTACATGGGGACACTAAATTATTCTCTCAAGATTAAATTCTTTCATAGCCATTGGGGTATCTCTCTATCCCAAAAAAATGTTCCCAAATATCCCTCAAGATATTAGGATATCCTAAGTGTCTTATCATTCATGTTAATTAAGTTGGGTGAAAGGGAATTATTTGTTGATATTATATCCTTTTATCATCTAAATTTTTACCTTAGTCCTTTTTGGAGGCACAATTATCTCAACATTACTAATTAATACATTGATTGTATTATAAAAAAGGTTACACAATTCATGGGTCATACTACACGGCCCCAGTGGGAGTTCATCCTATATAATATATAATATATTAAATTGTATCCTATATAGTATCTATTACACTTGGATCATGGATAACCACATATTGAGGTGGATTAAAATGGTTACTAGATTAATTAATTATCATATTAAAATACCACTTTCATATTTGAAAACTTTATTAGTGAAAATATCATCTCTTAATGAAGAAATAAAAAAATATACAATCTCCTAATTTATCTTATAATCTTATTATCATACTATGGATATTCTCTTGGTTTTATAGTTACTTCATAATATATGGTTTCCAATTCACCTGTTTCCCTATAATGGTGTGGCAATCATATGAACATAATGATAGAGAATCATAAAGTATTTTAAGAGAACATAAAGGTTATTAATATTGATTGTTATTTTATTCAACACCACTTTTTTAAATAAGTGTATTACTTATGGATATGTTAGTACAAATAATACAAATTTCAATATATTTACAAAGGGTTTATTGGGAAAACAAATACATGTTATCATATCTAATATGTTAAAGGGGTCCTTTCTAGAACTTTTTCCATTTTATGGGACTCTTTATATTCCAAGTTGTACTAAATCAAGGTTGAGTGTTATTTTATGTGATAGATTAATTGGATTATACCATATTATTGTTATTATTTGAGTCTTGTGTTGATAGATGTTTCCACTATACCTATTTTTATTCATCTATGAATAAAGTACCCAACCACTTTATGTGGTGAGAGATGTCATTTAATAGAAATGTCAGTTTTATATGCAAAATGTAACAAACCAGAGTTTATAAATGATATTTTTTTCTTAAAATAATAATATATTATATTATATAATATTATACAGTAGTATGCATATAAAACACATATATAAACCAAAAAAAATTATTTAATTAATAAAAATTATTACATTATTAATCAATTAAAGCCATTAAAATTCCAAATATTATAAGGGGAAAAAATATCTAATATATAAACTATGAAGTGAAAATTTGGGTCTCCACAATTTTCAAGAATCATCTCTCTCATGAACAAGACTACAGAAAAATAAATATAAAATTAGTAAAACAATTAACATTATAGAAAATGGGAATGTGAAACCTTGAAAGGAACTAATATGAATAATTAATGATGGAATTAATTTTTATTTATAGGATGAAATTTGAATTTTTTAATAATAATGTTACTATTTTTAACATCTTAACCCAGGTTCCATGCAATGGTGCCCTAATCCGGTTGGTGACATGAATTCAGGCATGCCTGCTTATATGCCAGTGGCTACTGACTAGCAGAGAGGGTCTGGTAAGTCATTCATGGGGATATTATACCCTCTTTTATCTAAGTAAATCACCAGAATAGATAAATAAATAAATATCCTAAGAATATAAAATCATAAATAGTACCAATGTCACATGATAACCATAATAGGAATTATATTACTCAACTAAAAGGGAAAAGATGACATGCCAAAGTGAGTGTCAAAGTTTCTGAAATGAAACTAAAATTAAAGTCACTAATGACTCCCAAGAAGGTCCAAGAACCATGTCTGGTTCCCTCATCCAAGCTCTATCCCCAATTAGCAATCTAGTCCAAGGCCCTTTCCGTTAACTTGTCATACAACAATAAATTCTATTCAGGTACCATTTAGGAAAACCAAATAGGGTGTAAGTAAAACTCAATCAGCCACCAAAAATGGTGTCCTAAACAAATCCGGTCCAAAATAGTGTATATAGATATATAAATAATAAATAAAGCAATAAAGTAAATGGTTTACATTTATTCCATTAATCATTACTTAACCACATTTTCTTTTGGGGTCTCATGGGTACTCCTCCAAATTAATTCTTTATATTATTAAAAGGACAATTTGAGGAATAGTGGGAACCATACAGAAACATTCATGTAGCATAATGCACAGCCGTCCAAAAGAAAATTTCACCATACATATTTCAAAATTCAAAAATTTCAAACAGAAATACCATCATGATGCTGCCCACGAACCAGCAAGCAGCGTCACGTATGAACCAAAAACTTCTCCATATGAAAATTTTAAAAATTTGAATTTCAAAAAATCATCATATCGATCTATCCACATCACCTAGTTTATATAATCACATTGCCAACCTAACACTGTCATCGCCAACGGTGCATCACTACCATCACCACCATCATCGCACAGCACGTCATCATCACCCGCAAGAACCATATATTCATCCTCATTGAGAAGAATAGCAACATCACCATTAGGAAATCTCGTTGTTGTTAAAAAGGCAGAGTCGGTGTACCACCAAGGAGACTGAAAGCACAAGTTGGATAGAGAACCTCCACGGGCAGCAAGCGTTGAAGTGCCGATCACCTCATCCCCAAACAAACAAAACACTAGCGACGATAACCTTTGGAGCCCACCAAACTAGCATGAAACGCAAAACAAGCAGAACGCCCCAAGATCCCTCAACGCAAACATCCATGTCGCGCTACTGGTACCACTTGGAAGCAACTGTTACCAAGACACCAAAGAGATCCACAATTTCTCCCGTTGAGCAGGAACCTTGGAAACATTACACCCGACGCCTACACCGGACGAGCCGCCTAAGACATCCTCCCCATCGCACCACACGACCCAAGGCGCCCTATATCCCAACTCACTCGACTGACCTAGAAGGGAGAGGAGGTAATGGAGGCCATAGGGGGTATAAGGGAAGAGACCACCAAAGCAGGCCAAATCCGAGTAGGCACCCTCAACCTCACCAAAACACACAAACGTAGACTTAATCAGAGAAAAAAGACCAGAGTGACTCAAACAGTGAAAATTTGAGAAAGGAAATGGGAAAGAGAAAAATAGGGAGAAAATGAAAGGGGCCAGAAAGACCCGCGGTCACTGAACAAAGAAGAAAAAAACCTTTGAGAATATGTCGCTCCATGTCCGACCCGGAGAGGAACGTTGGAACGTGAGGTCAGAGCGAGGTGAGGAGGCCGGGGAAGAACTGAAACCCAATCAGAAGAAGGATCAAGGAAGGAACCGAAATGGGGATATCACAAATCTAAATGTTGATGTTACCATTCATAACCATAATTCATATAACATTTATCAAATAAATAAATCCTTTAATTCAGTTAGGGATGAGTAATGTTCACTATGGGGTCTAAGCTCAAGTACCTAAAGTGAGTAACAAAAAATGAATCATAAAAGTTTCCTTGGAAAAATAAAAAACCAATCATAGTATTTTAACTTAAAGGATCACATGGTCCTTTAAAAAATAATCTTAGAAACTCTCACAGTCTTCTATTCTTAAGTCTTACACGGTCCTTAAGTAAACAATATTACAAGCACTCTCGATCTTCTCCCTTTAATCTCATTATCACATCCCAGTTAACCCAAGTGTCATTCCATGCAAACATTATCAAAACCAATTCCCATTTCACCAATACTTCTACAAATTAATTCATAATTAATTAATCATACAAAACCATTCAATTAATTAAATAATTATTTGTTCATTTCTACTTGGCTGTTTAATTAAACAATTAATTAACTACCTCAATTTCCATTAATTAATTCTCCTATTAATTAATCATAACCCATTTCCATTAATTAACCCAATGATTAATTAGTCACATCAATTTCATTAATTAATTTCCATAATTAATTAATAATTCATAATTCATTAATTATTTCAATAATTAATTTACCATGTCAAGCCCAATAATTAATTCACAAATTAATTAGTCACGACCCTTCTATTAATTAATTCAACAATTAATTAATCATTATTCACAAACTCAAAATCCCATAATTAATTCACAATTATTTATCTCATTCACAATTTCATCATATTAAAAATTAATTTAACAATTAATTATTCAAAACACAATTTTATAATCCAAAACATTACCAGCAATTAATTAAAAAATTAATTAATGAAGTTTAATAGTCTCACTAACTCCATAATTAATTTAACAATTAATTATTCTTGATCTAAAATCCCAACATCCAAATTCAACATTTCCTTTAAATAATTTATTCAACAAATTAGTTAATTTAATCAAGAATGCAATTTTTAAACATCTAATAGCAATTCTACAGTTATATACATATAATTATAATCAAGACTATGGGATTTGAATTCTCGATCACCTACCACTAAATCGGTGACAAAGAATGCTCACCAACAAATATCCCCAAATTGAGTGGGAACAAACAGGAATGTGTCAAATAACAAGATTTAGATCCGACTCATTGAAAGTGAAGGAAGAAATGAAAATAACCCTACGCCTGCAATAACAACAGCCTTCTGAATACCATTCAATAAGATATAGATAATCTGGTTGCCACATATCTAGAAGCATATTATTTACCATAAGAAATTCCTTAAAAATATAGGTCCTTATATCCATGATCTAATGTGAGATAACTTTATGATTCAACAGGACTCCCAAAAATCAATAGCATAAGACTCGTCACAAGGAGAAGATTTACAGAGGGTCTTTGACTAAAGATTGAAATGCACTGAGGAGTTTTTGTCCAAGGAAGTTGGGCGAGGGATGTCTTTGGTCAACGATGGTGGTTCATATAGCATATGTGGTGAAGAAAAGTGGGTGAAGAGGGTTTATTTAGTACTAGATACATGTTTTTAAATATATTGGGCGTCTAGATTACATAACATGAATTCCCATTTCACATTGTGTAAAAATACAGTGTATTTCCCCTTTTCCCGACATAAATACAATCAAACAATTTAAAAAATCAATGAAGATTACATGTGGTGTAATCTAATTACACATGGTGTAATCTAACTTGTGTTGAAATCTAATTACACATGGTGAAATCTAGTTTCGTGACACGTTGACGCATCAAAAAAACTAGTTATAGGGTGTGTAATCTAGTTTCTTGGAATGTTGACACCTGGTGAAAACCACTTACCAGGGTTAAATTTTTCAAGTTTTTGAATTAATTTAAGTCAATAATTAAATTAAAAACAACCCATCTTGACCAAAAATTTAAAAAGAGGTATACCTGGAAAGTTATGGGATCTTACACCATTATTTACCTGACAGTTGGGAATAGTAACCTAACCATTGGAAGTAGTAACAAAATAATTGGAATAGTAATTTGATATAAAAACAACAAAAAGAATAATAAAAAATATTTATTATGAGTAATTTAATAAAATATAAATATTATAATTTCAAAAAATAAATATCAATATTAACAAACTTAATGAAAATATAATCACATTTTTAATAAACTATATTTTAAAGTAGTTCATAAAAATCATAATTTTTATATTAAAAATGAAAATAACATATGTTATAAAATTATTTTGATAAAAATAATTTTATTTTTGAAATCATAATGTCTAAATTTTCCTTTGTTTATTTTTTAATAATTTTCTGAAATACTTCAATTTTTAGGTGAATAGTAAAAATACAATTTTCTTATAACCTTTGTGTCCTGAATTACATCATTCGTGATGTAATAATGATATAATAATTTATATAACATTATGATCTATCAAAAAATATTTAATTTTAAAAAAGAGGGATAAAAATAAAATAAATATGGTTTCCAAACCTAATAATCGCGTTCCAAATTCTAAATCAAAAGTATTCCTTTCAAAAAAAAATTAATTTTTTAAATTTCCTTTTTAATAAAATATTGAATTGAAATTATAAAGGGGTTTAAAGTAATAAAAAAAATTATTTTATTTATCTATGATTCATTATTTCAAAAATATCACAATTACAATTTTTACATTGGATTTTGTATTTTAGTCAATATTTTAACACAAAAATACCTATCTTTTCAATTATAAATAACCCATATCCTTCACCCTTAGAAAACCATTACTCCCTAACATAAAAAATACTAATATCTATCCAAATACTCTATCTTAATATCTCATAAACCTTAGATATTTTATGGATTAATCCATCTACATTTATCATGGATGTTTAGTGTCATTCAAGAGAAGCAACACCAAGAAGAGAGTAAGTTTTTATCAAATCTTCTCACATTTTATTTTTCTATTCTCTTTTCTCCCAATATCATTAAAAAAATCTTCTAATATTTATTATGAAATATTTTAACATTATATTAATGATATTAACCTACTATAAAAATTATATTTTTGAAGTATTTATATTTTATACCTCTCTTTCTCCTCAATTGGACAGTGTTCCCGATAATAATCTTTTAACTGTTAATGGGGATGTATCCAACTTCTTTCCTTATCACCAACCTTATGTATGGTTATGGTAAATTTTATATGATATATAAAATTATAAATATATTTATTTTATTCTTTTATAATTAATTTTACTAAATTAAAATGATCTTGAACAAAAAAAATAAAATTATATATCTCTCTAATGCATTGGGTAGTTTTATATATATCATTTAATTTATATATATTATAAGTGAAAATTATTCTATATTTATTTAAAATTATTATGTATCTATTTATGTACATATTTTATGCATGGACATGATGCTCACTTTATTCACAATTATGTCTGTTATTTGACCATTATGACATGATATTTCATTTGTAAGCATATGCCACATTCTATGACTTTATCAAATGTTTCCCTTGTGATGTTGATGATGATGTTATGATGATGATATTATGATATTGATTTGGTATTCCCATGTTCTATTTATTCATGTCCCTTATTCCTACACTTATTCATGTAAGGATAAAGAATAAGAATTTGAATAATGATTAAGTTTAATTATGTATAATTTATGTATGAAATTAATTTATCCAATAAACTAAACCTTTAGATCCTGGGTTTGTATCACTATTATTTTATTTATCTAAAAATGATGCAATAGTCATGTAAGAAATATTAGGCTCACAATAGTTGGTTTCAGAAAATGGTTCAGTTAATTTCACAATTAGGATTGGAAAACATTAGTGAAAACCATATTTATAATTATAAGTATAGTGAAAATTCTGTAATCATTGTTTTAGAAGAAGTATAAACAAATGTATCCCATAAGATATGATTTTAGACTTTATTTTTACATAGAAATAAATTATTTTTTCATTTTTTGGACTTACATTTTGATTAAACCCTTTATATTTTAGAAAATGGTGGGAACCAGGAAAAATAGACCAACAACCTATCGGAGGGACAATACAATGATTGCCTAAACAATATCACCAATTCCATTGTAGGTGGAGTTCAAAACAACATTGTGATTTTTACCCTGTTATATCTGTCTATGAATAATAATATGAACCATCTCGAACATGCTTCTTCACCCAATAAGGAACAAATAGATTTTATGTCCTTTATGTAGCAATGACCATCTGTTTTTGGCAGGTTTTTTTATCTACTTTTCAAAAATATGTGGTTTAACTCAATGGAGAATATATTTTTGATTCTCCACTATTCTAATAAGAATAAGTTAAATCTAGCTATTTATTTATTTTATGGAGAAGCTAATAAATGTTAGGTGTTAATAATGAATAAAAATCTATAGTTTTAAATTTAATAAATGGAATGGGAATACATTAAGAATTAATTCTTTAATAATCATTTTCCATAAACTCTTTAAAAAAGAATAACATATAATTCCTATAGTTTAATAAAAAGGAGGTTGAATATATTGTGGATTATGAGGAAAAATTCAAAATGATTTCAAGATACACCTATGGTTTTTATCAACAATGAATGTAAAAGAGATAGATTCATTAGTGGTGTAAAACCACACTTTCTAAAGGTTGTAGTGGTCTATAACTTTTTGATTTATGAAGAAGTAGTTCGATGTGCTCTCAAAGAGGAGATTGATTTTGTAAAATGGTCACATGGTTATGGATATAAGAATAGATGAATGGATTTTCAAGATTTTTAGTCAAATCAAAAATGAGTAATGAAGATCCAACCACCCATATATCAAAAATGTGGGAGTAAGATCCATTTTAATTACTACAAAGGGATTGATAAATGTTTAAAATGTGATATATAAGTCCACAAATCTCATGAATGTTGAAGAGATATGAATAATATATCCAATATATATGAGGAATATAAGGAACCTCCAAATGCACCACCCATGGTTCAATGCTTTAACCGTAGGGGGCATGGAAACACTGAAACCCAGTGCATTAAACCATAGGTCCTTGAGGGAAATCAGCATCAACAACCACAAATGGCAAGGGAGTAAAAGAAATCTTATTCCATCACTACAACTAAAGTAGAGCGTGAAAATGAATTCATATAAGGTGTACTACTAAAGGTTGTGCTTATGAAATTAAGGAAAGAAAAATCTACTCTAAGTTTATTAAGTGTGACTTTCGGATATGGAAATTCACATTCCTAGAGAATGTGATCATAAGGGAGAGAGTTTTTGTGGACCCTTTAAATACATGTTCAATTGAAAAAAGTCATGGAACCTGAAGTGTCCTGAAAATATATAGTTTTCTTGGCATATCAGGGTTCAATTGAAGATGTGTGAGAAATTTCTCATGATTGTATATCCCACTAACTAAGTTAAATTGGAAAAGGGGTAAAGTATGTCTAGAAATAACAATGTGAGGAATGATTTAAGGATCTCAATAATAGGATAATTATTGAAACTTTACTCACACTCCCATAAATTGGAGAAGGTTTTGTCAAATATAGTGCTACTTCATAGAAAGACTTGGGTTGTGTACTCATTCATAATGAAATACTGATAGCCTATGCCTTATAAAAACAGAAGATTCATGAGTAAAACTACTCAATCCATGATCTGGAGTTAGCAGTTATGATCTACACCTAGAAAAATTTTCAGCACTAGCTCTAGGGAGATAACTGTGCCATTTATACTAATCACAATAGTCTAAATCATATATTCGCATATAATGAGATAAAAATGCATCACTAAAGATGGTTGGATTTGATATTGTAATAGGATTTATAAATTAACTTCCACCTAGGAAAGGATATAATGGTAGATTATTCTCTAAATAAAAAATAACATGAGACTATATCCATGATGAAAATTGAGATACCATATCTTCATGGATATGAAAAGGATGAATCTGGAAATTTTAAAGGAAGGGAATTCATCCCACCTTTCCCAAAATATTTCCCAACCATATATCCAATAGAATATTGAAGAGGCACGAATGGATTATCTAGAGATTCAAAAATGTGTAAAAGTGATAATTTAAAAGAATATTCATGAGTTTCACACTGATGAAGATTGTGTCATTCAGTTTGGAACTTGCCTTTTTTTCTTTCATTATCTGAAATAAAGAAGAAGATATTAGATAATTCACACATCTCATCTTCCTCTATCCATCATAGAAGCACCAATATGTAACATAATCAATTAATCCACTTTTTATTGGAAAAAATAAATAAAGATATCACTGATTACACCTCAATGTTCTTGGTGTGTAAGTAAGTTAAAACAAAGATACATAATTTTAAAGTGATGATGAAACTATCCCCTACACATATGTGGAAGTAGGAGAGCATCATCGTGGAATTTTTTACTGGTATCCTAAAGACATCCATAGGAAATAATGTGATATGGTTTATAATGGATTGACTCATCAAGACTGCCCACGATATTACTATTCAAAAATATTTATCGCTTGAAAAAATTTCAATATATATGTAAAGGAAGTACATAGGTTTATTAAGGAACCACATTAAATCATATCTAATCATGATCAAAGATTAAATTTTAAATTATGGAGAAGTCTTCAACATTCTCTAAATACTGAATTAAATTTAAAAATGGCATATCACCCTCAAATTTATGGCCATTTTGAAAGGAATTTTCAGAGACTTGAGGAAATGATGAGAGCTTTCTAAATATAATTTTATGGAGGATAGAATCAGTATCCCCCATTAGTTGAGTTCTAATACAACAACATCTTCCACTCGAGTATTTAAATGGATCCATATGAAACTCTGTATGGGAAGTGATGTAGTACTCTTACTTATTTGGATAAATTTGGTTAATAATAGATACTTGGACTTGATATTTTTCAAGATATGATAGATAAGGATCAATCCATAAAATATAATATAAAATATGATAAGTGTTTGTAGAAGATCTAGGCTGAAAACCATCGAAGGGGATTAGAGTTTGAAGTTGGAGAAAAAAAATCCTTTGAATATCACCATGGAATAGAGTCATGGAATTGTGGGTGAAAGGGAAGCTTAGCCCTAGGTACATTATCCCCTTTTAGATCCTTGATCATATAGAAGCAATGGCTTATCGATATACACTTCAACCAAATATGACTCAAGTTCATGATTTGTTCAATGTACCTCTCATGAGGAAGTACATACCTGACCCCACGCATGTATTGAATTCATAGGTGGTATAACAAGAGAATGAACTCTCAAATAAGTATAATCTAGTTACAATCACGGAATGTTGACACAAATTCCTATGTAAAAAAACAACTCACCTTGTCAAAGTATTCTGCTGAAACCATAAGTTTGAAGATGTGGAATGGGGACTAGAGGAAACAATGAAACACAAGTATCCTCACTTATTATCAACTTAGAATATGAGTTGAAATTTCAAGGAAAAAAATTCTAAATAGTGGGAAGAATATAACAACCCAGATTTTATAAAATGATATTTGTTACTGAAAATAAATATGCACTATATTATATTATGTTATATTGTATATGTAAAACAAATGGAAAAAAGAACAATATATTTAATTAATGTAAATAGATACATTAGTAATCAATTAAGCCCATTAAAATTAAAAATATTACAAGTGGATAAAAAATATAAAATATAAAACTACAATGGGAAAATTGGGATCACTCAGATTGGCTAGAATCATCCCTCCCATGAACAACACTATAGGAAAGAAACGAAATATTAGTAAAACAATCAACATTATAGAAATTGAAATGTGGAAACTTGATAATTATTGAGTTGAATAATTAATTATGGAATGAATTAATATTTGTAGGATTAAATGTGGCTATTTTAATAGTAATGTGGTCATTGGAATAGTAACCTAACTGTTGATAATAGTAACTGGACTGTTGGAAATAGTAACTTGACCATTGGAATAATAATTTGACTTGAAAATAATAAAATGTAATATAAATAATATTTATCATGAGTAATTTAATAAAATATATATATTATAATACCAAAAAATAAATATCATGATTAAAAAACTCAAAGAAAATATAAACTCATTTTTAATAAATAGTATTTTAAGGTATTTCGTAAAAAACAAAATTTTTATATTAAAATTTAAAATAACCTATCTTAGAAATTTTTTTTATAAATTTAAATTCGTTTTTCAAATAATCAAATCAAAATTTTCTAAGGGGTTTTTTGGTAATTTTCTGAAATACTTCAATTTTGAGGTAAATTGTAACAATACAGTTTTCCTGTAATCAGTGTATCTTGAATTACATAATTCATGATGTAATAATGACCTAATAAATTATAGAACTTTAAGATTCACCAAAACTTATTTAGTTTGATAAATTATTCATTAAAATACAATAAAAATTGTTTATAAAACAAAAAATTACTTTCCAAACTCTAAAGTCAAAAGTATTCCTTTAAAAAACTGTTTTTTCTTTTTTTTCAATTTCATTTTTAAAAAACTATTTAATTCAAATTATAAAGGGTATAAAAGTCCTAAAACCATTATATTTTATTTATTTATGATTATTTATATCATAAGTATCATATTTATATGTTTTAACTTTGATATAGTATTTTATTTTATATTTTATCTCAAAAACACCCATCTCCACAGTTATAAATAACAACTCTCCCTACACTTGGAAAAACCCTCCTCTATGACTTAATAAAGCCCAATATCTAACCAAATCATCTATAAAAATAAATTATCAACCTCATTGATGTTATTTAGTAAACCAACTACATTCATCAAGTATTACCAGTGTATTTCAAGAAAAGAAACATCGAGATAATAGTATGTTTTTATCATCTCTTCTCTCATTTTCTTCCTTTATTCTCTTTTTCCCAATTTATTTCAAAAAATATATTTTTTAATAATAAAAAGTATGTATTTTAAAATTATATTAATGATTTTAACCAACATTAAAAATTATATTTTTCAAGTATTTGTATTTTATACAGCTCTTTCTCCCCCTTTGGACATTGTTCCTAATATCGGTCGGTTAACTGCCAAGGAGGACATTTCTAACTTATTTCTGTATCACCAACCTTATAGATGGTTATAATAAATTAATTAAGATATATAAAAGTCTATATATATATATATATATTATTCCTTTATAATTATTTCTACTAATGTATAAAAAACATTGAACAAAAAATGTGAAATCGAAGAAAAATGGAAAATGTTTAAGGAAAACATAATATCAAAAAAAATCCATTTTATTGTGGGATTTAATAAAATAAAACAATTATTATAATTTATAAATATTAACAAAAGTTTAAATAATTTATTTCAACTTTAATGTTTTAATAAATATAATTTTATTATTTAGAATATGGAAATGTTATAAAATAACATGGGATTTAAGGTAAGGGGATTCTCAGTCAGAACTCCTTTTTCTTTAAGTTATCAACATTTCCCATAATTTTTATTATGGATATTCCCCTAATATTCCTTAAATATTATTTCACTATTCATACCTTTTCTTTTTTGGGATATACTTTTTTCATATTTCTAAAATGATTTTTAGGCCAAATATAAAAAAATTTAAAGAAGGATTGTATTTTCAAAACACATCATTAACTCATCTCAAGTTATTTCTTCTTCGATCCTGAATTATGATTCTAATGAAGAATATGTTTTCTCTTATTCATTTTGGAACCCTATAGGATATTCATGAAATTATAAACACATTCCTTTTCACAGGTCATTTTGTGACTATGATTATTATATGTTCTATGTGGCATGCATGATTATGACAATGTATGATGTGATGGGTGGGACCAAAATTATATATCCCTATAATTCATTGGTTAATTTGATATATCTCATCATATTATGAATATTATACATGAACATGATTCAATATTAAATTAAAATATAATTTTATGATTTATGTATATATGTTATGCATGGACGTGATGCTCTCTTTTTTCACAACTACGTGTAGTATTTGAAAACAAGGACATGATGTTTAATTTTTATACATATTCCACATTCCATTCCTTTAATAAATTTTTCTCTCGTGATATTGATAATGATATTATTCTTATAATATGATGATGTTGATTATTATCACCTATGTAAAATTGATTC
This sequence comes from Viscum album, assembly GCA_963277665.1. Classification (NCBI taxonomy): domain Eukaryota; kingdom Viridiplantae; phylum Streptophyta; class Magnoliopsida; order Santalales; family Viscaceae; genus Viscum; species Viscum album. Next base: position 35,247,383 of record OY728143.1, read on the forward strand.
ATCTCCCTTTTTCCTCACCTTACTAGGATTTTAGCTCACCCATTTCTTTAATGTATATCCTCAAGTAATTACATGTACTAAGATTATTGTGATAACTTTAGAAGGATAATGAAGAAGAATTTAAAAAAAATTATGTCTTATTATATAAAATTGATATATGAAACTAATTTTACCAAGACACTGAACTTTTCGATTCAAATTTTGTATAACTATAGTATTATTTATCTTTAAAATGATGTAATAATCATCCAAGAAAATATGAGGTCACTATAAAAAATTTACAAAGAATAAACCATAAAAAATTATTAAAACCCTCCCAAAATTCAAGTTTATAATTAAATGAGACCACAATGTGTAGAAAAGAGTTTCCCATTATTTAGGGATTATGAATTATTTTTTAAACTTACCTGATTATATAAATGATGATGATTAAGATAGGAAATACTTTTGGTGAGGAAGAACAATATCTTATTTAAATAATAATTTTTCTGTGTGAAGAAGAATTTAAATAATGTTTTTGTCTTATTATATACAATTGATGTATGAACAAAATCTTTCCAAGACACTAAACCTTTGGATCCAAGATTTTTATCACTATAATGTTATTTATCTTAAAAATGAGGCAATAGCCATCTATAAAAATGTCAAGTCGTTATAAAAAAAATTATCAGTGAATAAATAATAAAAAAATATTAATACCCTCCGAGACTTCAAAGTTATAATTAAATGAGATAACATGGCCTATGAAATTGATACCCACTATTTATTATTGATGAATTATTTTTTAACCTTACCTGATTATATAAATGATGATGATTAAGATGGGAAAATTTTTTTGATTAAGAGGATTAATTTCTTATTTAAATAATATTTTTTAGTGTGAACATTAGGAATGTTTTTTAAAATTTACAAAGGATAAGAATTATTGAGTTAGAAAGGTGTATACAAGAATATAAATTTATTCATTAAACATCATGTCTATTTAATTAATATATTTTTTAATATTTAGGTTTTTTCATTTATGGCCTATTTGTTGATATTTTCTAGGTTACGCTTAAGGAAAAAACAAAAAACTAGGTTTGGGGAAATTTTGAAAGAAATATGCACTAAAGCTAAACCAATATGTGGTTTGAAATGGAATAAACAATGATGTAGTGAAGGTAACTACATTTATTTATTATGTATACTACTTAATTCAATAGACTGTAATGGATACTAATTTTTTATTTGTAACATTATTCCCCTCCTTGTTATTTTGAGATGATGAAGAATTGCTACATGGCCCTAGGTGACATACTCAACACGCTAAAGGTTTGTAATAAATGTCAGGGACTTCAATATATTTTGGGGACATTTTTTTCTTTGAAAATAAAACAACACTACTGGAGTTATAACGTATCCCAACAGTTTCAAACCATTGGGAAGTCCATAAAATAGTTGGTATGTGGGTTGTTGGGAAAGCCTTATACCAACGGTTTGAAGTGAACCATTGGTATAGTGTAGTTAGGATTTCATTTTACCAACATTTCATAATGAATTATTGGGATAGATATTTTCCAACGATTAAAAACTATTTGGATAGATATACACCAATGGTTCTGACCCATTGGTATAGGCATTTTCCAATGGTTCACAATGAACCATTGGTATATGGGGTTAGAATATTATTTTACCAATAGATCATTTTGAACTATTGAAATATAGGTATACCAATGTTTATAAAACAATTGGAATACACCCTCCCAACTCACCATCTTGTAGCATCCCCACTTCCCACTTCACCTGTAAGCACTTAAAATCAAAACATCAGAAAATAATCAACACACGAAACACATGAAAGGAAAAACATCCTCGACCTATAATGAAACCAATAAAACATTCTCAACACACTGATCCTTGAATGCAACCTATAGAGCATCCTAAAATATAAACAAACAAGTACAGTAATAATTATAGCATAAGAAATCAGTTGATGTGTTTAACTAATGATAACATACATTAAAAATACCACATATATTCATTCACATAAAATCATCCAACAAAAAATGCCATAAATATCATTCAAAAATATAACATATTAATATGGCCCTTTTTTATCCTTTTCTACCTTAGCCTCATCCTATTCTACACATTTTGACTTAGTGTTACTACTTCTTATACCTGAAGTGGGATAATACCTCATCAGGATAATACTATTCCCTAGTCAGTAGCATACTCTTCCATGATTCTCATCTCCCAAAACATGATGTAAGTGATCATTTGGGCCAAAGTTTCCAGGTTCCTGAGCATCAAGGGCCTCCAAAGCAGACTGTTACAAATATAAATAGAATATTATGTTAAAATTTGTTATTAAACATTGAAATAAACAAATTAAAACTTTAAATATGTTGTTTTTGTCTATTTGTTTACCATGATTCCGTATTTTTTTCTCCTCGAGTAAAACAGTATTGTTCAAGGCACACATACTTAAATATTTAAAAACTCTCTCTTTAATGACGTTTTAAATAAGTATAATTAGATGAATAAAGATAATATTTAATAATATCTAAAAATCGTCCAATATAATGTTTCATGTACCTCAATTCTATGAATGGAAGTGATATTGAATAAATAAGATCACAACATGTTCATAAAATGATATTCGAGTGGTAATAACCCAATAAAAGTCCAAAATTAAATCAAGATACAATTAAAATTTAACATGAGGTAAAATCCACTAAAATTTCATATTTAAAGAAATTTACTCTAAAAAGTTCAATAAAAAAATCAACTGTGAAATAATTATAAATTTTATTTTAATTTAGTGCATTTTTTAAAGGGAGATCGAAAACTTTTGACAGGTTATTTTAAACATTATGATACGAAAGTATGTGGATCATTTTTAGGTTAGATAATTTTTTGATTTATGTCAATTTTTCTAACATCACATCACTTTTTTTACTTAATTTTATTTTTTAAATTAGATATATAAAATTTTTTGATGGGTTAGGACTATTTGGTTTATTTCGATTCGATTTGTTCTAGGCCATCTCATAGTAGTTTGGTCTGGTTAATTTCTTTTTTTTAATTGGTTTGGATATATTTAGTGGAATACAAACATTAAGAAAAAAATATAATAATTACTCTTTATAATTACTAGAATGTTAATTTTTTCTCCCATTCCAAATAAAATAAAGTTATAAATGAATCATTAAATTATAATTGTTATCTTCTTAGATTAACTTTAAATATCATATATGTATTTCAAATTCAATCCATTAAACTAGATATTATGAATATGATAAAATAGAAATCTAATCAATATCCCCTTATTATCCAGTTTCCATTTCCCCTTAAATTTCATGATTTTTTTCTTGATTGAATTGTTTATATTTCTATCAATATGGTTTTATGGTTCACTCTAAAATGGTTGGAATTATAGTGACATAGAATTCTTAAATTTATCTAAGAACAGAACCTAGAATTTATTACCCAGCATGTGTACAATTAATAAAAAACTACAGAGTCATTCCTGGAGTTAAAGAATGGTACAATACATGCATCTTTACACTTAATTTCCAGAATAATTCATTATTTAATTTCATTATTGAAGACTAGTTTATTTTTCTCTTTAACTCGTCCAACTTGTATCTTGTTCACCTCATCCATGAGATTAACCTCTCCCTAAAGAAGTCATTGGTATCTTTATGTGTAACACTCCGACCCCAGTTACCCAGAGTCGATGCATTATTATATAACATTGGCATGATCACAAAAGATCAAGTCTATAAAGACCAATTAGTTTAGTAGCCTTGGAAACACTAGATATATTCATAAGTCTTACATTACATCATAAAGTGAAAAAAAAATATACAACACATCTTGTCTTAATTTCCCCTCATACATTCCCTGCAGGTCATTCATAAAATACTTCTTCACATCCTGGGAAAAATTAAAACATTGAAAGGGGTGAGCTCAGATTCTCAATTAGGATGACAATATAGCAGAAACTTTCATAAATAAACATAAACATTTAAATAAATGTATAACTAAAAAAAGCCTTTTAAATTTGAACTTCATCATAATATGGAAAAGATAAAATGAGATAATTCCATTTACTTATTCACATGGATATTCTACTAGTCGAATAATCACAAGCAATATCAATAACCACATTCATAATGATGGAATGCATAATGACAGACTATCATAACCACATAGTCAAGGCCTTGTGCCAAGACTAAAAATAAGATTTTGTCAATGACTTGTGCCAAGACACTAGTTTGTCTCATGAGACCTACCGATGCATCAAGGAGCTATAGAGGGTTCCACCCGTCACTTATTAAGTCTAATGCATTCCTCATATGAACAGGTTTAAACATAACATAAACATTCGTATTAAAACTAGCATACAAAATTTCAATACTTACTCCATAAACCATTAATGGTATAAGAATAACACATCCACAATCAAACATATCACAAAACATTCAATACAATATGGAGGTTTTGTATCTTAATAAATAAACTTCAAATAAGCTTAAAATATATCAAAGGATATTAACATAGATGAAATCAAAACTTTTTGAGAGAAATATATATTTTTTGAAACCATTTAAAAGTCACATAATTATAAAAGAAAATATTTACTTTGAAAATATTCTTATAAGCTTGTAAGGGAAGCTTCAATGATTTTATAATGGTGGAAAATAGCTGCACCCGCCGTATAATTTAAAAGAATAAAATCTTACCTTAATTCTGTCGAAAAGGTTAAAAGGGACCTTCTTTGGAAAACGAAGGAAAGATTCCTTTATAAACATCTTATAAAAATTAAAACAAGGTTATAAATGACTTTAACCCATAGTCTGTAAAATAGTAAGAATGATTTGAAATACATTTTTAAGAAACATGGATGTGGATGATAAAGACGTCCGAGTAGATAATTATGTATAAACAACCCCGGATAATGAAGAGATTGTGAAATAAACCCTTACATTGTAATTTTTCTTGGTAGAGGGTAGGTTAAAATCATGTATAATAGTTAAATAATTGTTATTAAATTATACAAGAATCATATACATAAATATGATATCATATATTATCTTTTAATATTGCTTTGTTAATATTATTTTAGTATTATCGTCGTTCGGGGTGTTAACTTACTCATTTTCTTTAATATGTTTTGTTACATAAGCCTTGTTTTTTATGTATAGGTTGTATCTTATTCATATCCATAATGATATCAAGTCCTTAAAAATTATTTTTAATCATCAAATGAGAATTAGACTTCAATGGATACGATGGGGAATGAATCTCATCCTGTTCGTGGAGACGATAGTCCGTACGTACGAACGAGCGACAATATCATTCCTTTGATAATAAAATAATATATAATTGGATGTTATATCATATATACAGAATCATTATAATGTTATATTTATTATTTACTTCAATTACACATCAATATCATACCCATTCAAATAATAAAGTTTTGAATAACAATTACACCACGACGTGGAGACGGTAAGCCGTACGTACGCACGTATGGTGACATGTCATTCAAAGGATGGATAGAATACTGAATATGGTTGTACCATATTTCTAATAACATCACAGTATATAGAATATACTGGATTTATTATTTTAGAATAGAAATAACAAATAAAGAATAAGTGGAAGAAGAAAGGAACTTGAAAGAGGGTGGTGAAAACATTACCTCTTCGAGGTATTTTTCCATTTGATTTGTTCAAAAGGGATACATAGGATGGATTTATGATCAAACTAAGGCCTCTAGGTTGATTTGAGGGAAGTTGATAGAATATTTGGGCAGGGGTCGGCCGAACCAAAAGGATTTGAAGGTATGAATTTGAGATAAGGGGGAGTCCCCTTTTATAAGAGGGATGAGGGGAACCTTACGAAAAGTTAGAAATATTATTTTATAATAAATTCGTATTCGGTTTATAATGTATGAAAAGTGTATTATTTAAAGTTTAATGTGGCGATAGGTTGATAATAACACAACCAATAGGTTTTATAAAGGTTTGGGTCAATATATTAACCTTTTCTTTTAGTTTTAACTCTTAGTAAATTAGTTTGACATTTACAATGTCACTTTTTATTTTTATATTATATAGTTAATAAACATACTATATACATCCAACTAACCACCAAGTGGTACATTAATTATACACCTATCATTATATAAGTCCTTTGGCCAAACCTAAGATTTTTAGGAAATGAATATCAATTAATAATATAATATTTGGTTTAAAAACTCTTTTTTGTCAATTTTGACACTATTTGGTATTTGATTTTTGTGAAAATCATAAAAGCACGATTACTTCAAAAAAACGTAATTAAATCAATACTAACATTTCATATTAACCTATAAAATTCTTTTAATTCATTAAAAGTCTCAAATTATATTTATTTGTGTATTTATAATATCATTTATTTTAATATTTCACTAATAAGGTAATTACTGCATCATCATTGTCCATAAATAAATTAAATTATTTAATGTCTAAAAATTATAAATAAAATACCATTATGTAGTAAATATTTTTGATCTTTCTAAAGAATATTTATAATCAAATTTATTTTATGTATAACCCTATATTAAAAATGTTTTAGTTATTAAACTTTGATTTTAAATCTTTTAACTCTTCTTTGAATTGAATAATAATAAATGTCCTAATCTAATCCAAGTGGAAGAAAGAGGTTCATATTTTATTCCTAAGGTTTTTTTGGTCAAATTAAACTTATCCAATATAATTAGGACATGTGTTAGGGAAATAATAATATCATTTTTACCCTTAATTACCATTTTTACTTTTAACCGTGGTAAATAAAAGTAAAAAAGTTACTATTCACCAAAAATTATTTTTATCCTAATTAACCACATTTTATTCCTTGATATTAACCACGTCTCTTGGATTTTAGAAATTCTCCTCACAAAATTGGTAAAATTAAGTTTTATTTGAACTTCCAAATTCCCCTAGGAAATGGGTAAAAGACGGTGAAAAGTTCAATAAAATTTTTATATATCTAAAATTATTATAAACTGATTCCAATGAATTACATTGAACATATATAGGTATTATGTATCTATTTTGACCTAAAATAAATTTAAATAAAATAAATAATTATTTAAATAAAAATTCGGTTTTAAACTATGACTCTGTGTTTTTCACTATTCATTAAAAATTGAATGTTTTCTGAAAAATACCTAAATTTCACCCTAGGCTAAATTCGATATAACAAATCCAAAAATGAAGTCCATTTTGAGAGATAAAATTTATAAAATTTTAAAAAGTGGGTATTACTATTCATAACGGGTAGTTTTATTAGTTTTGGTGTGTGTTAGAACTAGAAGTTGCATACAACACACACTAATGTATTATTCAAAGAGAAGCATATCGTGGAAGCTTGGGGTGTTACATTCTCCCCTCCTTCAAATAATTTCATCCTCAAAATTTCTAGAATACTACTACATGAAAAGACTTGGGTGGTTCTTTATCATAAGTTCCTCAGGTTCCCACGTTGCCTCTTCTATCTTATGGTTTCTCCATAGAACTTTTACCAGACGAGTCGTCCGGTTTCTCAGACCTTGTTCTCTCGTATTAATAATCCTGATGGGCTCTTCACAATAAAATAGATCAGGTTCCAGTTCTACTTCCTCATAGGTGAGTACATGTGTTGGGTCAGGCATGTATTTATTCAACAGTGATACGTGGAACACATCGTGAACTTTGGAGAGGCTTGGCGGCATTGCCAACCGGGAAGCTTCAGCCCCAATTCGTTCTAGAATTTCAAAAGGTCTTATATACCTGGGACACAATTTACCTTTCTTTCCGAAATGTATAAGTCCCTTCCATGATGATACCTTCAACAAAATATGATCTCCTACCTAAAATTCCAAATCCTTCCTTCGGTTATCGGCATAGCTCTTCTGCCTACTTTGAGCTGCTTTGATGTTGTTTTGGATTACCTTCACCTTTTCCATAATTTCCTCCACTAGTTCTGGGCCTATGAGTTTTTTTTCACCAACATCATCCCAATAGGTTGGTGTACGACATCTCATTCCGTATAACGCTTCATATGGTGCCATCCGAATACTTTAATGGAAGCTATTATTATAGGAAAATTCTACCATAGGTAAATATTGATCCCACATTCCTTGAAAGTCAAGTGAGCATGATCTCAACATGTCTTCTAAGGTTTGAATAGTCTGTTTTGATTGTTCATCAGTATGGGGGGGTAGGCAGTGCTCAAACAAAGTTCAATATCCATGGATTTTTGAAGACTTTTCCAGAATCTTGATGTAAAACGGGGATCACGATCCGAAACAATTGATAGGGGTACTCCATGAAGTCTCACAACTTCATTAATATATAGTCTTGCTAGACGTTCAAGTGGTAAATCTTCCCTTATAGCAAGAAAATGTGCTGACTTGGTAAGACGATCAACAATGTCCCATATTACATCATTCCTTCTAGGAGTCTTTGGTAGTCCCCTGACAAAGTCCATCGTGATATTATCCCATTTCCACGCCGGTATAGGAAGAGATTGCAATACTCCTCCAGGCTGTTGCCTTCTAGCTTTCACTTGTTGACAAACAATACATATTGACACAAAATCAGAAATCTCCCTCTTCATGTTGTCCAACCAAAAATGTTCCTTCAAATCTATATACATTTTGGTTCTCCTAAGGTGTATAGAGAAATTAGAACTATGAGAATTGTCCAACAATTCCCTTTTTAGATCAGGTATATCAGGAACACAAAGTCTCTTCCCAAATTTCAAAAATTCCATCTTCATACAAAAATTCACTCAATCTCCAATCATTCATAGCTTTAATCTTCTTTTGAAACTCTTCATCATTGGTCTGAGAACTCTTAATCCTTTCTAGTAAAGATGGTTTGGAAACCATTTGAAAAAGAATTGATGTTACACCTTCCATGGTTATTTGCATGTCCATATTCACTAGATCCATGAAAATAGGATCCCTTTCAATTCTCATATTGTTCAAAACTCCATGATCTTTTATGCTCAAAGCATCTTCCACCTTATTTTCCTTCCCTTGGTGGTAGTGTATCATGCAATCATAATCCTTGAGTATTTCAAGCCATCTCCTTTACCTCATGTTGAGTTCTTTTTATGAGAAAATATACTTCAAACTCTTGGGATCAGTAAAAATCTCACATTTTTCACCATATAGGTAGTGTCTCCATATCTTCAAAGAAAAGATCACAGTTACTAACTTCAGATCATGAGTAGGATAGTTTTTCTCATGAATTTTCAACTGTCATGATGCATAGGCAATAACCTTATCATTCTGCAAAAGGACACAACCAAGTCCTTCCTTCGATGCATCACTATAAATAACGAACCCATCATTCCCCGATGGTAGAGTCAATATAGGAGGATTGACTAATCTTCTCTTCAGTTCCTCAAAAAATTCTTCACACTCTTTTGTCTAAACAAATATAACCCCTTTACGTGTGAGCTTTTTTAATAGGTTAGCCAACCGGTAAAAATTATGGACAAAACATCGATAATAACCTGCTAAACCAATAAAATTATGTACCTCAGTTATACTCATAGGTTCTCGCCATTCTTGGATTGCCTTGGTCTTAGAAGTATCAACAAAGATTCCATCTTTGGATAAAATATGGCCACGAAAAGAAATCTCATGAAACTAGAATTCACACTTGCTAAACCTACTATATAATTCATGTATTCTCAGAGTCTTCAATATAATGCACAAGTGATTTTCATGATCTTCATAGATTTTGGAGTATACAAAGATATCATCAATAAATACCACTACAAAGTCATCAAGGAATTCCTTAAAAACTCCGTTTATTAGATCCATGAAAATAGAGGGTGCATTAGTCAGCCCAAAAGGCATTACTGTAAACTCGTAATGCTCGTACCTGGTTTAAAATGATGTCTTCGGAATGTATTCCTTCTTCACACAAAACTGATGGTATCCAGATCGAAGGTCAATCTTTGAAAAGTATTGAGCTCCATGCAGTTGGTCAAATAAATCATCAATGTGAGGTAGGGGATACTTGTTGTTTATTGTTATAGCATTGATCTCCCTGTAGTCAATGCACAACCTCATAGATCCATCTTTCTTCTTAACAAAAAGGACAGGGGATCCCCATGGAGAAACACTAGGGTGAATAAATCCCTTATTACTAAATTCCTCTAGTTGTTTCTTTAGTTTCACTAATTCCACAGTGGCCATTCTATAAGGTTTCTTCAATATTGTCCTTGATCCAGGAATTAAATCAATGGAAAACTCAATTTCTCATTCTGGATGATGTCCAGGTAAATCTTCCAAAAACACATCTACAAATTCTTTCACAATAGGTGCATCCTCTATTTGAACATTCCATTCCTTACCCATAGTTATTTCATTCTCTTCCTCCCCAATAATTGAATTTAGTTGAGCTACTGGGGGTGGATCTATGTGAGAATTCGGTGGTGACAATTCTGCTCTAAAGATAAGGTGTTCTTTATCATCATCATCAAAAAATTTAACCTCCTTATTCTTACAATAAATCTTTGCATTATGGTCAGAAAGCCAATCCATATCGAGGATTATATCAAATTCAATCATAGGTATGATGATGAGATCAGCAGATAAAGAACATTTATGTTCTCTAATGGGGACTGATTCACAAAACTTTGTTGCAATGATACTTCCCTTAAGAGTTTTAACTGAAAACTCCCTTGTTAGATCAAATTGTAAATATATAATTTTCTTAGCAAACTGGGAGGATATGAAACAATGCGATGATCCAGAATCAAAAAAAGCTTTTTCTAAACTTGAGGAAACCATTAAATTACTTGCCACCACGTCTTTTGGAGCCTCAACCTCAGTAGTAGTGATAACATAAGCTTGGCCTTGATCCCTTGGCCTTTTCTGAGGTATGTTTCCCTTACACTTAGTACATTCATTTGAATAATGTCCCATCTCCCTACAATTGTAGCACTGAACATCGATAGCTTCTTTCTTCCCCTTGCAATCACGAGCTTGGTGGCCCTTTTCACCACACTTGTAACAGACTCACATTCCCTTAAAAAAAAGTACCAGGGTGTATCTTACCACATTTACTACAGGATGTATATTCAACTTTTCCATTCTTCCCCTTATTTCCATTTCCATATTGATCAGCAGATCTCTTCTTCTCTTGCTTTGCTTTAAAGTCATAAGACTTAGAGAATTCTTTTTCTGTCTTGATAGCACATGAAACAATATCTTCATACTACGAGAAGGATTGTGAAACTAATGCTCGACAAAGTAATGGTTTTAACCCATCAAATCAATGATCAATATTACTTCTTGGGTTACGTATATAATCTCTAGAATACCTTGTTAACCTTGTAAAGTTTGCCTCATACTTTGTGAAATTCTCATCCTCCTTTTGTCTCATACTCAAAAATTGTCTTTCCATATCTGCTCGATGGTCACGAGGAAAGTATTTTTCTAAGAAAACCCCTTTGAACTCCCTCTATTCCATATTTTATACTTCATCATCTTCCTTCATGTTTTTAATCAATGACCACCTTTGATCAGCATCTCCAGTGAGGCGGTAAACTGCCATGACAACTTTTTCCCTCTCGCTACTCCCCAAGGCGTGGAATATTTTCTCTAAGGAATTTATTTATTTCTCAACCACTAAGGGATTTTTACTCCCATTAAATGTTGGTGGTTGTTTCCTCATGAAGCGATCTAACATTGATCCTCTACTTTGCAGATCTGGGTGATCCATACTTGTAAGGTTATTATTCATAACCTTAGTGAGTTTTCCCAGTATGGTGATTAGGTGATCAGCACCAGTTGCATCACTAGCTCCTCTATAATTATCTTGAGAAAGAGGGCAATCCCTACGTGGAGTGTGTGCATTGATACAGTTTCCATTTCTTATACTAGGATCCATTTCTAAAAAATGTAATAAAATAGATCAGTTTATGAATCAAAATACATAATTTCATACTTGTAAAACACTTTACATAAATTAAATTATTCATGGATATAATCCATAGTCATAAAAAAAGTTTCCTTTGAGGAAGTATATACTCATAAACCCTTCATAATGATTTGTAAAGAAAATTAGAATTATCCTAAGTATCTCCTGTGGGAGTGTCATAGCCAAGAGTGCAGCAAGGCCTGTTGTCATGCACCAGTTCCCGTTTGAGTCTAGCTCAAAGTGGTGTTTTCAGGTTTTACCCCTAGGTACATCTGTGCCAGAGCTGCCTCTACCTGCTCGTATCTAGACAAGGATTTATTGCTCGGAAAACTCACAAAATATCTACAATACCAAAATTCTAGGAAGTTATTATATACTAATCCTCAAAGTCTATTTTAGGGATATGTGCTCTAATCAGAGTTTATCTAAATCTAGCTTCCAAGGTTTGTACTAAACTTTCTCTGATACCAACTGTAACACCCTGACCCCATTTACCCAGAGTCAGTGCATTATTACATAACATTGGCATGATCAAAAAAGGTCAACTCTCAAAAAACCAATTAGTTTAATAGCCTTGGAAACACTAGATATATTCATAAGTCTTACATTACAGCATAAAGTGAAAAAAAAACTACAACACATCTTGTCTTCATTTCCCCTCATACATTACCTGTAGGTCATTCATAAAATACTTCTTCACATCCAGGGAAAAATTAAAACATTGAAAGGGGTGATCTCAGATGCTCATTAAGGATAACAATATAGCAGAAACTTTCATAAATAAACATAAACATTTAAGGCAATGTATAACTAAAACAAAAGCCTTTTAAATTTGAACTTAAGCATAATATGGAAAAGATAAAATGAAATAATTTCATTTACTTATTCACATGGATATTCTACTAGTCGAATAATCACATGAAATATCAATAACCACTTTCATAATGATGGAATGCATAATGCCAGACTATCATAAACACATAGTCAAGGCCTTACGCCAAGACTACAAATAAGATTTTGTCAAGGACTTGTGCCAAAACACTATTTTGTCTCATGATACCTACCGATGCATCGAGGAGCTATAGCAGGCTCTACCCATCACTTATTAAGTCCAACTCAATCCTCATATGAACAGTTTTAAAATAACAAAAACATTCGTATTAAAACTAGCATATAAAATGTCAATACTTACTCCATAAAACATGAATGGTATAAAAATAACACATCCACAGTCCAACAAATCACAAAACCATCAATACAATATGGAAGTTTTGTATCATAATAAATAAACTTTAAATAAGCTTAAAATCCATCAAAGGATGTTTACATAGATGAAACCAAAACTATTTGAGAGAAATAACTCTTTTTTGAAATAATTTAAAAGTCACATAATTATAAAATAAAACATTTACTTTGAAAATATTCTTATAATCTTGTAAGGGAAGCTTCAAAAATTTTATAATGGCGGAAAATAGTTTCACCTGCCGTATAAGTTAAAAAAATATATTCTTACCTTAATTCTATCGAAAAGGTTAAAAAGGACCTTGTTTGAAAAACAACGGAAAGATTCCTTTATAAACTTCTTATAAAAATTCAAACAAGTGTATAAATGACTTTAACTCGTAGTCTGTAAAATATTAAAAATGATTTGAAATACATTTTTAATAAACATGGATGTGGATGATAAAGAGGTCCCAGTAGGTAATTATGTATAAACAACCTCAGATAATGAAGAGATTGTAAAATAAACCCTTACCTTGTACTTTTCCTTGGTCAAGGATAGTTTAACCACCTATATAATAGTTAAATCATTGTTATTAAATTATACAAGAATCATATACATAAATATGATATCATATATGATCTTTTAATATTGCTTTGTTAATATTATTTTAGTATTATCGTCATTTCAGGTGTTAACTTACTCGTTTTATTTTATATGTTTTTGTTCAATAAGACATGTTTGTTATGGATAGGTTGTATCTTATTCATATCCAGAATTATATCAAGTCCTTAAACATTATTTTTAATCATCAAATGAGAATTATACTTGAATGGATATGATGGGGAATGAATCTTATAGCGTTCGTGGAGACGGTAGTCCTTACGTACGCAAGAGCAACAATATCATTCTTTTGATAATAAAATAATATATAATTGGATGGTAAATCATATATAAATAATAATTATAATGTTATATTTATTATTTACTTAAATTACACATCAATATCATACCCATCCAAATAATAATGTTTTGAATAACAATTACACCGCGACGTGGAGACGGTAAGCTGTACGTACGCACATATAGTGACATGTCATTAAAAGGATGGATAAAATACTGAATATGGTTGTACCATATTTATAATAACATCACAGTATATTTAAGATACTGGATTTATAATTTTTGAATATATATAAAAAAGAAAGAATAAGTGGAAGAAGAAAGGAACTTGAAAGATGGTGGTGACAACATTACCTCTTCTTCGGGTTCTTCCTTTTGATTTGATCAAAAGGGCTCATTAGGATGGCTTTATGATCAAACTAAGGCCTCTAGGATTATTTGAGGGAAGTTGAGATAATATTAGGGAAGGGTTTGGTATAACCAAAAGTCTATGAAGGTATGAATTTGAGAGAAGGGGGAGTGCCCTTTTATAAGAGGTGTGAGGGGCACCTTAGGAAAAGCTAGAAATATTATTTTATAATAAATTCATATTCGGTTTATAATATCTCAAAAGTGGATTATTTAAAGGTTAAGGTGGGGATAGGTCTATAACCACTGAACCAATAGTTTTTAGACAGGTTTGGGTCGCTATATTAACCTTATCTTTTAGTTTTAACTCTTAGTAAATTATTTGGACATTTACCATGTCACATTGTATTTTTATATTATATAGTAAATAAAATTACTATATACATCCAATCGAACCCCAAGTGGTCCATTAATGATACAAATATCATGATATAAGTCCTATTAACAAACCTTATATTTTTAGGAATTGAATATCAATTAATAATATAATATTTGTTTTAAAAACTCTTTTATGTCAATTTTGACGCTATTTGATATTTGATTTTTGTGAAGACATAATTAAATCAATTCTAACATGTCATATTAACCTATAAAATTCGTGAAATTCATTAAAAGTCTAAAATTATATTTATTTGGGTATTTATAATATCAATTATTTTAATATTTCACTAATAAGGAAATTACTGCATTATCATTGTGTCATAGATAAATTAAATTATTTCATGTTTAAAAATTATAAATAAAAAATCATTATGTAGGAAATCTTTTGAGATTTATAATGAATTTTATAATCAAATTTATTTTATGTATAACCCTATATTAAAAATTTTTTAGTTATTAATCTTTGATTTTAACTCTTTTAACTCTTCTTTGAATATAATAATAATAAATGTATTAATCTAATCCAAGTGGACCAAAGAGGTTCATATTTTATTACTAAGGTTGTTTTTAGTCAAATTATACTTATCCAATAGAATTATGACATGTGTTATGGTAATAATATAATCATTTTTACCCTTAATTACCCTATTTACTTTTAACCATGGTAAATAAAAGTAAAAAGTTACTATTCACAAAAAATTATTTTTATCTTAATGAACCACATTTTACTCATTGATATTAACATTGTCTCTTGGATTTTCTAAATTCCACTCAGAGAAGTGGTAAAATTAAGTTTTATGTGAATTTGCACATTCCCCTAGGAGATGGGTAAAACACGGTGAAAAGTTTAATAAAATTTTTATATATCTAAAATTATTATAAACTAATTACAATGAATTACATTGAAATTATATAGGTATTATGTATCTATTTTGACCTAAAATAAATTTAAATAAAATAAAATATTATTTAAATAAAAATTCGGTTTTAAACTATGACTCAGTGTTTTTCACTATTCATCAAAAATAGAAAGTTTTCTGAAAAATACCAAAATTTCACCCAAGAATAATTTCGATATTCCAAATCAAAAAATGAAGTCCATTTTGAGAGATAAAATTTATAAAATTTCAAAAAGTGGGTATTAATATTCATAATGGCTAGTTTTATTATTTGTGGTGTGTGTTAGAACTCAAAGTTGCGTACAACACATGCTACTGTATTATTCAAAGAGAAGCATATCGTGGAAGCTTGGGGTGTTACATTATGAACCACTGTAGAGGTTTTGTATGAGCTATTGGAAGAGAGTATGAGTGCATGTATGAATTTTTCACGGCATAATACTTTGTTAAGAATCAATTATTTCTAGTTAAAGGCCTGGAAGTTCTCTTCAAAACCAGCATCGACTGTGACTTTTTAAAGAGCTGATAGATGTTAATTAAATTCCATGATTTTGTATCAAGGAAATGAAAACTTCTTGTAAATATATGTTTGATCTTTTGATAATCAGGGTGGGAAAATGATTCGAGTGGGATTGCGGTTTTCATTATGGCATCTTAGGTAGAGTGGGTGATAAAAATTATGTGGGGTCATGTGATCCCTAGCATAGAAGACTTAAAACGCATCGTTTAAAAAATACTATAAGGTTACAGAAATTTACTTTTCAAAGGGATGTAAGGAATTATCCTCATGGGATCTTAATTCTCATCATTATGGCCTCTATCTCTATGTTAACTAAGAGTTTTCAATAGCCTAATGTGATATCCACACACTCAACTTCTCTGATGGATCAAATAAATATTATTATGAACACTCAATAAGGACAGTTAAGTACTCTATTATGGACTGGGTAACACAAGATGAATTTTTCATCAGACACAAAAGGGAATCCATAGGGTAAGTCATGGAAATGCTCATTCAAAATCAAGTCGGTTTGTTAAATTTTACAAGTAAATGGTGGCTTTGTGATGGTGATTTTGTGCAATATTATTGGCACCTGTCTAACATACCTAAAGGGGAGACACTGTGGGATCTACTTTTCTTTTCTCAGCTTAGGGGAAATTTTAGTGAGATGCTATTTATCAATAGAATTAATTTCTCCATAGGCACTCATAGATGGAAAATTACATCCATGTTTAGGAAAGTTCCTCCAGCGGGCTTTCAAGAAGGTAATTTTTTTAGTAAAAAACAGAAATATTATATGAATTTAGTAGGGTTCGAACTAACGATGAAAGTTGATTCGGTATTGGTAGTTAAAATGGTTCAATTTATGGTACAACAAGGTGGTATGGACCATGGATGGTTAGAAGCTAATTCAAAATCTGGTAAGTTGCACAAAAGTTCCCCTACCCTCAGTGCAACTTATTTCACTAGTGTAACTTGGTTTCATTTCCTAAGTCTTGAGGACAAAACTGATTTTAAGGAATGAGTTAAAGTGATAGGGATCGGTACATCTAGGTTGTATAGCTATGGACACTACAGGTTGAACATCCTGAGGAAGCTAATTATATTAGGGAAGGAGGTCCCAGGTAATAGCTTGGCTAATAGACTAGGGGAATATTTTGGGTTGGACAGCTATGGACACTATGGGTGGGACGACCTAGGGAAGTTGAGTATGACAGCAGGAAAGGATGGAACATAGCACTACATGGCTAACAAAATGGGAGGAATATTTTGGGGAATACTATATACCCCCATGTGGGAGGGACTATTTTAAAAAGAGGGTGCTAGATAGGGGAGGGTGGGAGTAGTTTAGTTGGAATTTTGATCGAAGTCTTAGGAGTGAGAAATCGGGGCTCTCTCGAGTAATTATTACCCCACTTCCATCCTTTTCCCCCTTTAATTATTCTTTCTCCCCTTATATCTCTTGTATCTTATGGTTTATTAAATCTCAATATATAACGGAGTCTGTTCTAGGTGTTCCATCTACAGTGAGGGTTTCATTAAAAACACTGATTTAATCAATCAATAGTAGCACCATAGAAAGGAAAAAATCTTCATTATAATGGGATTTCAAATTTCAAAATCATATATACATTAAAATTATTTAATAATAGATCCTTCAAGTAATTAACTATATTTATATTTTCTGCCTCTATTTCATTAGATTGTAGAAAAACTAGATCTCTACCTTCATCACTTTTCATATTTGTCTATGAAGATAGATTTCCTTAATTGTCTAATTTAGGGTTTACCCTTTAAACCTATCAAACTAGATGTTCTTTTTTAGAAAGGGAATTTTTAATCTGATTTACCCCTGTTTTTTCATGAGATATAAAAATTTAATTAAATATATGTAAATGAGTTTTGTACCTACTTCCTCTCATGGTTTGTCATAGTAGTCCACCATAAAGTGTGGAGGTATGTCAGAGCATCCGTGTTTTTTATATTTTCATTAATATTCCCAAAAAAATCAATAATAAAAAAGATATTGTTAATGAAAATCATGGTAATTTTCATTTAAAACCATAAAATTTGATTAATACCTTGAACTCAGTACTCATCTAATGATTAATAATTTACCGATAATAGTTTACCAGATAGTCATCCATGACAGGTGTGGACTCTAAATCCATGTCAACTCTAGAACACCAACCACAATTCAATTCATTCTTATAGACTCTCTAGAGCTCACCTAATTCCATAAGTATTTTTTTTGCCTCGCAGCCTCACAATTAGGAAAATTAAAACAAAGAAAGAACCAAAATATTAATTACTATAAATACAATAATAATATAACATTAAATCCACTGAATTTTTTTACCCATATTTGTGTTCAAGAATTATCATTTATTTCATTTGGTATGTTTCTCCCGGTGAGTGGATAGATGGAAATGATTTCAGAGTATTTGGTAAGAATCTCCCAAAAACTTTTATATTCCCATTCTATTTTTTCAACTATCTTTTTGTCTTCATTAAACTCCACCATCAGCTATGTGCAACAGTTCTACACCACACACATGCATGTAATCACATACCTCTTATAAATTTATTCAACTATTAAATAAGAAAAATAAATATTATATCAATACATATTATAATGAAAATAAAATATGATAAAAAATTAGTATGGTTATATAAATCTACATGCGGTAGTCTGGTCGGTGGGAATCACTAGATCCTCAAGAACTAAATGAACATAAACCTGTTAACATGCAGTGGGTTCAAGTGTATATTCTCATGGGTTAGAAGGTGACAAAGAAGCAGTAATGTAGTATCCCTAAGATAAAGAAGTATAAGGAAAACAATATAGCATAGATGGCTATGAAAATAAAAAATAAGGATGAGGAGTAGGATTCATTGTCCGATACATAAAAGAGAGGAGGGGAGGCTTAGATGAAAATAAAGGTGAAAGCATGGGTGGACTATATATCTTGGGTGTCTCTAATGACATCGTGGGATTAGAAAGTGTGGTAGATGGTATGTTAGGGGGAGGGATGGGGTGTGATCGAGCACGCCGACTGGAGTGCCTAACTATAGTACCACCCCCCCTCGAATCTTCATCCAAAGCACTGAAACCACTATGCTTGTTGGTGAAAAATTGGTTCCTTTTGGTGGATCCTTATTAATAGTTAAAAAAAATAACCACATCAAATTATATGTTATTGATATATATTTTTTGTAATAAAATACTCACAATGGGAACTAGAGGAGGGACGCCCATCTCACTCTTTGGGAGATTATTTTTTTCCTTATTTTTTCTTAGTTTTTCATGAGTGTTTTTCATTTATTGAATTTGAAAAAAATATGGAATTAATTATAAATTCGTAACTAATTTGTAACTAAAACAAGAAATAATAGGTGGAATGACTTAATTAAGGAATATCACTTGTCAAACCAAATACCAGATATGCAGTGATATAACAAAAACATTTTATATATAGTGGGACTAATATTAAAACATAATGCATATTATAGAATAAAAAATACATTCAAATTAGCATTCTTAGCATGGTTATGATATCGCTTTTTACTATTTTCAATTTAATTTTTGGTAGTTTATTTTTTTGGTCAATTTATTATGTCATTTTTTCATTTTTATTTATATTAGTTCATTTGGTTAAATCTTTTTCAATTGATGGTGTCATTCTCTATTTTCATTTTTATTTGGTTAGTTGGTTCATATCTTGGGTTAAGTTGTTTTTCCAATTTTTGGTATGTCATTATTTTCATTGTTTTTTATTTTTCATATCAATTAGTTTAATAAATTGAATTCAATTCAGGTTTTTTTTGGTATAATTTAACTATTTCAGTTTTTTTAGTCTGGTAGGTTTGAATACAGTTCAATTCATTATTAGAAAATGAAACTCAAATGAAAATGCAACCATTAAATGTTGAAAATTCACATTAAGGTCTAGTTGGATACCAAATATTTTTAATAGATTGTAAATTTATTTTTATAACACCGACCTCAACAAACCATGTTGATCTAAACAAAATTAACTAAGAAAACATAAGGATGATTTTATATATTTGTCCCCAAAAATTTTTGTTCACAATCAAATTTGATAATTGAAGTAATAGAGTCGTCATAATTAATAAATGGATCGAGGCCAATGGGCTCAAGGATGGTGTCAATTTCATCATCGCCCTCATCAAAAATATATCTTGGGATTACTTCAATAATGAAACCAAATTTAGTTCAAAGATGATCTTTGACATAAAAAACTTGTTTCTCCATTAATTCCAACACATATGGTTCATCGGTTGTAATAGTGTGAGTCATGTAAATAACTTGAAATCCACAATCATTAATAAATGGGTCATGCCACATCATCAAATCAAACAACTAGAATTTCATCAGAGTGACTCAACCATGAGAGTAATAATCCAATATTATTATTTTCTTAATGACTCCATAATAAGATACATTTTAAATTCAATGTATACTATCTAATTCACTATCATAATAGTCTATTATGGAATTTATCATAACACCACTATGTTGGGTTATCATGTTCTTTTTCTGGTTTAGTGATAATAAATTTGTACCCATTGATCACAATTTATTTTCATTCATGAACCATGGAATTAGGACCAAACTCCAAAGATCTCATTTCTTCATATACAGATATAGTAGAAAAACTCAATAAATGAAATATTAATGAATGTTAAACTTAATTAAATATTGATTTTATTAATTTATTAAAATAATATTTCTACCTTCAATTTCAATCACGTAGGAAACTCTTTTCTATGAAAAGTCTATCTCTTTATCAATGATAAAGAATAATTCTTTCTATTTATCATTTGTTTATATTCCCTACTGAAAAAAAAGTCTAAATAATTTAATATATATTTAATATTACATGAGATAAAATAAGATATACCTTTTCAATTTACTTACTTGATGTAGTCATCGAACAAATCACAGTTAAACAAAATTGTGTGATGTGTCATCTTCTCCTCTTCAAGGATTAATGTCTTCAATGTATATGATCTTGGAATTACCATTGTTTAGGGATGTGATGGAAAACTGGGTTCAATTTTCCCATAATATTCTTCTTCATTTCTCATTGGTATGTTAAGTCTCATAGTCATATCATAAAAATACATTGAATAGAAATCCATCCATTTTTTATCCAAGTAACCTTTGATGATATAACCTTCAAGATGATTTCTATTCTAGACATATTAATTCAATGTGATCATGTTTCTTTTAGTTGGATACATCCAATGAAAAAAAATAGGTCCACTTAGAAGTATTTTATTTGTAATATGGATAGTTAGATGCAACATGCATGTGAAAAATGATGGAGGAAATATTTTCTCAAACTCGCACAAAAATTAATGGTCATTATACCATCATTTTTGGCAATAAAGATAAAAAATTCTTATTATAAAGATCAATAAATAAATTTGACAACTAAATAAATGAAACTCTTACATTATTCGATAGAATATTACATATTTCTATTGGAATCAACTGATAAAAAAGGTTGTGATAATCCTATGTTTTCATAGATTTTAGCATCAACACTCTTATGTTGACCCATTTTGATATGTTGTTTTAATAGACATCAAGAAAATTAATAGTACCTAGTACTTCCATAAATCGATTTTCTTATACAGGTATAATCACATAAGAATCACACAAAAATTTCCATTTATTTTCATTGATACACACAGGATGCAATTATTATCCGATGCCCCAATCCACCAATTCATGTCGAGATCTTAAATAATCTTTTTTTATTTCCCTTCAAATTTAGATTAATTGAAAGAAACATTTCACATATATTCTTTTCAATGTGAATTAAATCTCAGAAATAATGTAACAAATTGGTTATCTAATAAGAAAACTCAAAGGAGACACTCCTCTTCTTCCAATTATAACAGGTTTTAGTGGAAAAATTCTTCCTCATTCTATATTTCATCTCACCCTTCTCAGATAAAAAACTAAAAATATTTTAATTCATTAAGCACATCAGTTCTTGATATATATTGAGGTGGATTGTCAGTCTCCATGGTATTTTCAAATCTTCAATGATTATTACTATATTGATGGTTCATTGATTAGAATCATTGATGTCCTATAAAACTGAAAATAAAGATATCTTTCAGAATTAATGATTTTGTATTCTTTATAAAAATAGGACATGATAGTTTTCCCTTCTTGATCCATCAAGACATCATTTCATAAGTACAAAAATAATTTATCATCCACACAAGTGTAGCACGCATCTAAAATATGTCTTTCAAACATGTATCATATGTGCGCACACCCACAATCCAAATTTGTTTCAAATATTTTATTAAAGGTTTCAAGTATAAATCTATATCATTGTCCGGATTATAAGGTCCATATATGATTATACTCATGAAAGTGAATGTATTTTTCATACACATCCATATAGGGAGGTTATAAGTGTGTATGGAAACTAGCCATATGTTTTGTGAAGTACACATCTACCCAAATAGATTAAAACTATCACATGAAAAAACCAGCCTCACAATACACACATCAGATGTGAAATCAAGATATTTAGCATCAAATATATTCCATGAAAATCCATATGCATGGGTGAACTAACTCATTATTATTCTTCTTTATCTTGGTATTATTCAATCACATTTTTATTCATATTTCATCAGAAATGAAAATATTTTAGAGTCAGTGGATCAATGTAAAGTGCCACATTACTTTATATAGAAAATGGTATCGTGTTCCATCAACTTTTGTATTCCATTGGGATGTCCCGCATTTTATGAAATTATTCTATTCAGTATTTTCCTCCCAAAATAAGTTGTAATATTTTTGGAAATCAAGAATTTTGTTTTTTGAAAATCCAGATTCCTAAAATAACTTCCATACAATATAGTGGTTTGAGGGAATATCTTCATCATATGGAAGTAAGTATTTCAAAAAGGTAAGAATGTAATCAATTCCAGTATTTGAAATCCCATAAATTATTTTCCAATGAAATAATCGGATTAAAAATTCCAACTTCTTCATTTTACAATATTGCTGATATACATGAGTCATGGAAACATCATTCAATTTTTTCATCCTTTCAACATCATCATTTTCATTACACGCATCAAGTGTGCTTGTATGAAAGTCTTCTTAGGTTGGTATCCCTTTCTTCTCTTGATGATGAATAAATGGAAAATTTTCATCTAACAAATTCACTAATATTGTCCTCTCATCTGGATCATGAGAATTTTGAGATTTCATTTTCTCTCTATTCTGATACCACACATAGTAGTTTTTTTGAAATCCATATCAGGTTATATCATAGATATTTTCTCTACAATTCAATATAGGTCTTCCAACACAATTATAATATAGGTAATGTATGTGACCACTATTTGAAGCATTATCAAATAAAAAATCTAAAAATATCCCCAACTTTTTTTTAAATCGCTTGAGATTTGATCATTTTTGTATATCCAACTTCTATCTATTCTATTTAAAAACATTATATGTCATTTAATAAAATAAATTAAATAAGATTAAAGTTTAATAAAAATATATATTTGAGGAAATTAGAACTCTTCAATTTATATAAAACCGTAACTGATACACTGGTCTATATGAGAATCATAATATAAAATGAAAAATACTCTATATATTAAAAAATATATAAATATAAAACCATGATATTGAATTACATTATATTAATGAGTAATAATGTGTCAATACATCAAGGGTCAAGTATTTAATTATGAAAATGTTTCTTATGAAATATAAATACTTAGGGGTATTTTTTAAATGAGATGTAATTGATTGAATAAATTGATGAGGAAAAAAGGACCTTCATATAGATTCCTTAGTGACTCTCACCTTAGATTTGGTCTGGTTCAAGTTCATTTGATTCTGTTTAGTTTTGTTTTTTAATTAAATTTAATTAGGTTCTTTTGAATTCATTTTTAGTCATTTTAGGAAAGATTTTATTGATTTTCACTAGTTTCATTCGGTTGTGGTAGTGTATATTTAATTCAAGTACATATGGTTTTGTTTAATTTTATTTATTTTAATTTGTAATAGTTTGATTCAACATGGGTTGGTTTGGTTCAAATTGATTCTATTTACATTGGTTCAAATCAATTCTAAATATGGTAGATATTTATACTCGAAGTATACTTGAGGTTTTATGTCTCATTTTTATTGAGTGTAATATATTCAGGAAGTTTTAGAGAAGATAACCAAAGAGAACAAGTGATTCGCATTTATCACATCTTCCCTAGGGTTTTTCCATCATTTAGAAAATTATTCAACTATATATATTTATAATAGGGTCACTGGAATCTATATTTTTCATTGAATCAACCATGATCACCTTCATAAATTTGAGATAAGAAATTAATTGGATACCATATTTAAATTATCTCAAGTTAAATCATATATCATGTCACCTTTATATAATTTAAAAGCTAAAACCATTATCTAATATACTCTCAGAACTTATTTGGAAAAGGATATTGAAAATCATGGTAAATAAAGATGACAACATGTTCCAATGTTAATTATCACGCCATGTTGGTTGTTATGTAACCATAAAATTTTGAATATAGATGATGAATTTTAGCATACATCATGTTGTCACACTACATTAAGTTATGCATAAGAATAAACAAAGACCATTTAATAATAATCACATTCAATATAAGATTAATTATAGAGATACCACATCATAAGACTATATAATGCACAATAACCTATTTAACATAAGAATAATATAGAGTGTTAGATTATTTTATGCACCATAATGAAATATATAATGTAATAACTTTTCTTGAAAAAGAGTATACAACTTTTATGTAATAGTGAACCTCACTACAACCTTTCATTTTTAATAATAAACTCAATGTATATAAGAGTAATTCATTGAGTATCACATTATAATGATGTTTATTTCACTATGAAGATGATGGTTTTGATGTAGTGAAGATCCCATGACAAATTTGTGTGGTTTTGGAATGTGATGGTAGATTGTATCACTCATCCAACCTATGGGACTCACATGTCATGTACGCCCCTAGAGAATGCCATGTAGTTTTCCCCACATGGTTGGATGGCATCAGTATGTCCCTTTATATTTCCCAATAGATATATGTTGTGATTATAACTATCAAGTAGTTTGGACCCACATGAATTTTTGGGTCTAGAGATTAATTATAATATTGTTGGTAGCTTGATGATTCTAGTTTAATTTCAAGGTGATCTCATTTTTATCTTTTTAAAAGTCGTAAAAATAACTAATATTGTTTTATTTTAGTGTTGGATACAATTTTATGTAGTTTCAGAGGTGATGATGTGGTGTTTCTGAAAGGTATAGAGAAAATATTAACATGGTGGATATGTTGGGTTCTTGTGTGTTAGCACTAAAATTGTTTAAAAGTGTTTTTTATCAGAGGGAGATGACATAATTCTACATCAAGACATGAAGAGTTTTGTAGATCATCTATATTCTATGAAGAATCATTATTTCTCCCTTAGTGGGGATAGTTTGAAGAAGACATATTGTTACTACTTGATAGTTATCTAGACCTATCATTATTAGTGGGTAGCAAAATTCTCCAACAAAAGGAATATATAGAATAAATCCTTTTCAATGTGGGTATTGATGGTATAGGATTTTAATTCATGAAACAATTATCAGAAAACTTTGGATATGAAAGTAAATTTCTTGAATCCCTGGTAGAATTCATTTATATCAAACTTAAATATTTTTTTAGGAAATTCATGGTCATTTTTGAATATGTAAATTTTTAGTAGAGATGTTATAAGTTATAGGGATTTGAGTAGATATTCTCCCTAGAAGATTCATATTCATATTTCTCACACAAATTTTTACCGATAGAGGTAGATGAAATGTGTGTGAGGGTTTACCACCCTTCCACTAATGTCTATTTTGGTAACTTCTTGGTTAGAGACCCTTAATATTTTCTTTTTTATGTCTGAAATTTTTAATTTCGGGGAGAAAGTGGTGATTCGGGGTTTTACCTAGACCCGACATAACTCATTTTTTGGGTATTAGTGTTATGGGGTCCTAGATATGGTAGGTTGTAAATTTTAATGTTTTAAAAAAATAGAAATATTTCTATGGGTTTCATTGGTATTTATTCATGGTGGTTAAATTTTACATTACTTTTGGTGATTTTATGAGATATTTTATTTTTAATGAATATATATTTTTTATTTAATAAATAAATATTTTTATCATGTATGAAAGTAGTCATAACTTCTAGATGGATTCCTGAATGAAAAATAAAACAGTGTTGATGTTTCAATATTACTGATTTTTTCATGATTTTGCAATAATTTCTATTCTCGGTATTTGGGACTAGAACTAATTCATTTTGGGTCTTTAATATAAATGCTTGGTTGATTGGGATGTGATATAATAAATTTTTCCTGATAGATTATTTTGATATTTCAATGAATTACATTTTTTGATCCCTAAAGCATTGAGGAAATAGGATACAGATGATCTTTGGGACATGATTTCAATTGAATTACACATTGAGTGTGGAATTGGAAACATCAACGTACTTTCAGTATGGCTGGTCATGTTGTTTTTTATTTTTATTCTCCATTATTAGAATTTAGATTATATTTTCTTGAATTTATATTTTTATGTTAGACATAGAAATATATATTCATTTTTACTATTTATATTTGAGAATATTTGACCTTTTTTTGAGATTATGCGACGTCACTTGGTGTGTTAGAAGATTCATTTTTTTAATATTGTTTTTTCTTACAAATTATTTTCATCAGTATTTATTGATGAATATTATTTTTTCAGGGTGAATTTGAATCCTTTGATTTTAAATATTGATATCATTAATTGTGTTATCATGTAAATTATTTAGAATTTATCATTTCTCAGGTATTTTGGGAATTTTTAAACCCTTTACTTGAAATATTAACATTGATTATGCTCACTAAAAATTCTATAAAATTTATTTCACGTGTTATTCATAGTTTTATTCAAAAATTGTAATTTTAAAGTCAATTCATCTTTAGAGAAATTTGTTTACTATTCATATCTTCTTCCCCTTTCACACACATGATAAACGATCACTATCTTCCTTGGTTTTGGAAAAATGTTCTACTATAAAAGGCGGTGTCCTAGAAATGATCGATAATATGGTGGTGTTTATACTAGAAGGATAATATAGTGATTTGGTATTCTATATGTTGAGAATAAATAGTGGATTAATTATATGAGGCTCTTGAATGGTGACTCGAAGGGAGTTTCATCAATGAAAAGTTTAAGGAATTTTGGTTCATACTAGTTAATATAGTGGTGATGGTTTTTAAAAGGTAGGTTATCGAAGGCATGGTATTAGCCACTAGATTCTTGGAGGTGGTGGTAGGATGTGGTGGAAAACAACATACTCAATTTTTGTTGAAAATAGTTCCATTAGAGGATAAATTGATAAGGAAAATAGATTAGTTAAAGAATATTTGACTACACTTCATATATCCCTGGAGTACATGTTGTATACTCACCAAATTGGAAACCCAAAAAGGGCGCTCTAGAAAAAATTTGAGTCTCATCTCTCTAGACCTTAACTCCATGTAGTTTAGGATAAAATTAAACAATTAAATGAAAAAGTCACAAAACATGTTAGGCTAAAAACCCATAAAGGTAGGCCTAAGAAAAATCCAAGTCTCACCCACTAAGTCTTCTATATATTAGTATTAATCAAAAATTAGGGTGAGGATATAAAAAACACAAATTTTGTAAGTTCGTACATATATCCTTATAAATACTCAAACTATTCTCTGTAGTCCCCTTGTATTAGAAAAAATTATAGTGTCTCCGCCATCCCTACCACCATGTTTATAAATCTTTTACACAAATACATTTTTTTGTGAAAACAAGATTTGATGATTTGTAACGAACATAAAAGGAAAACAAGGATTAAGGCATAGAGGATTAGAAATTAAATTCTCTTCATTTATTATAAAAAATAAAATCAGAGATGCATTAACCATAGAGAGTATCTCCATCACAATTTAAAAATGATTATCATCATAAATTTTTATTTTTTGGATAGCCTCTCAAGATCCATTAGCAACCTATCAGATCTCAAAAAACTGAGCATCCTCAGTCTCCTTGGCTGCACAAATTTTCTCCACCACATTTTTTATGAATGATGGCCCATCAGTTTGAGATCCTTATAGAAATTGATGAATATTTACAATATCCCTCTGATCAGCATCGAGTTCTTATTGAAGGAGAGATATTTTAATGGTCTTCTGATTTTACTACTACCTACATTCTGCCAAATTCATTGAATAGTTGGCCTCCTCATATAATTAATCCTAGAAGTCATCAATATTAAAGAGATGATTTTCCTTTATGAGGTTTTTTTGAAGCTCATATTCTCACTCCAATTTTCAAATGATCTCCTTCATGGTGGAATGAATCATGCGGTAATAAAATCCTCTATATCCTAACATACCAAAAAGGAATAGAAGTTTATATAATCATGAAGGAATGTCATCAAAATGCATCTCAGATATTATCTTCCATATGTCCCACTAGTAATCATGGTGTGTTATGTGAAGGTAATTATATGTCTCCAAATCTAACTCAAATCCACTGTCAAAGGGATAAATGTATTTTGGGATCAGTTCACTCATTAAATAACCCTTCTCTTCTTACTCTAAGATATTTACATATTCACTTTTCAGTATTGGTTGCATTGACATGTAGGATCCACCCTTATACCCAACTGCAAATGTTTATATCACTGGATAGTGGATAAGGGTCATTGTTAGCCTTAATAGGATAACAAATGGAAGAGGCAGGGGATGATCAAAGTAGTTGGTGATGCTCATCTAGTGATAGGTCAGTGGATTCCTCCCTGATGATCCCAACATCGGTAGTTTTATTTGGAAGTTCTAGATAAGGGGAACTGTCCTAAGTCTTCCTAGATCTTACCAAGAGAGTCTCATGAATATCACCTAATTCGATACCCCCTTTAGTCAGTTCTCCCTCAGCAGTGGGAGCGGTATTGACTTCAGTGCCTTGTTCGTACATCACAACTGCAAAATTTTCCATTAATAGAGCTGGAAAGCTCAAACAGTAACAGTTAGGACACTAAGAATAATAATTTGTTACATGAAAATAAAGACTCATTCCCATTCAATTACTTGTTAAATTAATCAAACTATTTTAATAATTAAGTAATAGTAATATGTTACAACACTTCTTCAAATGTCATGTCATGATTTCTCATGGAATGTATTAATGTCCCAAGCCCCATGGAAGTCTCACCCATAGGGTTTCCCAAATCATTTTTCTCGGGACCTATCATAGTACCCTCCTCCAATGACATAAGACCTTGAAAATCTTCCAAAAAGACAGCCACAAGGTCAACATTAGTCATTTTAGGGTCCTCCAATGCATGAGATGAACCTAGAATATCATAATGAATTAAATTAATTAGCCATTATATGATGACTTATAATATAAATATTATATTACCATAATATTTCTCCCTCTCTACATCAATAGGTGTACTAATAGGAATAGATAATGTATCCTCATCCCTCAACACTTCATCTATCAAGGGAGCTAACTCAACAAAAAGAATCCATATTTAGTCTGGAGATTCTTCCTTATTTCTTGGAGGCTCATTTCAAAGCCACTTGAAAGAGGAGAGGGAAGATTATTCTTATTAAAAAATTAGGTTATACATTTTTTTGGATAAATAAAAGACTAATGATGCCTTGGAGACTCACCATTATGAAATACATACTTAGCAAAAGATTTTATTCTCTAATGTTGTTTATTTCTTGAAAAAGGAAGGATTTTACTAGCCTCCTCAAACACATGTATTATAGGTGGTAGTAGAGATTATCTTTCCATATTATCCTCCATTGTATTCTATCACGAATATAGCTCTCTGACTTTGGGAGATGATTCATTAGTTTTGAGTGGGGTTCTAGTCAGGCCATATTTCAGCGATGGAATCTCAGCTGATTCCCCCTTGACCATTGGAAATAATGATGAACTTTCCCTTAGAAACAACACTTTTTTCAAAATGAAATAAAGTAAGAATAAAATAGGAAACAAGAGAATTAGAACTTACATCCTTGAGATCAACATATTCAATCCATTCCTCATAGTATTGGTGTTCAACCCATTCAATAGCACCCCATCTCAACATGTACTCCACTAGTCTCATGGCTTGGATCCGGTTGTCAATTACATAAATAAGAATATGTAGCTCCCATATATAAATCCCCACATCAGTGGGATCATACTCAAATAAAATATTGGGTGCGTATTGAGCATCTCCAATTACTGGAATCCGCAGGCGAGCACGAAGAAGTGAACATATGATTTTAGCATCAAAAGGAATGTCCTGCCAAAATTGGACTGCCTCTAGTCACACATATTTAGAGGTTCTACCATCATAATTAGAATAATATTATATATCCTTTTGTTTTTTGGTCTTATCAAATCTCTTCGTCACTAATGAGGGATAGAAAAATGGAACCCAGGTATCCTCCTGACGATGATGATGGGACCACCTAAGCCCAACCTCAACTCTCGCAACTCTTTTGATTCTAACTAGTGAAATGAACCATAAATGAGGTATTTTAGATATAAACTCAGGACCACATCATATGTACCCTATTAAGGGGAAACATAACCCTTTGTGGTAATACAAAACACCATCTAGAGGGGTAAGAGCCTTTCTACCTCGCTTTCCACGCTCAATAAGTGTTACAACCCCAACTCAAGGGATGTATTCTACTAGAAATTCCTCAATATATGATGAAATATAGGAATATTTATACGGATATGTTGATCCAATGAATTCACACAATAGAGGCAGGTTGATTATAGCTCGATTTATCTGTATTGATGTAATCATCCATAGAGGTCGGGCTACCATTGGGTTCTTTTCTAATCGAACATGCACTAAAGGATTTATGGTTATCTATTATAGGAAATTGAAATGGCATAAAAAATAATATGGATCATAGGAATCACATATAACCTCTCCATAAATATGATTCACCAGCATTCCATACCTAAAGGAAATCATGTATGATCTTATCTCATCACCATATTTTCCATCAATAGTAAATCTCCTAGTAGGTGGGTCAACATATGGGAAGAAATTAAACTCATTAAATAGGTTCAGCCTCAACATGGTCTTGTTGGGATTTAGGGAAAATGGATTAATACCAGAAACATCCTCAAAATGGTCAAAACTATCCCCTAAGAATATCACCCCCAATTAACATGGCATAGGATCTAAAGTGGTTTTTTGAATCATCCCCATATTACCTAGAATGTCCCTAAATTTCTACAAGGTTCCTTCCATACATGAATATACAGCATGAATTAGTTAATCTTTACCAAAATAGGATTCGAAAACCCTATATGCTTCTTCTCTACCAAATTATCCACAATAAAGAATCTCTCTCGCCTCATACCACTGTTGGAGTCATAGATAGGCGGTGGGAAGACACTTATACACATGGCTAAAAATCTTGCAAGATGTGTCTTTGTAAGTATGTTGGCCTTGGGTTTTTACCCTCATTGGTTTTACTCCCCTATCCAAAGTGGATCATAATTTACCAGGAGTGACCCATTTCTCCATCTTGGGACACCCTGCAGGATTTTTTATGTGGGTTATTTCCCCTTGAACTCTAGGAAATCAATCATCCATACTTTTGGATGGATATCCCCCCTCGAGCAGGGGTTTTCCCTCTTAATTTCACGATCTATATTCAACAGATCATGCACCGGAATTGGTGTCCATTCAGTATCATCCCACATAACTCTTGGTGGGATAAACTCTTCATAAATATCCCCAACAATTAGATCTCTAATGATCTTTTGGGCATCCCATAGTCTGATAAAAACTCCTACATTAATCAGGAAGAAAGAGTTTATTTGTGTGATCCATCAGCTAAGCAGCTCAGGGATGAATTTGGAGTTACTATATACATATGTCTAGGCCACCCAAATGACTTCACATATTCCCACTACTTTAAACTCAGCTACAGAGTCATCAAATTTATACCTCACCCATTACACCAACATAAACTCAGGCCTAACATCCCCTCTTGGATAGAGATCCTAGTCTTCCCTCAAACCCTTCAAATGGTTGGTCTTAGAATCACAGAATATGGATGGGTAATAGTGTTGTTTTAATTCAGTAATTTGTGGCTTCAAATCTTTATCACATTGACTGTGATGCATGACATGGGTCATGGATGATGTCTTGACATTAATTTATGTACCCATGCTTGAAATGTTAGAAATAGTGAAGTTCATGTAGTCTTAAAACTAGGAAAGAGGAGAGTAATTATTCGAATATAGCATGAAGACCTCCTTTATATGACAGTGACCATAAATCGGTATATAGTTACTATCGGGGTACTTGCGTTGATACTTCTTCATATGACCCTCTAGATCAGGTAGAGTAATATCGTGTATGTCATTGTCGTAAATCCCTAAAGCTTTTTCCATATCCTCAATGTGATTTTAAAATTTTTCATTACAAAATCCAGTCTTTCGAGCATCCATTGAACCTGCAATGATGCACTGTGATTTTCATTAGAAATAATTATTTGTTTCAAAAAAGATATAGAAATATGGTAATTTGGAAAATGCATCTGCTCATATGGGGTACCCAGAAAAGTGACCTCACGAAGGTCCCTCACCCAAGAGTCCATGTGCGGGTCACTCACCCAAATGTACATATCATATAGGTAGGTTCATACCTTGTCTATGAGAATGGTTTTTTATCATGTAAACATAATTTGAAGGTCTGTGTGGAATACTATCACAGTGAAACCATAGGTACAGAAGCATGAAGTCCATCTGCTACAACCAGCTACTTGATTTATAGATGCAGGATCCCTTGTACACATGTGCCCCCCTTCTACACAATAGTCCCTTTAAGGCGAACAATGTGGGTGACCTGAATAGATGGCCTCTGAGATCCACAAGCCCTTTTCATACCTTTACCTCATGATTAGACCCTCTTCTTCTGATCAGATCCAATCCTTAGGGGGGGTCTTTCATTGGCAGTCTATTTAATCACATGGATAAAAAGGTGTTAAATAAAAATAACTTATGAAGAAGAAAATAATAAAACAAAGAAATCCAAGGATCTCACACTTCACCAAAGTCTCCTCATATAAGTCCCATAGAAAAGTGTCAGGATGCATGGTACGTGTGCATCATCCTGCTTGAAGGACCTGCACATCAGCTTGCATGACAGACATGAATGTACCATCACTTTCACCCAAGGTACCATATTTTCCAATAATAATACCACATGGATCTTAATTTAGATGGACAAAAAATACCTAAGAACTCATGATTCTCTGCTCGGCCTAGTCTTTTTCTCATGCCCTCAGAAACCTTATTGGTAGCCCTCCAAATCCAGAATCAGAGGGAATAAGGGGGTAGTGGAACTAAATTTATCCCTGGATATAAAATACATAACACCTATTTGAGGGACCCTTTCCACCATAGTTGATGAAAACTAGCACTGGTTCACCTTCCCTAACCAGGTACCTATGAGAAATACTTATGGGAACACTAGAGGAAACCCTTGAAGCCTTGATCAAATCCTCACACAAGTGTTATTGCTCAGGTTTTACATCTCCTAAAACACTTTCATCACACATAGTCCTACCTTTATGAATCTTCCAATCCACAAAATCCTACCTTTTGTGATACCCACATGGTTCATCCAACCTCTACCCTATGCGAGCCACTTCTTTGGCCCTCTTCCAAGCCACCAGTGGTAGGGCCTCTTTTACTTTTGATCCCTTTTTTGAGAGGGAACAAATTAAAACCTCCACAAAAGACTCTTGAGTTAGAGACCCATGGAATGATAAACACCATCATTTCTCCCATTTGGGTATTCATTCCTTCAATCAAAGGTATCCCTCACTCATCCTACCTAACATGTATGGTCCTTTGGGGTGCATGTGAGTATGAATTCCTTTAGTCAGGAGAACCCCAACCCTAGGAGAGGTGTCAAGGAACTCTTGGTCTTGGGTACTAGGGTTAGAACCATGTCCTTCCATGGTTTTATTTAGGACCCAGGGCCTTCGTTTTAAGGTGGTGAGGATAAGAATCACACTTTCTCTTTCCATTTTACATGGAATAAGATCCTACTCTTTTCCCATAGAACCAATTTTATGTCATACCATCTAGAGTAATCCCTTATCCTTTCTTGAAAGACCTCTACTACTTCATTACTTCCCCATTTTTCAAACCCATGGGTTATCATAGAATATATCATCATATGTGACTATTTCTTTTACCAAAATAAGAGGAAATATAGGCACTTCAAATCCCTTTCTCTCTCCAATTGGGTTTAGGGTCTAACAAAGGGAGGGAATGGGCACTAGAGCCTAATTTCATTCCCACTGCATTTATGTTTTCTTCCCTTTTATCAATAGGAAGAGTATATTGTATGATTCTTCAGATCTATTGATTCCTAGTGTTTTTTACACCAAGAACAACTCACATGGTCTTAGAGGTTGGAAGTGATCATGAAATGAATAAGATCCCCAACCAACCTTTGACCATCAATCCAAGTGTAATCCCCAACCAATCAATAGGAATTTTAATCGTAATAATCTCTATACATATCACTATATTAATCCAAATGGAATACTCCTTAAGAGTAATCCCCAACCAAACCTCCTAAAAAACAAGGGCATCCTCCTTAGGAATAATCCCCAACCAAATCTCCCAAATCACTAAAGAATCCTACATAATATTGTAGGTCCCAAAACATAACCTCAAAGGGGAATCCTACTCAGAAATAAACCCTAACTCAATCCTACCAAAGGGCCATACTCCCTTATAAGATAAACCATTCATGGGCCTCCTTCTTGGTATAATCCTAAACCATGTCATTAAACAATGGCCATTTGGGACTCCTATTCAACGTAAGCCCCAACCATACCCAAAATCAATTTTGAGGGAACCCTCTATAGGAATAATTCCCAACTTAATCCTTTTAAAGGGTCATACTCCCCTATGATACAAACCCGAGGGCCTTAATAGGCATGGGTCTTCAAAACCAAACTATGTGAGCTTTGATTACCATCGAAATTGGATATGTAAGAAGCCTCCCAAAGGTTAAAACTCAACACCCCCAAATAAACAATATCCTCTCTGGGAAACATTCCTAGTAGGCTCTTATTCAACCCAGGATCCCATATCCCTTCTAGGTTCCCTGGTCCACTTTAGTATAAGTCCAGAACATAACCTTGAATAGGCACCTTTCCACTAGACATCCTTGTTGTATGACATTACACTACATGGTTTTGTTCTTATCACGTGAACATAAAATTTATTATTTTCTATGTTAAGTGGCAATGAACTATGTGGGTTATGATTCCTTTTACAAGTATACATATGAATTGTATCTTATGGGTCCAACCATGACATTAAAATAACTCTTGTATCCATAGATACTGATACACTCCAAACTGCCCCACTATGTTGATAAAATCCAACATCATCATAATAATGACCAAAGAATCTTTAATTAGTACATAATAGGGTACCATTGACAGAGAGCCTTAGATACATACAGATATCTCCATTGTTGAAGAACTTCAAAAACATACCGATGATTCTAAATTGCATAAATGATAATAATTTATTTTCAATTAAGGGTTTACCCATGTCATACTTGGGATATAATTAAGGATTTTCAAACATATCTTAAATCTATAAGAGTGTCCCAATAAAGGAAACAATTCCCCCCAAAAGGGTGTGATGAGCTTGACCTCCCATCCCCTCGAACAATTTCAGTTTTTAAGTATCACTGGATAAATCTCTCAATGAGAACCTACCTTGGGAAAGAAGGTCCCTCATTCGTCATGGATATAGAACTATTTGGTGTTTCTAGTTCCATGAACAAAACATATTAAAACCCATTAAAAATAGTGAGCTCAACATTAATGATTGTACCAAATTTGAACCCCTACAATCAATAATTGTGTGACCAATTTTCATCATAAACATGGTTAATAGACTAATAATTTTTTAGTGGAAGTTTATATATATTTACAACTGATCAAAATGGGATATGAATGTATTTCTTATTTGGATATGATTTTATTGTGAGATTTATTATATCGGTGGTGGAAAATTTTCTTGGAAGATGATGATGTGGATATTATTGGATGGAATCTATTTTGGGAATTGTTAAATAAAAATTTCCAATCATATAATTTTAGACTTTATAGGTAGCAGTAGTTATTGGTGATAGTGTATGGGAGTTCCATTGTTTACAATATTTGTGTGTAGTTATAGTGTGGATGTGATATTCTCATTATTTTATGACAGATGATAAATTTTTAACTTTTCATTTTTATATTTCTTTGAGCCATTATATTTAGGGATAGTTTAGAAAATTTTATTTAAGTTCCTTCATAGAGATATTGTAAAAGGTTGGGCAGGTAGAGAATTTATTAATAAGTATGGGATCTTTTTTATGTATTTCACTACATGGTGTAGCTTAGAGTAAGGTTTGTGTGGATTTTATTGATTTCTAATGTAATTGAGGTTAAAACAAGGTTGTGGGAGTTGAATAACTATGTGATCTAATTTATATGGTGTGGGATGTATATAGACTTCTCATAGGACCTAGGTATTTCAATTTTTCTCTTATGTGGTTATTGGAAATCCCCAGTATGTGTTCCCATTTTTCAGGGAGGGGTAAAGAGGCTTTAACCGAGTGTGAATATCAATGAATTACCTCATCAGTCACCTCAATAGTATTTTTCATAGATTTAAGATAGAGTATCATTAGGACCACCCATATAGGGTGGTGTTGGAAGAGGAATCATGACATTAATTAATAGAGAGATGACTAGATAGGATGTAGAGGTAGGAAGTATGGAAGGGGAGAAAGAGGAGTTAACAAAGAGAAACAGCAGATCATGGTATATTTTTAAGTGCATGTACCATAGGTGGTTCAGGGAATAATTTTTATTTACTCCACTCATTCTTATATTTTTATTGATTACAGTTTTAGGTTACATGAGGTGTGTAGTTGTGAGTTCGTAGTGGGGCAAGATCAATTCTAGTAAACCTAATATTATTTTGGGTATAATCTTAGGATCATATCCTTAATATGGATTGGTTTTATTTTTCCCAATATTATATCTATTAATATATATAATTAGTGATTTAATCTAGATGGTGAACATGGGTTTATTGGGGGAACTAGATTTTAATTTTGGGTAGGGATAGATTGAGTTGTATAACATTACATCTTAGTTGGTGAGATTGATGATTAGTGTATATGATATGGATTTAAATTTGTTCCCTCAAGCTATGAGATATTATTTTAGTTTTTTCCTATATTAGGTCATGATTTTACCACTAAGGAAAAAATATTTAGATTGGGATTGAGTTATATAAATGTGTTTCTCTTATTGTTATGGAAGTTTCTCGGATGGTGTCTCTGAAGATTAGGGAATTGAGAATCTCGATTGATGAGTTATTTTAGTTTTGTTTTATTCATAATATTATGTCTCAATGGGATAATTTTATGTATTTTTCAAAGAAAAAAATAGATTTTTGAGGTTATTTATAGATTACCAATGGTTAAACCCAATGATGGTAAAGAATCATTATCATCTTATTAGGGTAAATTATTTGTTTGATTAGATGAAATGT
This sequence comes from Viscum album, assembly GCA_963277665.1. NCBI lineage: Eukaryota > Viridiplantae > Streptophyta > Magnoliopsida > Santalales > Viscaceae > Viscum > Viscum album. The sequence goes on from OY728143.1 coordinate 35,285,413, forward strand.
GTGATTTATTTTTCTAGGTTAAATTTTTTATTTGTATATATCATTTTATAATTAAGGGTACATTCATCTATCTAGTGTCAGCATGGGAATTTTTGAGTTTACAGTGACGTCACTTGGAGTTATGAATACATTGGTAGGGTTTATAGGTCTTACAAATAGGGGTATTAATTTGTGTCATGTCATTATGAACTGTTTAATGTTTTTTTTCAGATTCTCCAACCCAAAAATATACCATTTATTAATCATGTTATAATGTTGTCTAATTATGAAAAGTATTATTTATATAATTAATTAATTAATTAATTTAATCATATTTATCATATTTTATAGATTTATATTATTTAAAATTATTCTTAAAATAAAAAAATATAAATTAAATAATATCTTCTTATATATTTACTAATTTACTTAAAATTAAAATATTTTTTTAATATTTGTATAAAAATAAACATTTAAATAATAATTTCATTTATTGTGTTATCATGTCATGTACTATAAACCCATTCCTAGTCTATTTACTTAATCATGTATCCAAATCATGTTTTTTACATGTCATGTTAACATATCATTTTATCAATTTCCACCCTTGCTTATGAATAGTGTATTTCAACACTATCTTGATGATTTTGTGTTTGTCTTTATTGATGATATTTTTTATTCAAATATGGATGAAGATCATATAGAGTATCTTAGGATAGTGTTAGAGTTTCCTAGAAAGCATATGCTTCATGGAAATATTTCCATGGGTTAATATTGGATGTGTAAGGTTCATTTTATAGGTAATGTTATTTAATATCTTAGTGTGTAAATAGACCCATTAAACATTGAAGGAGTTATTCCATATAATCCACTTAATAATAATTAAAAATTAAAGATTTTATTTTGATTCATTGTTTTATTATATGAGGTCTATAATTGGAATTTCGTGGATGGTGACTCCAATATCATCTTTGACAAGGAATGAGAATCCATTTGTTTGGATGGAAGCATGTCAATATGATTTTGAAAGTTATAAGTATAATTTAAAAATTACTCTAGTTATTTAATTTCTTTTGTAGGTTTTTACTTCTAAGGTTTATTAAAATTCATGTCGATAGGGTTTTGGATGTGCCTTTATACAGGAAAGAGAAATCATTTATTATGTGTATAGGTAGTTATATCTCACATAAACATAATTATGATACCCATGTTTTGGATTTTACAATAATAGTGTTTATTCTTGATATTTTAATCCATTATTTTCATATAGAGTGATTTGTGGTTTACTTGAATCACAATAGAATGAGGTATATTTTACCTCATTGATATTTTAATTTGAGGTAGATAAGGTGGGTTAAATTAATCTAAGATTATGATTTCAAGATAAAATGTACACAGAGAATGGGTAATGTGCTGGATAATATCTAGATTCAAAATTATAATGACGATGATGCTTAGTGGATGAGTTAAAAGTAGAAGGAAATGGAGTTGTTTTAATATTTTCATCTTGGTTATAAAGATATGGATGCTGGAGATTTTTTTTATTAGATGAAAGTGAAATACTATTTAACGTGTAAGCTAGAGGAGTCTCAACTAGGATAACCTTAGGTGTAATTTTAAGTGATTTAATTTTTAAGGTTTGTATTGTGGATGGTTGGTCCAAGGATGAGGAGCATCATTTGATGTTTGGTAAGAAGTTATTTATTCCCTAGAGTGCATAAGAAGTGATTATAAATGATTTTTGTATCTCATATTTGGAATTTTTTTAGTTGTTGTAAAGATGTATCGGGCTTTGAAGAGTCAATTTTAGTAGTCTAGGATGAAGAAGGTTATAGTCGATTTTATTTCTCTATGTCTTGTGTGGACACAAGTGAAATAGAAACATCCTGTTTTTGTAGAATTGTTTCATCATTTAGAAATACTATGTAGAATTGGAGAGAAATTTATAAATATTTTTTATATATATTTACCCCATACCCTAAAAGGGTTTGATTCCATTTGGGTTTTTATGAACATATTAATGAATTTGACTCATTTATTACTGATTAAGGAATCAATATCAATACATAGTTTTGATAAGCCTTATGTGATAGAGGTAGCGAAGCTTTATAGAGTTTCAAGGATGATAGCGTATATTCCTGATGTGTGGCTTAAATAATAAATTTAGAAATTATTTTAGTGTGACTTTGTTACCCCGTTATTCCTTAACACCATTTTTCACCCATATAATAATGGTAAAACTGAATGGAAAATCAAAAAATTAGAGGATATACTGAGAGAATGTATTCAAGATTTTAGAGGATTATGGGTAAATCATTTATCATTCCTGGAGATATATTATAATTAAATTTTCATTTTTTTCATTGTTATATCACCTGGCGAGTCTTTTTATGGGTGTCCATTCCATTTAATGTTGTGTTGGGTTGAGTTAGTAAGATCAGTGTGGTTGGGATGGAGATAGTGCCGGATTTATAAGAGCCTGTACAAGTTTCTAGAATTTCATGATGACTATTAAAAGTAAATGGAAATCATATATGGATCATAGGAGGAGTTAATTGGAGTTTTTGGATAGATTTCATGTGTTCTTGATAATTTCTAATCGATGTGGACATTGAAGGTTTGTTAAGGGAGGAAATTTTCCCCTGATATTTTTTGTTCCATTTGAGGTGTTGTTATAAGATGGAAAGGTAACTTATCAATTGGCACTACCTCCATGGATGGAAAAGGTTCAGGATATGTTTTAGGTATTACAACTTCAAAAATATTATCATTATCATTTTTATTTGATTGATTTTAAGGATATGGATATCAAATATGTTATGAATTTTGTAGAGTATCTAGTGGAAATTTAGGGAAATAAATAAAATCATTAAGGAAAAGTTATTCCCTTAGAGAAAGTACTTTAATGGAACAGTGGTGTAGATAAAATAACTTGGGAGAGGGAATCACATTTGTGAGTTTATTATCCTAGTTTATTTTGAGTATTTATGTTGTTTTGATGTGTAATTTTTACTATATTAATGATTGTTGAATTAAATTATTGGTTCGGTTTTCCCCTTTTTATGATTATGGTTAAACATTTTCAAGGATAAAAAGTATTAATGGTTTTTTTAATGTGGATACCTTGATTTTAAGATATTGGGTTCTTTTTAAATTTTATTAATTTTCATATAATAAGGGTAAAATGGTAATTTTTCAATACTAGAATGGAATTGTGAATCTTTCATCGGATTCAAGACATGATGTTTATCCTTTAGTGGTGGTTTAAAAATTTTCTGTGGTGGTTGGTTTACCCAATTAGAGTCAGGTTGAGGTAGAATCTCATTATTATTTATTTATTTTAGTCATTCATATTTTATGGATTATTTTTATAAAATAAATAATTTTTCATGGGAGATACTTTATGTTGTGGGGGTGATGTGGAAAATTTATAATAAATATGATTTGTATATTTATGCGGTGACATGGAGAGTCAGAGGTATTAAAAATAAGGTTTAATGGGGGGATCAAATAGAAATTAATAGAATAATTAATTTTTGGTTATGCTTGGAATTGATGATGAGAGTTAGAGGGAAATGAATGGAAATAAAAAGAGAGGATATATTTTCTACTATTGAAATTTAGTGGAAATACATTATTTTAATATATAAAGAATAATAAAAACTCTTAGTGATGGTTTCATGGTGGATCAGAGGGATAACAAAGAATGGGATCTTAGGATCATGATCAGCGGTGATCATATAAATATTAAGGAATAATTTTCATTGTAGAATCAACACATGTTAATGGAATTATTATCTCTTCAATAATGATTTTGAATCTACCAGGCTTATGATATTTTATATTGAGTAAATGATTCTTAATAATATGAAGGAATGATCAGGAGGTAAAATGAAATTTGTGATGATTGATGAATATAGAATTGGTGGAAAAATTATCCTTATTAAATAATTAAAATGTGATAGATTATGAATTTTTGGATTATTAATAGAATTGATAATTAGTGGAAATGTGACATAAATATTATTAAAAATATAATTATAGGAATATAGAATATTAATTAATAAATATGGAAAATAATTAATTGTGGATAATAATTGATAAAATTATTGTTAAATTTTTTTATAATTCATATTTGAATTATTTGGTTTGTTTTTATGATGTGATGTTATTATTGATTATTAGTAAATGATATTGATGAGATATTCTCTAAGTCCCTATTATATACATAGACCTAGGAATAGTGAAATTGGTAAAAAAATGGAGGAGAGAGGATGGTTTTTATGAACTTTGACATGGCCCATGTGAACCTAGAATGGGGATTGTTCCATATAATGGAAATTTGTGTGGAAGTGATAGTAAGGTCTAAAAGATGATGTAGAAATGAGTTACATGGGATTGTTCCACATTTGGGATTTGGAGGACCATTTTGGTAGTGTGTTACATGAGTTGGGGTGTTTTCTACACTTTCATGATATATTGGCATGGGTTTGTGTCATTTATAGTAAGGTCAGTGTAGCTTGATACCCTTGAGATGATGATTATGGGATGAGTGAAGGTTTTGGGGTGTTGTAGAAGTGATCGGGCCTATGACCAATAATGGTTTTTATTTACCTATTTCCTCATATAAATCCTCAAAATAAAATGAAGCGAAACCCAAAAATCCATAAAGTTGAGATATTTAACATATAATTTATATAAATTTTAATTACATTTGTTTTAAATTATTTATTCATTTTCAAATCGGTTGACCGATTATTGTCATATCGCCATTGCATTAAAGGATTCAAATGTATAATCTCTCTAGTGGTATCCACCTATACTCTACGAAACTTAGAATTTCATTTTAGAATCTCTAGGTTCTAGCATAAACTATTCTAACCACTTTCATAATTTTTCATTAATCACAATAAGAATTATTGGATTTGAAATAATTCTTTATCTTGTTCTGTTGATCACTTAACAGGGTAGAGAAGGATTATTTCCCACTCTATTCATGAGATAATTATTAAGAAATTTTTCTCTATGGTTGATAGGATTTTTTTGTATAGGTTTTTTTACACAAAAACATATCCCACATAAATCCTAGAAATGACATAACCAGGTATATACTGTGCTTGGTAAAGCATTGGTAATTTAACATAGGCCCTTATCAAAATACTTAATACATAGAGAACCTCATGTATAACAACAATAAAAATATTATTATTATAATTATTATTATTTCCTTAACTCATGCATGCCTTGTGGATAATATAAATATTAATAAATAAATTAATATGTATTTAAATGATAGTTTGTATATCATTCCCAAAAACCCATAACTTAGTGCACATATCCCATAAATCCTCCTCAACATTTATCAAACTTTCAATAATTACTATTTTTATAAATATATAAAATTCATTTAATTATTCATTAAATATATAAATAAATATTATATTCACTAAAACTTGTGAATAATTAATATTTATTTAAAATTCAAATCACACATATACTTTTTATAATAACTTGAGATTCAATATTAGAGACAAATATTACTCAAATAATTATTATTCCTCATAATTTGAGAATAATATTTATACTAATATTAAATTCACATATAATTTAATAGAGGTTCTAATATACTTAGTGTGTAACCCTTTAAGAATCTTTCTCAATGGATTTAGGTTGTCTCACCTTAACTCCATGATCATCTTCTAGGAACACATCAAGGAACCTATATAGAAATAATTTAATGTTGCAGTGAAAATAACATACTATGAACATTCATTGTGTAATATAATTCCTTTATCAAGATATATTATCAAGAAGTTTTCAGACATTATGTCATTAACCCTTATTCTTGATTTATATTTCTTTGAATTGCAAAAATGAAAAAGTTTTTTTACTCCAATGGAAATGAATTTATCATATAGTTTCATTTCAATCAATGGAATATAAATATCTACTTCCATTAAAATGGAAGTGACAGATCCTTTCTTGAATTATTCATTAATAAAATATCACTCTCAATGCACTCAATGTATCCTACCACACTACAAGTATATTCCATCATAGTTTTCATTAGTACATAAAAGTACGCAACTTATGATATGAATTAATCATAATATCAAGTTTAAGGACCACCACACATATCTAAAGATATAAATATCGAATCATGAAAATTAAATTTGGAATTCGTATGGGTGGGTATGTTCACATAACCTCCTTTATTAGAGATTTACAAGATATAACTTTATGAGATGAAGTACCAATGTATTATGAGACTCATATCCCTAATATTTTGTATCATCTATTTATAGTTAGATGTTTTCATTCAACCACAGAACATATATTTATGAATATAAACATATCACTTCATGGTTATCATCATATCAAAGAACTAATATGACCATTTTATGTGATAAAAACTCTAAGAAAATAATCAAATTGACATTGTGTAGAAGAAAATTCATCATATTATAAGATGTTTGTTATTCAATACCATGAATATACCAATAATTAAAAGTAAAATGTAGTTAGTTATAGGGCCCCAAATCCAATAGAATTCCACTTACACTAAATCCAACTGCCATCTACCTAACAGGTTATCCTTACCTGATAAACTTTCTTCTATTGAGTGTGAATATAGTGGTTGATCCTACAACATTTTGGTGGAAGTTCTTCTTACTTTGAAGTTGTCTCTTAGGTAAAATCCGTCAACAGACAATGTCACCAATTATATACCTTTTTTCCTCTAGCATCACTGACCTATAGAATAAAACCATAGTATAAAGTTCATAAACATGTGATAGGAATTTATTATCTTAGTATAAATCTAAAATATATAAAAAATAATTTCTACACATGCTTCTTAAGCTATATCAAAAGATTCATGTACTTGTTCTATGTAGATATTAAAACCATTTGTTATATTAATTTTTCACTTTCTTATTACCTTATCCTAAATCTAAAATTAGATCAAACTAATATAAAAGAAGAGTAGTTTAATATCCCACTGATAACTAGTATTCCCATTTCTCTATATATTAGGAACTCATCTGGTTCTAATTTTTCAAGTACTATCATACAATTTGGACTACCAACCTTTACAACTACCATGGTATTTCTTAATATTCTCCCTTTATGATTTATATATAATTAATATCAATCTTTGGTAAATATTATTCCTTGTGAGATATATTTATAAATTACTCTTATTAATATGTAGTCTATTTATCTTAATGATATCCCCTTGTGTTTTCACACATCCATTGGGGATATTTCATGCCATGTGACATTGAAAACAATTATATTTTGATTGTTCCATATTTTATTTTTCAATATCATGTAAACAATTGTGTTATGAATTATACTAAGAAACCTTATATATCTAACTATATAGACCTATTACTGATAACTGGGTTACTATTTTAATCCATTCTAGGAGAAATTATTTCTTTCAGTCTTAAAAAACTATAAGACTAATCATCTATATTCTAAATGCTATCAACATATCTACCTTGGAAACTATATCACTTCCACTACCTTATAGCTATCCAACAAGAAATAATTCATTACAAATGATTATTTTATTATCATAATGAAAACTTTAAACCATAAATGGATCTCTATAACTTTCATCCTTTATTTTTTTCATTGATGTCACTAATACTTTCTAGTCATGCCACGTTGAAATCTTTTATAAGGTTTCCTCTAAATAAAATTTTATTGACATTAAATTCCTAATTTAATTATCATAGAATGTTATTATAACAAGTAAAATTCAAATGAATTTAATCATTAAAACATGGTATAACCAATAGAGCCTTATGGGTACTATTTTTTCACCATCCATGTCTATTTTATGTTGAATACCCACCAATGGTATTACATCAAATATAGAATATTCCAAAATACAAAAGTAATTCTGGTACATGGAATCCATTATTTTAATTTATATAATCTTTTAAATCATAGCTAGTTGAACATTTCTGATTCTCTTATAGGATTAATTATTCTTATCAAATATTATTTTACCTATTTTGGTGAATATAAAACCACCTTATTGGTTTCAAATTTCCAACATATTATGTATCTCTAGAACAATTATCCCTTCTAATACTTGTGGATTTTAGTGTTCCTATGACAAATTATTTACATTTAGAACCAAGATTTCATTGAATATTATATTTATCTCACTATATAAAAAGAGATTTACTTATCTCATAGAAGTATTTTTTGTTTTGACCAATATCTTTTTATATTGTGGATGTTAATATCCTGATTGGATATAGTATAATTAACTAGGATGAATTTTTTGTTTCTTTTATATATGTTTATAACTTAACTAGTTTTTAAAAAATGGTTACCATCAAACTTCTAAGCCCATGACATAATGGGATACCATTATATCATAATTTATATGATATCCAGTAGTCAATATAGTTTTCATATTGTTAATTGTTATACTAATATATATGAAATATATTGGAAAATTAGTTATAAATGACTTGAAATATATATAAGACTCCTCATCTATCTTACTTGTACTACCATATACTCAATGATTTTTATAATGTAATGTGATTTTAGTAGAACCCTCACTCTATATTTTAAATTATCGATGAATACTTTGTCAAGATATGCTCTGTATTGACCACTAGGAGGATTTAATATCTTCTTACTAGGTGAATTCATTTTTTTATGATCATTCCAAAATTTTCATAAAGGAATATCATGAAATTTATGGATTTGACTCTAGATTATCTTCAAAATAGTTTATGTGGTTAAGTTTAACTAACTCTATAAGCCTTTGTCTTACCATTATTTCTAAAGGTTTATTTTTATAAAACTCAATAAGTATGTTAAACTAGGTTTTTATCATTACCTTTATTTTAATTTGACTGAGAATTATATTTCCATAATTGGGTATAATTATTATATATTATAATCATCATTTATTGCTGATATTGGATATTAGAATAATGAACTGACCCATTGGGGCCCTCCTGGACTATGGAAGGCCGAGCTGTCACAACCCCAACCACACCTCTAATAGGCTAGGGGATGGAGACAAGCATCAATAAGGAATAACTAAAATGGGAGGCCTTTTTCCTAATGCACCTGTACGCATGCACCCAACCATATCCATGTACAAGTATAAAGGAATACAAAGTAAATACTATAACATCTAGAGACAAACCATGCATGAAATAATCTTTAGGGAATACATAATGGTGAAAAATAATGCAACCAAAGTGTAAAGAGGAAAAATACACAACCAACCCGAAATACAAGGGGAAACCTAAACTAAAAATAACTATAAAGAGTAGAGCAGGGGAGAGCCTAGATCAAGATTCCAATGTCCAAATACCAAACATGATTTTCATCACTGTGTTCTGTTAAGATTCACTAATACCAGGTCTAGCATAGTCACTGCTAATATGAATTTCATCTAAAAAAGACACAACACCTACAGGAAAATATCATATAGGGATGAGTATATACATTCCCAGTTGGACACCATGGAATCACCAAACATAAATAATCAAAATAGAATTGTCAACTTGTCATAATGAAGGCATGCCAATCGAAATGTGAGACAACAACAATAATAATAAACCTAGAACATCCATAGCCCATATATTCTCAACAAGAGTCCCAAATGAAGAGAGAAATGGGATCACCATCTCTAAATATCATGTAAGAATGATGAGTCATCCTAAAATTCCAAAGGTCCATATCTAATGTCAAACATCACTCACATCTGCATAAGAAATAATGTGGAGGTTCTCAATCCCTACCTATAAGCACTACAACTGAGGGATCCACAACCCCAAACCATGTAACATACATAAACTCACAAAAATATGAGTGGAAGGCCCAGATCCCGCATATATTCTCCACATATGAGGGAGCCAAAACTCCTGTATAGAACCCACATGCCACCAGAGCTCGAAGATAGGGGAGTTCAACTCCTATAGATAGGGAACCCACACATCCTAGAACATGGGAATCCTACCAACTGTACTGAAATTGGAGTTCATCATTGTCGGTGGCTAGATTTTGGCCACCCATTTCTTGGAAACATAAATTACTGCTCCTCTGGAGAGATCCTCTCAATTTGTCTTACAAACCACTAATTCTCAATCCAAATTAGAGTTCCCTTCTTCATCACCATGCCTTCATAACATATTATAAACCAAATCCTAAACTAATTACCATGATCCATTTTTTCAAATAATGAACACACAATGATCATCATTACCAACTATCATTGAATCACTGATCAGCTGATTACTGATAAAGAATGTCATGAATAGAGGTTGAAAGACATAAAAAAGGTGAACCTCGATAGACAGACATTTTCATTGGTACAACATCAATAGAATCTAATTAATGAGGTTGTCAAATCAAAAATAATGAGTGACAATAAATAAATCTCAAATTCCTAGATCTAGGAAGAGAAATCAAAGGTTGGGAAACCAATAGAGACTGATCCATGAATTAATTTTGAGTAGGAATAATTCACGTTCATCTAAAAATTTAAAGGGGGGTAAAACAAAAAAATAAACACCCTATATTGGTTTTTAATTGATCATTGGTAAAGAACATGTCCACTAGCAATGACGATGATGATCATGTTGTGTTCGTCAGTTGTCTCTCAATCCACCTCGATCTGATCACCATTCACCATCCAATATAGATTTGCGAATGAAGAATGCCAAATTTTATCATCTCAAATCCTCCAAGGGTTATATGGAGAACCCTTCAAATTTTTTATAAAATGGTATTTATAGAGGGAATTGTGTTATGGGTGTTAAATGAATTAATTAAATTAATTAATTAATTAATCTACTTGACGTACCCTCCAATGGATGCCTCAACCAAACGTCCTACACTGAACAACATTGGGTTGCATTTAGGGTAAAACCACATTCCATAATCAATGACTATATCTGATTTTATATCCAAGACTTCATTTATGATTTATTAATTTTTTTTAAGAAAATTATGTATAAGTGATATTAATATTTTTAATATTTTTATAATGTCAATCCTGGGATCACTGGGCCTTAGAATCTCACACTGTCTTAGTTCCTAGATTTTAAAATATTCTTAAGAATATTCCAAATACATACATGGAAAAAATAAAGTCACAAATGTATTCCCCATGAACATATTTTCATCCTTATAAAAAACAAGTTAAATAGACATGTGGGGATGTTGAGCTCATATCTGGATATCTTTCCTTCAATATCTCTCCATCATTCTCTCATACTCTTTCAACGTGCACCTATGGGAACCACATTCACACAATGGTTCTTCCCATGACCATTCAAAATAACCACTAGGTACCTTGAAAGGAAACTATATACCCCATTCCCAGCTCATCTAGTTTGAAATTGTGTAATGAGTTGGGCACATGTCACCATAGCTACAATAAGAAAAAACACCAAGAACACAATCTAGACACAATCACAGGGTCAATAGGCAAACCAACATGCTATCTGGATACAGTAATTAGAGAACGGTCCTATAATACTTAGAGATAGCCTGAGGTCCTTTCCAAATCCCAATGTCCTAAACATTGAAAGATGTATCAGAATATATGATCTACTCATAAAACTCCAAATTCCACCATCATTAGTTCACAAAGGACTCCTAACATTTACCAATTAGTCCTCATCCACCCCTAGATAAACTTCACCCCTTTCAAAACCATTACAAGATCCAAAAATAGGCTTATAAGCACTAACTCCCATCGACAATGACTACTGTAGTGGTGACCTACAGGGTCTCCCATACATGTCCCTAAATGGTGATAAGTTGATGGTGGAGTAATAACTATTGTGATATATACACCATCAATGTTATATGATCCTACCAGATATGGAAAAATATAACATGCAATATAGACTTATGTTATCTAGAACCTGAATGGTCTTCTCTCCGTGGACATATTTTGGGGGTAGATACATTGTGCTTAACTGTAGCTAAGTCCCAAAGTCCTCCTACATCCACTCAATAATCATTATGTGAATTGAGCATCATGGTATGACCAATCTTAAAGGGAATTCCATGAATATGGACTACCTCTTGTATGCATTGGCTTCCAAAACTCTTCATTTAGATCTTTCCTTGGATAGTTAGGAAGTGGGATAATATGGTGAGTCATTCTATGAACACTAAAATAACATCATGGCCCCTCACTAATCATGGTATCCACATCATGAGAACCAAAGAACTCATTCCATTTCTACTTCCACCAAGGCACCTCAGTATCAACCTATAGGAAGGTGAGATATTAAGAGTTAAACCCAACATCATGATACAACATCCTTATCCACCAAATATATGTAAATGGATCTTGGTGCATCTTCACCACACATAGATGTACTAATAAGGGAAATTAAAATCATCATCACCTCCTATCACAACATAACTAGCATCATCATCCATCCTTATATGGATGGCGTGCTCTCTAACTTAATAAAATCTATCAATGACATGTCAAGAGGATATCCGATCATGAAAGATATCACAGTCGATGTCTAAAACATGTGCCCCTCTAACTCATTGAAGAATTAAAGGTGTAAAAACCATTAACTATAGGTATTTTTCACCATCATCACCCTTAAGGATGAGGAGGAATGAAGTATGAATCTCTTTTACATCACTTGAAAATAGTGGATGGAAAACTATATTTTAATAATCTGATTCCATATCCACACTCATCTGTGGAAACCAACTGATCATAGATTGTATAAAACTTTTCCATATTGAGGAAAACGTCATAGGGTCTCTATTATACTATATAAATATTTTGTGCAAGTATATCTCTCCTCCTATAGTTAGGTTACACTATCGATATAAGTTTTATCATTGATCCTTCTCTACAGGAGCCTCCAAGAACATGGGTTAAGCAAAAAGTCTTCACTTGTATCACTAGTTCAAAAAAAGTGGTTATGTATATGGGAAAGTGTCTTTCCACCATGTACCAAAACTTCAACTAGAGAGGATAAGATACAGGTCATACCTCGATCACATACAGAACATCGAGGTCACAAGCCTCCTCTACTTGAATCCATATTATCTCTTTCCCGCTTATCCTCATAAACCAGGGCCTAGTCTAACACCTTATCATAATGAAATGACCTCAAACATATAAGTCAAAGTAAATCATCTACCATACTTTGAAACTATTCACTTTGGGGGGCACTAACTTTCCCGAATGGTTTCAAATTGAGTCACAAGAACACATCTTCATGGGGTGGGGGGAAGTGTATCTATTTCTTACATGTTTGAATACACAACAACATCACTAACATAAGGCTCTAATGATGTCCTATGTGACCCTATATAAGTCTTTCCCCTGGGTCCACCATTAGTAGGGTCCTGTCCAAGAGGTAAATTTTCACTATAGGATCACACCAGTCATATACCACACGAGAAGGTCAAGTATGGATCACTAAGAAACTTGGATGATCTATATCTATAAAGATCATGATGCATAGTCATCGTAGGTGTGTCATCTGTTAGTACATCTAAATCCAACAACTACTCCATGGATAAGACTAGTCACCAATGCAACCATCTGATCAATCGGGGTCCATACAAGCTAGAAAACCTAAACCATTTCCATGAGTCAACCCTCCACTTATATAGGGTATGTCTCATCATAAAACCATAACATTATTTGTTTCTATAGCTCATGTAACATGCTAACCCTCTGCATACCATCAGCTTATCCTATTGGAGTTGTCAACAACTTAATAGATGGATGATCATAAGTTTGATCCATATAAGGATCCTTTCACTCATTAATAGGTGGTATAACTTATAAATTCCCACTTATAGAAAACACTCCATGAGTAATTCCTTAAATTGAGGCCTCATCGCTCAACTGGTGGTCATCATGCCACTATCTCAAAATCCTAGTTTGGTCTCTTCATAGAGATATATCAAAATTTATTAAGACCCACCACATTCAAATATCGTATCTTGGGAGCTGACTCAATGAAGATATAAAAGTAAAGAGACTTAATCCTATATGATGAATGTACTATTGGTTTCTTTAAAACTTATGTATTTTTATGTTGTATTGAAAATAATGTAGTTGGAGTCTTATTGAATAGATTTTTCGGCCACCTCACCAATATTGGGTTCCATGTCCTAAGATCCTCACTCTAGAAACTCTGATATAGTTTACCTAAGATCCCAAATCAACCCTTAAAACATGGTAAAAAGTACAATCATTGGTAAGGTAAAAATCACCCATAATACCACTCTATAATGACCTAAGCCACTAACGCCCTTCTGGTCTTTGCAAGGTCGAGCCATCACAACCCTAATCCCCCTCCAATAGGCTAGAGGCTAGAGAAAAGTACCAAGAATGCCTAACTAAATTGGGAGGCATTTTTATAATGGTCTTGTATGCATGCACTAAACCACCTTCATGTGGTGGTGTAGAGGAATAAAAAGTAAAGACAGTAACATCTAGTGATAAACCATGCTTGAAATAAACTTTAGGGAATACATCAAAGTGAAACAGAATACAACCAAAGTGTAAAGGGGGTAAATACACACCCAACTAGAAAAACATGGGGAAACCCAAATTGGAAATAACTATAAATAGTAGATAAGGGGAGATCCTGACTCAATATCACAGAGTCTGACCACCAAAAATTGTCAATGTCGCCACGTACTGCTAAACTCCACTGATACTAGGTCCACCATAGTCACTTTTAATCTATATGTCATCTGAATAAGACACAATTTTTGTAGTAAAATCCTATGAAGGGGTGAGTTTATACAAACCTAGTATGACACCACAAAATCACAAAGAAAAAAGAATTAAAATAGAGTAGTCATCTCATAATAATGAATTCATGACAATCAGAATATGAGACAACAACCCAAATGATAATCCTAGAACATCTATAACCCAGATATGCTCAATAAGAAGACCAAATGAATAGAGAAATTGGACCTCCATCTTCATATCCCAAACAAGAATGATTATTCAACCTGATGTTCTGAAGCTCTATATATGGTGCCCAGAGTCACATGAAACTCCATAAGAAATTGTGTGGAGGGGACCACTCCTTGCCTCTATACACTAGAGTTGAGGGATCCACAACTCCAACCCATGTAACCCACATAACTTCACCAAAATATGAGTGGAGGGACCCACAACCGAAAACTGCGCGCCACAGCTAAGGGAGCCACAACTCCTATGGAGGACCTACATTTCACTAAATCTCGAAGAAGGGGGAGTGCCACTTTTATAGATAGATAACTTGAGACCTATTGTGATAGGGTAGTACTAACCATATTTGAATAAATACAATGGGGAACCCATGCCCTGTTGCAACAGGTGAGTATTGACTCCATAGATAGAGAACTCATGTATTGGTGTGACAGGGGAGTACTAGCCCTATATATATAAAGAATATGGGTAACCCACAATCTAGTGTGACAGTCAAGTAATGAACCAGTTGATAGAGAACCTGATCCCTAGTGAGATAGGGGATTACTGACCTTATTTATATATACAATATGAGGAACTCATTCTTCTAGGACATGGTACTACTAACCTTGTAGATAGAGAACCTTTACCCTAGTGTGAAAGAGGAGTAGTGACCCTATCTATATAAAGAATATGGGGAACACCCTAGTGAAATAGGGGAGTACTGACCCCAGCATCTCTCTAATGATCACACATGTTCACTTCCATCATCATGTGTTTCTTAAGGAGGCATCCTTCTTCGAAAACCTCTCATCATATCTCTTAAGACACCAGAAAGGTCACCATAATGTTTTATTCAAAAACCTAATCATTATAGGATACTCACTGGACAAAATCTAAGTCCCAACAAAGGAGATAAGAGAGGAAGAATTTCTCAAGGGAAGTACGTAGTGTGTTTAGGGGTCCACATTGTGTGTGATCCTTCCACATCACTTGGCCATGTTATCTTCTAGACACGTCTTTTAATCCATGTCATTATATATGGTGTTCACATTTGTTTCATGGAATGTCTTAATTTCTTAGGACTTGCCTATGAAAAATTGGTTATGCAGGTGTACTTTGAGTTATGCTTGTAAACCTGGCTCTGCACATGGCCATGATTGGGTACCTGGATGTGCCCGAATACTAGTCCATTCTCATGTTCCACTGGGAGTTCCCATGTGCTCCTAGAGTACACATCATGTCAAGAAAAAATTCTAATGAATGCATGAGGATTATCATTGGTCTAATGAGATAAAACTTAAATCCACTAATATGTCACTAAAAATGGCCCTGAATGGAAAAATGGATCTTTTCATTGAAATCCTCATAAAAAACACTCCATAAATGATATTTTATTAGACAAATCAGACACCCATTGAAAAAACACATTTCTCCATAACACGTACATACATCACTTTATGGGCCCAAGATACAAGTCAGAAAAAGGTACCCAACATTGGTCTTGAATTGGATGCCTCAATATCAGGGTCACAATACCACATATAGTTCATAAATTAGATGTGTTGGTCTAAATATAAAACTGAAACAAGATTATTTAACCAAAAATAATATTTTTATTATTTTGTATTTTTATTATTTTTTAAAGCATTATTAAAATGTGTGAAAGGGGAGGAAAGCCACATTCAACCCCCTACCTTCATGCACACCACCCCTATTTAGGTGATTCGCAACACTCTTCTAGATTTTCAATTTATTATATTATAATAATTATATATAAATTGATAAATGGAGGTCAAGAAATTACCCCATTTACATATATGAGGTATGGCTGGTGCCTCCCTCTCTTCAACACATGACCCCTCCAGTTCATGATTTGAATTAAAATGGTATTATGATTATGATTATTATTATTTATATTACCAAATTTTGTGATTATTATAAATAATAATAACTATAAATGTTTTTATTACTATAAATAATAGTACCCCATGTTATAAATATTAAAAATTATAATAACTATCAATGTAATTGTTTTTAAAAATAATAATAACACACACCACCCAGCACGGTTGATTAGAAATCAAATTCTAATCATTATTCACCAAAAAACCATCCATTATATTCATATGTAGCAACCACACGTCTTATGTCAGGGGAATCCTACAGTTCACACCAACAGTAAATTTCATTGTCATCAATGGCCAAATCCTAGCCACTCATTTCTTAGAAACATCATTCACAACTCCTATAAAGATATCTTCTCAATATTTCTCATAAAACCCTGACACCCTATACAAATTTGGGTTCCTATCATCCTCACCACACCTTTGTAATATCTTCAAACCCTAATCCTAAACTCATGAATCTGATCTGTTGTGAAAAAGAATGAATGCATAATGATCTGTATTTCTAGATATCATCAATTAATTGGTTAACCAATTGCCAATGATGAATTCCAATAATAGAGGGAGAAATCCAAATAAAAATTGTGAGCCTCAATCAATGTTTGGGATCAATTTCTCATCATTAATAGAATCCAATAAATGGGGTTTTTAAATCAACAAGAATAAATTATAATAAATAAATCTCAAATTCCTTGATCTAGGAAGAGAAATCAAATGTTAGAAAACCAATAGAGATAAATTTGTGAATTAATTTTAAATAGGATTAATTCAAATTAATCTCAATTTTAAAATGGGTATAAAACCAAAAAAAAATAATAGGGGTATCAATTTTCTAATCTAAGACACTGTTTATGAGTTATTCCACTTTTTCAGGAAAACTAAGTGTGCATGATATTAATATATGTAATGTTTTTATAGTATCGATTTCGGGTGAACTGGGCCTTAGAATCTTGTGAATTCCCAGTTCATGGCCCCAAAAATATTCCTAAGAATATTCCAAATTCTTACATGGGAAAACCAGAGTAACTAAAATTAGTAATTCAAGTATAAATTCACTATTATATTAATACGAATTATCCTAACAACATTCATTTCGAAAATAAAATAATGTATTGTTGCTTCCAAAATGGAACTAGGATAAAAAATTTGACAAACAAGATAATAAGTCTATAAGAATAAATCTATTTTTTAAACTAAAGTCGTGTATTTTTCACTACTGACATTGGAACCACCCTTTCTCAACTACTAGGAGATTTCACCTTACTTTTTATAATGTTTATGAACTCTATTTTTCCTATATTTCAAAATAAATGTATAGACAATTTATTTTGTTTAATTCACAAGAAGTGAAACATATTTGTTGATTAGTTTTCCTTAAAAAAATGCAACAAATTTTTTTTCTTCAATTCAAAGTATTTTTTATTTTAATGAGATGCTTGGCCACATGAAATTAAAATAGCCTCCTATTCATTTATATCCCCTTGAATCATTTATATCTTTCAAGGTTGTTGTAAAGGAACCATTATTTTTCAATTAGTCATGATATTTTCAACTTTTTATTTCATTTTTCTCACTATAAAGTTTGAATAAACTAGTTTCATCCAACCCTTATCTTCTTAACAAATCATGGTCAAAAGACTACTGAGCAGTTCATAAATATTATCCATTCTTTGATTGTTGATGAATATGGAGAACCTAGGAGGTAAGGAAGATATTATGAGATTAATGGATAGTTTATAATCCATATGTAATCCTATCTTCACTAATTAATCAATGCACTCTATAATTTTATGTTGTTATCACTATCTAGGTCTATGTCTTCTAGTTTTCATATGTATAGTGTAGTGAAAATCTTGACTATCTTTTTCCTCTCCTTATCCTTTATAAGTACATGGAGATATGTTTTCATGGTATAAGAATCCATTATGTTTCATAATTATCTCTCTATATATATATGATATCATGATATAATGGACATAAGAATCATCCTCCTTGAATCTATAGTAGGCTTCCTTTTCACCATCAATTTCTCAATGATGTGGTTGAGTAGGTATAGAGGACATCAACACATAGAATAAATTTTACTATTGTAATTCATTTTGTAAATGACTATACCACTCTAAAAAAATTTAGCTTTAAGTACATGTTATTTTTCTAGAAATTACTATAGCATTCTAATGTATTTTCTTTCCATTATTCTACATTAAGGAAAATTATATTTTAGTACTTTATTTTGATTATCAAATTGTGATGTGGTAATGTTTATTTTATTAGTCACCTGTTATTTTATCAAATCCCAAAATCTCTCATAATTGAATTTATAATATCTTTTCATGTGGATATACCAATGATAAGGATCTATATTTCCCTTCTCATTACCCATACAGGGGCGTGAAAAGGATATTTAAATGTATTTAGGTGGGTGGTTCTTTTTAGATGTATTAACTTGCAACTAGTTAATCTATTTAGTGGGCTCCCTAATCCTAAAATCATATACTCATTTTTCATCAGAAATTACATACAATTTTCACCATGTATCACAGAGGTTATCAACCCTTGATGTGAACTAGGTTAATTCAACCTATAACTTTTTTTTAAAACTCCTTGATAATTGAAATCACCCTAAAAAAGTATTAACATGTCCTTTGAACTATGGTTACATCATAAATCCAGTAATGGAAGGTGTTATAGCTTAAAATTTCATTGAGGTGTTTTTATCTTTTATGAGTAAAACTTATTAATTTTATCCTTTTACATGATTTTTAATATTATGTTCATTTTATATAATTAATTAGTAACGTCTTGATAAATAGTTTTCGCATAATCTATTTATATTTATTCTATATTTGATACTTATTAATTTATTTTTTATATGATCATAATAAATAATCGAATAAATATAAATAATTAACCATCAAATAAATAGAAATAATATATGTGTGTGTGTGTGGCATGATCCTAAGATTTTATAATGGTTGTATTATTGATAATAAGATAAAATAACCCTTGACCTTATGGGAAAACTCTTTGAATTAATATTTAGATTGAGTTATAGAATTCCAACAAGAACAAATATATCTCCTTGGTTTGTTTCACCTCAAATCAGGTTCTGAACTGCTTCATCTCCTTGGAGCACCATCCTTTATATGTATTTACTGACACATAGGTGAGGGGAACTAGTGGAATGGGGTTATATAAAATAAATCATGGAAATACAGACTCCTAAATAATATTTTACAATCCTTGTCGTTATTGAATATTATTTCATTATTTATTATAGAAAAATACACAAAATACAACCCAGAAGATTGAGAAGCGTAGTTTCGTTGGGTAATTGGGTATATTATGTATCAAATTAAACAAGGGGGTACATTGGTATTACTTAAAGCTTCTTTAACACGATCATAACATTCCATAATTCTTAAAACTTTATGGGATAACTTGGGGACATACATAATAAAGGGGAGAGCTATAAATCCCAGTAAGGGAATCAACAAAGAATAACATGAATAATGTATTAAAAGTTATACAATAGAAATTTAAATGGTACATAAAAGGGTTGATAGTAATAAACATGATTAATGAGGCATGATATATCAAGACAACATAAAGGTAACATGGAAATGTGGAAACAACATTAAAAATTACATCATAAAAATAGGTCAAGGCTAACAGAAAAGACATCAAAACATGGGCGGAAAAGTTCCATCAAGGATTAGCTTCACTACCTAATCTCATACATAGTTTCTCATGATACTAAAATAGTATAAAATTCATTGGAGATCTATATAATTATGGGGACACCCATCAATTTCAAATTATGTACTTGCATAAGTGTGATGCATATATCATTCAATATAGAATCATTTTTCATCACATTTATTCCCGTAGTTAATAAATGTGGTTTACATACATTTAAGTACCCAATAAATGATTTATAGGTTAAAATAGATAAATAACTTTGATTAAAAATGGATATGGGTATACACTATAAATTTTTGGCACAGAAAATTATAGTGACATTTCGACAACATAATGGTAGTAATTAAAGATTCATAAAATAGTTTAATTAGAGTAAAAGGGGTTTCTCATTATTTGGATATCAAAT
Source organism: Viscum album (assembly GCA_963277665.1). Lineage (NCBI taxonomy): Eukaryota > Viridiplantae > Streptophyta > Magnoliopsida > Santalales > Viscaceae > Viscum > Viscum album. The sequence goes on from OY728143.1 coordinate 35,306,363, forward strand.
ATATTGTAAGTGGGATGTTTAATAAAATATCCCAATATTATGAATTGGAAATCAAAAGGAATAAAATATTGAATATTCTTGAATAAAGAGGAGAAGTAGATGATCCCTTACTAGATTTCAGTATAGTAATATGTTAGGTAAATTATATAATGAGAGGTGATAAATTATTTATCTTCGTTAAGAAATTAGTTAAATGTTATAGGTATATTTATAAAGTCATGAAAAAATAACCAATTTATATTCAAAATTTTAATTACAAAGAGGGTGCTTGAATAGAAAAAAATAGAGAAGTACCTTACTAAATTTAGGCATAGGAATGGATTTGGTAAATGCTATAATGAGATGGGATAAATGATCTATCATTATTATGACATAAATTTTAAATTATATATATATTTATAAATTCATTAAAATATAACCAATTGAGATACAAAAGGATAAATACAAATAAGGTCCTTGAAATGAAAAAAAGAGAGTTCCCTTACTAAATTTCAGCAGAGTAATGGCTTAGGTAAATTCTATAATGAGAATGGATAAATAATATATCATTATTAGTAAATAAATTTTATATTATATTTATAATCATAAATTCCTGAAAGAATAATTAATGGATATTAAAAGGGATAAATACCAAGAAGGTTCTTGAATTGAAAAGAAGAGAGAGAGGTCCCTTACTAAATTCCAGCCTAGTAACGGCTTAGGTAAATTCTATAATGGGAGGGGATAAATGATATAAAATTATTATTAAATAAATTTTATGTTTTATGGATCCTTATAAAGTAATAAAAACATAACCAATTGAGATTCAAAAGGCTAAATACAAATATTGTTCATGAATTGAAAAGAAGAGAGAGAGGTCCCTTACTAAATTTTGGCCTAGTAACAGCATAAGTAAATATTATAATGAGATGGGAGAAATGATATATCATTATTAGGAAAAAAATTGGATAGTATATGTATCTATATATATCCATGAAAACATAACCAATTGAGATTCAAATGGCTAAATACTGAGAAGGTGCTTGAATTAAAACAAAGAGTGGTCCCTAACCTTGAGAGGGTGATTCCAAAAGCATAGGAGGAGCATATTGAGAGCTTGGGCGAACCTTTTGAGAACTCTAGAGAGGCTAGGGAATATTAATTTCTTGATAAAATGTTATATTGTTAATATTAATTGGTTATTTGGTGGTTTTATATAGGAAAGGAGCGATAATTCTTTATTATTTTTAAAAATTAGGTTTTTGAATCTATACAATAAAATAATCAAAACCATAAACATTACAATGGAAATTCCCCATTTTTTCTACAAAAGATTATTGGTATTAAATATTCTAAAATTACATGAATCGTTCATATTAAAATAATTTCACTGGTGATTTGGAATTGAGTCATGTTTACAAAGAATTGATTTTAACAAACCATAAAATATAATATAGGTTTTGGAGGATTCATAAAGGGTTTATTAAATTAATAAAATTACCTAAAAACAATTTTTTTTAAATGGAAACATATATTTGGTATTGGATACCTTTAATTTAATATATTATTTCACTTTTATTTCATTATGATTTCCTAATACAAACCATATATTTATACTGTATTTATTTTTTACCCAAAAAATCAACTCTCTTAAAAAATTACGAAAAAAACTTCTTTAGATTATTTGGATTCACTAATTCTAAAAATGAAATTTATTTAATAAAAATAATTTTCTAAATATGATAAATTTCACTTTAAAATTAAAATCCCCATTTACTAAAAAAAATATTTGTTTTTTGATAATAACAGATTTCTAACACTTATAAAAATTACATTTTCACTTACTAAAACTATATTATCATTTATATTTAATATATACTATTTAATAATTATAATTCATTAAAATATAATTTATTTAAAAATTTAATGAATTCGTCAAAATGAGTTTCTTAATTAAAATTGCATATTACCCAAAAATATAATTTGGGTTTTTTCATGTTAAAAACTAATTTTTATCAAACTCTTTACTTAGTCATAAAGTAAAAAAAATAAGGAATAAATATAATAACTATTTAATTGAAAAAGACATATAAATATTCATATTATTAAGGTTTCATGACCTACCATCTCCAATATGAGGGAAAGGATGGAAAGATTCCATGGCATTCCTTCTTTAAGGTGAAGAAGATATAATGACCCCCAAGTCCTGCCTTTATAAGGACCCGAAGTGGCGAATAGCACCATGGGTATTAAATATCATATAAATGGAAGGCATTACCATTTTATTAAATAAGATCAAGAGATAATATGTCAAATCCCAACAACATCAAGTGATAAAGATAAAATTAAATCCAAGAATCTATTCCCATAAGCATGTTCAAAACAAACTAATATGAGGTCCAAGAAAAACTCTAAAGGGAAGTACCAAAGGAAAAGAAAATAAGCAACAATAACTTTCCTGATGCCCAAGCTAGTAAGGTCTGGCACGGTCCTCAAATTCCTCTTGGAAACCTGAAAGAAGTTTTATATATGTAGGGTGAGTATACGGGTATACTCAGTAGGTAAACCAAAATCTCTTGTGAACAAGTGGGGAGACATTCTAATGCCCCGTGAGAAAAAATATAGGTAACCAAAACACCTAGAAAAGAAAACTATCCACCCAGCCTCACCAAGGCACACTCCCCAAAAACACATTCTAGGTAAAATAATAGTAATTGCACATCGATATTTGGGTACCCCGCACCACTTTCCCACTATTTATTTAGAACATCCTACGCATGAGACCTTCCCCCACAAATCCCAATATAGTCCCACTTCCACCCCCAAAAACAAAAATATAGTCCATCCCAATTGCATGTTTATCATGCCCATAAACACTGAGGCCACCACAACCACACATCCTGCCCGCATACACCTGGGCCATCACAACCACACTTTCTACCCATAGACACCTAGGCCACCACAATCATACTTCCTACCCGCAAACACCTGGGCCTCATCCTAAAGACACTTGGGAAACAAACCTTCCCGAACACACCTAGGGTAACCCACCAAAATGCACTCTGCTTGAATATTTTTGGGCTATAATGAACCTTAGGTCATCACAGCCTTCTCGAGGAGTCTTCAGCAACCTGGGAGGGGGATAAGAAAGGAGCTAATAACCAAACACTCATAGTAATGTTGGGAAAAACACCCTCACCCATGAAATGGGTGTGTTCTGCATGAATTGCTCAACATGAGTGAGGTGCATATAAGAAACACAAGAACTAAATTTTATACATATAGATAATCAATAACTCATCCCAACCTAAGTGTCCCAAAACCAACAACCATCTCTCACATGCACAAGTATAAAATAGCCACAACTAGAGCACAACCCACTTCTGGAAAACAGTTCCCCATTGTTCCCATTTCCATTATCATGTTCAAGTGATTCCATTTAAATATTCAATCACTACTGGAAAACAAAAAGGCATAACCAGAAGCCAAAACAATAACAAAAAGGAAACAACTATGTAGGGGTTTAAGCATTCACTCTTGGTTCTCTTATAAAATAAAACATCAAAATGGGATCCCATGAGATCCCTCAAAGTACTGGAAAAAAAACAATCCCCAACTTACCAGTTCCAAAACATTTATTATTGGCTCCACACTACCTCAGATTCACAAACCAACAACCTCTTTACTAGATATTCCATTCCCATCCACATCACCCCACAAACAATCAAACATAACAACCATTCATATCACTAGAACAGAGCAAGGAAGTTTTCAGATTTAGCTAATACCATTCATTAAGTTCTTCTTTTCCATTTGGTTAACCTGTGTGATCATACAAGGGTTTTTATTCATCAGGCATCCCTTTAATCAACCAAGTTTATATGATTAATCAGTTTCCATGTAAAACTCATTCAATCACAAGATCATCCATAAAACAAAGCTTCATTAGTGTATAAGAAGGACCACCAACAGCTACGATTTTCAGTGGATATGAGCCCATAAAATTCACAACATAAAAACAAAGGTAAAACACGACTACATCAATATCTTCCTCACCCCTTCATTATTTAAAATTCCATTTATTATCTTCATTAAAGTTGTTTTCATCTGCATCCTAAGGTAACATCATCATACCCCCCCCCCCCCCCCCCCGCATCATTTCGCCAAGAACTAGGGTCGCGCGATAGGAAACTCCAAGAAGAACCGAACAAGAGCACTCTCATGTAGGCATGACTCATATCTAGAATAGGGACACGAATCACACCATGAGAGAACAAAAGAGACTGAGTAAGAATATCTTGGCATGATGAAAAGGATCAATCCTAGAGTTACAGGATATGCGATTTTGAAGTGCTTGAAAAGTGGATCGTGGTTTGACCATGTGGATGGGTGGTTTTGTGTGTTTGAATTATTTAATATTTAATAATTCCCCTTAGAAATGGTGGAGATAGACTAGTGGAAAGCTATGATTTGATACATTTCCCTTTAAATGGAGAAAAACATGTAACAAGGGCCTAACTAGAAAACACAGGAGATAGGAAAACATGGAATAGGGTGTGACGCTGATAAAAAGGCCACATGTTTATGTAATTCAAGGGTCACCTGAATCTTTAGGGATTTAAAACATCCTTTACCGACCTTAAAATGGTCTTAAACAACTTTAAAATATGTAATAAAACTTAAAAGAGGCTTTATGGGAATACTAGTGAAATAAACCCGACACCCCTCAGTGGAACCATTTGGAGACAATCAGTGAGACACCGATCAGTGGCACCGATAGATGACACCATGGTGACACACCTCCACTAACACGGATGCCCTCCTTACTCACCGATGGTGTCCAGGACACCCAAAACATTAGAATTTTGATAATGTAATGGACCAGGGAGGTCTGGGCCATTACAACAGATACCACTCAAACTATTCTCACCCTTGAGAAATTCAAGAGTAAACCTGAAGAAATAGATGGTTCCAAACAACCACCCCATAAGATACCTCTCAAGGATAAGCCACCCAGGGTTGCTTGAAAGTGGAAATAAAACCTTCACATCCAATAACACATCCTGATATCTATCACCCCAAACATCCAAAATAACCTCAAAGATCACATTGTCTTGACACGTGGATTAGGAAGTACTTTCCTCCATGTCAAGATACTACATTCTTTAAGCGGCACTAACTCATTTTCACGGGTTTAATTTCATATTCACTAATGTGTATTGATTAGGAATTAGATCCTCCATTTCCCACATGTTAGTATTATGCATACACATTTAGAGAGAAAAGGAAATAGCCCAACTCATAGTCAACAAGGTAAAGCATTACATCACAGCAAAGCACAAAGGTCAAAACATCAAATAAAACTCATAACAGAAACTCAAAACAACTCTGGGTACTGAGAATACATTTGCAATTCTTTCCCCCAAGTACTCTCCTCGAGGCCACCATGCCTCCACAACATGTGAATCAAAGGAATGTTCCATCCAAGAAGTACCTTATCCTTATAATACTATATTCTCATCGGTCGTTCGAAAAATGTCACATCATCCTCGATATCTAACTCTCCCTAGTCGATGATGTGAGAGTCATCATGTAGATATCTATGGAGTTGAGAGACATGAAAGATGTTGTGGATCCTCTCCAACTGTGGAGGTAATTCTAGCTGATACACCACCTCACCAACTCGTCCCAACACATCAAAGGGTTTGATGAACCTGGGAGAAAGCTTACTCCCCCTACCAAACCTTTGTTGTCCACACCGAGGGGACACCTTTAAAAATACATGGTCCCAAACCTCGAACTCCAAGGGTCTCATCCTATGATTGACATATAACTTATGCCAATCATGATCTACCTTCATCCTATCATGCATAAGATGGACCTTCTTTGTTGTTCTTTGCACTACCTTTAGGCCAAGAACAACTGCATCCCCAACCTTTGTCTAGCACACAGGTGAATGAAATGGTCTTCCATACAAGGATTAAAATAGTGTCATGCCAATGGTGGAGTGGTAGCTATTATTGTAGGCAAACTCCACTAGGGTAAAGTTTCATACCCATGATCCCCAAAAGTCCATAACATAGGCTCGCAGCATATCCTCTAATGTCTGGATGGTTCTCTTTATTTGTTCATCTATCTAAGGGTGGAAAGTAGCGTTAAGGCATAGATAGGTTCCAAAATAAGGATGTAATACCTTCCATAATCATGAAGTAAATCATGTATCCTGATCCAAAATTATTGTTCTAGGAACTCTGTACATCCTCACAACTTCACCCACATACTTCTGTGATAATACATCCACTCCGCTCGACTCCTTAACTCCTAATAAGTGAACTTATTCTGTCAATATATCCAACAAAACCTAAATGGAATCATAAAATACATCATCCATGGGTAGTCTTATAAAAATATCCATCAATATTTCATCCCACTTATACTTGGTGATGTCTAAGGGATGCAGCAGACCGTTGGGACATGGGGTTCAGCCTTCACCTGCTGACACAAGAGGCACCTTACCACAACCTACTTCACTCTGGGCCCCCAAAACTGACCTCTCAAGACCCATTACATCTTGGAGACTCTTGGATGTACTACCAAGGGTGATTTAAGGAACTCACTGAGAGCTCCCTATCACATCATCTCTAGGAAAAACAACATCCCATGGAAAATTATCGGATTCTCACTATCCTTTGTCCATCCCTCTGGTTCATCAACCTAGATAATGTGACCACGCATCACTTCGATCTCTGAGTCCCCCCACTGAGACTCTTCCACCTGCCGCATCAGAGAGGACTACACTAACATCTAAAACCGACATCCTCTACCACTGTCCAGCCTTGCATCTAGGTGCAAGGAAGCAAACTCCTTTATCGCTATCTGAGGATCTACAGACTTCTAAACCACTTACCTCTATGAATTCCTACTTTAGAAATCATCCACAACATTCCCCTTTCCTAAGGTGTAGTAGATCTCTAATTCGTAGTCCTGAAGAAACTCCATCCACCTTTATTGTCTCAAGTTCAGGTCTTGCTGGGAGAAGATGTACCTCAATATTTTTTGATCTTTGAAGACCATGAAGCATTCCCCAATGATGTAATTCTGCCAAAAATTTAGTATGAACACCACCGCTGGAATATTTAGGTATTGGGTGGTATAGTTACATTCCTAAGGATTAACATTCTAGACCAATAAGACATCAATCCCTGCTACTGCATCAGCACAAACCCCAAGCCTATACCGGAAACATCACAGAACACTTCAAACGTCACCCCTTCCACTGACAACCTCAAAACTGGTTAACTGGCCATATTCCCTTTCAAATAAGTGAAATATTTTTGGAACTGCTCACTCCTTATGAAACCCTATTCTTTCCTAGTCAAAGATGTCAACGGTACTGCAACTTGAGGAAAGTCTGGTACAAACCTTCAGTAATAACCTGCCAAACCCAAAAAACTATGAACCTCTAACACATTCTTGGGTTCTTCCCAAGAATTAATTACTTAAACATTTGATGGGTCCACTTCTATTCCCTACTAAGACACCATGTGTGCAAGGAAGTGCAACTCTCATGTCCAGAACTTTCACTTGGAGAACTTCTCATAGAGCTGGTGGTGTCGGAGGACCTCCAAAACTACCATTAGATGATTGGAATGATCCTCATCTAATATCTAGTAGATCAGTATGTCATCAATGAAAATGATCACAAACCAGTCTAGATACTCACATAAAACAGAGTTCATGAGTCCCATGAACACAGTCGGTGCATTCGTAACACCGAACAACATGACCATGAACTCGAAGTGCTCGTACATACATCTGAAATAAATATTTAGGATGTTACCCTCCTACACCCTCAACTAGTGATATCCAGACCATAGGTTAATCTTATAGAACCAACCTTCTACCTTCAATTGGTCAAAAAGGTCATTGATCCTAAGGAGGGGGTAACAGTTCTTGACCCTCACCTGATTCTGTCTTCGGTAGTCTATGCATAGCTTGAGACCACCATCTTCCTTCTTTGCGGACAAGACCGGATCACCCCATAGTGATGATATTGTTCAGATAAAAACTTCTTCATTAGGTCATCAACATGAATCCACAACTCAGAAGGCTCCATCCGATAGGGAGCCATCGAAATCGTATGGGCACTGGGTTGTAAGTATATCTTGAACTCAACATCACATCAAGGGGGTAGAGTCACAACCTATTTAGGGAAGATGTCCAAAATATTGATGAAAATCCTCAAAACTTGCACCATCTCTGAGTCTGTTGATTCTACTAATATCACAGCTAACAAAGAAAGAATGGGATCCACACTCCAGCTTCCCTCTTGGAAACTCCTCTCACCAATGAAAGATACATGTTGGCCACCCATATCTAAGAACAAAACCCTTCTATAGAAGTAGTCGATAATAGTGTGCATAAAAACAGTTGTTCGATGCCTAGGATGACATCATATGGCTGCATTTGTAGAAGAAAGAGATCCATGTTGGACTGATGTGGCCCCAACATCAGTTTTCATTCTCAACAAACATCAAACAGGATGGTCTGACCTCCAACTGGAATTCCCAACAATAAGTGCATGGAAAGTATCTCTACTTCTAGACCCAAGTTATGGGATAGACTGGGTGCAAAAAAATAGTTTGAAGCTCTTTAATCAAACAAGGCGCATGAAAGATTACTAAATAGATTGATCGTACCTCAAATAACCTCTGACCCTGCTAAAAATACTTTATTTATGGCATACAACATCCCATGCCCAGATCCTCTATCCCTTGGCTATCAACCTCCTCCTCAACCATTCCCCAGTCAAGGTCCATGAGGAGCACCATAAGGTTATCCTACCCTTCAATGTCTACTCTCAGAGGCTACTGTTGCTGCTGTAAAGGCCTAGCTGGTAACTACTGCTGCTGTGGTGGAAACTGAACCTACCCACCCCACTATACTTCAATCAGATATGGAACCAATTTTGAGTATTCCCATGGCTTCCATAGATATATAACATAGGTCCTAGGCCCATGGATAACAGGAAAGTACTGGGAGATCGGAAATAAAACTACAGAGACCTGATCCCCACTAGCTGAAACCTACAAGGCCTTGATGTTATAGGCCTACTACTGATGTCCTACCCCATTGATGAACTCAAATATCTCCCCTCTCACAGCACACCTCTTAGTGTGTTCATTGTCTCAACTAATTCAGCCTTCTTCTGAACCTCCAAGTACACTAGTAGAGTGAAGGGAGTAACAGCATACTAAAGAGAAGGTCGGAGATCCTCCTCTAAGCATCTTTCCTATGACTCCTCATCCGGAAATAGGTCTAGAGAAAATTGAAGGAGATCCTTGAACTAGATCCCCAGTTCCCTCACCATCATACTCCCTTGCTATAGGGAGATAAGCTCTTGCCTTTTCTTGACATTCATTGTGGAAGAAAGGAACTCTGTGTGGAACACTTTCACAAAGTCAGTCCATGAGACATTAACCTTCTTCTTCTCCTTAAGGTAAAGTGTCCACCACTGATGTGTTGCCACTCACATATGGATCACTACCAGAGGAAACCAGTAATCTATCGGAGCCCGGATCAAGTTAAAAGTGATTACTAGCTCCTCAAGACATCTCTTCATCTCCATGTCTGAGATGCTTCCCTTTTACTTTTCCTGATTCTGCTGCTAGAAGTCATGAATCATCTTCCTCCACTTGTCATACTTCTCTCGATCGGCCCTCTGCTGATCTACTATATTAACCTGATGGGCCTCGACTACTCATACCACTCATAGACAATGTATGGGTTCCATAAATGTATGGTAAACAAGGAATTATCAATCCCAATTAGTAAGGAATTTACTTGTGGTGTCCTTTATTATTTGTTTTGTTTTTTTCCAAGACACACCAGTTCAAGTTGGAATAAAATTCATTATGATTCATGTACCTTTCCTAGGGTATCTACCCTTCAATCAATGTATCCTTACTTGGTCATTCGGTAGGCACAGATTCCTTATGTTAGATCACAGGGGACCCTCAAATCCTATTTCCTAGCCAGTCTTCCTTGTCCTATTTCATGCACCAAGATTGTCTAACACTGTTGTTCTACCATCCCATGAAATCCTCATTGTGTCTAACCTCAAACTCCATCTTATCTCTCAACCAACCTCACCTATAATAACATTCTATCATGACCCACCTTCTCTAATATAAGGAAAAGGATAACAAGATTCCATGACATTCCTTCTTCAAGTTGAAGGAGAGATAATGACCCCCGAGTACCGCCTTCAGAAGGCCCCGGAGTGGAAACTAGCACCAAGGGTATAGAATCTCACATAAATGGAAGGAATTTCCCTTTTATAGAACAAGATTGGGAGATAAGATGGTAAATATCAACAACACCAAGGGATAAAGATAAAACTAAATCCAAGAATCCATTCCCATATACATGTTCAAAATAAACTAATACAATTTACAAGAAAAATATAAAGGGAAGTACCAAAATAAAAGAAAAATAGTAATGAAAACTATCCTGATGCCCATTCTAGTAAGGTCTGGCAGGGTCCTCAAAGTCCTCCTGGAAACATGAAATCAGTTTTATATACAAAGGATGAGTATATGGGTATTCTCAGTAGAGAAACCAAAAGATCGCATGCACAAGTGGGAGACATTCTAATGCCCTAAGATAAAAAATATAGGTAACCAAAACACCTAGTAAGGAAAACTATCCCCCCATCCTCACCAAGAAACACTCCCCAAACAATGAAAGCCAAGTAAAATAAGAGTAATGGCAGATAAATATTTTGGTACCCCACACTGCTTTCCCACTGGTTATTTAGAATATCCTATGGATCATACCTCCTCCACAAATCCCACTATAGTCCCACTACCGCCCCCAGTAACCACCATATAGTCCATCCCAACCACACATTTATCTCTCCCAAAAACACCTGGGTTACTTCGACCACAAATCCCACCCATAAACACCTGGTCCATCACAACCACACTTCCTACCCACCGACACCTGGGCCACCACAACAATATTTCTTACTCGCAGACACCTTGGCCTCATCCCAAAGACACTTGGTAAAAAAAATGTGCCCACACACACCTAGGTCAACCCACCACAGCACACCCTACCTAAAGAGTCTTGGGATATAATGAAACTCAGTTCATCATAGCCTACCCGAAGAGTCTTATTCTAACTGGGAGAGGGAGAAGAAAGGAGCTAATAACCATCCAATCATAGGAATGTTGGGAAAAACATCCTCCCCCATGAAATGGGGGTGTTCGGCATGAAGTTGTCAACATGGGTGGGGTGTGTATAAGAAAAACAAGAACTAAATTTTATACATATAGATAATCCATCACTCATCCCAACCTAAGGGTCCTGAAACCAACAACCAGCCTACATATGCACAAGTACACAACTACTACAACTAGAGCACAACCCACTTCTGGAAAACAGTTCCCCATTGTACCTATTCACGTTATCATGTTCAAGTGATTCCATATAAATATTCCTTCACTACCCGAAAACTAAAAACCATAACCACAATCCAAAACAAAAAAATTAAAGGAAATAACCAAGCATAGGTTTAACCATTCACTCTCAGTTCTCTTATAAAATAAGACCTCAAAATGGGATCCAGTGAGAACCCTCGAAGTACTGGAACCAAAACAAGCCCCAAATTACTAGGTCTAGAACATTTACCACCAACTCTACATGGCCTCAGATTCAAAAACTAATAACCTCTCAATGAGATATTCCATTCCTATCCACATCACCCCACAAAGAATCAAATATAACAACCATGAATATCACTAGAATAGCAAAAGGAAGTTTTTAGATTTAGCCAAAACAATTCATTAAGTTACTTCTTTTTCATTTGGTTAACAGGGGTGATCACACAAGGGTTATTATTCATTGAGAATCCATTTAATCAACCAATTTTACGTGATTAATCAGTTTCCATATTAAATTCATTCAATCACAATATCATCTAGAAAACAGAGCTTCATTAGTGTGAAATAAGGACCACCAACAGTCGCGATTTTCAGTGTACGTGAGCCCATATAATTCACAACATAAAAATCAAATTAAAACGCAACATCATCATCTTTCTTACACCTTAATTCCTTAAAAGTCTTTTTATTATATTTATTAAATTTGGTTTCATCTACATCTTGAGTGAACATCATCATGCCCACCCCTCATGATGCACAGTAAAGAGATATGAATAAAGAACCCCTACCTGTATGATCAAGGATCTAATTTGTTTCCTTATGCCAAAAACTGGGGTCACGTGATAGGAAACTTCAAGAAGAATCGAACAAGAGGGATATCAGGTAGGCACGCCTCGTATCCAGAAGAGGGATTCCAAGTGAACTAAGAGGGAACAAAATAGACCAAGTAAGAATATCTTGGCATGATAAAAAGAAATGATCCTATAGTTATAGAATATTCTATTTAGAATTTCTTGAAAAGAATATCATGTATTGACCACGAGGTTGGGCAGTTTCGCATGTTATAATTATTTATGATTTAACAATTCCCTCAAAAATGGTGGAGATAAACCAGTGGATGGCTGTGAGTGGATATATTTACCTTTAACTTGATAAAAACACATAATATGGGCCTAACTAGAAAACAAGGGAAACTGGAAATCAAGTAAAAGGGTGTGAAACTGATAAAAAGGCCACACGTTTTGGAAATTCAAGGGTCGTCTGACTCTTTGGGTATTTAAAACATCCTTTACTGTCCTTAAAAGGGTCTTAAACCACTTTAAAAGAGGTAATAAAACTTAAAAAATCCTTTATGGGAAAACTGGGGAAAGAAACTCGACACCCCTCGATGGCACCTTTCGGTGCCAATCGGAACAACCAATCGGTGAGACACTGATCAGGGCTGATTGGTCGCACCGATAGGTGACACCATGGTGACACCCCACCACCGACACTGATGCCCTCCTAACTCACTGATGGTGTCCAAGACACTAAAAACACTAGAATTTTGACCAAGTAGTGGACCAGGGAGGTCCATGCCATTACATATGATTAACCTTTTTTCCTTGATAAGTTACTATTATTATTTTACCCTTAATTAACGTATTTCACTTTTACAGCGGTAATAAATATTTACTATGGTTTCTATTTATAATGTTCAAAAATAAATTTAACCTTAATACATAATATTAATTTTGATGATTCTAAATATTGAATCTATTTTATAAAATTTAATTCCAAGAATACTTATAATTTAATTTAAAATAAAATACACAAGCATGATGAATAACGATTTTCCAAAAAAAATGCATATTTTCATGGAAATGATGATTTTACTTTAACTCTATAACTTTTAATATATATTATATGAATTTAAATTAATAAATATAGATATATAATTTAAAATTTAAATAGAAATCATTCCCCTTTATGGGTTATTTTTAATTAAGTAAAATAAAGAAACATTATACATTTTAAAACCGTCTTCAGAGAAATGTGTTTGCAAGCCTAAGAATAATCTAATTCAAAAATTTGGTATAAAGATGATTTAAATGTAATTAATTTGATTAAATATAAAAAAATAATGATTATTTTACTTTTAAATAAAATATAATTGATAATGGTATGTTTAAATTAATTAATTGATCCAAATAAATGAAAGTCTTACAAAAAAAATTGGTATTTTTCACTATTCACTAAAAATCATTATTTTCTGAAAAATCACAAAATTTCATTCTAATTTAATATTGATATAATAATATCAAAAATAAATTTGATTTTATCAAATAAATTTTCTAAATGTTATATAAAATAATTCTAATATTTTTTCATAAAAATAAATAAAAAACATTTTTGAACAAAATGTATTTTAAGGAATAAAAAGACATTACCGAAAAAATGAGTGATTATTTACTAAACATTAATCAATACATTTATGTTTAGTAGGAAATATGTGTATTTCACAAATTATTTAATCATATTCATACCCAAAAATTTAATGGCTAGGTTATAATAGTCATATTTAAATAATCATTGTTTGTTTAGGTCTGGTTGTGTGCATCGCATACACTATCAAACATAATTTTTTCTCCTAAGAACTTGGAGAATTACATTTTTCCCCCATTAAATAAATTTTTTCCTCACAATTTAAAATTTATATGAGTAAAAAATGTTTGGAAACTTGAAAATATATTTATCAAATCCCCACATTGTAAAAGGGGTTAATAAAACATCAACTTGAAAATAGTGAAAAGAAAGTACAAAGTCATAAAATAACTAGGTTTCTAAGTATGAGAACATTATTGTGAACTGAAAATATAGAAATAAAAGAAAAAATAATAATTCCTAATAACTAATAGAGAGTAATCGAGAACATTTTCATTAAAAATTAAATGACCACAAAACAATAAATCTATAATAGGTGAAAAGAGCTTCAATTCATTGAAAATGATCAAAATGTGAAAACATTTTTGTTTTAATATCCCCTTCCTAAAGTTAAGGAATTTCTTTACCATATAGACTAGGTAAATAAGGAAATTTAATTTCTTGAAGAACATAATTTCATTCTTTAATAAGTTTCTAAAACAATATCATATTTTCTTCAACTGATGAAAACTCATGCTTAATTTTTTTTATTTCTAAAGCACTAGAATAAGATTCTAATAGATCCAATAATCCACCAAAGAATAGAAATTTATTTTTCTTGTCTTTACTAAATCCAAAATGGTTCGTATAAAGTAATATAATACTGAAAATATATAAAATATAATACATTAATATTTAATATTCCACAAAAATCTCAAAGGATTAACATAGATCATTTCTTAAATAAATACCCTTATATCCCAAATAACACCAACAACCTCAACATTAAATAATGTTTTAACCTAAAATGTTATCTCATACCCTTTAGCATACACCTCCAAAAACATAATATCATTCTTCTCAAATAATACTTTATATTAAACCTAATGGTTATATATACCTCAACCCAATAAAACATCACCCAAAATATCACTAATCACTTAAAAAAAGATTTGATCTTGTAATTTCTTTCCAAAAATAACCTCAATCAAGCTAAACTTCCATCACATAAATCTTCAAAAGTGGTATTAATTATTTTAAAAATAATATTATCTATAAGTTCCCGACCTTAAACATTAAAAAATATTGAGTTAAGTCAAGAATTTGACATTGAGGATCTTTTTAGGTTTATATTTTCAGATAATTTGGCCATAAATATTACATTACATCTCAAATATTACAAAGTAGACACATTCTACTCTAACTAGTTTTTTACAACAATAAAACTCATTAAATAAAACAAGAATTATTTTCTTGATATAAATCTTCTTTAATTATTCATTTTTATTACCCTTACTTATACCCTGTGAAAAACATTTTGAAAACTTGGGATGAGCATAAAAAGCTCAGTAAGGTTCATAAAATAATGAAATAAAACATTAATCTATCAATACATACAATAAATGAAATCATAATTTTCACTCAGAAAACATAATATCTTTAATTGACATCATGAAATCATAATATTTATGAATAATAGAGAGAAATCATAAATCATAAAGGTAGATTGTGGCATCCATAACATACTTAAATTATAACTTTCACTGCTACATAGGGAGTTACATTTGGAATATCCATCATAGTATATTCCCTAAATCTCTGAGGAGAAACATTAACAATTTCCTCAGTCACATTACCCAATGGATTGAATTGTATCTCGGGCTCACCTGCCCTAGGATTATCACAGAACCACCCATATACATAAACAATGACCAAGAACAATAACATATTCATACCATATAAAACAAGTATAAAGGAAAGACAGCATTTATATATTTTAATCAAAATATATCATTTTAAGATATTTAAATAATAATTGATTTCTCAAAACCATTTAAAATACCAAAATATTTAAAAAGGGTATATGTTATTTATTTTCCTTTTAAAAATATTGTGTCTTGTTAAGGAAGCCAAATATCAAATAATGCTTGCGGTGATAGAAAGGTCATTATCACACCGTACGTTAAAAAGAAAAATTCCCTTTGTATTTTAGTAAAGCTCTACATAGAAAAAATATTCCTTTTTAATGAAATTAAAATTCGATGGTGTTTATACACCATATAAAACCAAGTCGTGTATAAATAAAAATATGCCTCAATGAAAAGAGATTGAGACGAAGTCCCTTACGTTGAATCTGACTCATCATGTATGTTCCTTGTTCTTCCTGAATAATAAAATTAAGTTAATTTATAATTTATTCAGAAAATTTTTCAGGTTTATTATTAATTTTATATCACTTTTACCACATTATAAACATTACATAATTATTTAAGTTAATATCGGTCATTTTTTCAATATTTGGTACTTGAGTCAAAAATGAACTTATTATAATTACAAATTTTACATGTGGTCAAAATTCCATTATCTCTAGAGTTATATTAATGATTTAAATATCATATAAATACATTATATATATTTATTTATAATAGTATATAACATTTGGAGATATGAAATTAAATGCCTTTTTTATGGAGTCGGTATGTCGTACGTACACATGAACACTAATTTCATTTATTTTTAATATTTAAAGAAATGAAAACTAAATGATACATTGGTATATTATAATTATATTATAATATCATATTTTATATACATTAAATAATTTCATTAACACCATACTTTATACATTCCATGTATGGTATGAATGATTCATATTACATTGAGTGGGTGGTAGTCTGCACTTCCTCAGATGAAATTATCATATTTACACATTATTAAAAGCATAAAGTTATGATTTAAATAAATATAACAGAAGAATAGAGATAATATAAATATCATATATATCATATATAAATATATTTCCATCATAATTGTCACCATGAGAGGCGGTAAGTGATAATTGAATAATCATCATTTTGTGAGGTAGTAGTTCGTCGTACACTAAAACAGTATGTTTGTATCCATTAGATGGAGGTGTGTGGAAGTGTAGTTAAAATCCTACTCATAAAAAAATACTATTTTATTTAATATAATGTTGTTTTTATAAAATAATGGAATAAAAATAGAGAGTGGAGAAGGAAATTAAAATAACCGAACTTGAGAGAAGATATTACCTCTAAATCGGGTAACTCCATTTGATTTGAGCCAAAAGGCTTTATTGAATTGCCTTATGCCTAAGGTAAGGATTCTAGGAGGAAGATAGGGATATTGGGAGATTATTTGGTCATATTTTAGATGAGACAATGGGATTTATATATGTGAGTAAGGGTTAGAGGTGATGCCCTTTTATAAGAGGGAGGAGGGGCACTTTAGGAAGGTATTGAAATATTATTTTATTATAAAATGATTTTCGGTTTCAAATGGTACCAAAGTCATTAATTGCAAAGATAATATGTTTTTGTCTCAACAATATATCAACTAATAGGTTTTAGACAAGTACAAGTTACAAATTTGACCTTATCGTTTAGCTTTAACCCTTAGTTAACTAATTTAACTCTTACCATGTCTTCTTGCATATTCATACTATATGGTTAATATAATTACTATAAAATGCCAATAGATCCTCAAGTGGTTAATTAATTACATTTTAAACATTATATAAGTCATTTTAAAGAGTTTTATATTTTTAGGACTATTATATCATTAAATAAAATATTATTTCTTTTAAAAACTCATTTTTGTAAATTTTCATACTATTCATATCATGACTTTTTAAAAATACATAACCACATGATTATTTCAAAAAACCTTCAATAGTTCAAATATAAAAATTCATAATCATTCATAAAATTCTTTTATGGCCTAAATAGTTTTAAAATAAGTTTATTTTAATATTTATGATCTCATTTATTTAAATCTTTCATTAATCAGGTAATCACTACATCATCATTGTGTCATAAATATATTTATTTTCTTTGATATATAAAAACTGTAAATAAAATACCATGATTTAGGAAATTATTTTATCTTTATAATTAATATTATTAGTTGAATAGATCATTTATATAACCCAATATAAAAAAATTAGTAAAAGATACATGTTTATGTTATATTTTCCTTAATTTTAAATTAAAAGCAATTAAATGTCATTTTCACACACAAGTGGCTCCATGGGGTCCTAAAATCGACCCCAGAATTACCATGGTCATAAATATTTCATCCAATAAGGTTAATATATGTTTTAGGGTAGTTTAGTATTATTATAATATTATTTTTTACCCTTATTTACCATATTTACCATTTAACCATGGTAAATAAAATATTTACTAAAGTTATTATTCATAATGTCTAAAAATAAAAGGAACCTATTTATAAAATTTGGACCTATGAATAAAAATATGGAATCCATTTTTCCAAAATAAAAACACATAAATTTCATAAATTAATTTAAAATTAATTCTCGTTGTCAAAACCAAAAGCGTGTTTTTAAGATTTAAAAACTACCAAAAGATTGACATGTGTTTATGTACAATTAAAAGTTTAAATCACTTCAAAGGACTAAAACTAGATTAAATGATAAAAAAATAATCTAATTACACTTTAAAACCAATTAAAAAAGTAATCTAATCATATAAATAAATTATATTAAAAGAAAGTTTTGACTAAAATGCAGTATTTTTCACTATTCATTTAAAAATGAACTTTATCAGAAAAATACAAAAAAATTACCCAAAGTAAATTTTGATGTCCCACTTCTAAAGAAAAAGTTTATTTTTTCAAATATAACATTTAATAGTGACAAAAACTAGATTTAAAAAGGGTTATATATCAAAAGGAGGTAAAACTATCTTTTAAAAATATTAGAGTATTTATGCTTAAAATTAGATTCATTCTCATTTTAAGCCTATAAATTTTATTGGATAAAAATAAAAACATTTAAAAAACATGTTTAATCATAATATGGTTATTTATTTTCATTCCTTCCAATACAATTTCTCTGCCTTAACTACCATTTAAAATAATTATTTTATATTATTAATATTATTTTCAGTATGACTCAACCTTGTGTGCAACATAAGATTTCAAATAAACTCATTGTTGCATTTCAGGTACGCCATCGAACATAGCATACCATTTAAAGTAAAATTAATATTTAATTCAAAAATATTAATAAATAATAAATTTTCATATTCTTTATTTACCTAAGATGTTACATTATCTATAGACATATCATCATAAAAATATTTATGTTTATCCGAACATAAAACACAAATTAAGCGTTATCAATCCCTCAATCTTGTTTTTTTCAAAAATATCACTTTATCACTAAATCATGTTTATAGGTTATCAGAACCACTCAATATATTTTTCACATCCTTATTAAAAAACTATTGTGTAAAAATCCTTATATGTTTCAAAATTCTTATATTTATAATGTCACTGATATACTACTTCTAAAACATAAATCTCAAATAGCAATACATAAACACGTTAATCCTTACACTTAAATTATTTCTATAGAATATATCCTACTTTAATCTTGGATTTAACCCTTTCATTAAGGAATTGACTCAGATAATTCCCATATTCTGCACACATAAGACATTGAACAATAAAGGGTATCTTCAAATGTAATTTATTCCCTTACATTGTACTCTTAATTTTTTTAACAGTAACTAGATACTTTATAAAATATTTTTCAATACTTAAAACAACTTTGATTTCATTTTTGTAATTTTCCTTGATCCCTATTTCTAAATTTTTTGATACATATAAAATTGAATCTTCATTGCTTTGTCATCGTTATCATATGAACTTCCTTGAGACATCATCCTCCTCTTATGTAATGTCTTTGGAAATTCAACTATGTTCAAATTTTTGATAGCTGGTTTGAGAAGATCATGATATTTCTTACTTGATCTCCCATTGTTTTTGGCATATCATTTGAAAATTAATCACATTTACCCCCACATTGGATGCTTTTTCAATTCTATTATTTATGGGAATTGACTAAAATAAAGGGATAAATTAGGGATGATTACTTTTAGACTATTTAACACATAAATGAGAAACTATTAACATTAAAAAAAATAACTCATAAATGAAACATATTCCTTAACTTGTGATTTTTTACAATTTAATCTAATTTTCCTATGATCTATTTCCTAACATAGACTCATAATGAGAATTTTTTCTCCTTAATAATGTTTCTTAAATATATTGTGAATTTACCAAATCATATCCCCCAGGAGTGTCAATTCATTTGAACAGAAAGGCTCAGTGTCATACACTAGTTCCTCATCAATTCCAACTCAATATGGTGTTCTCAGGGTTATCACCACTAGGTACATCTATGCCAGAGCCACATTCAATTGTACTATCCATAAAGGAATGTATTTTTCTTCGAAACCACTTACTCTATACTTTACCAAAACTTAGGGATATTTTATTATACTTAGTATTATAGTTATTTCTTTTGATAGTGTTTTCTAACCCTAATCCCAAAAATAACTAGGCTTCCCTTCGATGCTAATTATTTTAACCCTTGTCTTTATTACATATTATTTCATGATTTATTACAAAAGAATACACATAACACAACCCAAAAGATTAAGAATCCATGTGTTTTTGGGTAATTAGATACATTACATAACAACTTAAATAATGGGGCACATTGACATTATTTAAAACTTATTATACATGCTCATAACATTCCATCATTCTTAAAATTGCATGGGATAACCTAGGGACATACATAAAAAAGGGGTGATCTATAAATCCTAGTAAGGGAATAAAAAATAATAACCTAAAGAATATATTAAATGATATACAATAGGAATTTAAATCGAATTTAAAATGGGTGAAAATCATAAACATGAATAATGAGGAATGATATATCATGATAACATAAATGAAATATAGGAATATAGTAATAACATTAAACATGACATCATAAAAATAGGATAAGGATAACCACAAAGACATCATAACATGATGGAAAATGTACGATAATTGATTAGGCTCACTACCTAATCTTATACATGATGTCTTATTAGACAAAAATATTATCCAATGCATTGTATCTCTATATAATTTGAAGTGTAACCATTGTTTTTATATCATCTACATGTATAAGTGTGCCACATAGATCATGCAACATAGAATAATTTTTCAATGAAAATAATCCCAAAATTAAGTAATGTGCATTAAATACATTGAATTACCCAAAAAATGATGTATATGTACAAATAGGTAAATACCCTTGAGTTAAAATGGGTATAGGTATTCACTTCATATATGTTTTGCAAGGAAAATCACAGTGACATTTTGATAGCATAACGGTAATACTTAAAGATTCATAAAATAGTTTCATGAGAGTGAAAGGGTATCTCATAATTTTTAAATAAAAAGTATAGTAATTGGTATGTGTAAAAACATATTCCAACATTTGGAATTGGAAATCCATAGGCATAAAATAAAGAATATGTTTGAATAATGAGTAGAATGAGAGGATTCATTGCTAAATTTCAACATAGTAACAGATTTAGTAAATGCTATAATGATATGGGATAAAAGATATATAATTATTAATACATAAATTTTATAGTATATGGATATTTATAAATTCAATAAAACATAACCAATTGAGATTCAAAAGGATAATTACAAAGAAGGTGCTTGGATGGAAAAGAAGAGGGATAAATCCCTTTCTAAATTTTGTTATTTTAACTGCTTAGGTAAATGATTTAATGAGAGGTGGTGAATGATATATTATTATTAAGAAATAAATTGGATAGTATAGGGAAAATTTATAAATACATTAAAATATAACTAATTGATATTCAAAAGGCTATATACAAATAAGGTTATTGAATTGAAAATAAGAGAGAGAGGTCTCTTTCAAAATTTTGGCATAGTGACGGCTTATGTAAATGTGATAATAATAGGGGATAAATGATCTCTCATTATTAGGAAATCAATTTGATAGAATATCATATCTTCATCAAAGTTTTATATATTTTATTCGAGGAACCACACAATAGAAAGAGAAAACATGCAAAACATGGAGTATGGAGGTCTTAAATAGTGGAGCCCAAGAGCATCCCCTCTGACTGGGTTCTCCCCCTCTGGAAACATTGACACAATATCTGGAGAGAAAAGTGTATTATCCCCATGGGTTGAAAATGAGGTGAGAAAGTCGGCGACCTTGTTCCCCTCATGCCACGTATGAAGAATGTTGATGTTGGTATCCATGAGACTGAGGAATTTCTTTATTATGTAGCATATGGACCATGGGATGGGGTACTTACTTAACAGAGAGTTTTAGATAATGATAGAGTCAATTTCCACTACACTAAGGGTAATGTTCCTCTTCCTAGACATTTGGAGACCCGAGAGCATCGCCAGGGATTCAGCTTGCAAAGAGTGACCCATTCCATAGTGGGTGGAAAAATAATTCATAACCACACCATTCTTATCATGTATCACACCACCCCAACTTGTGGTGCCCATAGTGCATGAACTATCGGTGTTCAGTTTAGTTCCCAATGGATTTGGGTGACATCAAACCCATTTCCTCCTCTTGACCTTACCGGTAGGGGTCATTAACTGATTATGGTTTTCAAATAGCCTCATGGTGGGGGCATCCTTCCAGCCTTTTCCTAGCCAAACCAGATCTAGCATCAAACACTTAACAAGGTTCTTGAATTTAAAATAAGAGAAAGAGGTACCTTACTAAATTTATACATAGTAATGGATTAGGTAAATGCTATAATGATAGGGGATATGTAACATCCAGACCCAAGAAGACTAGATTCAGGGTCTTACTTTATTACATTGGCATAGATACATGATTTTAATCCCAAAGTACTGATCATTTTGGTAGTATTAGTAAACCAGATACATACATGAGTCCATTATTACAAATGAATACACTAATTACGACATAATTTTTTTCTTTCTTTATTTTGAGGATAAATTGATTACATCTTGCATATACTTTCATATATTTCCTTAGTAAAATTCTTAGAATCCTAAGGTAAAATGAACCATATGAAAGGGTTGAGATCAGATGCTCAATAAGGGTATACATATTGCAGAAGCTATCATAAATAAGAATAAACCCTTATGGAAAGGTGATTAAGTGAAACACATGTCATTTAATCAATAACCTGAAAATAATATGGTAGGAATAGAATATGATCAAATAATTTCATATAAATAATAAATTAACAATTAAACTTAACCGTGGATATTATACTATTTAACTAATCACATAGAATATCAATAACTAATATCAAAATTATAGAATGCATAATGTTGGAAATCATAAATTTACCATCAAGGCTTCCTCCAAGTCACCATACATAAATAGGTAAGAAGTCATCCAATACACAATGTAGTTTGTCTCATGAGACCAACTGATACATCAAGGGGATATATAGGGCCCCACACATTACTTACTAAGTCTAATACATTCCTCATATGGAAAGGGTAAAACATAAACAACCTAAACATTCATATTTAAAAAATAGAATATGAAATGTTAATACTTTATCCATAAATCATTAATGGTATCAAAATAGAACATCCATGATCAAACTAAATAATAAACCATTCAATGAAATTTGGTAAATGATATCATAAGAGATCAACCAAAATCAATAATAAGATCCAAAAAATTATTTTGACATAGATTAAAATACTCTAATAAAATCATTAAAAATATCTTGATAGAAATACCCCTTTTTACTTTGAAATCATTTATTTAAAAGTCATTCAATTATAAAAGAAAAAAAATCCTTTGAAAATAAACTTTTAATATTATAAGATAATCTTTACAACATTAAGTTTTCATGATGTAATAAAAATATTCTCATCTTGCATAAGTTAAAAAAACATTCCTTCTATCAAAAGAAGTCGTCAAGTACCTCATTTGGAAATAAAAAAAAGATTCCTTTTAAACCATTTTATAAAAAGTAAAACTTGAGTAAAATACTTTAAACATTTGAATTATAATTTTAAAAATACTTTTTAAAACATTTTTAAGAAATAGGGGCATGGATTATAAATATTCCCCAGCATATACTTACATATAAATAATTCGTAATAATAATGAGACTGTGAAACAAATACGTATCATTTTACAATCAGAAGAATTGTATTCCCATGAAAGGAATAAAAAAGAATGGATATTAAAATACCACAATATTCATAATAATAATCATAAAATACATTCATGGGTTGTATTCACACTATGAAAAAGAAATAAGTAGTGTATAAGGCATGTGTCCCATAGAAATAAAAGTGAGATAAAGATCTCCTACCTTGCGTTTTGTTTTTTGTATGAACATCCTTTAACCTCCTATATAATGATTTTAAGAATGTAACTAACTTATTCCAAAACCCTATTAATATTTATGATGTCATATATATGATATTATTATAATATATTATTACTTATTTATTAATAATCATTCACTATTTTAACTATTTTGGGTGTTAATTACCTAGTTTCTCAAGTAAGTTTTGACATTTTACTTGTCATTCCTATTACTTAGATCATGATTTCATCATATAAATAATGTAAAATATGACATAATTATCATATATATTCAGTATATATATGTATTTTGAATAATCCATGATATTTGGAGATAATAAATGAAATGCACCATTCGTGGAGATAGTAGGTCATACGTACGCACGAATGTTACTTTAATTTCATTATTGTATTAAAAGAATAAAAAGTAAATGATATTTATATATATATTATAATTACATTATCATATATATTTAACATATATCACATAATTTTATTAAAACCATCCTTTATATGTTCCATGTATATTGTGAACGAATCATGTCACTTTGAGGAGGTGGTAGTCCACACTTCCAAAAACGATGTTATCGTATTCACACAAAATGGAATGTATAAAGGTATGTGTTATAATATAATTACATAATAATGAAGACATAAATATTATATATATATATATATATATAATATAAAAATAGTATTTCCATCATAATGTTCAACCATGAGAGGTGGTAAAGGAAAAAAACAAATGACATCATTTCGCGAGGCTGCAGTTCACCGTACATGGATGACATGTTTATTACCCATTAGATGGAAGTGTGTGTAAGTTTAGATATAAATCTTATAGTAATAATATATTATTATATTTTGGATATTTATTTTATTATATAATCATATAATAATAATAAATTAATAGGTATACAAATAAATAAAATGAAAGTAATCATTGAAGAACATTACCTTTTTTAGTATCTCCTTTTTATTTGCACAAAATGACTTATTTTGTTGGATTTATTCCAAAATTAAGGCTTCCGGTATGAATAGAGGGGAGTTTATAGGAGAAAAGGGTAGCTTTTGGTCTATTTATAAGGTTCAATGTGGTGTGAGTAAGTGAAGGCGTAGGTTCCCTTTTATAATTGAGGTTAAGGGCACTGTTGGAAACTCAAAACTATTAAATTAATATAAATTAATTTTTAATTTGAAATGGTTCAAAAGAGATTAATTTTTAAGATAAGATAATTATGGTTCTAAATCTTCTAAACCAATAATTTTTAGACATGTTTAGGTAACATTATTACCCTTACCATTTGTCTTTAACTGTAATGACCCGCCAATTCTCATTGGCTTGAGATCTCAACAAGTCATTACTAGGCCTTAAGAAACATCCCCAAGATGCTAAAGGCTGGAAATAAATGCCAAAGGGTTTCAAATACAAGTT
Source organism: Viscum album (assembly GCA_963277665.1). Taxonomy (NCBI): domain Eukaryota; kingdom Viridiplantae; phylum Streptophyta; class Magnoliopsida; order Santalales; family Viscaceae; genus Viscum; species Viscum album. The sequence goes on from OY728143.1 coordinate 35,332,047, forward strand.
GGGGATGATTTACCCTTTAAGAAATAAACCAAATAACCAACCAACCAAAGGATCCACTAACAACAACTGCATGATGCATGTCAATGAAACAACCAACTCATCCATTACCGAAAGGGAAACACACTATTCCACAATACAACCCATAAACCAATACAACAAACACAAAAATCAGAGTGTTATGTGGAAGAGTAAAAAAAAGACCCAAAGTAAACCAAGACACACTCTACGGCTCTACACCATGCTCCATGCTCCAAGCCCTACCACTTCTCCCAAGCATCACCACGAAACACTAGCAATAAGATTCTTTACCTTTACTTGTGCCCCGGGATACAACATCTCCAAAAGCACCAATGTGACAAATTATTGGTTAGTATAAAACTCAGTAGGTTTTCCCCCAATTACTTCCCTACTCACTCCACTAGGATAGAAGAGTTAGCCACATTTATATAAAATCAGTTATATAAAACATTTTCTCAAAAGCAGTTTATAACTAAATATAAACAAGTTTCCAAAATTATTCATAACCAAAGGCATTCCAAGAGAAACTGAAACTAATTTTTTCAACAAGTTATTTTTCTAGAAAAATAACCAAACAAGCTTAAGAACCATTTCACAGACATTCATTTTTGGCATACCCAAACATTTCCACAAACCCATGCAACTAACCATGCATGCTACCTGGAAGAGGGGAGAAGCCCTAACCCTTGTCCATACCAACCATGATGGGGGAGAATTCTTACCCTTATCCAACCTAAATGCACATTAATTCTTGATGGGGGAGATCCCTAACCCTTATCCATCCCAACACTGATAGGGGAGACACCTAACCCTTATCCGTCCTGAATGTAATATGAATGTTTGACAAGGGAGAGCTCTAACCCTTATCCATCCCAACACTGATGGGGAAGACTCATAACCCTTATCATTCCCACATTCCCATGAACACACACAACTATCATATCAAAAACCAAGTGTGTTCAACCAATTCAAACCATTTCAATGCTTAAACATTTCAATTCCAAATCATTTCAATAAAACTCCATTTTTTATTGAAAACCAAATCCATAAATATCATTTCAATATCAAACCATTTCAATAAAACACCCTTTTAATTGAAAACACATTTTTCATCAAACCATTTACAATTTCATCAAATCTATAATTTAAAATCAACATTTTAAATTCAACAAGCCAAATCACTTTGCACAACAATTCACTAAGATTTCACAATCTCATCAAAACCATAAATCATCACTAAAAAAGTTTTATTATATGATTTTCACAATAAAATACGTTCAAATAAACCAATTTTAATCTAAGACAATCAATTTTAAGAAGAGGAGTCAATAGTGAAGCCACCAACCTCAAAGGTTTTGATGAAAACCGTAACAAATGGAGAACGCAAAAGAAAACCAAGTTGGTTCTTCAAAAACCCGCCTTAGATCTCTTCTTCTAGAAATATCAAGACCAAATATTATCATATTTGGAATCCACACACTTAGATCTACCCATAACGGATGTAGATCTAAGAAACAGAGAGAAGATGGGAAGTAGATCTAAGTATATCTACGAAACCGATCCAGAATGAAGAAGAACGATCATATATGTCAAGAATACAGCTTCAATTCGCCAGGAGAAGCCTTCGGATCGCCTCCAGAACAATGGGATAACCCTCTTTGACCTTAGGATAAGAAAAATCCGAGTTAGGGCTGCTTAAGAGGAAAAAAGAGCCACTTAGAGGCAAAAACATGTGAGATCGACCTTTATAGGATCTTTTTTAAGTGGTTGAACTGTTTTCTCGCACAATTAGACAAATCATGTGCTAACCATGCATTATCTACTGCCTCGACCACCCTTATCGCACAGTTTGGCCACACGGTTAGACAAATTGTGCCCCGACCGTGCGGAAGCTACTGCCTCTAAGACCTACTATGCATGGTTTGGCTGCACGGTTAGACAAACCATGCGCCGCCTGTTCGACTTCCCCTTTTTCATCAAAACTTAATTTAAAGTTCTCTAGACTATATCATTCGTCAACCTTAACTTTAAAACCATAAAAGCATCAAGAAAGGTTTATATACCAGAAACCGGGGGTACTACATTCTCCCCCCCATTGGTCTTTCCATCCTTGGAAAGTAGAAAACCTTCAGCCAGCTGAAAGAGTTTTGGCCACTGCCCTTTCATTTCCTTTTCACGTTCCCAATTCTCTTCCTAAATCTGACCATGCTTCCATAAAACCCGCAATATACCGATTATTTTTTCATGCAAGACTTTCTCTTGCCTATCCACAATTTGTACCAGGATATGTATCAACGAATAATCTGGCTCTAGGTCGACGTGATCTCGTCTGATCACATGGTCAGGATTAGGCTGATACTTTTTCAACTGAGATACATTGAACACATTATGCAACGAACTAAACTATGGTGGTAATTCCAACTGATATGACACCTCTCCAAACTATTCCAGTATCTCAAAAGGGCCAATGTATCTAGGAGATAACTTTCCCTGCTTCCCGAAATGACGATGTCCAAGCCTTGGAGAGATCCTCAAAAAGACATGATCACCCACAATGAACGACAATGGTCTTCGACGGTGATCTGCATAAGATTTCTGATGACTCTGAGCCGTCTACATCCACTTTCTAATCAACTAAATCTTCTCCTTTGTTTCTTGGACAAGGCTAGGCCCAAATAGGGAAGTTTCACCAGTTTCCACCTAGCATAGTGGAGAATGACAAGGATGCCCATACAATGCTTCAAACGGAGCCATGTGTATCAAGGATTGATAACTATTATTGTATGAGAACTCCACTAAGGGTATATGCTCCTCCCATGAGCCACCAAAATCTATTACACAATCCTACAACATATCTTCCGATGTTTGTATCGTCTGCTCAGATTTCCCAACTGTCTAAGGATGATATGTCATGCTCAAAGTCAACTAAGTTCTGAGGGATTGCTATAATGATTTCCCTAAATGATATGTGAACCTTGGATATCTATCTGAGACTATAGAAACTGGTACAACATGCCTCTTTACCACTTCTCGGATATAAATTTTTGAAAGATCCTCCACCGTATGAGTTTCATGAATAGGGATGAAATGGGCCGACTTGGTTAGACGATCCACTATCACCCAAATGGCATCGTGTTTCCGGACCGTTCTTGGAAGATCTGTAACAAAATCCATTGACATCTGATACCATTTCCACACTGGGATAGGTAAAGATTATAACATACCAGTTGGTCACTGATGCTCTGCTTTCACCTGGTGACAAGTTATGAACCATGAGACGAACTCGGCCACCTTCCTTTTCAAGCCTCTCCACCAAAACTGCGCCTTCAACACCTTATACATATTCTGTGTAACTGGGTGTACAACCCATCTTGAATGGTGGTAGTCATGAAGGAGTTGTTCCTGACAAACCATAAGTACAATCATCCGATCTCTGAAACACAAAACGGAACCCCCATAAAGTTTCCATCCATCAATGGTCTCCCCACCATTGAGTTTTGAACTTACAACCAAACATTCTGCATTAGATTTTTGTGCTTCTTTGATCGTCTTTACTAAATTAGGAAAAAGTGTAGCTAAAAAGAAAACAGAAACATCACCTCGGTTTTCATCTTCCACCTACATGCTGTCTAAGACTGACATCAACTGTCATTTATCTGAATCTTATTTTTCTAACTGAACATATGACTTTCTACTCAATGCATCTTCCACCTAATTCCCTTTTCCTTGTGTGTACATCACGTCAAAGTCAAACATCTTTAGATACTCCATCCAATTCCTTTTCCTTAGATTCAAATCTCGCTATGAAAAAATTTGTTTCAAGATTTTTTGATCCATAAACATAGTAAATTTCTCATCAAAGAGATAATGTCTCCATGTTTTCAAAGCATGGATGACTGCAGCCAACTCAAAATCATGTGTTGGGTAATTTTTCTCATGCACCCTCAACTTCCTTGAGCCATAAGAATCCACATGGTCTCCTTTCATGATAACACAACCCACCCCTATTCCCGAAGCATCACAATACACCACATACCCCTATCCTGATTCAGGCAAGATCAAGATGGGTGCTGATGTAAGACAAACCATTAGTTCCTAGAAAGACTTCTGAAATTCTTCTGTCCATTGGAATGGAGAATTATTCTTTGTCAGAGCTGTCATTGGTGATGCTATTCGTGATAAATCAAACACAAAGCATCGGTAGTAACTAGCTAGACCAAGAAAAATTCATATCTTGAACGCATTCTTCGGTGGTTTCCAAGAGATAATGACTTCTATATTTTCAATATCAATGAAAAAACCTTTCTCTGAAATGACATGACCAAGGAAACGTACTTCCTATATCCAAAAATCACACTTTGATAATTTGGCATACAAATGATGATCTCTAATGATTTGTAACATTGTTTCCAGGTTAACCTCATGATTAGCCCTTGTCTTTTAATACACCAGGATATCATCCAAAAACACCACCATAAAAGAATCTAGATATTGTTGAAATATATGGTTCATCAAATCCATGAAGACCGCTGGTGCATTCGTTAGACCAAAAGGCATGACTACATATTCGTAGTGGCCATATCTACTTCTAAAAGTTTTCTTTGGAATATCCTCCTTCCGAACTCACAATTGGTGATATCCTGATCGCAAGTTAATCTTGGAGAACCATTGATCTCCCCTTAATTGATAGAACAGATCATCAATGCATGGAAGTGGGTATCTATCCTTTATCGTAACTTTGTTAAGCTTACGATAATAAATACATAGCCAAAGAGTTTCATATGCCTTTTTCACAAACAAAACTGGTGCTGCCCATGGAGATGTACTTGGTGAAATGAAACCCTTGCTTTCCAGATCCTCTAACTACACTTTCAATTACTGAAACTCTGTTGGTTCCATCCTATAAGATGGAAGGGAAATAAGACTGGTCCCTAGAAGGAGATCAATCGTAAACTCCACTTCCCTTAGGGGTGGTAACCCTGAGAAGTTATTGGGAAATACATTTAGAAATTGATCCACAACTGTTGGAACCTATTTTCCTCAATCTCTTCCATTGATGCGAAATTCAACCCTGCCAGTTGGTAATAGATCGCTCCCACCATTGGTGCTAACAATATCTTTGCATCTTTCTTTACCATCCTCTCTCCTCTGAAGAGATGGTCAATGTCGTCCTCAGTATTAAACCTAATTGTTATCTTATAACAGTCGATGTGAGCCTTAAACATTGTCAAAAAATCCATACCCAGGACTAAGTCATAGAAATCCATGTCCAACATCAAAAATTACCATTTTAACTCAACTCCATCAATAGTTATAGCCCATTCTCTACACATAAGGGCTTGGCGTTCTCTTTCACCAAGAGGAGTTTTTAATTTCAAAACAGAAGGCATCATTTCCATTTTTAAACATAGAAAGTCAACAGTATAAGAAGCAATGAAGGAATGTGATACACTAGTATCAAACAACACTTGCACAAGGGTAGAATTCAAAACAATTGTACCTCTCACAGTAGATGGTCCAGCCTGATCATCGACCATCATCTGCTCAGCTCCATACAATTACTTCATCGCTGGACTGTTCTCCTTGTTTCCTTACTAAGATTGACCGGGTTGAGGAGTCATGGAATTTCAAGACTCACCATGGATAGCTTTGTTATGCTGATGAGACTGACTCTGATGTCCTCGCCCTGTCTAAGAATATGATGCTTGCGACTCCTGGGAAGTGTCAAGTGCCCCCGACCTTGGTGCATTCCTACAATAGCATTGTAGATGCCCCATATGCTTTAAATTGTGACATGATCTAGGTTGTGTCGTACAATATCGCCTTTTGTGGCCAAGAGAACCACATTAAAAATAACCTGCTTTACTCTAGGGTCATGGAGGAAGGTTCACTGATCCCGTCGTCTGGTTCTGATTTGCACTCGCACCATGGAAATATGTATCCCTTTTCATCTTGTTCTCAACGGTTGAGTACCCACCATTTCCCATAAGTATCACCATTCCTCCTATAGATCCCAAGATATCACGTTCAGCAACAGTCACTCTGTTCACCATCTCTGTATAATCCGTAATACAGAGCACCGCAATCTTTAATCGAATCTCTTGCTTTAGCCCTGATTCAAATATGCATGCCTTCAACGACGCAATTACTGCAACCTCTATTGAAAAACAGACTAAATTCATGAATTTATCTGCATACTATGTGACAGAGATACTCTCTTGTTTCAGGTTGAATAAGTCTGTCATTTTCTGGATCTTGAACGCGTGAGGATAGAATTTTTTGTTGAACAATTATTCAAAATCCTCCCATGTAAGGCCTTCATCCAATTTAGTATGCACTGCTAAATCCTACCATTGGCATGAAAAGCATATACGTAGCCAACTTGACCTTGAACTCTGATGGTGTTCTGATGAAATCGAAGATACGATTCATACTACTTAGCCACACCTCCGCCTTTTCGGGTTCAGCATCACCCCTAAAGTTCGGTGGATTATGCTTCAGGAACTGGATGGTATGATCCATATGGCTTGGTTCATTCCTCTAGTTCTCCATATCTACAGCATGAAAATCCTAGACAATAATCTGAACTATCTCTTAGTTCACACGTGGTTCTGGTGCAACCACATTTTCCGCAGCTTCTTCAGGTTGGTTTCGACAACGCCTACCGGGTTCCATTTTCTAAACCAAAAACAAACTCCGTCAATCTCACTCTCTAACAACTGATGGCTTAGCATTTCAAATTCTATCACATAATCTATCACAACATTGGTTTTCCAAAAAACAACCTTTTCCATGTTCAACCATTTTTGAAAACATTCAACATACTTTTTGAAAATCAACCCATTTTCAAAATACACCAAATACCCTGTTTTCAAAGTCTTTCACTTGAAAACAATTTCTTCATTTTTTTGAAAATGGCACCATGCACAAAATCTATACTCATTCCTCACAATGAGATATGCAATCCTAGTGGGAATTCATTCCTCTACAATACATGTCATGCTAATCTCATTGGCTAAACCCAAGACAATGAGATTTCCAACATTCTAGAAGTGTATCCAAAACACTTATGTACCCAACACCCTAGTAACTTGATGTTCAGCCTAAATGGGTTAGCTATGTATTTTTATGCTATACATTTCAAGTTCCGAAAATCCTACTCCTTTCTAATATTTCAACCCAAGGAATACACAGGAAGGAATTTCAACTCCAAGACCAAGAAAATCGATGACCACTTGTTAGGCAAGCACGGAACAGGCTGATACCATTTGTAATGACCCGCCAATTCTCATTGGCTTGAGAGCTCAACGAGTCATTACTAGGCCTTAAGCAACATCCCCAAGACACCAAAGGCTAGAAATAAATGCCCAAGGGTTTCAAATACAAGTTGGGGGATGATTTACCCATTAAGAAATAAACCAAATAACCAACCGACCAAAGGATCCACTAACAACAACTACATGATCCATGTCAACGAAACAACCAACCCATCCATTACCAAAAGAGAAACACATTATTACACAATACAACCCATAAAGCAATACAACCAACACAAAAATAAGAGTGCTATGTGGAAGGGTTAACAAAAGACCCAAAGTAAACTAAGACACACTCCACGGATCTACACCAAGCTCCATGCTCCAAGCACCACCACTTCTCCCAAACATCACCACGAAACACTAGAAACAAGATGATTTACCTTTACCTGTGTCCCAAAATACGACATCTACAGAAGCACCAATGTGCCAAAGTAGGGGTGAGTATAAAACACAGTAGGTTTTCCCCAATGACTTCCCTACTCACACCACTAGGCTAGAAGAGTTAGGCAAATTTATATAAAAATAGTTATATAAATGTTTTCTCAAAAGCAGTTTATAAATAAATATAAACAAGTTTCCAAAACCATTCATAGCCAAAGGAATTCCAGGAGAAATTGAAACCAATTTTTCCAGAAAGTTATTTTTCCAAAAAAATAACCAAACAAGCTTAAGAACCATTTCACAAACATTCATTTTTGGCATACCCAACCATTTCCACAAACCCATGCAACCAACCATGCATGATAGCTGGAAGAGGGGAGAATCCCTAACCCTTATCCATCCCAAAAATGATGGGGGAGACTTCTTACCCTTATCCAACCCAAATCCACATGAATGCTTGACGGGGGAGATCCCTAACCCTTATCCATCCCAACACTGATGGGCGAGACCCCCAACCCTTATCGATCCCGAATGCAATATGATTGTTTGACGGGGGAGAGAACTAACCCTTATCCATCCCAACACTGATGGGGGAGACTCCTAACCCTTATCTTTCCCACATGCCTGTGAACACACACAACTATCATGTCAAAAACCAAGTGTGCTCAACCAATTCAAACCATTTCAATGCTTAACCATTTCAATTCAAAATCATTTCAATACAACTCCCTTTTTATTGAAAACCAAATCCATCAACATCATTTCAATCTCAACCCATTTAAAATGAAACAACATTTTTATTGAAAAACCATTTTTCATCAAAACATCTAATATTTCAGAAAATCCATAATTTAAAATCAACATTTTTAATTCAACAAGCCAAATCACTTTGCACAACAATTCACCAAGATTTCACAATCTCTTCAAAACCATAAATCATCACTAAAGAAGATTTATTATATGATTTTCACAATGAAATACATTCAAATAAACCAATTCGAATCTAATACAACCAATTCTAACAAGAGGAGTCGAGATTGAATCCACCTACCTCAAAGGTTTTGAAAAAAACCCTAACAAACGGAGAACACACAAGAAAACCAAGTTGGTTCTTCAAAAACCCACCTTAGATCTCTTATCCTAGAAAGATCAAGAACAAATGTCATCATATTTGGAATCCACACACATAGATGTACCCATAACGGATGTAGATCTAAGAAAATGAGAGAAGAGGAGAAGTAAATCTAAGTAGATCTAAGAAACAGATCAAGAATAAAGAAGAACGATCACATGTCTCAAGAATCCGGCTTCATTTCACCAAGAGAAGCCTTCAGATCACCTCCAAAATGATGGGAGAACCCTATTTGACCTTATGAGAAGCAAAATCCCGAGTTAGGGATGCTTAGGAGGAAAAACGAGCCACTTAGAGGCAAAAACGCGTGAGATCCACCTTTATAGGATCTTGTTTAATTGGCCGCACGGTTTTCTCGCACGGTTAGACAAACTATACGCTAACTATGCATTATTTGCTGCATCAGCAACCCTTCTCGCATGGTTTGGCCACACGGTTAGACAAACAGTGCGCTGACTGTGCGGAATCTACTGCCTCTGAGACCTACTACACACGGTTTGGCCGCACGGTTAAACAAACTATGCACCGCACGTGCAACTTCCCCTTTTTCCTCAAAACTTCGTTTAAAGTTCTCCTGACTCTCTTATTCGACAACCTTAACTTTAAAACCATAAAAGCATCAAGAAAGGGTTACATACTAAAAACCGGGGGTACTATATTAACCCATAGTTAAACCATTTAACTCTTACCATGACAACTTGTTTTTTTACTCTTTAAGGGTTAATATTGTTACTATAAAATGAAAAAAGAACCCTAAATGAGTGATGGGTGACACTTGAAACCATATAATAATTATTTTTCTGAATTGTATAGTTTTATGAATTTTATATCATTTAATAAAATATTATTAATTTTAAATAATCATTAATGTCAATTTTGAAACTATTCATTTCTTAACTTTTTGAAAAATATCAATACACAAGATAACTTCAAACCTAAAACTTTTATCAATCCCTAATATGTCTAAGTCATATATAAATTTTTTTTAATACATTAATTGTGTAAAATTATATTTATTTCTATATTTTTAATATCATTTATTTGATATTTCCATTATTTAAAGAATTACTTCATCGTTATTTTATAAGACCTCAAGGTAATTATTTATTTTCAAAAAATTAAAGATAAATTAACATGATAAATAAAAAAATTATATTTAAAATCATTATTTATAGTCTAATTTATATTATTTATAAACATATAAAAAATGATATAGTTGAAAAATATGAGTATGACATTTTTAACTCTTCTTTAAATAAAATATAATAAATGTCATACCCTCACCCAAGTGGCTTCAAAAAAAGTTATAATCTCAGAAAAAGGATGATTTTTTTCAAAAATAACACATAAAATTAAATTAAGATAAGTGTTAGTGTAAATTTTTAATATTTATAATATTATTTTTACCCATAATTGCTTGATTTACCTTTTACCGTATTAATAAAGTTACTATTCATAATGCCCAAAAATACAAGAAAACTATTTACATAATTTTAACCCCCTGATTAAAAATATTCAATCCATTTTTTAAAATTCAAAACACAAAATTTTCAGTAATTAATTTAAAATTTATCCCGTTGGCGGGATGAAAAAACAGGTTATTAAAATTTAAACATGAAAAATATTGAAACGTTTTTATATCTAAATTCAATGTAAAATCAATAACAATTACCTAAATTTGATTACTGGATAAAAAATAATCTATTTATACTTTAAACCATTCAATAATATAATTTAACACTATAAATTATTTTGCTGAAAAAAGTTGTTTTCAATTAAAATTTATCATATTTCATTATTCATCAAAACATGAAACTAATCATAAAAATACCAAAAAAATCAACCAAAGTAAATTTTATATCCCTATTTCAAATAAAAAGTTTATTTTGTCAAATAAAAAATATAAAAGTGTCAAAAATTTGATTTAAAATATGTTCTCTATTAAAAGGCAGTAAAACAGCCTTAAGAAAAATATAGCATTTTAATGCGTAAAATTGGATTCATTATTATCTTTTTATAATAAAATAATTTCAATGAACTTGAAGAATTTTTAGTAAATTTATAATCTATAAATTTTATAATTTGGTTAATACTATTCATTCCCACCAATTTAACAGCTATGTTATAATTTCATTTTAAATAATAATATTAATAGTATATCATTATTTGTTTAAGCTCGGTGTTGTGTGAAATGTAAGATATTGAAGAAATTAAGTTTATTTAAGAAGATACATACTATAAAATATTTTGGTGCTACATTCTACCCTTGTTCATTAAATTTTATCCTCATAATTTTAACATAGGATCGAAAACTAGTGGTTTGACTTTTCAAATATCTTTGTTGAGATTCCACATTAGAAAAAAGATTAATGAGACCCCCACTTTAAAATAAATAAAGTTAAGTATGAATTTCATAGGATATAACACATACTAGGGTTCCATTTAGGGAGTAATGTACATGTAAGGGAAATCTAACCATCAAATTCATATGGAGAGTGATATAGAACATGGTTAGGAGAAAGTTAACTTTCACAAAGCTATAAATCTCTGATGATCTGAAGGACCATTTGATGTATTAGAAAATAAGGTATTATGATAACATTTTTTTCAAGATATCTTCCCTCGGGTTAAAGAATTTATTTACTTCATAGGATTACAACATAAAGAAACATACTTACTTGACAAGTATAGTTTTATCCTTCAATCAATCTCAACCAAACCCTCATATTTTTCTAAAAATGATGAGTTTTTAAAATGAATTTTTTTCATTACATAAGATTTCAAATAAACTTCTATAGATCCTAAAATCCACAAAACTAAAACTATATATTCCTCTTATCTTTATACATTAACCAAAAACAAAATGTTTAGGATAAGAAAAGACAATTCCCTAAAAATAATCTCCAAAATTTAATAGTAATGCCCCAAATTTCAACATAGATCATATCGAAAAAATATTATAGACTAATATTGAAACCCAAAAATTATAAGGAGTTGATCATATAGTATTTCAAATACCATAAATCACTCTTAATGTCTTATACCAAAATTTTAATTGCCTAAATCTCATAATCACTATGTTTTTAAAATCATTTCCATAAATAACATGACCCATCATAAGTCCCCAATAAAACTATATTTGACTCCAAAATATAGTTAATTATATTTACCATAGTATTATAGGATTTCCAAAATAGATAACACCTTCCAAAATAACATTAATCACTTAATCACTAAACTAGTTTTTAATCCCATGGTTTTTTATTTGATAAAAAAAATATGATCAAAATAACTTTTATCCATTAGATATTTTAACAAAAAAATGTCATGTTAACCCATACTTCACATAGGCTAGTGGTAGGTGTTTAACCCTTATCACCCTTTGGTTGTGGGTTAAAACCCCATGACCTTTTCGGATATAATGGGCTGTCACCTGACCTATGGGTTTTACCTTTTCGAAAACCATGTTAATATAACTTTCATAATAAATATGATGGCCATCGTTGAAATGAGGTTAATCGCTAAATATCCTTTTAACTAATGTTTTCAATACAAACCTAATACATAAATAAATTATCCATTTATTTCAAAGTAGTCACTTATTTAGTATATATTTTATCCTATAGAAGAGGTAATTGACTCGGGTAATGCCTAGGTTCCCATATTTAAGGAAATTTAATACAAATGGATTTTTTGGATGGGTTTTATTTCCTTCCATCTTAATCTTCATTTTTCCTCAAAAATTCTTTGCTTTATGTCCTTTTTTCCCACACATAAGTCATTTATCCATTCTGTTGAGACACTTTCCTGGGTGTCTCCTTCCACATTTCTTGTATGATGGAAATCGATCCTTCTTTTCTCCATGGTCTCCAACACTGGATCTCTTTTAAATCTTCATTATTCTCTTCTTTATTGAGTTTGGTAGTTTGTTAAGGTATATATTATTAATCATATTTTTGGAAAACTTATTTGGCATGAAAATGATATCTTTCACTCCTATCAACATTACATTTGGTTTCTAATCACCACCACCATCTCCATATTGTTAAATGTTAACATAACTCCTTAGGGTTCCATTCATTGACTAAACCAAAAATAATAGTGTGAGTAACAATAGTAATATTGATAAAAATGTATAATCATTTACATAATATCATGACACCTTATTTTTAATATAAAACACCTTAATTTTAACCTAGGTTATCCATTATCATTATATGTTCAAATACTTCATAATTGTTTTTAAAGAAACTGATAATTATATTAAGAATATCCCCTAAGATTGTTAAAATAGGTGCATTGGAAGACTTATTGTCATATACTGAGTTATGTTGAGTTAGGATTTACTCACCTTATCGGATTTGTTAGCCCTAGGTACATTTGTACCAGAACCACATCTACTTGTAGTATCCAGACTAGGTTTTATTTCAAGGAAGGCCCATATAATCTCTACAATACCAAAATTAGAGAATTTTATTCTATAATTATCCTCAAATTTTATCTTTAGGTTATGCTCCCAAATCTACGTTTTCTTAAATCTGGTTTTCAAGGTTGCTAATAAACTTGATCTGATACCAAATGTGATGCCCAGACCCCAGAAACTCGGGGTAATTGCATCACTCTATTACATTGGTATAGATACATGATTTGAATCCTAAAGGAATGATGAGTTTATCAGTCTTGGTAAACCAGATATATACATAATTCATTTATTAAAAATTAATACACTAATTAAAATATAATATCTTCTTTTATTTCATTTGAGCATAACTTTATTCCATCTTGTATATCCTTGCATATCTTTCCATAGCACACTGCTTTGAATCATGAGAAAAATTAAACATATTAAAGGGGTGAGATCATATTCTCAGTAAAGGTATACATATAGCGAAATCTATCATAAACAAGAATAAATTTTTATGGAAAGGTGATTAACTAAAACACATGCCATTTAATCAATATTCTGAATATAATATGGAAAGAACAGAAGACAGTCAGATAATGCCACATAAATTATCACTTGAGAATGAAACTTAACCATGTATATTCTACTAGTCAAATAATAAAATGGATTGTCAGAAACTAATCTCATAATGAGGGAATGCATAATGTTTTACATCATAAATGTACAATAAATGCTTCATCCAAGACACCATACATAAATGGGTAAGACATCAGTCAATATCCAAACTAGTTTGTCTCATGAGACCTACTAATGAATCAAGGGGATATAGAAATCCCGACCCATGACTTACTAAGTATAATTCATTCCACATATGAAAATGGTGAAACCTAAATGATATAAACATTCTTATATAAAAACTAAAATATGAAATGTTAATAATTTATCCATAAATCATTAATGGTATAAATATAGCACATCCATAGTCAAACTAAATCATAAACCATTCAATGAAATATGTTAAATGATATCATAATATATAAACCTCAATCATTTATAATAACAAAAAAATAATTTTAACATAGATAAAAATACTCTAATAAAATCATCAAAAATCCCTTGATAGAAATACCCCTTCTTACTTTGTAATCATTTATTTAAAAATCATTCAATTATAAAAGGAGAAATTTCCTTTGAAAATAACCTTTAAATATTTTAAGTGAATCTTAAAAACGTTAAGGCATCATAATGGTATAAAAATCCACTCACACTGCATATGTTAAAAAAACATTCTTTCCTTCAAAAAAGCTATAAAGTATATTATTCCGAAACGAATTTTTTTTAAACCATTTTATAAAAATTGAAACTTGGTTAAAAGGATTTAAACATTTTTAGGATAAAATTAAAAATATTTTTGAAATAAATTTTAAGAAATATAGACATTGATGATAAATATTTCTCATCAGATACTTATATATATACAAGCCTAAATAATAATGAGATTGTGAAATAAATACATATCACATTACAATTAGTAGAATTGTATACCCATGAAAGGAATACAATTATATGGATATGAAAATATCATAATCTTCATAATAATACTCATAAAATTCATTAATGGGTGGTATTTACTGTATAAAAAATAAATAAGTAGTGTATAAGTCATGTGTCCCATAGAAATAAAATTGAGACAAAGATCTATTGCCTTGTGTTTTCTTTTTGTGTGAACATACTTTAACCACCTATATAATGGTTTTAAGAATGTTAATAAATTATTACCATACCATATTAATATTTATTATATAATATATGATCTTATTATAATATATTATTACCCATTTTTTAATAATCATTCACTATTTTTACTACTTTAGGTTTAAATTTCATAGTTTCTTGAGTAATTTTTGACATGTTATTTGTCATCCCTATTACTTAGATCATGATTTCAATATATAAAAGATGTAAAATATGAATTAATTATCATATATATTCATTATATATATATGTATTTTGATAAATCCATAATATATTTAGATAATAAATGAAAAACATCATTCATGGAGACAGTAGGTAGTGCATACACAGGAACACTACTTTCATTTCTTTGTCGTATTAAAACAGTGAAAAGTAAATTATATATATATGTGTGTGTGTGTGTGTAAATTATAATTATAGTATCATATATATGTCATATATATCATAGGTTTTTATTAAAACTGTCATTTATATATTCCATGTACAGTGTGAACGAATTGCATTGTTTTGAGGAGGCAACAGTCTACAATTCCACAAATGATGTTATCGTATTTACATAAAATAGAATGTATAAAGGAATTTGTTATAAAATAATTATAGAATCATAAATACATAAATATAATATATATATATATATATAATATAAATAATGCATCCATCATAATGCCCAACCATGAGAGGTGGTAAAGGAAAAAAAGCAAACGACATTGTTCCGCGAGGTTGTTCGTCGTACACGAACAGTAAGATAATTACCCATTAGATGCAAGTGTGTTTAAGTTTAAATCAAAAACATAGAATAGTAAAGTCCCATTATATTTTGGATATTTTATTTTATTATATAGGTATGTAATAAGAGTAATTTAATTGGTGTAGAAAGAAATAAAATGAAAGTGATTGTTGAAGAATGTTACCTTTTGGGGGTATCTACTTTTTATTTTCATAAAAAGACTTCTTTGGTTGGATTTATGCCAAAATTAAGGCATATAATATGAATATATGGAATTTAGGAGGAGAAATATTTAGGTTTATTTCATGATATAAGGCTTAATGTGGTGTGAGTAATTGAGGGACGAGGTTCCATTTTATAATTGAGGTGAGGGGAACTTTTGAAAACTCTAAAAATATTAAATTAATATAAATTAAATTTCAATTAAAAATGAATCAAAAGTTAATTATTTATAATATACTATTATTTTGGGTAAAAATAATCTCAACCAAAAACTTTTATACATGTTTAGGTCACATTATTACCCATATCATTTGGCTTTAACTCTTAGTTGAACCCCTTAACTCTTATCGTTATAACTTGGTTTTTACACTTTAATGGTTAATATAGTTACTATAAAATGGAAAAAGAACCCTAAATGAGTTCTGGGTGACACTTAAAACCAAATAAAAAATATTTGGGTGAATATTAGGGTTTTATGGATTTTATATCATTTAATAAAATATTATTTATTTTAAAGATTCATTAATGTCAATTTTAATACTATTCATTTCATGACATTTAAAAAAATATAAATACACAAGATAAATTATAAAAAAATTTAAAAATCAATAATATTCCTAGTTCATATATATAATTCCTAGAATTAATTAATTATATAAAAGTATATTTATTTTAATATTTTTATTGTCATTTATTTTATATTTTCGTTATTTAAACAATTACTTCATTATTGTATAAGACCTTAAGGTAATTATTTATTTCCTAAAAATTAAATATAAATTACCATGATAAAGAAAAACATTTTATATTTTAAATTACTATTTATAGTTTAATTTATATTCTGTATAAACCTATATTAAAATGGTATATTTATTAAAATATAAGTTTGACATCTTTAACTCTTCTTTGAATAAAATATAATAAATGTCATAATCTCTCCCAATTTTCTTAAAAAAAGTTATAATCTATATAAAAGGATGATTTAGGTCAAAAATCACTCATACAATGAAATTATGATAAGTGTTAGGGTAATTTTGTAATATTTATAATATTATTTTTATCCTTAATTACTCGATTTATCTTTTATTGTGATAATAAAAAATTAATAAAGGTACTATCCATAATGCCCAAAAATAAAATAAAACTATTTACATAATATGGACCCACTTATTAAAAATATGGAATCCATTTTAAAAATAAAAAACACAGAATATTTAGTAATCAATTTAATATTTAGTCCCATTAACGGAGTGAGAAAACGGATTATTAAAATTTAAACATACAAAAGATTGATATGTTTTATATCTAAATTCAATGTAAAATTGTTTCCAATGACCTAATATGTATTAAATTATAAAAAAATAATCTATTTAAACTTTAAAACCATTAAATAACATAATTTAACACTATAAATTATTTCGATGAAAAAGTTTTTTTCAATTAAAATTTAGTATTTTTCACTATTCATTAAAACACAAAACTTATCAGAAAAATACCAAAAATTCAACCAAAGTATATTTTTATATCCCTATTTCAAATAAGATTTTTTTCCAATATTATATATAAAATCATCAAAATTGGATTTAAAATAAGTTCTTTATTAAAAGATAGAAAAAAACCACCTTTAGAAAAATATAGCATTTTAAAGCATAAAATTGGATTCATTCTTATATTATCCCTATAAAATCATTTGGATGAATAAAAAAACACTTGATTAAATATATAATACAAAAAAATCATAATTTGGTTAATACTATTCATTCCTACCAATTTAATGGCTGTGTTATAATTTCATTTTAAATAATAATATTAATAGTGTATCATGGTTCATTTAATCTCGGTGTTGCGTGCAACATAAGCTATCGAAGAAATTGAATTTATTTAAAATGATAGATACTATAAAATATTTTTTTGTTATAGGATAAATAGTATCTTATTATTATAACATAAATTTCATGGTTTATAGACCATTATAAAGTCATGAAAACAAAACCAATTGAGATTCAAAAGGCTAAATACAAAGAAGGTTCTTGAATTAAAAAGAAGATAGATATGTCCCTTGCTAAATTTCAGCATAGTAAGGGCTTAGGTAAATGTTATATTGAGAGAGGATAAATGACATATAATTATTATAAAATCAAATGGAATGTAGAGGGATATTTATAAAATCATGACAACAAAACCAATCGATATTCAAAATGTTAAATACAAAAAAGTTGATTGAATTAACCTACAATACTTTTTTAAATTTTTCTAAAAAGACACTTCGAGGTAAAGTGGGAACCAAAAATTCCAGATATCCAAAATAAACACCCCAAATTCACTAATTCAAAACAACTAGTGACAAAACAAATTCAAAATGAAACCAGACATCATCAGAATAAAATTCAAAAGTGAGATGAACTTGTAACACCAATCACATCGGTTCGTGAGTTCTGAGCCACGAGTCTCCACCATTAGAAACATTAATAACATCGACAATCACACCATAATCTCCATCAATAGGTCCCCTTCAATTATTATAACATATTCTTCATAATCATATTGCTGACTGAAAACAACCACACAGGCAATTGGAACTGAACAATCACCCTTAACACCGTCATACCAGACCGTCGTAAAGCATCATCACCATCACCAAAAAATGAAAACCATTAAAAATCACCACTATTATTGACATAGTCCTATCAACACCCTCTCCCCTTATGTCCAAACACCATATTTAGGATATTTACTGAGGTAATTGTAGCACATAAAACACATAAACACAAACATAACCAACCCCGAAATAGAACCATCGCTGAAAAAGTATCAAAACCTTTCACCAATGTTAGAGATCTGAAAAACCAAACTAGACCCAAAGAGGCACCACAATAACTGATGGGAAAACCTTCATACATCCAAATAAGAAACTAATAAAAGGAATAATTTGGTATTAAACCCTAAAATCAAATGAAAAAGGAAACCAAGGGCTGAAAACCTAAATGAAAAGGAATGGAGACGCCGAGACCCATGACCGTCGAACTGTGTTTCCCAAAACCTATGAGTATCCATCACTCCAAATATGACCTAGAGAGGAGCGTTGGAATGATAGGTCAATACGAGGTTGAGTTGTCCAGGGAAGAAACCATAGTGCCTTCACTAAAGAGAAATCGAAGAATAGGACCAAGAGCAGACCAACCGTGAGAGAGAACATGTGGAAGAACCCAGGAGGAAACCATGCTAGGTAGTAGAAGAAGATTGAGGGAGACAAAACTGGGAGAAGAAACCCTTAGAAAAGGTTGATTTTTGGAAAAAACCATAGAGACTATGAGCATGGATAGAGTAAGATATGGGAGATAACTAGAAGGAAACGGAGCGGGAGAGAGAGGGGATAGAACCCGGAGAATGTGAATCCATCTTTTCAGCTTGAATTGAAAAGAAGATAGAGAGGTCCCTTACCTATAGAGGCTGATTCCAAAATCTTGAGAGGATATCCTGGAGAGAATTGGGGAACCTTGGGAGGAATCTAGAGATGGTAAGGAAGACAAATTTCCTAATCAATAGTTTTTTGAGTAAAGAGAAATGGGTTCTTAAGTGGGTTTATATCGAAAATAAGGGGGGTTCTTTATTATTTCCAAAACATAGGTTTTTCACTATATACAATAAAATAATAAAAACATTTTTTTCCCAAGTTTTTTTATAAAATAGGATTGGTTTTAATATTTTATAATTCCATGAACTAGTCATATTAAAATAATACCACTGGTGATGTGGAAGTGAGTCATGTTTATAAAAAAATGTTTTTAAACCCTTAAAATATAATATAGTGTTTGGAGGATTCACAAAGGGTTTATAAAATTATAAAATAACCTAGAAACACATTATTTTAAATTTTAAACATATATTTGGTCATAAATACTTTTAATGAGATATATTATATCACCTTTTGGTCATTATGAAGTCATAATACATACTATATGTTTATACCATATTTAATTTTTACTTAAAAAATCGACTATCTTAGAAAATTATGAAAAAATCACCATTGAATATTTTAAATGTGTTGATTCCAAAAATTATATTTATATAATAAAAATAATTATATCAATACGATAAATTAAATTTTCAAATTTAAATCCCTTTTTATTTAATTTTTTTTTTGATAAAAATATTTTTCTGGACCTTATAAAAATTACATTTTCACTTCGTAAAATTATTTTATCATTTATATTTAATTTATAATATTTAGTGGTTTTATTTTATTAAAATATAATTTATTAAAAAAATTCATGAATTAATGAAATTAATATCATAATTGAAATTTCATATTACCCAGAAATACAATTCGAGTTTTGTTGTATTAAAAACTAATTTTTATCAAACTCATTAATTAATCATAAAGTAAAAAAAATAATAGTAAAATATAATCCCTATTTAATTGAAAAGAAAATATAAATATTCATACTATTATGGTTTCCATTTTTTTCCTTGTTAAATTATTATTATTATTTTACCCTTAATTAACTTATTTTAATTTTACTGTGGTAATAAATATTTACTACGACTACTATACAGATTGTTTAAAAATTAAGTTGACCTTAGTACCTAATATTAAATATCATGACTCTAAATATTTAATATGTTTTAAAAAATTAAATTCACATAAGTTTCTAAATTTAATTTAAAATAAAACATGCAAGTGCGACAAAAAACCGTTATCCAAAAAAACATTTTTTTAAGGAAATCATGATTTTACTTTAACTCTATAACTATTAATATTAATTATATGAATCTAAATTAATAATTATAGATATATAATATATAATTTTAATTTTAATAATTTATAATTTGGTTTTATTTTTAATTAATTAAAATGGAGAAACATTATGTGTTTTAAAATTGTATTCAGAAAAATGTGTTTTCAGGCCTAAAAATAAACTTATTCAAAAATATCTTATAAATATGATTTAAATGTAATTAATTGGATTAAAAATAACTCAAGAATGATCATGTTACTTGGAAATCAAATTAAAATAATAAGGGGACATTTAAATTTCTTAATTCATCAAAATAAATGATAGCTTTACAAAAAAATGGTATTATTCACTATTCATTGAAAATCATTACTTTTTGAAAAATCCATAAAATTCACCCTAAGTTAATTTTCATTGACTAATATAAAAAATGAATTTAATTTCATCGAACACATTTTCTAAATTTTCTATAAAATAATAATAATATTTTTTAAGAAAAATAAATAAAAACATTTTTGAAAAAAAATGTATTTAAAGAACAAAAAGACATTACCAAAAAATGTGTGATTGTTTACTAAGAATTAATCAATAAATTTATTTTCATTGTAATATATATATATATATATATCATAAAGTAATTAATCATATTATTAGCCACAAATTTAACAGGTATGTTATAACAATCATATTTAAATAATCATTGTTTGTTTAGGTTTGGTGTTGTGTATCGCATACACTATCGAACATAATTTTCCCTTTTAAAAACTCTGGGTGTTACATAATAAAATTGGGCTGGGTAAATAATAGTAAATCATATTAAATTTAGTAAAATTTATCACATAATAAACCCTTGTAATAAATATTAAATTAAACAAAAAACCAACACATGCATTGTTATGTCAGATCATGATTATCCATGCTTACAATGACTATACTTTTAATAAATAAGGTAAAATTATTTTCACTTGTTTATTTATTAAGATAAATCTATAAATTTAATTATAGTATTAATTAATTAATTAATTTGTCTTAAATATCCATCTGAATAGCCTTAATGATACCCATCCTTTGTAATTTTAAACAAATTAAATAATTTAATTTTATTTAGAATTAATTAAGTCCATGGGATATACTAGAGGAAACACTGAATGTGATCCTTTAAACTACAAAATGTCTTGTTTAGTTATTTTCATGTACTATATACTTGTGCAATTAATAATTTTAATGTTCCGATGCAGACACCCATGAGAGGGGGTGAATTAGGTGTGGTCAAATTTATACCAAATTCAAAATATTCTTTTAAACTTTAACCAATTTGGTATTTAAACATATAATTTTTTCCAATAAAAATGTATATTTTATTTTTTTAACATATAATACACCTATATTCAATAAATGTAAAGTAATAAATCATGTATCATTTTTTTTATAAGTTTCAACCCTGATGTGTGAAACCTACTACTTATTGTGACCCAAGTGTTTATGTCATTTATTGTCCACTATTAGTTTTATAATAAAATATATGTAGTTTTTTTAGAAGTTATTATGATACCATTCTCACCATATTACATAGTTTTGAGTTCACTATATTACCCAAGTGAAGAATATTACTCTCACAAGTTCTTTATAATAGCATCACACTATTTATATTCAACGATTCTAACATTTAAAGTAGATTACTTGGACTCTCCTAGGATGTAATTTCATCAAAAAATTATCTCCTTCCATAATCAAAAAGTATTAAAATTCCTATAGATATTCCGTTAATCCTCCTATAACTTGGTCTCTTTTCTCTAATACCAATCTTCCCAGTTCTTTTTGGAAGCTGATTTCTGGGATCACTTAACAAGTAATTTAGGAAAACATTCTAGAAAGTCTTATTTTATGAAGATTATTTTAAGTATTCTACTTATCTGTTCTTCTTCCTCAAACTTTTATAATACTTAGTGTATCACCAACTAAATAAAAAAATTGACCTTCTTCTTTTTCTTATTTTTCTTGTTATTCATCTTATTATTATATTCTTAAAAACCCCAAAAAATATATTCTTTATCACTAATTTATCTTCTTAGTTCTTCCTTTTTATATCATGAAATTGGTTCCCTTTATTCTTATTCTTTTTAGTTATACATCTTCATCTGGAATCACTCAAAGATTTATAACCCACTCTTCTTCTTGATAGTTATATTTTATTTATCAAAACACACATTATTCTTAAGAGGCTAAAAAACCTCATTTCAATATGCTTCCCCTATACTTTATTTTAGGGTCCTCTCATATTTATATTAATGTAAATATCTTATAATATATATGAAAACTAAAATAATAAACCATTTAATACTCTTTGATCCTCCAAATCTTCCTTTTCTCCAATAGTTTCCACCTATAAAATGATATCTCTGCCCTTTATTTATTTTATGTTCTCACTTGGTCTCAGCTAAAAATATCTTCAGGAATTACAATAAAAAAATTTAAAACCTATTATTCTCATAATATCTTCACAGTATCCACATTTAAATATTTTACTATGACTATATATAAATACAACAGTATTAGAAATTGTGGCTTGACCAGATCCTTCGTGGCTTGAGAACTTCCCATGAAAACCTATATAGATTCATCCTGAATCTTTATGCAATAAATATTATCTCAATACTTCCTTTTCATTCTCAAACAACACAACTTGAATCACTAAGATTATATAATATTTAAATTACTTAAGAATATCTCCAATATCTTCATATTTAATTATATATTTATTTTACTACTCTTATTTTATACTTAATTAATCACTATACCAAACTAAATGCATAGCGGCGGTTTTTTAGCATCAGTTTACTAAACTGCCACTATTTTTTAAAAAAATAATTTTTGGTAGTTTTTTATAAATCTCTGTTAAACAGTTAAACATTTTTAAAAAAACGACATGTTCCCCCTCCCCCAACACCCCCGACCCCATGACACCCTTGACCCCCCCCCCCACCCACCCCACTAACCCCCCACCCTACCGACTCCCTGAAGCCCTAGCCTCATCACTGCTCATCACCTCCCATCACCGCCACTCACTATTCACTCGCTAGAACTCGCTACACCTCACCTCGTCATTCCTCACATCGCCTTTCCTTGCTGACCCTCTATGTGCCTCACCTCGTCATCCCTTACTACACCTCACCTCATCGTCCCTCTCCTCACCACCTATCATTAGTATACTTTCATTTACAAATGATTCTATGTTTTATAGCCTAATATGAATGAGAAATGATACAATTACGTGATTCTGTGTCTATATATCCTGATATGATTCTATGTTTTATGATCTTATGTTTACCTCTATTTAAACTAAAAAAATGACATGTTAATCATTTTCCATTATGCAATTATTCTGAAAGGATATTACACTTGCTCGTAATAAAATTTCCTTTACCATTATAGCATGGTTATGGAAGGAGGGTACCCTGGTATTATATGAGATTTACATTAGTCTTTTTCCTAAATATGAATGTATGTTTCTTTAATTTACTGGTTTTGTTATTTTCCCTCTTTGGTGGACTTTGAGAAAATGTTACCTTATAAAATTCTATTTGGTTCATACATTTAAACTAGGAGTGACCTGATGCCTGTAAGTATGAGTTGTGTGGTGCCTAGTAAGAATTTTGATGCATTATAGTTGTTTTGAACTTATTTTTTGCATCACCATGTATTAAATTGATTGTGTTTTTTAAAAATTACATATTAAGAAGGGTATGAAACACTAAACAAAACATGCACATGCATATATTATTGTACCACTGAAGTTGTTTAGGAGAGATAAGTTGAAATCATTTGAGTATTTTATACGCACACCCAACATGTGAACTTTACTTGTTTTTGTAAACTTTATATATCATGATTCACATAAAGTAAAGGTATAAATGATGAATGGTGGATATCGAAGAAAGTTTAGAAGAAGAGTGTGAAGAGAACAATCAAAGTTGACACTGAGTTCTATTTTGATGGCTCTGGTATACGTTTATTTACTATTTTTTGGAACATATTTCTATATATGATTAACCTAAAGTGAGATATTTAACAATGTATACATATTAATCTTATCGTATATTACTTATATATCATTTTTGGATGTGTGTCCGTATGATCGTAGTTTCTTTTCAATTTACTCTATACATGGGTAATGGTTTTTATTATTTATTATTTATTCATTTATGATTACCTCATTCTCTATTTCTTATAAAAATTATGTAATAAAATACACTAGATTTTCTAGGGGTCCCTAGTGGGTCCCTATTGGATTTTTACCTCTTTTTTCTATCACTTTATTCTTTCCTAAGTAATGGGAGTAACCTAAGAGAGGGATTCTAACTCTGGATTAGGTTTCCATTATGTTTTTTCAACCTCAAATACATTTTTTTCTCATTAATTTTGTATTTTATGATCATAATATTCAAACTAAGAAGTTGAAAATAGTTTAGCGGAAAAATACTTGGACTATAGGGTTGCATATAGTCTAAGTTAATAATGCTAAAAATATGAATCCTAATGTAATTTCATATACCGTGTACTATAGTGCTGCAAATAATTTATGGTAATAATTCTTGGACCAAATTTGATCCCCCCAATAGTTGTTTTTATGATAATGGAGGGTTTAAAACCAATAGAAATGGTCTTCCTAAGAGTTCCTACACCAATCAAAAGAATATAGGTTTATATAGTAAATAAATTGAAATTAGGACTTTATGAACCTATGAATTAATGTGCTAATGATGGTGGACTAAAAAGGGGGAAAACATTTACTCATAAAAAATCTTATTCTGTTACTTGGGCATGATGACCTGTATGAATAATAAACATTTACTCATAAAAATATTAGTCTATTACTTGGGCATCGACATGTATAGTTTTATGAAACCACTGAAACTCATTTCATTCTCTTAAAACACAACACAATCATTATGATATAGATATACTTGAATTTATATTTCCACTAAAGATCATAGGACTACGCAATATAGTTTTATATTCATCATGAAATGTGGATAACATGGTTTCAATAAATCCCCTAATATATGGAATTCATTTAATTATTTCACATCTTACTCTAACCACATAAAAATATGGAGTCTGAAATCTTGTATTCTTTATTATCTCATGCTGAAACTTGGTTCTATTTTTATGTTACCTATAACACCACCTCGCACTATGTATACACTCTATATCCTAGCTTATTGTTAATCCTTCAAAGTTATTCACACCATGGGAATATTTATTTTAGATTTGACCTTTTTTATATGATACCTTACCTATCAACCATTTCATCATTTACCATGGGTGTCACGTATTTTTTATTCCTTTTTAACTATATATCAACATGTTGAACACAACCTTCTTTGATACTTCATTTTATACCTAGAAAAAAATTTATGTCATTTTTGGAAGTTTTATATATACAACAAATATTTAGATGGAATCATAACGAAAACTATATACAACTAGTTGTAGTAAGAAGTTAATAGAAACCCTTATTTAAAAGTACTCCTTATTTATCATTATTATGTGTATTTTTTTTGTTAGTGTTGTGCATAAGTTATCATTTATATTTTTTGCATAAATTTTTTGAAATATATGTTATGAATTTAATTTTATTTGATTAAATGATAGTAATTCCAAGGAGGAAGTGGTATACTATTCCATTTACCACACCGAAAGATGAAGATCCATTTATCTCCCTCCCTATAGCATCTGAGACACCATCTTCTTACACCCCTTGCATCATCTCTCACACCCTCTGTGAGTGTCCCATCAATAGATCAGTCGACGCCTTCCCATTCAGTAGCCTTTGTAGTGAGGGAGTAGGGCGCCACTCCTAGTTCTTCATAGGTATATTTGAGGGTGACTGTTATAGGTATAAATTTTAATATGAATAAATTTATTTCACTTTTTTATAGTAACTATTTGTTCATAAAAGATGGAAACAATGAAACTATAGAGAAAAATATGAAAATTTCATATGTTTGAAATCTAACCAGACTAAAGATAGTGGTCCCATTTGATTCCTATGGGGTCCCTACGGATGACGCCACAGGATTACTTGGCCATATTCTAGGCCAGCTGGCTACAGATCTAGTTTCCCTTCTGATTAAGTATGATGATTAGAGGCATATGCCTTTATCTTTGAAAAATTAAGTTTTTGATTCACAAATAAAGGTAATTTTAATACATTATGGCGTAACTAAATTCCATTATGTTAATAAATTCTAATATTTTCAAAATGAATTTCTGTGTACTAGTGTTTTTCAACCTTATGGTTGCTGATGTGCTATCACAAAAGTGGACATTGAAAAATATAGGAAAGAAATGGCAAGACTTTAAATGCAGATTATATAGAAATTTCAACAATACTTTGTTGAGAGCATAATAGATTTAATATAAGTTTCCCAATGGGTTACCTAGAGATAAATGGAAAGTTTTTATTGATAGACATCATGATAAGAATCAATTGGTATTTAAATATATATTATTATATTAATATCATTTTAAATTTATACATGTATATGAAAATGAGATGAAATTTCATACATTAAAATTAAATTCCATTTTATTTATTTCAAGATCATTCAATGAAGAATTCATCGATCTAGGCTAAGAAAATCCTCCCTCACACTATAGGGTGAAATATGTTTTCTATAATTCGATCGAATATCATAATATTTTCATTAGTTTAAATATTTATAAGAAAATATTATATATTTAATATTTAAATTGTTGATTTATCTATTTTCAATGCAGTCACATAGTTTAGGGAACCAAGCATCTCAAATAGAAGTGTGGTTGGATGTTTATACAAAATTTGATGTGAGTTTTGTTAATGAGCTTTCCAAATAAGTTGGGGTATGGATTCATTTTTCATTATAATAACTTATTATCAGTTGTCACTATGTTAATATGTATTTCTTTTAATATGACTGATATTTTATTTATAGGTAAAAATTAAATAACTATGGGATTTCAATTCCATGTAGTCCTAATCAGTCTCCTAGGATGACCCAGTTGGTAATGTTCTTGGGAAGGAGCATCATGGTCAAGTGCACGGGATTGGTTTGGGACCCTTACAATTTGATGTCTTTAGAAGTCCATCAGGGATTGAATCTTCTTCTACTCCTGGATTTATTCACTCCCTACCCTGAGATGCTCAGATAGATTTTTTTTCTATAAAAACACAATTCAATAATAGGGGGATCAGATATTTTATATTTAGAAATTTTTGGTTGATTTATATCATAAGATGACTAGATCTATCATTAGTGTTCTTGCATCGATGATGGGTGGTGAGCAAGTAAATCCCACCACTTAAAAATCATTTAGTTTGCATACATTTATTGGTTTTAAGTTTATATATAAATATACATTATTATTTAATTTTCAATATAAATTTATTACAGGTGCTGGTAGCAGGAAGTAGAGATGAATGTGGATAGGGTGATGAGTAGTGTTCATCATCAGATAGTGATATGTGGTCTTGTTGATATGTGGGAAAAATATGGAAACAGATGGTTTGTTCATGTATCATGTGTGGCACAGAGTAGTCACCTAACATTTTCATGACTTAACATTTTCATGATTTCCCATGTTTGATAAAGGAATTGTAATTTGATATGGATTGATGCTTTAGTAAGGTAGTGAGTCTTGAATTGGTGGAGTATGAAGTTGGTAGAGTTTGAAGTAATCTATGTTCCATATGGAAGATGGAGATATTTAATATTTTCATTTCAGTTATGCTAGGATTTTTATATTTTAATTTTGGACTAACTATTATGTTGTTTATTTGATTCATTTTATTTATGTTGGAGACACAATCCCCATACCCATGTCATTCAAGGATGGGGCCCACAAATGTTGGGTCGACTATTAACCACATTCGAAACATGGGAATGATCACTTCTCATAATATATCCTTTGAGGTGTGTGGCCTATATAGTAGGCAATCCTATTTTGACCACACGACATCACTATAGGGGAGAATAATACCTTGAGGATGATGGAGATCTAAATTGAGGGAGACCTAAAGTGTGGACATGAGCATTAGGAGATTTTTTGGTATATTTCAATGGTTAGGGAGATACGCCACTATATTCTTGAGCACATTGAGTGAGCCTATATATAAGAGAGATTAAACGCCATTATCAAGGGGAAGGACCTGAGGTTGGTCATTTTTTGGGATGGGACTAAGATATGAGATTTTGGTATCTCTTTATATCCCATGAAACATAGAATCTAAACATATGTAGTTTTGAAAATCAGTGTGGTAGATGACCATCATTAGAATAGAAAGTCCTGTCAGGAAAGGGATAGAATATCATGCTTGTTCCATACTAGTTCAATATGGTCAATGTTAGGCTAGGTAGTTTAAAGTATAATAGATCATAAGTTATTGTTAGGTAGTTTCAGGGCTTACAAATCAGACTTTGGTTCTATATAGTTTAAAGTATTATATTTAGATCTATAAAACCTTGTTAGATGGTTAAGATGCTATATATGGTTTAGATTATTCTTTTATATGTTCTCTTTACATGGTTTTTTATGAAACATTGTTAGATTGTTGACTACTAAACATTGTTAGATGTTTTATATTATTCTATTATATGTTCTCTGCTTGTGGTTTTTTAGGGTACTGGTATTTGGGCTATAGAAGCTGCAGCATTTTTTATTTGTAAATATACATTTAGTGATGGTTTAAAACACAGCTAATGAAATGGACCATATTTAGTGGCAGTTTAAACTGGCGCTATAGGTTGATATTTTATTATTGGCAGTGATTAAAACCACCATTAAATACATGTGTGTTATTATTTAGCAGTGGTTTCAGTGGTTTTAGTGATGATTTTCATGTAAAAAATGGAAAAAAATTAATGGTGGTTAAAACCACTACTAAATACATTAAATTTGTTTTACATGAAGATTTTTCTAAAAACATAAAAAATTCCGCTAAATATGTTTACTACAAAAATTTCTATAAACTATATCTAAATTGAAGAAACTTACATGTGTTGGATGCTGACACCAGATTTAGCAGCAGTTTTATAAAACCATCGTAGAAGCATATAGCAGCATTTTAAACCACCTCTATGCGGTGATTTTCTTATAGTGAATATTATCTTAAATACATCCTAACTTGATATCATTTTCAACAGCTTAGAGATTGAATTCTTACTCATTTATCTCATATCACAATGATTTAAACTTTGATGAAAAACTCAGCCATTGACTCAACATATCTATATTATTCATGAAAACTCGTGAAGTTTATTTTCCTTTATCAAGAAGATAATCCATTATATCTTCTTCCAAATCAATCTTTAATCATGGATAATTATATATTCATGATTTTTTTAACATGGTCAAATATCTCTTTCATCATCCTGGTTATTTTTCTTCTTCAAAAATTAAATTCAAGAAACTTTTTTTATTATATTATCGTAATTTTTTTAAGTGTTGAATCATAAGTATACTTTAAATGACTCATACACATCTTGGGATCACGCATACACATAGTCAAATGAATCATACTTAGGTCTATATGAATCATACATAGCATTTTTTATGATTGAATGACTCATATAGGAACTTATAATCACTTATATATAGCCTACAATAACTCTTATATAGATCCCTTTGTCTCCAAAATGACTCATATGTTGCACTAAGAACTAATATGTAGGGTCAAAAATGAATCCTATGCACCACTAAAATGACTCTACTATAAATTCATTTATCTTTGAAATGAATCATACATAAAATTCCATACTAATACAATTTTCTAATTTAAAATCCAAAATCCATAATATCTTCAAATTAATTTAAATCCACTTCAAATCATTTCAACCCTTCTCAAATATCCTCAAAAACCTTCAAAATAAATTCTAATAATTCTATGGATTATCATAACAATACCAAAATCATCTTGCTTGTGTCCAATATCATTTATGGAATATAAACACTCAAGTAGATTATTTTAGTGACTTCACTTACTTCTAATTTTTATTTTCACTTCATCTTCCAAAATCCTTCATCCAAGAGGGTTTTATCATAAATTTTAGAAATAAATATTCTAGGTACTCCAAGGATGGTTTATTCACTATTCAAACTATCTCCCTATAATTCATTATACTTGTTTCAAATTTTTAATAATAGATTGACATTTTTTTCCATCATATACACAGTTCAGAAACCAAATATTTTCTTCACTTATGAACTTCTTGTAACAAGTTGTAAATAGTATTCCTATACCTTCGTAACTTTTCATTGGAATACATATCATCTCTATAATCATCAGATATGATGGAAACCCACTTGGATCTATCTATATTGTTATTCAATGATATCCAGCTTTATGTATAGTGGTTGGATACTCATTTCATCAACCTTCACTACATCATAATTACATTGAAAATATTCTAGAGAGGGGGTGAATTATGTATAGTCAAATTTTTAGCAAATTCCAAATATTCCTTTAAACTTTAATCACATTGGTATTTGAACCCTAAATATTAGTTATGAAAAATGAATCATTTATTTTTAAACCTAGAACACACCTCTATGTAATGAAAGTACAACACTAAAGTTGGAACATGTATTTTTTAAGGTTCATCCCTAATGTGGAAAACCTACATCATTTTGTTCTTAATGTGTTTGGGTCACAATTCATCAATTATAATTTTATTATAAAATAAAAAAAATTGTCAAAGATAATCATGAAATTGACACCATATTATATAGGTGTGAGTTCACTATATTACACAACTGGAAAATATTTCTCCTATGTGTTCTTTGTACTATTATCTCACCAATTCAAATTAGCACTTCCAATATTTGATATAGACCACTAGGACTTTCCAGGTATTTCACTAAATCCAAAATGGATCTTTATACTTAACCTTAGAGTCTTCTAATGCCTATGGAAATTCTATTAAACCCCCTACAACTCATTTTCTATTTTCCACTATCTAGCTTCTCAGTTATTTCTAAAACTGATTGTTGGTCTCTATTAACTCAAAATTCAAGAACACAACCCAAAAAGTATTATTTCATGTAGAAAATTATATTTATTCATATTCTCTCTTATATTTACTCAAATTTATCCAAAACTGAGTGTAGTAAGGACTAGATAATCAAACCATATTTCTTATTCTTCTTCTCTTCTTCAAAAACCATAAGGTTTTTTGCTTTATCATAGGTTCATATTCTGAGTTCTTCCTCAATAAAATATATAGAAGGTTCTCAATCTTCTTCTTCTTCTTAAATATTTTTTCTTATTCCTAGAAACTCACTCATAGCTTTAGAACCCTCTCTCCTTAAGAGTTGTATTTTATTCAGCACAACACACACTATTCTTGAGAGGCCTATGCATCTCATTTACACATGTAACCCACACACTTTGTTTTGGGTTCATATCATATATCCCCTAATGTAAATATCTTATAATATACATGAAACTAAAATAATACACTTTTTTTTACTCCATGATCTGCTAGATCTTCGTTTTCTCAAACAACTACCTCCTGTAAAATCATATCTCTGCCATTTATTTATTTTTGCTTCTCAATTAGTCTCATTAAAGTATATATTTTTTGAATTGTAGTAGTAATATTTACAACCACTTCTTATCATAACATATTCATAGCAGTATCATTTAAATATTTCCCAAGGTTTGTATAAAAATATTGGAGAAGCAACACTTATGGCTAGGACCAAATCCTTTAAGGTATGAGAGATTCCCATGAAAACTTACACAGTTTAATCTTGAATTTATAAACTATATATAGTATATAAGCCATTTCATATCTTTATTAAACAAAAAAAACTTGAATCATAATGATTTTGTGATGTTTAAATATCTAAAAAAAGTTCAAACATATTTACATTTAATTCCATGTTTATTTAAATGGATTCTTTATCATTTTTGTCTTAATTAATATTATCTAAGGTATATCCAGACTTAATATCCTTCTTAGTATCTTAGATATAAATTTCACACTCATTTAAAATTGATTATAATGATTTATACTTTGATGAATAACTTGAAATTAACTCAACATTAAAGTTCCTAGGATAAAATTACTCTACTAAGAATGGGGGATAAATCAGTGGAGACTAGTTTTTATGATTTCTTTTAAATTATATCAACCTTTGTAACATGTTAAATTTCAATATACTCAAAATGTAAATTCTTAGACTCACTCATATAATTATTAAATAAAATAAATATAAATATGCTAATTTTTACAAGTTTTATTCCCTTCTTAAGAAACCTACTCCTTATCAGGGATAGTTAGTCTTCTCAAACATGGATTTTTCACTATATGCATAACAGTTTATAAGATTACATTATTAGTATAACATTTATCTATACATAGCTAGACTCACTCCAAATTGATTAGATTCACACTACTAATACATGAATATAAAACCAAAATGATAAAAATTTAGTTGTATGTTTGGTTACATTAGTAATAGTGGATGAAGATCATTCTCCATGGGCCTCCGGGATATTCAAGAGTATCTTTCTCATTCTATGTAGAACTTGATATATATATTATTCTATATTCTCATGACCCATATTTTATTTTATATAATCTAATCCTAAAATGGATTTATAAAATGGATACTAAACTTTGGGAATCATACACTCTTCCTCTCTCACACCTTCTTTGATATTAAGCAATTCTCAACTTACTATTTTCTCTCTCTTAGAAAGTTAAACATATTCACGAACTAATATTTCCAGAATTAAAAATAATTCATGAAATATAAATTCCAACATAAAATTATTTATTCTTATCTCAATAAAATCATACTAAGTAATGTTCTCCTTTACCTTGTTTGGTTATGAACATATTCATGCACCATGATCTCAATAATCTTCTTTACTTTTCATTATCACCCATATACATCATAATTCATAAAATAATCTTCATTTATTTCTTATAAATTAACTAGAAATGTAAATTCTTAAAGAGAACTCCATAATCTATATTTTTATAAAATAAATTCACAAATAATAATTTATGAATTTTCCTGAATACTCATCATTTACTCTTTACTGAATAACTCAAACTAATCTTCTTTTTCACACTAAAATACATAGTAGCTGAATTATATTCAACAAACTAGATTGTATAACAAACTAAAAAACTCATCTTGAATCACTTAATAAATAGATGTTATTTATTACTTGAATTACAAACCCACAAAGAATCATCACACGGGTATACTAGAATTTTTTTCTAGTGATTCTTCTTTAGAATGCTTAAATT
Source organism: Viscum album (assembly GCA_963277665.1). Lineage (NCBI taxonomy): Eukaryota > Viridiplantae > Streptophyta > Magnoliopsida > Santalales > Viscaceae > Viscum > Viscum album. The sequence goes on from OY728143.1 coordinate 35,366,049, forward strand.
TGAATAACATAAAAAATATACATATTAATTCAGATTGATTATTCAAATAAATATGCACATAGATTATCAATTTTATATTTGCCACATGAAAAATCTTGAATCAAATTTTAAATTTTATGTTTTAGTCGTTGAAGACTAGATTTAGAATCGAAGGAAATGGTTGCTCAAAACTCAACTTTTCACCCGGTAGAAACTTTATATTTGATAAAGGAATGAATAATACATAGGTCCTAAAGATATATATGTATATATTAATGAAACTTAAATGATTCATAATGAAACATACATATATGATAAATTACTCATATAAAACCTCAATCACACATATCCAAACACTTAATGACTCATATTTAGTGTCCAAAACACACATAAGTGGAGATAAAAACACTTATACGTAGGACCTTTACCAAAACTCAAAACCAAAAGGAATTCAATAATTTATTAAATAAATATAGAATTAAAATAAAAACATTCCATTACACCTAGAATCATCTCAAAAATATCCCTCATAACTTCATAAACATCATAATAGTTATCAAAGATTATCAATAATGATTTAAAGCAAATACAAACCATCAAAAACTCCAATCATACATCAACCTCCCTTTTTATTTTTTTGAAACTTCTTGAAACTATTTTATAATAACTCAGATATCTTATAAACTACATAAAATATTATGGGAATCAGTATATCACAACCTATCTCTTATGATAAGTTTCTTATGCCACACCACTAAATAAGGTAATGTTGTTGAGAGAATTATATCCCTTAGTGACAATCAAGTGTGTCCAAATGAATTAAATGAAACTCCACATCAATTAATGCATTATTTTCTTACTTCCATATGTCTCAAACATATATTGATAACCACATCTTCATATGAACAATTAGTGCACACACCCCTATTGATAAGGATTGTCTCTCCCTTTGATAAATAGTTATGTCGCTAACTTCTTATCATTTGTAAAAAAAATACAAGTCCTAGATGGGGTTAATTTTGACATTTATTCAAATGATAGAAGAGTATTGAACATGAATATTTAGACATAACTCAAAGTAAATTTTTCTTGGCATAGATTTTTTGAAGATGTTTGTAATATGATTCTAGGTAAAAGTATATTCTAGTTCGATATCCTCATTAACTACTCTTTCCTTAATGAAATGATACCTAATGTCTACGTGTTTAGATATATAATGCTACATAGGATTCTTTGATAGACTTATTTCACTCTAATTATAACATAGTATCTTTAGTGGCCTCTTAATTTCAACCTTTAAATCATCAAGCTACAACCACATCTCTAAAACCTATTTTCATGCAAGTGTGTTTTCCATATACTTGAACTCAATTATTATAAGCTTTAATAAGTTATGCTTTTTATTGTACAAGTTGAAACAATCATTTCCAATTAAGAAATTACCTTATTAATTGGAACTTGTATCTATATTATCACCTTCCAAATCAGCATCATTGAATCTAATGTAACACCCCAACCTAAATCATTAGATTTTGGTCATAGTGCCACATAACCTCATGCACACCTCCCCATATGCAAGAGGTTTCCAACTAGCAGTGAGGGCCAAAGAGGCATCATGGGGAGACTAATCCATTTGTAATAAAAAAAGAATAAAGAATGTAACAAAATCAACATGAATAATAATAATAATAATGTAAAATAATAATCCAAAAAATAGCAGCATAAATAATAAGATTATTTTCCCATGGGATAAAAATATGATATATCAATCATGAAATCCAAACCTAAATAAAGGATCTCTATATGTGATGGATCAATGTACTAAAGTAAGGGGAAAATAAATAAGTAACATACGGAAAAACTTATAATACTCAATGTATGTCCCAATATCACCTCATATTATCCTATAACTCATGATTAACTTCCTGCCCCAAGGCCCTTTCCCTAAAGTAGATCCATGATCATAAAATTTGTACGTTCACTGAGATGTCCATGTAGGGTATGAGTATATAACATAGTAGGAAATCACCAGTGGTCCTTAAAATAAGTACACAGTATACATAAGTGTATTTCATGACAATAATCAATGTATAAATAAATAGAAATTAATCACACATGAGAACACATATATCAGTTCCTTGTATAATAGCTTTACTTTCTTTGGCTCCATGTTGGAGGGAAATCCATATGTTGGCCTGACATGCTCATCCAACTAATCATTTATTGACATCCCCCCTCAAAGGGATATCCACTCATACTTTTAAGGGAAGTACTCATGTTAACCTGATTTACAGCTCTGGGGAAATCCACATAGCACATGTCAACCTAATATCATGGCTCTATGCTCATCCACATTCTACACATCAACCCAAAATCACATATTAGGGGAAATCTATCATATCATCCATACTCCCACTCTAAAGGAGTAACTTCCTTGAATGGATAAACTTGGTCACATAATTATAGAGATAGATAAACTATACTTATAACACAAAATGATACAATAAGGTAGTTATTAACCATTCCATTTCAAGCAAGATTCACATTTCCAACAAAAATTCACATGTAAATCATATCAAGCATAGGTCTCACAATTCCACACATGCACACCACATGTAAATAAATTTAAGAATAGGTCTCAAAGGGATACACACTCACACCACATGTAATTAATATCAGAAATAGGAATCACAGGGATACACACACACCACAGAATCATGCCAAATGCATATATATATATTAGGGCTATATGACAAGTTCAATGATGTTACAATGTTAAGAATCACCACTCGGGTCAAGTTTCACATCATTGATCCCTATAACCATCCACATTCCGTCACATGAGAACTCTAGAGTCAAATTGTAATAAGGAAACCACACTTAAAGGCTAAGACTATATTAGAGAAATAGGGGAAGATAAATTGTCATTAATGGTCAAGGTCTAATCAAGAAGTAGATACCAATTCTTGAGATTAGGTATCCGTCTCAATCAATGATTAAAAATTTTATCATTAGATTAAGCTCTAACTCTTAGATCTGATAAAAACATCAAATATATAAGGTTCTTCCTAAGAAAAATAAAAAATATCTATAAAAAATAAGAAGAACCTAGAACAACAATCATATCCCTTAAATTATCATGACCCATGGCCTCTAGAGTCATCATAATTGAAGTTAAAAGGGATAATAATTTCCAAAAACCACCCCTAAAGACCTTAGGTTCTAGATCTATAGGCTTAAGAAGAAGAATAAGTATTTTGGGGGAGTTTTAGGATTAAAACTCATTTTTTGTATTAAATAAAACACTATTCACGGTATTTACACATGCTTTACTAAATTGTGCAGCGACTGTGTAAGGATCGTTGCCTCTTCTAGGATACTACATGGTTTGGTCTCACAATTTGGCCACACAGTTAGGAAAATCATGTACCAATAATTTATTTTTCTTCTATGCCAATCCACATGGTTTTTTAGGGATGATATCACGGTTATCTCTAACCACGTGCTAATCATTCCCTACCCACTACCCTTTACTAATGAGAAGTGTGGTTTAATATAGAGAACCATCTGGTTTTCTCTAACTATCCTCAAAACATGAACCCCCTTAAAAGCTACCATAATTCTCAAAAATCGTATAAAAGAAACCTGAGACTTCTCCTAATAAAATTATAACTCTAAAACACTCAAAGAAGGTCCAAAATTAAGGTGTAATATATATAAATGGTTTTTGATGTTGCAATATCCCTCTATAAGTACATATCATCCTTGGGAAGTGTATCCATAGTTCCAACTCAAATAATTCAAACACTTGATATCATACATCAGGTTATCACTCTCAATTACCCTGTTGCACACATCCATGATTCCACAGAACTAAATCAAGTGGAATTATTTCCCCCTCAACACTTTTGCACTCTGGTCCACAATCCATATTGGTCATTTCACAAATTATGTGGTTGGTTCCAAAGCAATTTCATAGTTTTCGATGACATGTGCAGGATCAGACTCATACCTCCAAAGTCGAGATACATGGAACACATTATGCATACCTTGATATCATGGAGGAAGGTATAGCCAGTAGTCCACCATCATAATTCTTTTTATGATATTAAATGATCTAACAAACCATTGTTCCAGTTTCCCTTAACTTCACAATCATTTATGTCCTAACCGAGGTAACACCCGCAAGAAGATCAAGTATCCCATAGTGATCTATAATAGTCATCTCCTCTAGCTCTTATATGATCATTGTCTATAATGAGTACTAATAAGGTAATTTTGAATCAATTTCACCCATTATAATTTTTTTTGTACCATACTTTTCCCAAAAACTAATGAATCACCCACCTCATGCCAATATAGCGTTGAACTACATGGTCGACCATAGAGAGTCTGAAACGAATCCAACTAAATTGAAGATTGAAAACTATTATTTTTTGTTAATTCCATCAAGGATAAATGATCATCCCACACTCCACCAAAATATATAATGTATTCTCATATCATATCCTCTATGGTTTGGATCATTCTCTCAAACTACTTACCATTCTATAAATGATAATCCATACTCAACCTCAATTGAGTCCTCATCACCTTCTGCAAGACATACCAAAAATAAAAAGTAAAATGAGTTTCTATATCAGACAATACACCCAAATTAACTTCATGAAGTTGTACAATCACTTCAACATAGATATTTCCTAGCTAATCTACTAAATGATTCTACTGAATTAGTAATAAATGAACCACTTTGGTTAGTCGATATATCATGAAACACAGTAGTTAAATCCAAGTCATGTGTATGGTAGTTTTTCTCATGAGGTCATAGTTGGTGTGACCCATAAGTAACTTCCTATTCATTTTACCTTAAAACAACTCCAAAACCAACCTCAGAAGCATCAAAAAACACTATGTAACCAATTATGAGTTTCGAAAAGATCATAATCGGAGTTGATGCTAATCGAATCTTTAACTCTAGGAAGGCTTATTTGTGATAATCCTTCCATTAAAACCTTACCCCATTTTTTGTAATTACAGTTATAAGCACTACCAAATGGAAAAATTCCAGGATGAACCACCTGTAGTACGCATCCAATATAAGAAAACTATGAATCTATAACTTGTTCATAGATCATTACCAAGACATAACTGCCTTTATCTTCTCTAGATTAACAAAAATTCTCATCTTAGAAATTACATGCATGAGGAAACACACCTCCAAGATCCAAAAGTTACATTTTGAGATTTTTCAATAATGATTATGTAATTAAATCATAATTAATACAACTTTAAGGTGTCTGACATGTGATTCTGAGGTCTTTGAAAATATCAAGATGTCATCAATAAACACAATGATGAATGATTCCAAGTACGGGTGAATAATCATGTTCATGAGAACTAGTAACATCATTGGAGCATTCATTAACCTAAAAGTCATAACAATATGATCATAAAACACATATCTTCTCTTAAATTTTGTCTTTGGTATGTACTCCTCCTTGATCCAAATATGATGGTAGCTAGACCATATGTAAATATTTGAGAAACACTGATCTCACCTTAACTAGTCAAATAATTCATCAATCCTTGGGAAAGGGTACTTGTTATTCATAGTAATTTGATTTATCTTCCTATATTCCACATATAGTTGAAGATTATCATCTACATTCTTAATGAAAAATATTTTATAACCCTAAGGATAAGTTATAGGTCTGATAAAAGCTTTCAATTTTAGATCCTCAAGTTGTGACTTAACCTCTTTCAACTTAGATAATTCCATGGGGTAAGGTGGAATAGATATAATATTTTCATTAGGTATAAGTTAAATTTTTAACTCTATCCCCATATCCAAAGGTAACCCTAATAAATTGTTTAGAAATTCATCTTCGTACATGTCTACCATAAGAGGAAAGGAGGAGGGATTCATTATCTTGTCCAAATCAAGAATAATGCCAACCACTTATATTGTAATGAATTCAATATAACAATGGTTTGGTCCCACTCTATCCATTTTAACATACCACTCACTGGTCAATGAAAACTTATCTCCCTTAGATATTTAAAGGATACTCATCTTTGATAATAATCGATGTGTTCATGGTAACTAGTCAACTAGTTTATACCATATATCATGATGAATCCCTACATATCTAGAATTGTGAAACCCCACATATACTTATAACCATAAATTACTAGGGGAAACTCTGTCTAATATGGATATGATCCACTTTCCTTCCCAATAGTGTATAGATAGAGAGAGAGACAGAATAGAATTTAATCAGATATTCTAACCCAGAAATGACCTGAGAAGATATAAATGAATGAAAAGTGTATGTATTAAACAAAGTAATAGAGAGTGTAGATTTAATCATGATCATACCTAAAACCATCAAATGTCCCTATACACTTTTGGATGTAAACTGGTCATCCATATAAACTCTACCTACATTTTCTCCACAGCCTCACCCGTGAGGCTTAAGAGTCACTTGATTCACAAACTCCTGCAGATTTTGTACCTACTATTAAAAATATTGGCCCTCATCTTAGGTTGACCTCACTAATCCCATATGGTAATCCTTCACACAAAACCACTTAATATTTATTACCTTTTCACATAGGTAAAAAACTCTAGGAGGGTTAGAACAGTATTTGAAATAATTCCTCTTTCATCCACACTTGTATTACCTATAAGAACTATCTCTCGCAGAGGGATTTAAAGAAACCTTACTCTCCTAGAACTATATTCTACTTCCCTAGAATATTTCTTACAATATACTATTCATATTACAAGAGTAGGAATCTTGGGGAGCATTGGAAAATCAACCAGTCGATCCACTAAAAGTTGAAGTGATATTTGAGACATTATCTTTCTTCAATCCCTTCTCAATAGCCAAAACCTTGTGAATCACATCAGTGTAAGTTTTCAAATCAAAATTCCTAACCTAAAATTTCAAATCCTTATAGAGACCAATATTAAACTTTTTGGCCTTTTGTATCGTATTCCTAGCTAACAATAGAGAAAAATGAAGTATCATGGTGAATCATGTATAAAAATTAGATACTGAAATCATCTCTTATTTAAGATCGCTGAAATCTAAAGCATAATAAAATTGTAGTGTATAAATGAATAATTCCTTGAATAATAGGTATATGAAGTTCTCCCACATTAGTCTATAACATCTTCTTTACCAACTAATAATTCCCTACCATATCCTAGATAGTCCCTAGAATGTAAAAGTAGTAAGTTTCACCTACTAATCCCCCAATGTCTCTACTAAGTCAAATATACTCTCAATGATTTTTAACCATTATTCAACTTCCTGGGGGCCTCTAATACCTTGGAAGGCTGGGGGATGATGGAGCTGAAATTTACAAGCACAGTCAACTCTTGACCTTTTAGAACCTATTCCCTAAGTAGGAACTATCCAGAATATTCTGGGTGGTATTGGTTCTATATAATTAACTATTGGGGAATCTACTAGAGCATTCCCAACTGCACCCTCATGTATAATATATAGTGATATCATTCTGATTATCTTCCTTTAAATGTTCCATAGTTGTTTTTGATGTGAAAATTTCTGAAATGATAAAACAAAATCTTAGAGAAACTCAAATAGCCTATCTAAGAAGTTAGTTTAATAGTCTACAGGAACAATCTAGGAGAATAAAATAAGTGACTCATCCTAAGATACTACCCACAAACACAAGGTACAACCCCCCTAGCACTACCCAAGGACAAAGCTAAATATTTTTTACCTTAACATTATTCATGGTCATATATACACAATAAGTATGATATTATCATGTTAAGGTAATTAAATTTAAGCTACAATATAACAATAAGTCACATAACATAAATTTAAAAAGGGATTTAATTAATTAAATCCTATCTAATGAAATAAAAACTCATATGACAGGTAACATATGTGCCTAATCATGATGTATGAATCCTCCAAAAATCACATAAATCATAATATCCACATCATGTGCATTATTGAAGGTGAAATAAATCAATTTTAACAATGAACAATAAGAACATAAATCCAACTTTCCTAGAAAATTTTAGGTCTTCTATATAGTGATGTCCAGGTACTGACTTAATTCACCTCCCAGAGTCCCAACAATCTTATATTCTATCTACCATGTTGAAAATCAAGGAAAAATAAAGGAAACAGGTTACTTTAATACCATATTATAACACCCCAACTTGAATCATCTATTCTTAGTCAAGTTGACACATAACCTCATCCCCCCCCCCCTGTCGTACAAAAGAGGTTGACAACTAGAAGTGAGAGAATTACATGAATAATAGGGAGATTATGACCTCAGTAACATATAAATAATATAGAATACAATATAAATAACAAGAATAAAAAAAATATAAAAAAATAATCTAACAAAAAGAAATATAAAGAATAAGAGTATTATCCCATATTATAAAAATAGGACATGTGAATCATACAATCCAAACAAAAATAAAGGATCTCAATATATGGTGGACCAATGTACTAAAATAGTGAAACTAAAACTGAGTAAAATGCGTAAAAAATATAAAACCCAAAGTTTATCACAATATCACCTCTCAACATCTTATAGCTTCTAATCACCTATCCACCTTAGATCTATCACCCTTAACTAGATCCCTAATCATAAAATCTACACACAAACTGATATGCTCATTTAGGGTGAGAGTATATAACCCATTAGTACAATAATAATGGTCCTTAACATAAGTTCACAATATATTCAAGTGAATTAAACTAAAATAATGAATTCATCAGAAAATAGAAAGTAATCACACATTTGAACATGTATGTTGGGCACTTAAAGATCAGTTATACCAGCTTTGGGTCCATGTTGAAGGGAAATTCATATGGTATCTTAATGTACTCGGCTAACCAATCATCATTCTATAACCCCCCCCCCCCCCACCCCACACACACACAAAAAGGGATAGTCACTCCTTCCTCTAAGTGAAGTACTAATATAAAACCAATTTACAACTCTGAGTAAAGACACACACCATGCATCATTCCAATCTCATGGATTTGGGGAAATCCAAATTCCACATGTTAACACATTCTCATGGCTTTGAGGAAATAAATCATATCATACACAACCCCTTATAAGGGAGAAACTAGCCTGTAAAGATCAACTTGTCCACTCAATTCAAAAGATAGAAAAACTACACATGTATCACAAAATACTACAGTATGGTATTTTATAACCATTCATGTCAAGAAAGAGTCATATATCCATCACAAATCCCCACTCAAATCATATCATTCATAACTCTCATAGGGCTACACATTCACACTACATGAGAATCATATTAAGAATAGGTCTCACATGGATACAAACACACAGCACATATGAATCATATTAAGTTTATATCTCACGAGGCTACACACACCACACAATCATTCCAAACACCCATATATATAGGGACTATATAATAAGGACTTTCAAACTCAAGAATAATGATGTTTTGATGTCAATAATAACCACTCGAGTCAATTTTCATGTTAATGATCCCTAGAACCATCCCAATTATATATTATGAGAACTCTATGATAAATATCTAATAAGGAAACCACACCATAGGGTAGGACTAGATTACACATAATCAAGAAGAACCACTTCCATCAACCATATTGGTTTAATCAAGAAGTATATATCAATTATCTAGGTTTAATTTTCATATTTATCAACATTGAAAAAATATCTTATTATATCATATCATAAATTGTATTTATGGTTATAACAAAAAATATCTCAGGCATATCCCAAGTTAAATTGGAATGATCTTTCATGATCAAGAATAATGGAGAACAATGATCACATACTTTGAATTATCATGACCAATGGCCTCTAGATTCCCAAGAATTAAAGTTCTAAGGGAGAGAAATTTCCAAACCACACTATTATAGTCCCTATGTTTGAGATCACTATGTGTTGGAAGAATAATAATAAGTTTAGGAGAGTTTTTTTAACTCAATTTTTTGATTAATTAAATCCACATGAATAGTTTGATCATATAGTTTACTAAACCGTACACCAACCGTATGAGGCATACTAACTCTTCTAGAGTCTCACATATTTTGGATACATGATTTAAGAAACTGTGCACCAACCATATGTTTTGAATCTATCTAAAACCACATGTGTTTCAAAGGAACGCCACATGGTTATCTATAATAATGTGCCACCCATTTTTGTCTCCAATAAGCCACATGGTTTTCTGGATAGAACCGCATGATTTTCACTAAACATGATCAAACTATGAACCCACTTAAAAACTCTTAAACTCTTTAAAACCATCCAAAATCTACTCAATACTTCTCCCAAGAAAATAATAACTCTAAAAAACTCAAACAAGGGCTAAAAGTAAGGTTTAAGGTACCTAAAAATTTGAAGTTGTTAGAAATAAGAAATTTCAAATCTATACCACATTTGTATATGAATCCATAGTTAACCATACCCTTCACATATCTTAGAACTCTCTTTATTATGATCAAGTGTGACTCCCTTTGGTCACTCTAAAATCTTACATAATGTGTACATGCATAGGCTATGTTAGGTCATAAATTTATAAAATGAATCAAACTTCTAATGACTCTTATGAAATCCTTTTGATTAACTACGATGTTATTCTCATCTTTACATAGTTTGGTTCCAATTGAAATTAGAGTTTAAACATATCTTGACTCATCCATGTAAAACGTTATTAATAACTTTCTAGCATATTTTCTTGGGGAAAAATATGTAATCTGATTTCTTCTAAATATATGATCCCAGAAAGTATGTCATTTTACCCATCATTGACATTTCAAACTATTTCTTCATTTTCACTAAAAATCCCTCAAAAGAAACTTATTATCTCTATATAAAATTATTCAATCAACATAAACAATGATAACTAGTGAACATATGTAAAAATACTTTACATATATATTGTTGTCAACTTTTCCATTTTCCAAATCCATTTACCTTAAGTATCCATCCAGTTTTGAATACCAAACTATAAGATATTATTTTAACCCATACCATTCCTTTTTCAGTCTACGCACCATGTTTTCATCAATATCCATAATAAAACATTTTTTTATCATTGATTACTTCTTTATCAAGATCACCATTCAAAAATTATGATTTCACATACATTTTAAAAACTTTGTAGTGTTTGTATATAGCCACTACAAAAAACATCCCCATTTTTTAAACTCTTTATAATAGAGAAATGGATATTTGAAGTCTATAACATTAATTTTTATATATCCTTTTCATATCAATCTATCTGTGTTCCTTCACACCTTACATTTCTCATTTATTTTGTTTTTGAACACCAACTTTGGTCCAATTACATTTTTATCTTTTGATTGGGGAACTAACTACTAAGTCAAGTTACTTTTAGTTTTATTATCTCGTAATTCATGGATTGAACCCACCCTTTTTTCTTAATATCTTCATCCATAGTTCTTGGTTCAATATATGATATAATAATTATTAAATTTTTAATTCTTATACTTCTTTTAGTTTAGATTGGTGCCTCACGGTTATCGATTTTACTCCCTATATAAACATGATTTTATAACATTTTATGTTTTAAACCCTAAAAAATAATATTCTTATCATCATAAATTTTAATAGGGTCAATATCAATAACATTATTCTCAAAATATTCTTGTTTTTGAGTTATAATTTATAAATTATGCTTACTTGCAGTGCATGTTTACTCGCCTTTAGTATCAAAAAACACCACATATTGATGTTGATTTTTATAAAATTTAGCATCATAACATTAAATAATATTTTATATCCTCTTGTTATAACAATTTTACCCACTACCAATAGATATATATCCCATAAGGACCCCTTTTTCAACATTCCCTTAAAACTATCCTAGCTTATTGCATTTGATCTTTATAAATAATAGACTACCAAATACTTTAAATTAATCGATCATTAGATTCTTCTTATACCACATATCATAAGGATTTGAATTTGTTTTAGGTCTCAAAAGGAATTGGATTTTAATGTGTACAGTAGTACACATATTTTATCCCCAAAAATATTTTGAGCCTTTATTTTCAGCTATCATTATCCTTCCAATATCAACAAATCTTTTATTCTTCCTCTCTGTAAAAATATTATATCAGGGGGTATATGGTGTTCTTAATTTATTATTTATTCTATGTTTTTTAATATAGATTTAAAATTCATCAAAAATATATTTCATACAATTATCATATCTCAATTTCTTAATGAATAATTCCAACTCCTTTTCAACATATTTCCTAAAAATATTAAATATCTCAATGGATTCTAAATTGTTCTTGGTGAAAATTGCATTAGATATTTGAGTATAATCATAAATGAATTTGATGAAATAAAAAACACCTCTTGTCTACTTTTTCCTCATGGTATCACATAAATAAATTTGAATGAGTTCTGGTGGTTTGGTAGAAATAATATCAACCTTATTGTGAGACTTATGAGTCATATTTCCTTTCTAACATGCTCCAAAAAAGACATTACACTATGTTTTCATTTGTAAATATCTCTCATAAAATCATGTTTCAAAATTTTTATTTGAATTATTTGGTAAATATGAACAAGCCTCATGTGTCATAATATACTCTCCTCTTTTTCTCCTAAATAAAATAAATGGTTAGATAACTAATTAAAATAAGATTTTAATCTATTCCCCCTCCATGTGTAATGATCCTTCCATAATTTAATATTTTAATGATAAATTATTCCTTTTTGAAAACAACTTCATGACCGTAAACACATAGTTTATTAACAGAATAAAGATTGTGTTTAATCCCTTCAACATATAAAACACCATTTAATTTCATATTTTCAGCTTCAATTTCAATAAATACAATCCCCTTGATTTTTAGTGAGAAATAATTACCAAAGGTGACTAATGATCCTTTATTTTTCTCAAAAAAAATCAAAATATTCATATCACATATCATATGGTAAGAACACCAACTATCAAGAAACCAATACTTAGTTCTTTTGTTAACCTTTAATGAAATTTATGAGAGATATTATTTTCCCCCTTAGGCTTCTAAATACCATTTCATTTATCAGTATAGGTAATCTATCCTACATTGATTTTCATACACTTCACTACACTGTACACCTACTACTCACACCTTCCATATACTTCCTCAAAACACTCTAATTTTATTTTTCTTATAAAATTATAAATATTTTCATTTAAGGCTTGTATTATTTGATAACCCAAGTCCATATCCTCTAAATGACTCCCCCTTACTTCATACTTCATTATAGGGAGTGAAATATTGTACTATAATGTGTATAACTTATTTTCAAACACCCCACAACACCAAAAATGGACTTGGAATCTATATCATCTAGGATCATATAAATTTTACCTAAAATGTTGTCTGTATTTTTGTTCTTACTGCACACTTTGGGGTTGAATTTTATTTTTATTGGGAGTCATAGGGATTATTACTTTCTTACTTTATTCTAATGAAATAATATAATGTTAATAATAATTTTTATTCGTCTGTACATAACCGTATTTAAATTTTTAACCTATATTTTTTTTTGAAAAAATAATTACAAGTAGATTCATTGGGAACAATTTTAGCCTAATTTTTTTTGAAAGTTATCTCAACTAAAACAGTAGGTTTATTCTTGATTTTAATATAGTTTTTGAAATCCTTCTCCAACTTCTTCGTTTCATTATTATCATTAAGACACTTGGGATTTATATTTGATAATTTTACTACTTTTAAAGAAAATATTCCTCGAGATATTTTATCATCTTTTCATGTTCTGCAACTTTCAACCTAAATTTTTTGATTTCATAAAGAAGATTTTATTATTTCTTTTTAAACTAATTATTATATTATATTAAGTTATTATTCTATTTTACAATATTTTTCTTTTCATTCTTGATCATGGTATTCTAATAATAACTATATTCAATCTCATCCATCAACATATGTTCTATCTAAGTTGGATTTGAATCATCTTCTTAACTAATTGAAGTGTCATATCATTTTTCAAAATGATTCCTAAAATTGATAAATTTATCAAAAAATTCATTTCCAAATTTATGTATAGATGTATGATTAACTCCCCCTTCATTGATCATAATATTTCTTTTTTTTTCACTAGAAAATCTCTTATTTATTCTTCCAACTATAGATGATTATTTTGAACTTTTAACCCAATTATTTTTGAAATTATTATCATATTCTTCATATATAAAATATATTCCCATATTACTAGTATAAATAATGGAAAATTTCCCCAAAATATTACATGTTTATCACCTAAGTGGAAACTTTCCTATGTTTCTACTCTTTCCCTTATTTAACCACTTTGAAATGAGAGCCCTGATTCTTTGAAATTTTAAGTCTTCTTCTTTATTTTCCATATTCACTTAAATCTACATCATCATAATTTTCTTTGATTTTCCAATTTATCTTGGCCTTAAAAGACATTTCATTATTAAACTTATTTTTGAAGGATTTGATTTTTATTATCTCATATGGTATGAGATAATTATGTAATTCATCAAGTGAGATGTCATTTCTATATTTAAGAGATGAGATATTAGGGTCAAATATTTTCAAAAATATTCTCATAATATTCATGGAAACGGTAGAATCTTATTGATTTTCACTAAATCCTCATATATTGCTAAAAATTTCATTGACCTCGGTAGAATAATCAGTAGTTTTCTATTCCTCAATCGTCGTGATATCATCAAACCAGCATATCCAAATTTATAATTTGGACTCCTTGACTTTCACATTTGCTTTATATATACTTTCAATATTATCCTAGATTTATTTCACTGATTTAATCCCCATCACTTTTTATAGACCTTTTCTGACAAGGATATAAGAATAGAATTTTATTCCTTTTTATCAGCCTATATATTTCTTTTATCTACAAAGTTCATTGGATAATTCCATTTAATGAGTGGAAAACAAGAAAATACAACATCTATAACCTCTATTATAAGGGATAAAATATATGGTATCATCATTTTATCCCAACTATGATAATATTTTCAAAAAAAATTAGGCACACCCCTACTGTTAACAATACTTAGATATTCCATCAAAAGAACCTAAATGGATTGGATAGAGGGAACCTCACTCTGATACTTGTTAAAGTTACTAGGATCATATTACTCTACCTCAAAGAGTTTGAATCAATTAATACCAATTTTTATTATTTCTTTCAAATTAAACCAACTTATGAAACCTGTTAAAGTTTAAACTAGTCAAATGTAAATTCCCAACCTCGCTCTTTGTTTCATAGTTCCTTGAAACGTGTGTTCTAATTTTAAGAATCATTGTTTCCATGAGTTTTTCATTGGATTTTTTTATGAAACTAGAAACTTCTAAAAGTTCTTTATCCAAAGGGGATATGTATCCAAAGTTAGGCGTTTGTTAGGTTTGAACTTTACGATACTTAAAAACATGAGTTGGTCGATAGGATGGGAGGTCAGACTCATTGCACCCTTTTGGGGGAATTATTATCTACTCCGGGACTCTCTTTGTAAATTTAAAATATTTTCAAGAATACTTGTTAATTCACCAAGTATATCATAAGTTTCCCTTGGAATTTTCAATCACTTATTAACATTTTTAAAATTTAGAATCATCAGTATTCATTCAAGGTTCTTCATTAATGGAAATATCTGTATGTATTCAAGGTTTTATATCAATGGTATCCTTTAATATAATTCTTAGAAATTATTTTAATCATCGTTGTGATGATATTGGTTTTTAATCAACTCAGTAGGGCACTCTAGAATTAGACTAAGTTTTGGTTTGATTTTGGGATCATTCCCATAAAATGGGCTACCTACGCATCCTTTTAAAACGAATCAGGACCCTTGTATTTCGGTGCCACTGAATGGGACACATCATAACTTTTAAGGTCATGTGATAAGGACTTAGTCATATAGTTTAATGTCATGTGGTATGGAAATCTAAGCGGAAGGTGCCTAGTCAAAACATAGTGTGGGACTTATACTAAAGCAGTCCAATGAACTTTGGAATGAATATGGGTTTCCAAGTATGATCAGACTCTATTGGGAATATGGCCCAAGGAGAACAAGGTTGATTTCAAGTGTTGGGTTTGAACCTCAAGGAGGATTCCTACGTATCCCATATGGATGAGAATCAAATCCCATATAGTTTAATAAGTCTCATAAGAGATTATCGTCCTTTTAGAGAGATGAGTTTGGGATTACTTCTTGAAAAGGATGCCTTAATGATTTGTGGTTTAATTTGGGACTTATTCCTAAGGTGGATGACTAGATAAATGAAATTTGGGTTGGATTCTTGAAGAGGATGTCTAGTGAGCTTAGGCCCTGAAAAAGGATTCCTATATATCCCGGTTTAAACAGGAATCAGAGTTCACATAGTTCCTTCGATTGTGAAAAAGTTGTGACCATGAAAAATCTCTAATCCCACATGAGTCATGATCAGTATGAGAAACATGATGATGTCAAAGAATCAACAAATTCATTCACACTTTAAAAATTTTCCTCCTCTACTAGTGGAAGAGATCTCACCTATGGTGTCCAAGGTGAACGAGGACGAGGCAACCATAGAAGAGGGTGAGGCAACGAGCCTTCCCTCTGTTCTATTTATATTATAAAAGGGTCCAATGTAAGGAGGAAGGGATGAAGGTTAGTGGATTACACCAGGATGGCTACCCATGGTGACAAAGAGAAATTAGAGAGGGAAAGGGTAACAAGAGTCCCTATTCCTATCTCCCCTTTGTTCTTTGGCACCAAAGAAGAGAGGAGGAGAAATGATTCCACATTCTACAAGAAAGGCTATGGGCTTGTGCTAAGATGGTTGCCGTAAAATTGATCCTGGTAGAGGAGGGAGACTTATCCTTTATTTTTAAAAGGAAAAGTATGTATGAATCGTATCTTCCCCTACAAGAGACCTATGGTTCTGAGTCATCTCTTCGATAAGGGAGAGGCTAGGACCCAACCCTCCTCCAAACTGGGAACTTCCCAACACTGTTTCTAGGAGAGAGGCCCATGTGACTGTGGATATAAAAACCCACAGACACTCCATGAATCCTAACCACATTGTGAAACAAATGTGGGAAACCTCTGATTGTGGAAACACAAACCCAAATAGGAGACACACTGATGTGCCTTTCTCAAAGGTTTGATAAGTCAGGAGGTTTTGGTGGAGGTCTCAACAGAATCCATTTTAGACAAGGGATCCAATGAAGAAAAAGCCTTTCCATGAATGGCTTTGAAGAAGGATTTATGGATTGTAGACTGAAGAGAGTGAAGAAAGTAAGTGAATCAATAAGGGGCACCCAAGTAGAGAAGGGCGTGCAAGTATGGGTGCACAAGTAGGCTTGGGAGACCTGATTTTCACTTAGGTGACAAAAACCTGTATGGTAATACTTGGGTGCGACATTTCGCAAGCCTTCAATAGTATTCACATTTGTTCCATGAAGTGGGGCGCTCAAGTTCATGTGAGAGGAATAGGTGTTGCACATGTATTTCTAACTTGGGGAGGTTTGTGTGCTTTAGGCGCGGAAGTTTTATGGTTTTCAAACACTAAATGGAATTAAGTCTAATGATCCTCCCTTAAATCCTCTTCTCAAGGTGTTGACGAACTAACTTGAAAGTTTTGGAAGACTAGGGAGAAGTAATAGGGTGACCAGAGCACCAATTAGGATTCAAGGAAATTCATCTATACAAATGGGGGCCCCAAGGGTCTATTTATAGGCAAATAAGTGACCTTGGGAAAAAAATAAGTGGGGCGCACAAGTACCATGTGCGCCGATGGTGTTTTGGATAGACTAGGGCGAAACCTTTAGGACTTAGCCAAAATTATACTTTCATTCATCTCCATTATAGTGGCACATAAGTGGGTTGTGCGACATATAGGGGCGTGCAAGTAGGTTGCACGCCGAATGAGTTTTGGCTAAACTAAGGCAGCCAAAAACTTATGCCTTTGAAAATCATTGACTTTTCTTTATGTATTACCCCTTTTCTTTCTAATGGATTTCATTTGTCATGATTTCCTAGACTCTTTGAAGGAATGGACTATCAAAAAAATCCCCCCCCCCCAAATTGGATATAAAAATGAAAAGAGGATCCTATACTGAGGTAAAGTAGTGAAGGATAAAGAAAGGATCACTAGGGCGTGAAAGTGTTGGCGCTCAAGTCGACTTGGACGTGCAAGTTTGCAATGCGTAAGATTTCTGGTGCGCAGGGTGACAGTTGTCTCTTATATATAACCACTTCATTTATGTGAAAAATCTCACAACTTCTGAATTTTCCGCTCTTGGTGCACAAGTCTTCTTCTATTCAGGTGCTTCTATTTCATCATGCTTCTTCTGTACATTTTTTAGTTGCACGTGATAAGTGTGTATTCTTACTTGAGCACCCACTTATACATGCACGCCAAGTATTAAAATTGCACGCCTGAATGCCTTTGCCATTTTTTTTGTAAAACACCAAAAAAATAAACTTACTTTTAAAAGATGTTCTCTATCTTTTTGCAGGTTCAATGGATCCTAAATGAATTGGAACTGCTAATGAGCTCACTAGTAAGAAAATTGATGAAATGATCAATGTAGTTGGTCATGATTATTTTGATGTTTTTGAAACCAACCTTCCAGACTTAGAAAAATATTTGAATAAATATTATTTCAAATTTCCTCAAATCACTTATCTGCCTTTGTATAGCTACAACCATTTGTAGGATGCTAACGTTCCAGATCCAAAGAACTATGTCCAACATTTTTTGTTTCAGGATTATACCAACTTATCATCAGCCAATGTTTCTATTGGGGGAGAATCTGCTAATGTTGGGTCAGTAGACAAAGTTCATATTATGCATCATAGCCCATGTGCTCCATATGTAAAGGCACATGCACCCGAGCTACAGCCACACTTCTATTCATCCATATTTTGATATTTTTAGATAGATCAGTCCAAGGGTTAGAAGAAAAGTTGGGATTTCCACCCAGGTGGAGGTGTAAAACCCGCATGGATGTGGGCATACTGGGTGCAAAAGAAATTTGCAGAATTTGTAGATGATTTGAGAATCGTCGGGATTTATGAGGCTGTCTGGGTTGGGCAAATCTACATGTATAAGAATGATGATTTCGTGCCAGAATTATTAATTCGATAGAGCCCAGAGACTAATTACTTCCATTTAAAACATGGAGAGCTAGGTATTAGCTTATTAGATGATTATAATATTTCTAGACCTCCAATACTTAGAGACATGTATGATGAGTTTATTTTCCCCAAGGTGAAATGGAATAACTTAGAGAATACACCATATTTGGTTCGTGAGTGGATGAAAATATTTAACAAACTCAAGAATTCAATCACCACAAAAACTTGCACTAGGAGGGATATTCATCCGGAGGAATAGATGGAAATATTTTTGATAAAGATGAAGGAAAAGGGTCTCACTTACAAACGTCCAACTAGTTGTCCAAGGGAAGAGAAGAGAGGCACTCCTGAAACCTTTTGGAAAACATTGGAGAAAGAATAATTTGATAAATGGGGATATGAAATCAACCCAGAAAAATTATGTAAAGACATGTCTGGAAGGTTTCTTATCCATGTGGCTTTGTGCGTATTTATTACCAGTCCGAGACTCCAAAGGAGGCGTCAGGCTGGAACCTTTGTTATTGCTGCAAATATGGAGAAGAAAAGGATGGTAGGGTTGGCTACTCCTGTTTTGGCCAAGATTCATAGTAGTTTTCTACAAGTTTAAAAAGGGAAGTATCCCTTTAGAATAGCAGAACCATTCCAAGTTTTGTGGGGATGGATTGCTACTCACTTTAGAACTTATGATGTACAAAATGGAGTACAGGTTTTTGGAAGTTCTTTTCGACCGTCTGTTCAGGCATTTTATGGTATTTCACCCTTGTCCTTAAATGCTTATGACATCAAGTCTATAATGAGAATGCATAAGGAATTCCATTTCTTTCCTTATGGTAATTATCCTACAGGAAGATTCATTGATGATGGTACTGCCAGTTTGGAATTGAGGGCATAAATGATATCTTTAAGAGATGGTGTGTCAGCCACCATAATCGATGGAGCAATCATATGTGAGGCCTACGCTTCTTATAGATTTGTGCGTCAATTCAAATTTCTATAAAAGAATATTGTATCCCCTCTCATGTATGTCATATTAGAGAAACACCCAATGGTTTCCTACCAACTATGGTTGTTGAAATCTTCTGAGAAGACTGGGGTAGTATTTAATTTTCCCATCGCTGATGCAATAAGCAGATTGACCATCTGGTATGCTAAAAACTAGGTTTCATCTTACCCTGAAGAGGTATTAAATCATGTCATCCCTCGAGTGGGGATAAAGAGAAGTAGCAGGAAGAAACCCCATCGTTTGGAAGATAATTATTCATCAACAGGGGCTGACTTTCAAGGATTAGAGGGTGGAGGTGACGATGTACCAAATTCACTGAAGAGACCTTGTGCCAGATATAACCCTCAGGACAGAATTAAGAGTGGAACTCCACCAATCCCTACTAAAGTCATATCAAGACTATCTAGTCTCCATCATTCTGAAGAGTGGAAAGTTCCATTTTCTAATCCTCCATCTGTGACCCTGAGTGCCCAAAAAAACTCAAGTCCAAGGTTGTAGGATCCTCCTCACAACCCTCGGACATACATTCTGAATATATAATACTGGAGGCTATTCGATCATGGAAGAATCTATACTATGATGCTGAAACCATGTGGATGGATTTGTGTGAAGGAATACATATTCTAGGAGTAGGGGATTTGCAGACTTCTTCTGACATTTTTTTAGGATAATCCCAATGAAGTAAGGACCTATATTTGAGAGCTAGAAATTTTCATAAACTCCACTGATGAATCAATTCCTACCACAAAGCGGGAAAATGAAATGATAGATCATGGTACCACCGAAGAGATCAATCCTTCATTATATTAAGAGTGATGTGACTTTGTGGATCTAGAGGATGTAAGTTTTTTTTATCTTGAATTCTCTTCCATTTTGAAACTTGGAATTTAGTCAAAAAATTGTTATTTTAGAGGAATATCATATTAACTTACAGTTGGGTAAAGGAAAAACAACTTATGTTCCTTCACCATGGTATAGCCCTCGAGGCACTACTCTTGGAGGTATTGGGTCACCCTGTGAATCGAGAAAAATATCTTCAGGCAAACAGACCATGGAGGAGGAAATAGAGAGGGGACTAAAATATCCAATATCTTTCTTTATAGATAATGATGCAATCCCTCCCAAAAAATAAAAAAAACGAAAAATCACTGAAGAAATAAGACCATGGTTATGAACTTTCTTAGCAGTGGTAAGTCTCCCAGATATTCATGAATTTTATTCTTTATTCATGAAAAGGTGTTTAAAATTTTTAAGATTACAGGGACTTCTTCTATTTATTCTTGGAAAGAAACTACTGATCAGATTCATGGATCCATAGAAGGTTCTGCTGAGTAGACACAAATTCCTGCAAATCTAGTAGTTCTTGAAGAGGCATTGAATCTAAAGGAACCAACATCTGTTATTTTCACTACTCTGATTCCTGCTATCATAGGAGAGGAATCTTCTATTAAATCAATAATACTTTAAAAAGCATCAAATGAAACAATAGCTAACTTCCAGTTTGTGATACTTTTAGGTTCATTACATGAATCAAAAAATCTGGAAACAACTGATGTTGACCCCACAATTGTTGATGAAGAATATACTCTGGGTCAAAGGTTGCAAGAGGAAGGTTGTGATGCAAACATGTCAAGTGCTCCAATGGGTGAGACTAACCTGGGATATGAGATATCATTAGATGAAATGATGAACCTTGTCCTATCTTTTGAATAAATATTAGAACATGTTAATATATCAAATGCTTTAGAATATTTTATAGTTCGTTATGTAGAATCAAATGGACTTGAGTTTCCATTACTCATCCTATTAATCTTCTTATGATTAACCTACTAACCATGGTTTATTAAAATATGCACTTCCATATAAATTAACTGTTATTGCAATAGTACTTGAAGGAAGTGTTGATATTAACATCAACCCCACCATTGCGGAGACATTGGCTTAGGTGGATCTTAAGATAGTAGGTCTTCCTGAGATTCATTCTGAAAATATTGAACATATTAAAGATAACACTCCTCATCCAAAGACATCAAACAAAATTTCTGAAACTAAGAACATTGGGGAGGATTCTTCTCACGTTTTTTGACGTACTATTAGGTAAGATATACTAATATTGTGATTACATTCACTTTTTTACCTCTTGAATCTAATAATAACCATAATTATTTATTTTACATATAGGGCTATCAACTTCAATGGATAGGTCTATAGGTGAAGCCTCTGCATCAGCCCAAACGACATTGGAAGGGGGAGAAACCATTATTCAAGAAGGAACAGAACAGGTCACTTCATTAGGTGAATTAGTCCCAGAATATACCACTCCTTATGACAGTTATTCTGAATCGGACCCAAAACTACATAAGTATCCTCATCTTGCTCATCGCAAAGCATGGAAAAACATCTGGAAGATAATATCTAAGATTCCCCTTGAGGAACTACCTTCAATAATTCCACAACTTTCATCTCTTTTTATCATGCTAGGATTTGGTGGTTTTGAATACCGTGAAACTCATACTGCGGTGAAAGAGATTGTCCGGAAGAGGGAGCAAGAGAAAAATCATTGACAGGACTTGACAAAATCCAAACTGTCAATCAATATTGAAGAGTTACAAGTAGAATTGTCCCAAGCTAAGGCTAATCATAATGAAAAGTTGAAGGGACTGAAGCAGACAATTAAAGAAATGATTTTTCATCAACTGTGCCTTCAACAAGAGTTAGATATCATTATAGGGGAGCTTTACCAGCTTCGTAGCTCATTAGTAGAAGTCCATAAGGATGGTGCAAAAGTCATCGTAGATGTTAGAGAATCACTTCATCACGGTGAAGAGAGTGAGGATAGTCAAATAGAAAAACATTAATAACAAATTGATGGGGCTCAAGAAGCTATCAAACAAATGAGGAATTACATAGAAAGCCTTTTGTAATTTCTGAGAGAGATAATCGAATTTGTGGATTCCCCTCTATGAAAATTTTCTCCAAAAATGAAAAGTATTTTGTCTTTAATCATTTATGTTTTCACTTTTGCTAATTGATTTTGTTTTACCTAGTCCATTGGGCCCAATAAGCATAGTTTTATTTTTTTCTAGGGTTATATGGACATCCCCACAAACTTTATATCTCTTGACTTTTTTATTGCTCAATATTACTTAAACTATATAAAATGCACGTTTAGTGAGCTGGGACTCAACTTTTGTTTAGAGTTCCCTTTGAGGGTTCTCAATCTAATGAATACCAAGTCTTTTGTTGTTGAAAGTTTAGTGTCATGCATTTTGGACTATAATGAGATAGTATTTAATTTCAAATAGCTTTGACCATAAACTTTGAAAATAGATCCCAAACAATACTATGTGGCTAAAAATTGCTTTAATATTCTTTAAATATTTCTAAGGGGAATCTTGAGCCATTATTTTTATGGTCACCAAATTTAAAACCTGTGTTAACATAAGGAGTTTCTTTTCCAAGAACGAAGTTACCATTATTTTACAAAACTATTATTGGGGTTGTGTTATATAGGAAAAACTGGGGCATATGCTGCATAGCCAAATAGTGGAATCTTTTTAATGACATGCCTGTTATGTAGGAAAATTATGCAAGGCCGCCTAAGGGAATGTGTTGTATAGTTAGATAAAAATGATCTTTTAATTTTAACAATTTTTTGTTTATAGATAGGGGAAAAATAAGATTAGGGTGACTCAAGACCATAGTGGGTGGTTTTTCCAAGGAAAGGAATTTTAAGAATGAAAAAAGGATAATTGAGACCGACATAAGTCATGAATAGAAAAACCATTTATATAAAATTTTATTGTATGAGTAATGGTTAAGATTTATCAGAAAGGGGAGTTTCTAATATAATATTGTGTAGTTTTATGTCATGCAATGAGGAAATGGGGTACTGTGCAGTTTTAAGTCATGCAGTGAGGACATTGGGTATTATATAGTTTTAAGTCATGCAGTGAGGACATTGGGTACCGTACAGTTTTAAGTCATATAGTGAGGACATTGGGTACTGTGTAGTTTTATGTCACACAGTGAGGACATTGGGTACTGTGCAGTTTTAATTCATATAGTGAGGACATTGGGTACTTCGTGGTTTTAAGTCGTGCAGTGATGACATTGGGTACTGTGTAGATTTAAGTTATGCAGTGAGGACATTGGGTGGCTTTAATTTAGGGTCTTTAGCTCTGACCAAAGGTATGAGATTCTCCCAATTTCTTGATAATTTTTTTAGAAATATACTACCATATCCTGGTATGGAAGGAAAAATTATAAAATGTGATTTGGGAATTTCTAGAACCAAGTAATGATATGGGAGAAGGGATAAAATCATTAGAGGAAGTCTTTTCCAAGAATGAATTTATTATTACTTGACAAACTCGTTATGGGGGTTGTGTTATGCAGGGAAAAATGGGGCATATGCTGCATAGACAAATAGTGGCATCTTTTTACTAATAGGCCTGTTGTGTAGGAAACTTATAAAAGGCCACCTATGGACATGTGTTGCGTAGTCAGACAAAAGAGCTCTCATAAGTTTGACGTTCTATTGCTAAAAGTTGAAGAAAGTTTATGGAGATTCATATTTTTTGAAGAATAGAGTTTGGTTTATGGTGAAAGGTACCTGAATATAGAAAGGATATTTCCACCAAATATTTCCAAAGAATCAGAGGAATATGAATTTTACAAAGGTCTAAACCAAACATAAGAGGTATAGTATCTGTAGTTGTAGGTCATACAACTAGGACCAGAAATGGAAACAATATATAATATGTGGCCAAGTAATTTTCAAGGTTATTTCATATCGTATTGAACACGTGGTGAGGGAAATGTGTAAAACATGGTCTTTAAGACTTTCAGATTGTGAGAAAGATAATAGGACAAGTATACTTGAATGACCATTTTAAAATATAGATTCCTTTATATTGTCATCAAATATTAAAGGGGACAAAGATACTATGACAAAGAACTAAGTTACCATTATTTGAAAAACCCGTTATGGGGGCTATTTTATGTAGGGATAACTGGGGAATATGATACATATCCAAAGAGTGGAATCTTTTGAATGATAGGCTTGTTATATAGGCAACTTATTCAAGGCTACCTAAGGGCATGTGCTGTATAGTCAGGCAAAAGAGCTCTTGGGTATTAGAAACTCTGTCACCAGAAACCGTAAGAAGGATTATAAGGATCTTGAAATATTCAAGATTAAAAGTATGAAATATGGAAAGGGTTTATATCCAATGAATATGATAAATATTTTAACCAATATTGGCCATGAGTTTTATGTCCTTTATATAGATCTGAATCATATGTAAAATGGAGACTTTCTTTGTTTCCTCTGAATTAATATTATGACGTGCAGTTTAAAGTCATGCAATGAGGAAATTATACTATGCGGTTTTAAGTTAGGTAGTGAAGACATTAATAACACCATAATAAATTGAGACACCTTATTTATTTAAAGAATCCATTTACCCAATTCCTAAGCCCATGTGAGCTATGCTCAGTGTGAGAAACAAGGAGCGGTAACGGTTTCTTTTACAGTGAAAAGGTGACACAAGTGAAGAATATGGGTGTTATATTTCCAAGTAGTTTAACATCATATGGTAAGGATGAAGATGAACAGATGTGAAAGGAAAGACATAATGTAACTGGATTAAGGGATAAAACCCAAGGGTCATTGTGTGTCTTTTTAGGGAAAGAATCAAGTCATATATAGTTCTTAAAACATTTCCAATGCAGATCTGATTCTTACCCAAGAAATAAAGGGATTTTTTTCGAGGTTGGGCCCAAGATTGGAGATCTAGGCATCTCAATGTATCTCATTGAAATATTAGAATCAATTTGTACGTAGTTCTTGAAATAATCATTTCTCATGCCAATCGAGATTGAAATGAATAATGGAAGCTTTTGACACATTTTGAGAGAATGGTAAATCTTAATACATAAAATGGCATAAGGAACAAATCATATATCTTAAGGAAACACTTTTTATAGATCTAATTTATATACAAGAGGAGAAAAAAATAAGAAGATTTTGTGACTGTGGTTGGTCCCAAAATTGGAAATTTAGGCATCTCTATGTATCTCATTGGAAAGTGAGAATCAAGCCATACATAGTTCTCGAAATAAGGTCTCTATATAGATATGACTCAGACATAGGAAAGAGAGGTACCCATATACTACTAAGGAGTTGTGATGACATCAATGATGTTTGCTTATAGAATCTTCTAACATCAAAATAGAGAAAACGTTAGTTGTACAAATGATATCATGAATTTTAACATCATGCAACAAGGACAAAGATGCTATGCATTTTACCGTCTTGTAGCATGGATGATTATGGTTGTTATGTAGTTTAATTTCTTGCAAATAGGACATGGGGGCTATGTATTTTTAAGTATTACAGCAAGGAAATGGTACTGTGCAGTTTAAAGTCTTTCATTGAGGACGTTTTACTGTGAAGTTTAAAGTCTTTTAGTGAGGATTAATATGCATAACTACACAAAGTATTTATTCAAGAATCTCACATTGGTTGGAGTTGTAATAAGCTCTCCATCCCTTGAGATTCAGGAATAAGCTCCATTTGAATAGACCTTATGTATGGAATAAGGTCCTTCCCACTTTGGCTCAAGTTTTAGAGGTTTCTTTCCCAGTATCATTGGATTACTAAGGACCAATACCAATTCTTATTGAAGAAATGAATGGAGGTTAACTTTCTTGTCAAAATATCATGCTATTATATTCTGGTAGAATTATAAATGATGAAAAGTATGAAATTTTTTGTCATCTAATCATTCCAACTCATTGAACCATTTCAGAGACCTCTCATATGTAGATGACTGATCACAGATTGCAACTCTATGTGAAGGAAATTGCATTTCAATTAGAAAAACTGCTTTAGTTCCATATACCAATGAATAAGGAGTTGCTTGGGTAGTAGTATGGGTAGTTGTTTGATAATCCCATAAAGTATTCAAAATTTTATTAGACCTTTATTTCTTATCTTTATCCACCATTTTCTAGACTATATTTGATAGGGTCTAGTTAAAGGCCTCTATTTTTCCATTGGTCTTTGCATGATAGCGCGATGAATGGTTGGATTTGATATTATGTTCCTGATATAAATTTTTTACCTTAGCAGAACAAAAAATGGTACCATTGTCTGTCAAAATAGTGTGAGGGACACCAAATATGGTGATGATATTAGTTTTGAAAAAACTGACAATTCTTTTGGATTCAACTTTCTTGAGAGTTATTGCCTCATCCCATTTAGAGAAGAAGTCAGTAGCAGTGAGAATATTCTTGAACTACTTAGCCGTGGCTGGAGGATAATCCCCTACTATATCCATTCCCCATGTGGAAAATGGCCAGGAGTATTTATATGTATGTAGAAACTCTGGGGGTTTATGAATGAATTTGGCATGCACTTGGCATGGATGACATTTTTTAGTGAAATCTGTACAATCCCGCATCATTGAAGGCCAAAAGTATCCAAGTCTTCGGATCTAATTAGAGAGTATATGCCCAGACTAGTGGGCACCACAAACTCGTGAATTTACTTCTTTCATGATAGTTGCAGTCTCTTCTCCATCAATACATATGAAGATAATTCCATCAAATCCTTGCTTATAGAGGACCTTTTGGTGGTTTGGACTATCATAAAGAGTGAAATTAGTTGATCGGCGTCAGATTTATTCTTTTTCAGCCCTATCTAGTGGAATTGTCCCATTTTGAAGATATTCCATGATGGATGTTTTCCATCATGTGGTATGACCATAAGGTTCATAAATAGGGTTAATTTCATTAATTTCCTTCATTTTGGTTTGAACAAAAGGTGATACCACACGATGATGAGCTATGTTAATGATTTTCTCATCCCGGTTTGGATCTTCCAAGCCTGTAGCTGTATTATCCAGTGTTTCTTCTTGGGAATTTTGTGATCAAAGGACATAATACAATTTCATCTCTGAGGGAAATTCATCCATTAACCCTCTAAAGTAATCACACAAAGGGATTAATTCTTCTTTTTAAATAGAATATTTCCATTAATTTGTTTAACTACCAGTTCTGAATCACTTTTAACCTTTAAATGATCCATTTGCACCTAAATTTCCAAATCTAAACCTGTGATGAGAGCTTGATATTATACCTCATTGTTGGTACCACATTCTATCAACATGAAGGAATAAGGAAATACTTCCTTTTCTAGGAAAATAAGGAAAATTCCTAAACCAAATTTTTTGAGTTTAGGGTTTTCCATTCTCTTCCCTGTTGGACTTCTGGAAGCACCATCAAATTAAATTTCCCATGTTTGGGAATTATCTTGAATAGATAAGGTCTCTTCATCAATAAGTTTAGTATTAAATGATGTATCATTCACAGATGGATGCTCAGCAAGGAAATCGGCTAGATCTTGTCCTTTTATTGCCTTTTGAGGCACAAACTAGACATCAAACTGTTGAAAAACAACTGCCCACCATGCTAGACACCCTGTGAGCATAGGACGACTGAGGATAAATTTGAGCGGGTTGTTTCGAGATAACAATTGAACATCATGATGTTGCAGGTAGTGCCTCAATTTCTGAACTGAAAAAAAATAATTCCAGGAATCACTTTTAAATACTTGAATATCGGGTTTCTGTATCAATCATAGTTTGATTGAGATGGTAAAGGCTATTTTCATTCCCAGCATCATTTTTTTAGGTGAGGAATGCACCTATTGATTGCTCTAAAGCTGTCACGTAGAGAATAAGTAGTCTTCTTTTAATAGGTGTAATTAATACTGGTGGACTCAAGATATATTTCTTGAGGGTATCAAATTCTTCTTGGAAGTCTTCAGTCCATTGGTAGGTGACTCCCATATTCATTAATATGGTGAAGGGAAAACACTTGCCTGCCAAATTGGCAATAAAGCACAGAATATAGGCCAAGTGTCCTTGGAGTCCTCTTAATTATTTCAAATTTCTATGAGGTGACATACCAAGGATTGATTTTGTTTTCTCGGGATCAACTTTGATACCATGATAGCGTACAACAAATCCAAGAAACTTTCTTGAGGTTACCCCAAAAGCAAATTTCAAGGGGTTTTTCTACTAACTGTGTTGCCAAAGTTTATAGAATATGGTTTCCAAATCAGCCAAGTGATTGGAATGTTTTTTGGATTTGACTAGAAAATCATCCACATAACATTCAAAAAATTTCCCTAAGAAGGGTTTGAAGATATGGTGCATGGCACGTTGGTATGTTGCACCTGTATTCTTTAAGCCAAAGGGCATTACCTGATAGAAAAACACACCTTGAGGGGATATGAAAGCTATATATTCTTCATACTCTATGGCCATATGGATATTATTATACCCAGAGTATCCATCCATGAAGGAAATATCTTCATAGTCAGTCGTTTCATCAATTAAGAGCTCTGTAATCAGAACTTAAAAATCATCTTTAGGACAATGCTGGTTAAGATCTCTGAAATCAATACAGACTCTAATTTTCTCATTCTTCTTTTTCACTGGGACAATATTGTCCATCCATTTGGGATACTGAACTTCCTTGACAAAGTTAGCCTTTATAATCTCATCAACTTCAGCTTCAATTTTAGAGGCATAAGTTGGGTGTGTTCTTCTTACTTCCTGCTTGAATCCAAGATGTTCTTCTAGAAAACCTAAATGATGGGTGGATACATCAGGATTAAGACCTAGAATTTCTATATAATTCCAAGAAAATATATCTTGATGTTTTGTTTGAAATGAAGTATACACATCTTTCTCTTTAGAGTTCATGTCCACACTAATTATAGTGGGGTGTGGATCTTCTTTTGTACCCAGATTTATTTCTCTAAACTCATCCACAGTGGTAGAGACACCTTCCTCAAGTGTTGGAGGAGAATCCCTGAGATCTTCCTCTTCTTCTTCATTACATGTTACCTCTTCTGTTTCCACTTGAATAGTAGATGACGAGGCAAAACTTCTAGAGTTAGGGGAGGAGTTGGTATTTGAACATCCTGAAGAAGAGGCCACCATATCTGACCCTACTTATGAAAAATCGTCTTCCTTTGGTAATAAAGAGGGACTGATGGATTGAGAATCAATATCTTTGTATTTATCTAGCATTGCTACAATATCTTCTACTCTGGTTGATGAAGTAGAGGCTTGTTGTTGCTCAGTGGATGAAATGAAAACATCTCCGTTTAGGATTTCATCATTTCTTGGTGGATCAACAGTTTCTTCCATGTTTTCAGGCTCAATTTCCATAATTGACATTATGGAAGTTACTGGATGAGTTCCCAGATTTGGGTTTACCTTTTAAATTTGATTGATGGGTAACACATAATCATTACTCAAATTCATAAATGGATTTGTTGGGATCTTTTCTAGTCCATTTAGAGTATTAACTCTGTTTATTTACTTTTTCATGGGCTTTGTTCCTGTTGTGTGATAAAACTTTTCATCAATGTATTGAGATTCACATGTTTTAAAAGGATCCTTGTCACCATACAATGTCCCAATTTGACCATTGAAATAGTACTTAATACATTGGTAGTATGAAGAAGGTATGGCTTCATGTTGATGCAGCCAAGGCCTTCCAAGAAGAATATTGAAGGTTGTGTCTTGACGAACAACCATGAAATCTAAATTAGACACAAGATCTACAAATTGAGTTTTCAGGGTAATCTCACCCATAGGTTCTTGTTCATTTTTATCATAATCTCACAACATTAAAGTTGAAGGAGATAAGTCAGATTTAGTCAGGACCAATCAACGAAGTGTACAAATAAGAATGAGGTTGAATCCAAAGCCATTATCAATAAAGGCTCATCAGATGTCTATGTCATTGACCTTGACTGAAAAATACAAGGGTCGAATATGCCCATGAACCACATCTTTTTCATCTTCATTGGTAAAAGATGTGACTGCATCAAATTATACTGAATCATTCTCTATATGGTAACCCTAAACTGTAGAAACTTCAGTTTCAAACTCTTGAGGACTTGAAAAAGCCTCAATGAGTGCTTCTCAAAGATCTTTTGAGAGATTCAAAGCATCCAGAATTGATAACATGGCCGATACTTGGGCCAATTGTTTCAAGACATCATAATTTTGGTCCAAAGGTCTATGTTTCCCAACATGGAGATGTGGTTTTTTAGGTTCTTTGTAAGTTCATTCTTCTAATGTATATGTACTCTGTGTCGGAGTAGAAGCTGAAAATACTCTTGGCTTTGGTAAATTAGACTAACTAGGTATATTCATTTGTTGAGAAGAAGATGGTGTGACTTCTAATCATTCTTCCAAAATAATTATGTGAGAACAAAACCTATCTTTCATGGAAGAAACTCCTTGTTCTTCTTGAACCCGTAGAAGGTATCTTCTATGAGTTTCTACCATATATATAGTTTGAGCTGGGGTAGATTTAAAATGGTGGTTTCTATACTTCCCACATCTTCCCCTATATCCTTGACCTTGACCTATTCCTCTTGTTCCCCAATTAGGTACAAGGAATTTGGGCTCATTATAATCAGAATCATCATTGGTATAAGGATATATTAAATGGATAACATTAATAGAAACAAAGATAAATTATTTATCTGATGAATATTCTTGTTGATAGGTTAATTCTGTTTGTGCCATTTGGTGGGGTGGTGCCCGGCTTTTGAAATAGATGGCATAAAATCTTCCAGGGTTAAGGACAACTTTGGCCTAGATAGGATCTCGTCTTCTTTTGACTACTCTTTTCCCTTATAATCACTTCTCTTCTTTGAGGAATGACCTTTTGATGATGGTGGTTTTCCTATGTCAGGAGTGGCAGAAGACACAATCAATTGTTTCAATTGTTTTCATAAAATGGCATGAGTCTAGTTGATCATTTTCCTAATCATCCAATCGTCATATTTCTACACATTTTTAATTTTGACCTCGTTCCATTCTCCTTCTTCCTCTGGATCAGTATAAGTAACACATGTTACTTGAGCTGATGAAATTTTCAGTTTCACTTTTCCAGAGTCTACCAACTTTTGCAAGAGGTCCTTGAAAACAAAACATTCCTGGATAGGATGTACTAACATCTGGTGAAAGGGACAATAATTTGGGAGATCTGTATATCCTTATTTATTATGTTTTATTGGCCTTGTAAACTGAACCAAATTGTTTTCTAAGGCTGAGATGAAGTAACCAAGAACTTGTTCATTCCTAAAAGAATAAACTTTATTCTTTAATTTCTCAAACTATTTTTGCCTTTGATCTCTTTTATCATCTTGATGAGGCAGTCATTTATTTTGATACTCAGGAGGTAGATCCCTTCGGTATGATGAAGTTCTTGAAGTAGAACTAGGTACCGGTGGCTGCTTGAGTGTGATTATGGCAGCTTATGCCTTTCCAATCCACCATCCCAGAGCTGATTGAATTACACGAGTTTTAGCCTTAGTTTCTATAATAGAGTCTTCTATCTATTGAGCGATTGAAGTAAGGTCTCAAAACCCTCCTGTGTATTTCATAGGGAACAATGGTGTTTGTAATTCATCATGTAGATTTGCCAAAAAAATTGGTAGCAACTCTTCCTGAGGGAGTTCTAGACTTAAACAATATGTTAATTATTTCCATAGTGCAATGAAATATGAAACTCTTTCATTATACCTTTTTTTACAATTGGTAAGATAAAAAAAATCATCTTTGGTAGCGTTTTTCTAAATTGAAGAAGGAATTTATGACGGAGATCTTACCATCTAGTAATTGATCGAGATTGTAAACTTATATACCTGACAAAAGTTGGTCCTTATAATGACTGCACAAAACACCTAAGCTTAACTGCTTATTGTTGTTGAGAAGTTCTCATCATGGGATCACAATGAGAAACAAAATTTGTTAAGTGTTGTTTTGGAACTCACAAACCATTAAAAATTGGTAATGTCGTATTCACAAAATTTGGTGGGGGAGGAATTGCATCCACCCATTCAGGGTAAGATCTCTTTTCCAACTAAACTGGTGCTTGTTGTTCTTCCATAGCTTCCATTCGAGTCGTTAATGCCTTAATTGTGTTCATAAGAATTTGGGGAACATCAGGATGAGCTGGATTCTATGCAGGTATAGCAACTGGAGCTTGAGCTGGTGCAACGATCGGCAAAACCACAAATGGCGGTGCTGATATTTGCCTTGGATAACCCACAGGAATAGGCCTATCAGGATGTATATGTTCTTCCTTGATTGTGTACCCAGTGGAGGGAATTCATTATCTACATCTGTAGTTACTACAAATCCTCTTTGCTGAGGAGCTCCTACAGGATTTGAAAGTTGAGGACCTGTTTGGAGAGTATGTCTAGCAAAAATGCAGTTTCGAAGTAACTCTATATTGAGTCTTTTCAACTCCTTAATTTCCTCTTATTGCTGTGAAAATATCTCTTTAAGCGAAAGAGATTTACCTTATCAGGTGGAAAAGTGAGATGCAACCTGACTTTTGTCTTTCTTCTTGTTAGATTCCTTTCAGAGAGGGGGGAGTTTATTATTTGAAAGCATACCTAGATTCTGGGTAAACCATTGATTTCAGGTGTGCACACATTTTTCATTTTCCTTGGACAAGAACATCATATTCTTGATTCCCCTGAACTGACTTATTTTCTAGAGGATCTTCTGGAATGGTGTTAATGACATTTACTGATGCGTAATGAATTGATGGCATTCTGTTAGTATTTTGGCGAGATCGTCTTCCTTTATGTCTTCCATGAGACTTCGTTCTCCTATATGATGAATTCCCTAGAACTATTTGGTGGATAGTAAACTGAAGGGAATCCTCAGATAATTCAGTTGTACACTTTCCTTGTGGCTTCTTCCCTAATCGGGAGAAAACTAACTTCCATTGAAGAGGGGATTGCAGATTTGAAAAATCCCCTAGCCCTGCTGGTTGGGGTTGTTCATGTTCTTCTTCTTCAAATATTTGAA
The DNA here is from genome assembly GCA_963277665.1 of Viscum album. NCBI lineage: Eukaryota > Viridiplantae > Streptophyta > Magnoliopsida > Santalales > Viscaceae > Viscum > Viscum album. The sequence continues at coordinate 35,400,133 of OY728143.1, forward strand.
CTTTGTTGAATGAACTTGATGGTTGAATTAAATGAGCGCCCAGATTTCCAAGATGGGATGATTCTTGAACTACTATGGCTAAAATTTGTGCAACTACTCTTCTGATTTTGAGGATTTTGGTTTGGACATTAGCTGGGTGCATTATCTAACAACCACTCAAATCACCTGTTTCGAAAGATGGTTATTCTATTTCATAAATTTTCATTCTCTAACACTTGAAATATTCTAAACGGGATACTTGCTCAATATTCTTAGATGTTTGATGTAAAAGTAACTCAACAACTTCTTTTCTTTGGGCCTGATTCTAATGAGAACTAGTTGAGGCTTGTTCTTGAGAATACATTCAATTATATACAAAATCTATTGATTGTGGCTGACTGTGGGAAATAACATTGCATGAGACCACTTTTAGCGGACTTTTCTAATTTTGGAGTGTAGTGAAATTCAATGCTCCATATGTACCCCATCCTCTAATAAGAACACTAGATGAGGAATCAAAAATTAACTTGCGTAGTCTCTTTAGATCATTGAGACATGCACGCTGAAGTGTTCTGTGCTGTTTTTCAACCTTGGGTTGTTTGGAAACTAAGAGAGAGGCCAAGTCAATTTGGTGTTGCAACCCTTATATTACCTTTACATGATTTTGATATTCATCATACGGTAATACTTTGTTTTTCAAATGATGAAGAGTTTTCCATAAGTTGAGGTGGATGTCATGAATTCAATCTTATGTCATAAATTTTGGAATGTTATACTGATAAATTTTCCAAGGCCAAAACAAGACTGATATTTCTCCTTTGGCCAATTGTTTTCTCATGTTTAACATATCTTCATCGTCCTTCACTAGAGGTTTCTCCACTTGGTCTGACCAAAGTGGATGCTCTGTATTAGAATATAAATGACCTAAGAGAGTTTTGTAGAATAACTATTCCATTAATATGTCTTTTGGTTGAGAAAGTGTTTCTCCCATAAATGACAAGGCATCAGACATGATTGGCCATGTGTTTGAAAGTGCCTCGAGATAGGAGGCATTTCTGGTCACTACATTGTCAATTATGAAATTGTCTTGAAAATGTGAAATAATACTGTAGAGAGGACTTTTTTAGTGAATTCCATCATGGAGAGGATCACCATGATGGATTACAGAAAAGGATAAATCTTCTTGATCCTTGGTCTTCTGGCCACACGGAGGGTTTCCATGGCTCTCATTCAGAGATAGGCACTCTGGATTGACTGAATTTTTATGAATTAAGCCTTCATGATGAAGTGTCTGATGAGGAACTTCATAATTACAACTACCACTCCCATAATTTGGTAATGAGAGGATAGGATCTTGAGAAGAAATAGACAAATGTATAAGGGCTTCAAGAAATCCAGCATTAGGAGGAGCCAAATCGAAGCTTGACTCCTGATTTCCCAACAATGCTTGGTGAGACTTCTTCTTGGATGTTCTCTTATACTTATTTGGGGACACTTTCTGGGAAAAGTAGTTATCATGGGTAGTTTTATGTGCTTTCCTTGGATTGGTTATCAAAAATGACTGATTACCTCCAATTGGAAAGGGTATATGTTCCTGATCTTGTTGTCCATATAATATGGGGGAGTATACCCAATGACCCTCCAGAACTAGAATAGAAGTGTGTATATTTTTTGGGATGGCATGTTGCTATTTCATCCCATGTATGGGGACAAAATTATGTGTTTTTCCCTTGATACTACTGAAATAGTTGTTAAAATATTTTTTCATGCTTCCAGAATATGGGTAGGTATTTGTGTATGCCCTTTCACCATTTATAAAATGTGTTTGGTGACTTCAGTGGCCAGAACGGGAATATATGTCCATTTTGTCTCTAGAGTAGGTGTGTGTACCTTCTCTTGTCCTCTTTTTCCTATCAATGGATATTGACAGTACTCATGCATAGGGGCATAGAGTTGGGTCTACCCCAAATTTGTCGTCGGAGCTTTCTGACTAACTTCTTTGGGTGCTACCAAATAAGACTGTTGGCAGACTTTATGAACATTATTAGGTGTATGTACCTACTTACTATTTCCCATCAATTATGGTTGACGGAATTCCTTCAATACGAGAAGATGAGACCGTTGATAGAATTGGTGATTGTAAAGAGGTGTATGTTCCTGTTTACTAGTTTCCACCACATCAGATTGGCAGGCTTCTTTAAATGAAGTCAGATGATCCTGATGACTAGTTGATAACTTGTAAGCAGGTGTATGTGAATGTTCACAGTACTCCACTGGGTTTATCTAGTGGGATTGGTGGTTTGCTGTCAAAAAAGTCTGCTGAGTAGCAAAATTAGGACAGACGGGTGTATGTGCCTGCTCATTGTTTTCCATCAAGTTAAATTGATGGACTTATCTAGAGGAGGCAGAGGTGAGAACTTTCTCCCTGTTGACCATACATTGTCCCTGGTGGTTAGTCTTACATGACCGGGTCTGAGACACCTGGACCAAATGTCTATAGGCAACACCCCCATCATGTTGAGGGTATACTACCGCACGATTCTGGTGGCAACTGCTGGTGGGAGTCCCCAGGAAGGACTCATACATTCTTGAATTGAGGCTTTGAGTGACCTCTTAATCCACCTCCCTATAGAATGGGAGGGATTGATTGTTGTGTTGTGGGGATAAGGACCTGAAACAGTTAGAGACGGTGGTTGTCACTATTTTCTTCTTGATCATTGGTCATCGTTGGCCAGATGATCGAGGATTGTTATTGACCTGGAGGGCCTATCGAGTAGCCTCCAAAGTTAGGATTGTACAATGTTGGTGATATTCCTTTACCAACACATTAGAGACCTATCATTGAAGATGCTGGGCTGGTGATGAAGTCCTTACTATAGATGGAGATCTAGCTTGAGCAGCAGTCGGGAAGTTCACAGATGTCATCTTGGAGAAAGACATTTTTTTAATGAAGGTAATTTTGAGAAGAAAAACATGAAAGTGCAACAAAATCCATTAAAAAACATATTTTAGATGGATACATGAATGATTGATTCCTTTGTTTGACCTTCCATTATCAATTGATAGGGGCCTAATAGCTGGGTAACATTATTAACTTGGTTAAGGATTCACCTCGAGTTCACCATTTTTGTTTCGTAGTTCCTTGAAATGTGTGTTCTAGTTTTAAGAATCACTATTTCTAGACAATTTCCATTGGATTTATTTATGGAACCATAAACTTCCAACGGTTCTTTATTCAAAGGGTAACTGATTTCCAAAGTCATGCATTCGTTATGTTTGAAATTTATGATACTTAATAACATGCATTGGTCGAGAGGATGGGAGGTCGGACTCATCACACTCTTTTTGTGGGAATTATTGTCTAATCCGGAACTCTCTTTATGAATTTAATATATTTTCATGAATACTTATTAATTCACCAAGTATATCATAATTTTACCTTAGAATTTACAATCACTTATTAACATGTGTAAAATTTAGAATCATCGGTATGCATTCAAGATTCTTCATTAATGGAAATATCCGTATGTATTCAAGTTTTTCCATCAATGGTATCCTCTAATATACAACTTAGTGATTATTTTAATCATCTTTGTGATGATACTAGTTTTTAATCCAGTCAATGGGGCACTCTAAAAATTATTGTCATCCAGGGAGACAAAGGTTTGGTTTGATTTTGGGATTGTTCCCATAAAAAGGGATACCTACGTATCCTTGTAAAAGGAATCAGAACCCCCGTAGTTTGGTGCCACTAAATGGGACACATCATACCTTTTAAGGTCATGTGATAAAGACTTATCCGTATAGTTTAATTTCATGTTGTATGAAAATCTAAGTAGAAGGTTCCTAGTTAAAACATAGTGTGGGACTTATACTGAAGCAGCCCAATGAACTTTGGAAAGAATATGGGTTTCCAAGTAGGATCAGACACTGTTTGGAATATGGACCAAGGGGAATAGGGTTGATTTGAAGTGTTGTGTTTGAACCTCAAGGAGTCTTCCTACGTATCCCATATGGATGGGAATCAAAGACCTCGTAGTTCAATATGTCTCATAGGAGATTATGGTTCTTTTAGAGAGATTAGTTTGGGCTTACGTCTTGAAAAGGATGCCTTAATGATTTGGTGTTTTATTTGGTGATTATTCCTAAGGGGTGCATAGATTAAAAGAATTAGGGTTGGATTCCTAAAGAGGATGTCCAGTGAGCTCAGGCCCTGAAAAGGGCTTCCTAAAGATCTTAGTTTGAACCGGAATCGGAGTTCTCATAGTTCCTTAGAGTGAAAATGTTGTGACCATGAAAAATATCTAAGCCCACGTGAGTCATGCTTGGTGTTAGAAACAAGAGGATGTCAAAGATTCAACAAATGCATTCACACATTAAACTTTTTCCTCCTCCGCTAGTGGAAAAGGGTTCCCCTATGGTGTCCAAGGTGAACGAGGTCGAGGCGACTGTGGAAGAGGGCGAGGCTACGAGCCTTCCCTCTATTATATTTAAATTGGAAAAGGGTAAAATGTAAGGATGAAGTGATAAAGGTTAGGGGATTACACCAGGATGGCTGCCCATGGTGGCAAAGTGCAATGGGAGAGGGAAAGGGTAACAAGAGTCAATGTGCCCATCTCCCCTTTGGTCTTTGGCACTAAAGAAGAAATGAGGGGTAATGATGCCACCTCCTGCAAGAAAATCTAGGGGCTTATGCCAAGATAGTTGCCCTAAAATTGATCCTAGTATGGGAGGGAGACTAAAGGAAAATTAGGTATGAACTGTATCTTCCCCTACTAGAGACTTGAGGTTTCGGGTCATCTCTTCAGGAACGGAGTGGCAAAGACCCAACCCTCTTCCAAACCGGGAACTTCCCATTAATGTTTTTAGGAGAAAGTTCCATGTGACTATGGATATAAAAACCCATAGACACTCCATTAATTCTAACCCCATTTTGAAAAAAATGTGGGAAACCTCTTACTGTGGAAATACAAACCCAAATGGAAGACATGCTGATGTGCCTTTCCCAAAGTTTTGATAAGTCAAGAGGTTTTGGGTGGAGGTCTCAACAGAATCCCTTTCAGACAAGGGATCCAATGAAGAAGAAACCTTTCCATGAATGGATTTTATGAAGGCTTTATGTCTTGTAGACTGAAGAGAGTGAAGAATTTAAGTGAATCAAGGAGGGTTAACCAAGTAGAGAAGGGTATGAAAGTATGGGTGTGCAAGTAGGCTTGTGCGACCTGATGTTCACTTAGGCGATGAACAACCTGTATGACAATACTTGGGTGAGACCTTGCTCAATCCTTCAACAGTATTGATAGGTGATCCAAGAATTGGGCGCTCAAGTTCCTATAAGAGTAATGGGTGGCGCTCAAGTATTTCTGAATTGGGGAGGTTTGGGCACTTTAAGTGTGTAAGTGTTATGGTTTTCAAACACTAAAAGGACTTAAGTCCAATGATCATCCCTTAAATCCTCTGCTAAAGGTGTTAAAGAACTACCTTGAAAGTTTTGGAAGACTGGGGCGAAGTACTAGGGTGACCAAAGTAGCAATTAGGATATAAGAAAATTCATCCTTACAAATGGGGGCCCTAAGTGTCTATTTATAGGCAAATATGTGACCTTGGGAGAAATAAGTGAGGCGCACAAGTCACCTGCACGCCAAATTGGGATGCGCAAGTACCTTGCTCACCAACGGTGTTTTGGATAAAATAGGGTGACACCATTAGGACTTAGCCAAAATTATACTCTCATGTATCTCCAATATAGTGGGGCATAAGTGGGTTGCGCGACATATCGGAGCGCGCAAGTAGGTTGCACGCAGAATGAGTTTTGGATAAACTAAGGTGGACAAAAACTTATGCCTTTGAAAATCATTGACTTTTCATTATTAACCCCCCCCCCCTTTCTTTCTAATGGATTCCCTTCGTCATGATTTTTTAGACTCTTTGACGGAATGGAGTGTCAACACTCATATAAGAAGAAAATGAAAGAGTAATGAACATGGGTATTTTACAAGTTTCTACCCCTTATCAAGAATCATACTCCTTATCAAGGCGGGTTAGCCTCCACAAACATAGATTCTTCACTATATTCAAAATAATTTATAATCTTACATTATTAACATAGCATCCCACTATGCATGTCCAGAGTCACATTAGATTGAGCAACTTCACACTGCTAACACACAGACATAAAACTAGAATGATAAAGATCTAATTATAGGACCATTTTCTTAAATAACATCAGATGAATATATTTCTCTATGATCTTCCATGATATTCAAGAAAAACATGATCACTCTGTGTATATCTTGATATATATCTACCTCTCTATTATCAAAACACAAATTTGATTATTTGAAAGCTCAATCTAAAATGGATGTAGAAAACGGATACTAAAATTTGGGCATCATAAACTCTTCTTCTCTCATAGATTTACTAATATTCAGTAGTTTTCAACTGGTAACACCCTAATATTTTAATTTAACAATATTTCTAATAGCGTATATGATACACAACACTGATCTTAAACGAAATATGAAAATTTTTATTTTATGACCATTACAACAGTCATTGAGTTAAAGAGTATTAATAGAATTTAAAAAATTATTTAATATATATAAAGTTATTAATAATAAAAAATATTTATAAATTATTATGAAATAAGCACCCAATTTTCAGAAAATTTATTTTATACTTCCAAAATATGTTTTCTACATAAATGAATTTTATTGGATTTTGTGAGAAAATATTATATTTATTTTATACCATTTTTAGATATTTTATTTGATAAAAATTATATCAATTTTTAAAATATAATATCAAAATTATCATAGGGTTAAATTTTGGGATTTTTCTGAAAATATTGATTTTTTAATGAATAGTTAAAATAACGACTTATGTAAAACTATTATTTCTTTTTATTAAAAAGTATCATTATTATTTTAATCTGATATAAAATTAAAATAAGTCTTATTTAATTATATACAATAAAATTTATTAAATTTTAATCAAAATTATTTCTAGTTTTGGTATAAGTTAATTTTTTGGCTTAAAAATCATTTTTCTAAAAGCGGTTTTTCATTATGTTTTACGCATTTATTTTAAAATTTATTTTTGTCACTTCTTGGAATTAAATCATAAAATATTGATACCATATTTTTAATTATAATTTTCAAATTTGGTAAATAATTCTATTTATTTTTTTTCATTATGAATAGTATAAGTAGTAAACATTTGCCACCTTGGTAGGGTAAATCAGGTAATTATGTTTAAAACTGAAGTGAAAACGACATAAAAATAACCCTAAAACTATAATTTAGTATATTTTATGAGTGTGTTTCAACCATAATCGTAAAATATTCCAATTTTTTTTATTTTTTGTGCCATTTTTTATTTGAAAATGACTTATATATTATTTTATGTAAAGAAAAAAATAAAATGTCACTCTCTAGATTTCTATTATATTTTCACATAGAGATAAAAATTAGTTTTCAATGAATATTAATGGATATTTTAATAATAATTAAAAAAAATATTATGAAAATTTATTTCTAATTTTTAGGGATTATATAATTTCCTAAACTGGTTATACAATGTTAATGTAGTGCATGTACAAGAAGTAAAAAATTAAAGTATACAATTTTAAGAACATCAAAAGTAATATTTTTGGATGAAATGTGGTGTAACAATAATTTTATGATTAATAATAAAATTTAATTTATGTTTAAATATTTTATATTAAAATTAAATATATATCTTTAGGTTTTTTAAATTCAAAATATGTGAATAGTTCTTAAAATGACATTAATGATATTTTATTTTATAAAATATTTTATTAAATTATTTAAAAATGATAAAATTATTGAAATGGGACAATTATGATTATAAATGGTTTTAAATATATTACTTTTTTCATTTATGAATAAAATTTTAACTTATATGTAAATTTATAACCATTTAATATTGAAAAAGTTGCCATCGCGGTTAAGGGGAAGAACGGTTAACAGATGGGTTAGTCTAAAAGATAAAGTATAAAATGATATCTAAACCTATAAAAATTTTATTTTATGATTAATGTAACACTATAACCTCCTTATATTCAAATACATGTCATTTTGGAACCATTTTACATAATTTAGACACATATTGTTTTATAATATTTCATGTATTTCAAAAAGTGTCCCTACCCTCACTTATAAAATGACTCCCCCTCTCATATACAATCTACACATAAAGATATATTTTTATCATACAAGTTATAACCAAATAACATCCTAAAATCCCTAAAAATTTTCTAAAGGTCTTATTGATTTCATAATACTAAATTTATAGGGCTTAAGGTGTTAAGAAAAGAAGGTTGTTCAAAGAAGAGGTATAGCTTTTAACCAATCGTTTTGGTTTTATTTCTTATTATGACTCCTTAAAAATATTATAGACATTTTGATATAATAAAATTAGTATCTCACATATAATTATAATTTATTATTTTCATTAAATACCCTTTATCTATATCCTCTTACATCAAAGGGAAAATGAAACCATCATTCGTGTGTACAATGGACTACTGCCTCGTGAATCGATATAATTGAATTTACATCACTGCCTCTCATGGATGGTTATAATGATGTATTTAATTTATATATATGATATTAATGAAATAATTAGCATTTTTAATTATAATATATCATCTGTTTTCATTCATTTCTATCCATTGATAAATAATAACACCGTTCATACGTATGTGTGGATTACCACCTCCATGAAGTGATGTGATTCATTTTTCATCATCACATCACATGGATTCTATATATAAGTTTATTTAAATATTTAATATAATATTTCTGATATAATAAGAATTATTTAATGATAAAATTATACTTTCCTTCTTTCCCTCATGTTTTTTAAAAAATTGAAACATTACTCATGTGTACATACGACCTACCATCTCCATGATTATAACAAAATTAATTTTTGGTAACCTTCATTAATAGTTGGTTTTAAAATTATAATTAATGTATAAAAATTATAATTATTTAATTATTATTATTATTTGGATTATGGGATAATGACCTCTTTGACCATGATCAACATAATGAAGTCGTTTTAAAATTATGAACCAAACATCCTTAAAACGACCAGTGTGGACTTAACTAACTAAGTAATTTAACGTGTCATTGAAATAAATGAAAAATTATATAAAATATGTAAATAATTAATATCATTTTATTATACATGATTTGAAGTAAATTCATAGAGATTATGGACTCGAGGTAATGGATTTCTTCTCAATTTCCTTTCCTTGAGGCATAGTTTAATGTTATGTCCCTAATTTATTTTATATGGTGTGTATATTTCCCCTTTTACATTTATATCATGAATAATTCATACATAATGGTATTTTAATTTTTAATCCAAATTATATAATCCCATGGTATTTTAATTGAATATTAAAAAGTGGTAAGGGGTTTCATAACTGAATTTCCTTTTATTAGGTTATAACAATTCTTCATTGAATTTGTTATGCCATGATTTTGTGTGGATTGGTTCTAAAAAAATTTTATTAAATATTTACATTTGTTTTATTCAGAATTACATATGTTAAAATAATCAATTCATGGATTAATTATCACTTAAAAAGTTATGATCTTAGGAAGGGTTTTCTTTGTCTCAATCTCATTTTCTTGAGACAAGTTTCAAGCTGTGCACCATGATTTATTTGAATAGCTTACTTACTAACCAAAGGATTAATTTTCACATATTATTTCATGTAATTAATGGTATTTTTAGATAGATATCATATTATTTCTTTCAATGAATTTTTATTTCAAAACTTACCAAAGTGGTAAAGGTTTTATGTTATAATATCTTTTCTTTTCTGGATTGTTTATTTTCAAGGTTACTTTGAGGGAAATCATGTGCTCTTATTTTCGAGAACCAAATATATTTTTTTATAATTTTTTTATAATTGTTTTTACATTTTAGTTTACATTTCAACTCATATTTATTAATGAAACATCAACAAATATATTTTTAAGTTATACCGATCATGTATCCTATTTTAGATCATGAATCTTTCTCTTCTAAACTCATGTTTTCTAAAATAATTTTAATAATTTCCTCTTATAGACATAAAATATTTCTAAAGTTATTTTACATGATCATTGACCTTATTTTAAAGTGTTTTAAATGGGTTATTTCTTAAAAAAATCATTGGTCAATTTTGATTGAAAATTGTTTTTTATTATTATGAAAACACTTTTAAGGAAAAAGTGAGAAACCATACATGACCTCACCACATCACAAATTCCTTTCTTCACAACTAAAAATCATCCAAGAACAATGGATGAAATCCATTCATGCCTTCAAACTGACAGACCATCACAGATGAAGCTGAAAACACCAAGAAATGGCTGAGATACCACGAACTAGGGGAAACAAACATCAGGAGAGCTGGACAAACCTCAGAGCTGGTCTCCTCAAACGCCCACCGATGCGACCATCGACACCAGCCAAAATCCACAAACCCACGGCAAACTCCAATCAGATTCTGCCCAACCCTCCAGCGAAGTGAGATGGGACCTCGAAAGAGCACATCCACAAAGGGAGATGAACAGGCCCGAGCGAGGAAGACCAAGCCATCCGGATGTTGCACCCTACTCTGCAGGAAACCGCAGCGCACCCTCAGACCAATAAAACTTTCAAACTCCTCTCTAAATCCAACTTCGCAGCACCTCCAGAAGACCAACCTTGTCCAATTTCCATCCAAAATTGGGAAAGCCACCAAAAAAGTCAAGAAACAATAGTAAGCAGTGCAGAAATCTCAATTGTAGCAATCCACCATTGTCATTTGGTGAAACCAGATCACACCAGAAATAGGCACAAACCAGTTGCAGGTCCCCATCCTCACATAAACGATCATCGCGCACCACCATTGTCAAAGTCACCACAAAAAACCTCAAAACCATCGTGGATACCACATCGCAGTAGCATCGCCAAAAAAGACCAACCACAAAACGGATCCAGATCCAACCTCGAACCAACATCACAAAAAAAATGAACATCCAAGAACGAAAAATGCAAACCATGGAAAGAAGAAAACCCGAACCAAAGTAGGGTCGTAAACCCTCCACCTACTTTAATCCCACAAACGGTGAACAGATCCACCCAATGCATCCAGACAATATAGAAACGTAACGAAACCCTCACCACAGCAGTAGGAAACTCAAACAACGGACTCACCATGAATCCAGAAAAGCCCTGTCCAAAACAGAAGGCATAAAACGACGAGATCCTCCGAGATGTTTGAGCCCATGGAGGAGAAGCCTCCACCGGAGACGTGCAAGCCATGATCATGTCTAACCGAAGCACTATAGGGAAGTCGATCTGCCACAGGGGAGGAGGAAGACGGCGGCGGGGTAGGGAAACCCTAGTGTGGATCCATTTATGGGCGGATCCTCTCGACCAAAAAGTGTTTCCTCTTTACAAAAAGTTAAAAAGAACATTTATTTTTAACATTTACATCATGAATGAATTTTACTATAATCATGACCATTATTTTATTTTAAGATTTATTTATAAGTTTTCGAAGTTATTTTAAATGAAAATCATTTTCATAATATGTTGTGATTTTTTAGTTTTTAAAATCTATTTTTAAAATTCTAAATGGTATTTTACTCAAGAATGATTTTAATGAACTTTTAATGGTATTTCTATTCATCAATGACATCAACCCTTGATGTTACTTATGCTCTATTGGGGATATTTTATAATGATATCATCCTTATTATTTCTATATATGGATTGTTATTGTTTCAAAGAGATTGTTATAGAACCCAATTATTTTCCACGGGTTAACCAAATTATATAGGAATGATAGTTGTTTTCAAGGATATTATATTTAAAAGAACAATCTTATAAATGTTTTATTTGTGATACGATACTTATATATTATTTATAATTAGGGTTGATAAAAATATAGCTCATTATGATGGGTGATCCTAATATATCTCTCCAATTCATTGGGTAATTTGATGGAGTTAAGTGGTTATAGGTTTCTCCTAATAGATTATTGGAATTTATCAGGTAGGTTATTCCATTTGTAAGAGTGATTGTAAGAGTGATATGAAAATTATGTTCTAAGTTACCAAGATGTTTTATTTATTATTAAATCAATTTCTAATTGATCCATCACTTAAGTATTTTTTTCACATGGATCATGATTATTTACTTATATGAATCTTTATGTTTTATGATCTAGGTTTTTATGGGTATGAATTCTCTTAAGTTATTCTCATGTAATTTAATGATGTTATCATACCCTTATTCTCAAATTATTCTCACTAATTAAATTAAATTATAAATTCTTATGTTCACCCTTATTGAGTGTTTGAGCTCACTCTTATTATGTTTTCTATTTCCATAGGTTGTGAAGAAAGGTTTTAAGTATGTTATGCCTAAGAAGGTTACTAGGTTTGAGGAACTTGTTGGGAGATGGTGTAGATTTTTATGATCCATTTTTTATGTATCCAAGTTTCCATGTATGTTTTTCTTAATTTTCTAAAGCACTAAACCTAAGTGGTATTTGGGTTAGTAAGTGATCCAATATTTTAGTTCGATGTTATATGTTTTGAAGGGTGAAAGTTGGGTCATGTATATTGATATCAAAGCTAGAAATGTAAATATTATGTTTTAGCACTTTATCCAAGGAGTGTGGGTTCATTGATGATATATTTAGTATTATAATAGGATTTAGATAACTTTTTATATTAGGATATTTTCATGGGAGGTTAACTTAAGAGTTATAGATACCATTATGAGTTTATATATTTAAGGTTGATCGTAATTTCAATGGCATCGATGCCCCTTTTATAGTTTTAAGTGATGATATTTTGAGTTGATTAATGATATTTTGGGTAAATGTATTATTAGTTTAAGGTGAAAGTAATCCTTAGGTGTGTCATGTGGTTTAATGAAAAGTATTATTTTAGAATAATTCTATTACATTTTTTGAGATGTAAGCTAAAACATATGAGACAACCTTTAAGTTTAAAACATTATTTAATATTAAGGTTATTGGGTTTAATTGGGATATAGGTATATGTTTTATGGATTGATCTGTATATATATTTTTATGTTATTTTGGACATTTTGGAGTTAAATAAATTATTCTTCATATGAATATTTATACATTTTGGATATTATCTTACCTTATGATAACCATTTCAGTTTTAGTTAATATCTAAATATGGGGGGAATATATTTTTATCCTTTTGTGGATTATGTAATACATTATAAGTTTATTATAGTTATTTAGTAATTAAATATTCATACATAAAATTTAGAGTAAAATATGAGATAAAGGTGGAAACTGATTGAAACATGCAGCCAAATAATGAAATTGCATTAATGGATTCAAAAAAATATAAGAAAATGTATTTCCTTGTGTTATTAGTATATATGGAAAAGTAATTCCTATAATATAAAAAAAATTATATTGAAATAAAAAATGTGATCTTATTACTTTCATTTATTATGAATTTATGGTCTTCTTAACCCCTTATTGATTTATGGTTTTATGATTATTAACTTTCTCATGGCCACATTATCTATCAATTTTCATCATTTAGACATTAAAGTTTTCTTCCTTGTATATATTTTCACTTCCCACTAATTTTATCTTATTTTGAAACCTATTTATGTTTTATTCTATATGACCTTTGTATTTCCCTTTCCCTATTTTCAAGAGGAAGTTTTATTAAGTATTTTTATGACGTGACATTTCATAAAAGTTATTTTCATATGTCAAACAATTGATTATCAATATCAAAATAAAATTATGAGTATGTGATTTATTAAATTATGTGAGAAAGTAACACTATTATATTTTAAATAAACAATATATTCGATTGAATATATGACACACAACATCGAGCTTAAACGAACCACAAAATATTATTATTTTATGATTGTTATAACAAAGACATTGAATTGGTGGGTATGAATAGAATTAACCTAATTATGAAATATATATATATATATATATATATATATATATCCCAATAAATAAAATTTTATTGTTAAATTATTAGTAAATAAGAACCCATTTTTTTGTAAAGTCATTTTATTCTTCAAAAATATGTTTTTTCAAGAATTATTTTTATTTCATTTTGTGAGAAAATATTATAATTAATTTATGAAACTTTTAGAAATTAAATTTGATAAAAATTATATAATATTTATAATAATCATATCAAAAATATCTTAAGGTGATTTTTTTGGATTTCTCTTAAAAAATGATTTTTTTAATAAATAGTGTAAATACTGACTTATGTAAAACTATCATTCATTTTCATTAAAAAGTAAAATTATGATTTTAATTTCATATAAATTAACATAATTATTATTTAAATATATATAATCTAATTAATTACATTTGAGTCATCATTATACCTCATTTTTTGGCTTAAAATGTATTTTTCTAAAAATTGTTTTTCGTTGCATTTTACACATTTATATTAAAATTGATTTCTACCACTTATTGTAAATTAGTATTTAAAAGTTTATCCCATATTTTTAATCAATAGATTCATATTTTTTAAATAGTTCCCTTCTATTTTTTGTCAATATGAATAGTAATCGTAGTAAATATTTGTCACCTTGATAAGGGTGAATCGGGTAATTAAGGTTAAAATTAACATGAAAAGGCCTAAAAATATCCATAAAACTTGTACTTGATATATTTTATGAGTGTTTATCAACCATATTAAATATTCTAAGTTATGTCAATTGTGTGCCATTTTTCTTAGAAAATGACTTATATGTTGTTTTTAAGTAAAGAAAAATACAAAATGTCACTCTCTTTCTTTTATATTTATCTTATATGTTCAAATAGGGATAAAAATAACTTTTTAATTAATCATAAATATTGTTTTATATTAATGAAATTATTTTTATGATGTTAATTTACTTCTAAATTTTAGTGATTATATAATTTTTTTAAACACTTATGCAATGCTAACACAGGGCATGTGCAATCAGTAGAAAACTAAAGTAAATGATTTAGAAAACATAAAAAGTAATAAATTTGGGATTAATTATGGTTTCACACGAATTTTATAGTTAATAATAATGTATAATTTTTGTTTAAATATTTATATTCTAATTCCAAACCTGTCTAGATGTTTTATAAAGTCAAAATATGTGAATAATTCTTAAAATGGCATTAATAATATTTCGTGTTATATAATATTTTATTAAATTATTTAAAAAATCATGAAAATTGTGAAATAGGTAAAATATTATTATAAATATTTTTATATTTCATAAATTTTCCATTAATTATCAAATTTTTAACTTATATTTAAATTTATAACTCTTTAAAATTGAAAAAGTCATTACCGTGATTAAGGTTAAAAATGGTTAACGAAGGGGTTAATCCAAAATATAAGGTTTAAAATAATATCTAGAATTATAAAAATTATATTGAATTATTATAATACCATATCCTCATTATATTAAAAAACATGTCATTTTTTAACCATTTTATATTATTTTATAATATTTCAGGTATTTCCAAAAGTGTCCCTCCCCTCACTTATAAAAGGACACCCACTCACCTCTCCTCTAAAAACTTAAATATCCATTTGGATCAGCAAATACCTACTCAAATACATTAATATAATCCCTACCCAAATCCTAGAGGTCTTATTTTAGGCATAATACCCACCTTTGAGAGCTTAAGTTGTTATGAAAAGGAGGTTTTCTGAGGAAGGGTATAGTTTTTAACCAAGAATTTATATTTTATTTATTATTATACCACATTTAAAACTCTTATAACCATTTTTATATTATAACATAATTTTATATATATAATTATATGTTTTTATGTTCATTTCTTAACCTTTATCCATATCTTATTCTATAAAAAAAGAATAAAACCATCATTTCTGTGTACGGTGGACTACTATCTCGTGAACCGACATAATTCATTTTCCATCACTGCCTCTCACTGATGGTTATAATGATTGATTTAATTTATATATATGATATTCATGACATAATTATCATTATAAAATATAATATTTCATGTAATTTCTTTTCTTTTTATCCATTGAAACATAATAATTTCATTCATGCGTACATGTGGATTACCCCCGCCACGAAGCAATGTGATTTTTGGTTCATGACCACATCACATATATAATATATATAAATGTATTTAAATATATAATATAATATTTATGATATAATAATCCTTATGGAAATATAAAATGATACTTACATTCTCTCCCTCATGTTCGTTGAAAAATGGAAATGTTACTCATGCGTTCGTACGGCCTACTATCTCCATGATTGTAACGTAATTAATTTTTCATAATAATAATTAATTATTGGTTATAAAAGTATAACTAATTTATAAAAAATAAAATTATGTCTTTATTATTATTCTGGGGATTATGAAATAATTACCACTTTGACCACGGTCAACATACTAAAGTCATTTTGAAATTATGAACCATAAATACTCAAAATGTATAATGTGGACTTAACCGATTAAGTAATTAAATATTTCATTGAAAAAAAATTAAAAAGATTCAAAAACATGTAAATAATTAATATAAGTTTATTTATAGGATTTAAATTAAACATATAAAATATGGACATGTGGTAAGAGATATCATCTCAATTTTCTTTCATTGATCCATATTTTTATATTATGCACATAATTTATTTTATAAATTTTATATACTAACCATTCTACATGTTATATCATGAATCATTCATACTTCATGTAATTATAATTTTCAATCCAAATTATTTCATCTAAGTGGATTTTACTTGAAAGTTACCAATTGGTAAGGGGTTTCTTAACTCAAGTTCCTTTCATTGGGTAATAAATCATTTTTGTTGACTTTGTCATGACATGATTATGTGTGAATTGATATCTAAATGTATTTATTTTGTATTTAAACTTGTTTTATTTTGATTTAAATATGTTCACATAATCACTCCATATATTAATTATAACTTTAAAATTTATTATCTTAGGAAGCGTTTTCTTTGTCTCAATCTCATTTTTTTAATACATGTTTCATGTCGTGCAACATAATTTATTTGAATGTTGTACTTACTACCCCAATAATGAATTTTGAAATATTTATTCATGTAATTAATGTTATTTATAGAACCATATAATAATATTTCTTTTAATTTATTTTTATTTTTAAAGCTACCAATGTGGTAAAGGCTTTATGTTATAATCAGTTTTATTTTCAAGATTATTTATGTTCAAGATTATTTTAGGGGAAATCATTTGATATTATTTTATTGAACCAAATATATTTTATTATAATATATTTATTAAATTTTTTTACATTTCAGTTTCCATTTACACCCTTATTGATTAAATAAACATTAATAAAGTTGTTTATAAGTGATACTGATCTTTTATCATTTTTTAGATTGGGAATCTTTCTCTTCCAAATCCATGTATTCCAAAATTACTTAAATAATGTAATTTTATAAACATAAAACATTTCCTAAATATATTTTACATGATCAATAGTCTTATTTAAAATGTTTTTAAATAGATAATTTCTTAACATTTTTTGCATGGGTTACTTTTGACTCTCTTTAGAAAAAGATAAAAAGAGTGTTTATTTTTAATGCTTATGTCATGAATATATTTTCCCATAATCATGACTTTTATTGTATTTTAATCTTACATTATAGGTTTCCAATTTTATTTTCAATGAAAATTATTTTCACAATATTTTGTTAATTTTTATTATTTATAAGTGATTTTTTAGAGTGGAAAGGGTATTTTCCTCAATAATAATTTTAATAGTCATTTAACAGTATTTATATCCATCGATGACATCAACCCATGATGTTACTTATATTCCATTGGATATATGTTGTAATGATACCATCCTTATTAATTTTCTGGATAGATTATGATTGTTTGAAATATATTTTTAGGGAACTCATTTATTTTCCATGGGTTAACCAAGATAAAAAGTAGTGGTGGTTGTTTTCAATAGTGTTATGTTGAAAAATGTTAGATTATGAATTTTTTATTCATGATACGATACTTGTAATTTGTTAACAATGACATGTGATCCCGATATATCTCTTGATTATGGGAAAACTTGATATATCTCTCAAATGCATTGGGTAATGGTATAAAGTAAATATTTTATAGGTTTATTCTAATATATTAATGTAATTTATCGGTTCTATTATTCTATTTGTAAGAGTGATTATAATAGTTAAATAAAAATGATCTTCCAAGTTACCAATATTCTTTAGTTATGTTTTCATCAAGTTCTAATGTCTCCTTTGACAAAATATTGTTCTCACATAACTCATAATTATTTACTATTATGACTCTTATCAAATGTTCAACCTTTATTATATGTAATATGTTTTATGATATGGGTTATGATGGGTATAATTTATCTAATATTATGCTCATGTAATTTTATTATGTCATCATACCATTATTCTCAACTTATACTCACCGATGACATTCAATTTTTAATTCATATGTTTACCTTTACTTTTCATTTAAACTCACCCTTCTTATATTTTCCATTTCCATCGATTGTGAAGAAATATTTTAAGTATGTTATTCCAAATAATGTTAATAGATGTGAAGAACTTTTTAGGAGATGATGTAGATTTTTTTTATTAGATTTTTTTTGCATCCAAGTTTTCATATAATAGTTTTTCCTAATTATCTAAAACTAGAAACCTAAAATGTACTTAGGTATGTAAGTAATATAATATTTCAAGTTGATGTTATATATTTTTAATGGTTAAAATTGGGTCATGTATATCGATATCAAAGACAAAAAAGTAAATTTTATTTTTTAGCACTAAATATGAGAGTGCAAGTTCGGGGATATTATACAATTTCCTATTTTCTATCTCTTTAAAATCTAAACATATTAGGGAACCAATAATTGTTGAATTAAAAATAATTCATTAAATATAAATTCCATCTCAAAATTCTCGACTCATCGCTTAAAATAATTGTACCAAGTGATCCTCTTTTTTACTCATTAAGTTATGCTCATTTTCATGCACCACAGTCTCAAGAATCTTCTTTACTTTTCATTAACTTCCTATCTCTAGAATAATTCTAAAACTACCCTTATTTTATTTCTTCTCAGTTAACTAGAAATGTAAATTCCTCAAGAGAAATCCATCAGCTAAATCCTTGTTTAAAAATATCGTAAATAATAATTTCTGAATTTTCGTGAAGACCCATATTTTACTCTTTACTAAACAGCTTGAACCAATATTCTAATTCACACTAAAATATACAGAAACTCAATTCTATTCAAAAAACCATGTTTTGTATAAAAATAAAAATATCTAGTTGAATTACTATAAAATCCGAAGAAATTGACTATTTAAATTACAAATTATCAAAGAATCACCACACCGATATACTAGAATGATTTTATATTGATTCTTCTTTATCAAGATAAAATTAAAACATCATGAAATATACAAAAATTAATTCATCTTCTGATGTCAAATAGATATGTATAGATATTTTCATTTTTAATTTATCACATGAAACAACTTGAATCGCATTTTTAATGTGATATTTTAATATTTAGATATCATCTTTATCATTGTGTAACACCCCAAGCTTCCACGGTACGCTTCCCTTTGAATAATACAGTAGCGTGTGTCGTACGCAACTTTGAGGTTCTATGACACACCACAACCAATCAAAATAGCCGTTATGAATAGTAATACCCACTTTTTTGAAATTTTATAAATTTTATTATTCAAATTAGACTTCATTTTTTGATTCGGAATATCAAAATTAGCTTTGGGTGAGTTTTTGGTATTTTTCTGAGAACTTCCAATTTTTTATAAATAGTGAAAAATACTAAACATTAATTAAAAACAACTTTTTTAATCCAAATAATTTATAGTGATAAATTATACTATTGATTGATTTTAAAGTATATTTAGAATATATTTTCACCATTTAATCCAATGTTGGTCATTGGATGTAATTTCACATTTAAACTAGACATAAACAAGTGTCAATCTTTTGATAGTTATTATTTCTTAAAAAACACGATTTTTATTTTGACAACGGGAATTGATTTTAAATTAATTTCTTCCACTTCTGTATTTGGAATTTGGAAAAATGGATTCAAAATTTGGGATCATGAGGTCAAAATTCTGTAAATAGGTAACTTTTATTTTTAGACATTATGAATAATTACTTCGGTAAATATTGTATTTACCATGGTTAAAAGGTAAATTCGTTAAATATGGGTAAAGAAATAATATTAAAATAATATTAAATTACCCTAACATGTTTACTAACCCTATTGGATGATACATTTCCAACCATGTCCATATTTGGGTCTATTTTGGGACCACTTGGAGCCACTTGAGAGTGATAATGACACTTTATATTAATTAATTTAAAGTAAAGGCAAAAATGACATAAACATATATCTTTTAGTAAAACAATTTTTACAAGGTGTTATATAAGTTATATTTTCGACTATAAATTTTAATTAGAAAGATAAAAATATTTCCTACATAATGGTATTTTATTTATAATTTTTAGAAATTTAATAATTAAATTTATTTATGACACAATGATGACCCAGTGTTTATCTTATTAATGAAAGAATCAAATAAATGGTATTATAAATGTTAAAATAAATATAATTTGAATATTTTTATGCCATACAATAATTTTATAGCTTAATATGGAATGTTAGGATTGATTAAATAAATTTATTTTGAATTAATAAAGTAGTTATGACTGTAGAAAAAATCAATTATTAAATAATTTAAAATTGACATAAAAGATTTTTTAAAACAAATATTATATTATTAATTAATATAATATTCCTAAAAATATAAGGCTCAGTAAAAGGACTTATATGATGATAGGTATGTCATTAATGAACCACTTGGGGTTCAATTGGCAGTTTATAGTAAGTTTATTAACCAAATAATATAAAAATACAAAGAGACATGGTAAATGTCAAACTAATTAACTAAGAGTTAAATATAAAAGATAAGGTTAATATAGTAACCCAAACCTGTCTAAAACCTATTGGTTGGGTTGATTTAGACCCATACCCACCTTATCCTATAAATAAATCAGTTTAGAGCCATTATAAACGGAATATAAATTTATTATAAAATAATATTTTCAGTTTTTTCTAAGGTGCCCCTCACCCCTCTTATAAAAGGGTACTCCCCCTTCTCCCTAATTCAAACCTTCAAAGCCTTTTGGATCGGCCAACCCCTACCCAAATACCCTCTAAAATATCCTACATTCATCCTATAGGGCCTCATTTAGTCAAAAATCCAACCTAAAGAGCCCTATTGATCAAATCAAATGGAATAACATGAAGAAGATGTAAATATTTCATCACCTCTTTCAAGTTTCTTTCTTCTTCCACTTCCTTTTTCTTTGTTGTTTCTATTCTAAAATAATAACTCCAGTATATTATATATACTGTGATGTTATTATAAATATTTTACAACCAAATTCATTATTCTATCCATCCTTTGAAGGACATGTCAACATACGTGCGTGCGTACGGCTTGCCGTCTCCACGTCGTGGTGTAATTGTTATTCAATACATCATTATTTGGATGGGTATAATAATGATGTGTAATTGATAAATATACCATGATAATGATTATGTATATATTATATACCATCCAATTATACATTATTTTAATATCAAAATAATGTTATTGTCGCTCGTGCGTACGTACAGATTACCGTCTCCAAGAACGCGATGAGATTCATTCCCCATCGTATCCATTCAAGACTAATTTTCATTTTATGATTAAATTTAATATTTAAATACTTGATATAATTCTGGATATAAATAATATAAACCCCATCCATAACAAATATGACTCACAAAACAAAGAATATAAAGGAAAACGAATATGTTAACACCCGAAACAACGATAATATGAAGATATTATTAATGAAGCAATGTTAAAAGATCATATATGATATCATATTAATGTATATGATTCTTGTATAATTTAATAAAAATTATTTTACCATTATAAAGGAGGTTAACCTACCCTTGACCAAGGAAAAGTACAAGGTAAGGGTTAATTTCACAATCTCTTCATTATTCGAGGTTGTTTATATGTAATTATCTACTGGGACCTCTTTATCATCCACATCCATGTTTCTTAAAAATGTATTTCAAAACATTCTTAATATTTTATAGACTATGGGTTAAAGTAATTTATAGCATTGTTTGACTTTTTAAAATATGTTTATAAAGGAATCTTTCTGTTGTTTTCCAAACAAGGTCTTTTTTAACCTTTTCGACAAAATTAAGGTAAGAATGTCTTTTTTTTAACTTATATGGCAGGTGTGGCTATTTTCTACCATTATAAAATCGTCGAATCTTACCTTACAAGATTATAAGAATTTTTTTAAATTAAATTTTTTCTTTTATAATTATGTGACTTTTAAATTATTTCAAAGAAAGATATTTTCTCTCAAATAGTTTTGATTTCATCAACGTAAACATCCTTTGATGGATTATAAGCTTATTTGAAGTTAATTTATTATGATAAAAAACATCCATATTGTATTGAAGGTTTTGTGATGTGTTTGACTTTGGATGTGTTATTTGTATACCATTCATGGTTTATGGAGAAAGTATTGACATTTCGTATGCTAGTTTTAATACGAATGTTTATGCTATGTTTAAACCTATTCATGTTAGGAATGTATTGGACTTAGTAAGTGATGGGTGGAGCCCTCTATAGCTCCTAGATTCATCGGTAGGTCTCATGAGACAAAATAGTGTCTTGGAATAAGGCCTTAATAAAATCTTATTTGTAGTCTTGGCAGAAGGCCTTGACTATGTGGTTATAATAGTCTGGCATTATGCATTCCTTCATTATGAAAGTGGTTATTGATAATGCATGTGATT
This sequence comes from Viscum album, assembly GCA_963277665.1. NCBI lineage: Eukaryota > Viridiplantae > Streptophyta > Magnoliopsida > Santalales > Viscaceae > Viscum > Viscum album. Next base: position 35,423,070 of record OY728143.1, read on the forward strand.
ATTTGACTAGTAGAATATCCATGTGAATAAGTAAATGGCATTATTTCATTTTTTCCATAATATACTGAATTTCAATTTTAAAAGGATTTTGTTTTAGTTATACATTTCCTTAAATTTTTATGCTTATTTATGAAAGTTTCTGCTATATTATTATCCTTACTGAACATCTGAGCTCACCCCTTTCTATGTTTTATTTTTTCCAAGATGTGAAGAAGTATTTTATAACTAACCTGCAGGGATATTTTGAGGGTATATGAGTGTGGAATATGGAGACTATGTTGTTGTAGTTTTTCACTTTATGATGTAATCTAATACATATGAATGTATCTAGTGTTTCCAAGGCTACTAAACTAATCGGTCTTTCAAGACTTGATCTTTTGTGATCATGACAATGTTATGTAATAATGCACCAACTATGGGTAACTGGGGTTGGGGCGTTATAGTTGGTATCAGAGGAAGTTTAGTACAAATGTTGGAAGCTAGATTTATAAAAACTCTTATTAGAGAACATAGACCAAAGATTTACTTTGAGGATTAGTAAATAATAACTTCCTAGAATTTTGGTATTGTAGAGATTTTGTGAGTTTTCTTAGCAATACATCCCTGTCTAGATACAAGTGGGTAGAGACGGCTCTGGCACAGATGTACCTAGGGGTAAAACCTGAAAACACCGCTTTGAGCTAGACTCGAATGGGAACTGGTGCACGAAAATGGGTCTTGCTGCACTCTTGGTTATGACACTCCCGGGGGATATGCTTAGGATGATTATCATTTTCTTTACAAGCCATTATGAAGGGTTTATGAGTATATACTTCCTTAAAGAAAACATTCTTATGATTATGTATTATATCAATAAACTGTTCAATTTATGTTAAGTGTTTTACATGTTCGGATTTATGTATTGCGATCCATAAACTAATCTAGTGTATTCCATTATTTAGAAATGGTTCCTAGTGGAAGAAATGGAAACCATATCAATACACGCACTCCATGTAGGGATTTCCCTCCTGCTCAAGATAATTATAGTGAAGCTGGTGATACAACTGGGGCTGATCAGCTTATCACCATACTGGGACAACTCACTCGGGTTATAAATAATAACCTTACTCGTATGGAGCACCCTGATCCACAGCATGTAGGATCAATGTTAGATCGCTTCATAAGGAAACAACCACCAAAATTCAATAGGGTTAAAAATTCACTAGTAGCTGAGCAATGGATAAATTCCTTAGGGAAAATATTCCATTCCTAGGGGATTAGAAAAAGGGAAAAAGTTTTCATGGAAGTTTACCTCCTCACTGGAGATGTTGATCAATGTTGGTCATTGATTCAAAACACAAAGGAAGATGATGAAGTATAAAATATGGAATGGAGGAAGTTTAAAGAGATTTTCTTAGAAAAATAATTTCCTCGTGACCATCGAGCAAATATGGAAAGTCAATTTCTGAGTCTAAGGCAAAAGGAAGATGAGAATATCGCAAAGTATGAGGCTAACTTTACAAGGTTAGCGAGGCATGCTGCAGATTATATACATAATCCAAGAAGTAAGATTGATCATTTCATTGATTTGTTAAAACCGTTTCTCCTTCGAGCAGTATTCTCACAATCCTTCTCATTGTACGAAGATATTGTCTCATGTGATATCAAGACAAAAAAAGAATTCTCTAAGTCTTATGAATTTAAAGCAAAGAAAGAGAAGAAAAGATCTATTGATCACTCTGTAAATGGAAATAAGGGGAAGAATGGAAAAGTTGAATATCCATTCTATAGTAAATGTGGTAAGAAACATCCTGGTACTTGCTTGAATGGAATGGGATTCTGTTACAAGTGTGGTGAAAAAGGACACCAAGCTTGTGATTGCAAGGGGAAGAAAGAAGCTACCGATGTTCAATGCTACAATTGTAGGGAGATGGGACATTATGAGAATGAATGTCCTAAGCGTCAGGGGAACTTACCTCAAAAAGGACAAGGGATCAAGGCCAAGCTTATGTTATCACTATTGCTGAGGTAGAAGCTCTGAAAGACGTGGTGGCTGGTAATTTAATGGTTTCCTCAAGTTTAGAAAATGCTTTATTTGATTCTGGATCATCACATTGTTTCATATCTTCCCAGTTTTCTAAGAAAATTAGATATTTCCAATTTTATTTAACAAGGGAGTTATCAGTAAAAACTCCTAAGGGAAGTATCATTGCTATAAAGTTCTGTGAATCAGTTCCCATTAGGGAATATAAATGTTCTTTATCTGTTGATCTCATCACCATACCCATGATTGAATTTGATATAATCCATGGTATGGATTGGATTTCAGACCTTGATGTAAAGATTTATTATAAGAAGAATGGGGTTATAATTTTTGATGACGATGATAAAGAACACCTTATCTTTTGAGCAAAATCGTCACCACATAATTCTTATCTAGATCCACCCCCAGTAGATCAACTAAATTAAATTATTGGGGAGGAAAACAATGAAATGACTATGGGTGAGGAAAGGAATGTTCAAATAGAGGATGTACCTATTATGAAAGAATATATTGATGTGTTTCCAGAAGATTTACCTGGACATCCTCCTGAACAAGAAATTGATTTTTCCATTGATTTAATTCCTGGATCAAGTCCCATATCGAATACCCCTTATAGAATGGCCATTGTGGAATTAGTGGATCTAAAGAAACAACTAGAGGAATTGAGTAACAAGGGATTTATTTTCCCTAGTGTTTCTCCATGGGGATCCCATGTTCTTTTTGTTAAGAAGAAATAAGGATATATGAGGTTGTGCATTGACTACAGGGAGATCAATGCTATAACAATAAAGAATAAGTATCCCCTACCTCACATTGATGATTTATTCGACCAACTTCATGGAGCTCAATATTTTTTAAAGATTTACCTTCGATCTAGATATCATCAATTGTGTGTGAAGAAGGAAGATATTTCTGAAAACAGCTTTTTGAACCAGGTATGGGAATTATGAGTTTACAGTAATGACTTTTGGGCTGACTAATGCACCCTATGTTTTCATGGATCTAATGAAAAGAGTTTTCAAGGAATATCATGATGACTTTTTAGTGGTATTTATTGATGATATCTTGGTATACTCCAAAATCTACGAAGATCATGAAAATCACTTGCGCATTATCCTGAAGACTCTGAGAAGACATGAATTATATGGGAAATTTAGCAAGTGTGAATTCTGGCTTCAGGAGATTTCTTTTCTTGACCATATTGTCTCTAAGGATGGAATCTTTGTTGATCCTTCTAAGACGTGAGAAATACAAGAATGTCCAGCACCAACGAGTATAACCGAGGTACGCAGTTTTATTAGTTTAGCAGGTTATTATCGACATTTCGTCCAGAATTTTTCCCGATTGGCTAACCCATTAACAAAGCTCACACGTAAAGGGGTTAAATTTGTTTGGACAAAATAGTGTGAAGAATGTTTCAAATAATTGAAGAGAAGATTATTCAATGCTCCTATCTTGACTCTACCATCAGGTAATGATGGATTTGTTATTTATAGTGATGCCTCAAAGAAAGGACTTGGTTGTAAGACTTCATGGAGTACCACTATCGATTGTTTCTGATTGTGATCCATGTTTTACTTCAAGATTGTGGAAAAGTCTTCAAAAAGCCCTATATTCTGAGCTTCGTTTGAGAACTTCTTACCACCCCCAAACTGATGGATAATCAGAACGGACTATTCAAACCATAGAAGACATGTTTAGATCTTTCTCACTTGACTTTCAGGGTATGTGGGATCAATATTTACCTCTGGTAGAATTTTCCTATAACAATAGCTTCCATTCAAGTATTCAAATGGCGCCATATGAAGTGTTATACAGAAATATATGTTGTACACCAACCTGTTGGGATGATGTTGGTGAAAGAAAACTTGTAGGCCTAAAACTTGTGGAGGAAATGATGGAAAAGGTGAAGGTAATCCAAAACTACATCAAAGCATCTCAAAGTAGGCAGAAGATCTATGCTGACAACTAAAGGAAGGATTTGGAATTTCAGGTAGGAGATCTTGTTTTCTTGAAGGTATCTCAATGGAAGGGAGTTATAAGTTTTGGTAAGAAAGGTAAATTGAGTCCCATGTACATAGTACCTTTTGAAATTATAGAACGAATTGGGGTTGTAGCTTATCGTTTGGAAATGCCACCAAATCTCTCCAAAGTTCACGATGTGTTCCACATATCACTGTTGAGAAAATACATATCTGACCCAATGCATGTACTCACCTATGAGGAATTAGAACTAGAACCCGATCTTTCTAACTACGAAGATTCTGTCAAGATTCTTGATACATGAGAACAAGGGCTGAGAAACCGGACGACTCATCTGGTAAAATTTCTATGGAGAAACCATAAGATGGAAGAGGCAACGTGGGAACCAGAGGAACTTATGATGAAGAACCACCTGATTCTTTTTACGTAGTAATATTCTAGAAATTTTGAGGATGAAATTATTTGGAGGGGAGAATGTAACACCTCAAGCTTCCATGGTACGCTTCTCTTTGAATAATACAGCACTGTCTATCGTACGCAACTTCGAGGTTCTAACACACACCACGACCAATCAAAGTAGTCGTTATGAATATTAATACCCACTTTTTTGAAATTTTATAAATTTTATTATTCAAATTGGACTTCATTTTTGGATTAGGAATATCAAAATTAGCTTAGGGTGAGTTCTTCGTATTTTTCTGAGAACTTCCAATTTTTTAAGCATGGCGAAAAATACTAAACTTTAATTAAAAACAACTTTTTTAATCCAAATAATTTATAGTGATAAATTATACTATTGAGTGATTTTAAAGTATGGTTAGAATATATTTTTACCGTTTAATATAATGTTGGTTATTAGATGTAATTTCACATTTAAACTAGACATAAACAAGTGTTAATCTTTTGATAGATATTATTTCTTAAAAAACACGCTTTTTGTTTTGACAACAGAAATTAATATTAAATTAATTTCTGTCACTTTTGTATTTGGAATTTGGAAATATGGATTCCATATTTGGGATCAGGAAGTCCAAATTGTATAAATAGGTAACTTTTATTTTTATACATTATGAATAATTCGGTAAATATTTCATTTACCATGGTTAAAGTGTAAATCCGGTAAATATGGGTAAAGAAATAATATTAAAATAATATTAAAATAATATTCAATTACCCTAAAACGTGTCCTAACCCTATTGGATGATACATTTATGACCATTGGAATCTTTGGGTCTATTTTGGGACTACTTGGAGCCACTTGATAGTGATAATGACACTTTATATTAATTAATTTAAAGTAAAGGAAAAAATGACATAAACATATATCTTTTAGTAAAACAATTTTTACATGGTGTTATATAAGTTATCGTTTCAACTATAAATGTTAATTATAAATATAAAAGGATTTACTACATAATTGTATTTTACTTATAATTTTTAGACATTGAATAATTAAATTTTTTTATGACACAATGATGATGCAGTGTTTTCCTTATTAATAAAAGAATCAAATAAATGGTATTATAAATGTTAAAATAAATATAATTTGAATATTTTTATGTCATCCAAGAATTTTCTAGGTTACTAAGGAATGTTAGGATTGATTAAATAAATTTATTTTGAATTAATAAAGTTGTTATGACTTTAACAAAAATCAATTATTAAATAGTTTCAAAATTGACATAAAAGAGTTTTTAAAACAAATATTATATTATTAATTGATATAATATTCCTAAAAATATAAGGTTCATACAAAGGACTTATATAATGATAGTTATGTCATTAATTAATGACTTGGGGTTCTCATGGTAGTTTATAGTAAGTTTATTAACCAAATAATATAAAAATACAAAGAGACGTGGTAAATGTCAAATTATTAACTAAGAGTTAAATCTAAAAGATAAGGTTAATATAGTGACCCAAACCGGTCTAAAACCTATTGGTTGGATGGATTTAGACCCATCCCCACCTTATCCTTTAAATAAATCAGTTTTTAGCCATTATAAACCGAATATAAATTTATTAGAAAATAATATTTTAAGTTTTTCCTAAGGTGCTCCTCATCCCTCTTATAAAAGAGCACTCCCCCTTCTCTCTAATTCCGACCTTCAAAGCCATTTGGATCGGACAACCCCTTCCCAAATACCCTCTCAACTATCCTACCTTCATCCAATTCTCCCTCCTTTAGTCATAAATCCAACCTAAGGATCCCTCTTGATCAAATCAAAAGGAATAACATGAAGAAGAGGTGAATATTTCATCACCTCTTTCAAGTTTCTTTCTTCTTCCACTTCCTTTTTATTTGTTTTTTCCATTATAAAATAATAACTCTAGTATATTCTATATACTGTGATGTTATTATAAATATGGTACAACCAAATTCATTATTCTATCCATCCTTTGAATGACATGTCAACATACGTCTGTGCGTACGGCTTACCGTATCCACGTCATGGTGTAATTGTTATACAATACATCATTATTTGGATGGGTATAATAATGATGTGTAATTGATAAATATAACATGATAATGATTCTTTATATATGATATATCATCAAATTATATATTATTTTAATATCAAAATAATGATATTGTCGCTCGTGCGTACGTACGGATTACTGTCTCCACGAACGCGATGAGATTCATTCCCCATCGTATCCATTCAAGACTAATTTTCATTTTATGATTAAATTTAATATTTAAAGACTTGATATCATTATTTATATGAATAATATACACCCCATAAATAACAAATATGACTCAAAAAACAAATAATATAAATGAAAATGAATCCGTTAACACCTGAAACAACGATAATACTAAGATATTATTAACGAAGCAATGTTAAAAGATCATATATGATATCATATTAATGTATATTATTCTTGTATAATTTAATAACAATTATTTCACCATTATATAGGAGTTTAACCTACCATCGAACAAGGAAAATTACAAGGTAAGGGTTAATTTCACAATCTCTTCATTATCCGAGTTTGTTTATATGTAATTATCTACTGGGACCTCTTTATCATACACATCCATGTTTCTAAAAAATGTATTTCAAAACATTCTTAATATTTTATAGACTATGTGTTAAAGTCATTTATACTCTTTTTTGACTTTTTGAAAGATATTTATAAAGGAATCTTTCCGTTGTTTTCCAAATAAGGTCCTTTTTAACCTTTTTGACCAAATTAAGGTAAGAATGTCTTTTTTGTAAATTATAGGGCGGGTGCGGCTATTTTCCACCGTTATAAAATCATCGAAGCATACCTTAAAATCTTATAAGAATATTTTTAAAGTAAATGTTTTCTTTTAAAATTATGTGACTTTTAAATGATTTCAAAAAAAGATATATTTCTCTCAAATAGTTTTGATTTCATCTATGTCAACATCCTTTGATGGATTATAAGCTTATTTGAAGTTGATTTATTATGATACAAAACTTCCATATTGTATTGAAGGTTTTGTGATCTGTTTGACTGCGGATGTGTTATTTTTATACCATTCATGGTTTATGGAGAAAGTATTGACATTTCATAAGCTAGTTTTAATATGAATGTTTATATTATGTTTAAACCTGTTCATATGAGGAATGAATTGGACTTAGTAAGTGATGGGTGGAGCCCGATATAGCTCCTCGATGCATCGATAGGTCTCATGAGACAAACTAGTGTCTTGGAACAAGGCCTTTAAAAAATCTTATTTGTAGTCTTGGCACAAGGCCTTGACTATATGGTTATGATAGTCTGGCATTATGCATTCCTTCATTATGAAAGTGGTTATTAATATTGCATGTGATTATTTGACTAGTAGAATATCCATGTGAATAAGTAAATGGAATTATTTCATTTTTTCCATATTATACTGAAGTTCAAGTTTAAAATTATTTTGTTTTAGTTATACATTTCCTTAAATGATTATGCTTATTTATGAAAGTTTCCACAATATTTTTATCCTTACTGAGCATCTGAGCTCACCCCTTTCTATGTTTTATTTTTCCCAGGATGTGAAGAATTATTTTATGACTGACCTGCAGGGATAGTCTGAGGGGATATGAGTGTGGACTATGTAGACTATGTTTTTGTAGTTTTTTACTATATGATGTTATATAAGACTTATGAATGTATCTAGTGTTTCCAAGGCTACTAAACTAATCGGTCTTTCGATACTTGATCTTTTGTGATCATACCAATGTTATGTAATAATGTACCGACTTTGGGTAACTGGGGTTGTGGCTTTACAATTGAATTTTTTTTCTTCATTAGAAAAATGATTTCTAGAGACTCAACTTTTCGCCCATAAAAAATTTAAAATTTTACAAAGGAGTGACTCATATATAGATCCCAATGACACATATGCAAAGCTTAATGAAACTTATTAAGTTTCTAATAATGTATACACAGATGATAAATAACTCATATATAGCCCCAATCATAGATACACAAACACCCAATGACTCATACATGTGTCCAAAACACCCATATTCAGAGACAAAAAAAACTAATATGAAGTTCCTTTACCAAAAATAAAACCCAAATAAAGTTATAGTTATTCTAAAGTAAACATAAAATTACTTAAAAACATATTTATCCACCTAGAATTATCTCAAAAATATCCCTCATTTCTACAAAAACATTCTAATATTCTACTGAGATTCTCAATTATGATTGAAAACATATACAAACCATCAACAACTCCATTGGTGCTTTAAATTTCATTAGTGTTATTCTTGAAAAATCAAGATTTTTCTTTTCCATTATCAAGAAGCTCATTCACTTGATATTATTCAAACTCAGGGTTGAATCTTTTCTAATCATAGCTTCATGATGTTTATGACATGATCAAATAACTCTTGTGCCATCCCAATTATTTTTCTTCTTTAGAAATTAAATTTTGGAAACTTTATTTTCAATCTATAGAAATATCACAATTTTATTATGTGTTGACTCATACACAAATTGTATATGACTCATTCATGTCTTGAGATCACTCCTACACATAAAAAAATGACTCATATGTATGTCTAAATGATTTTTATGTATCACTTAATATGATTGAATGAATAATACAAAAACTTTAAATCAATCATAAGTATCTTGTAATGACTCATACTAAGATCTTTTTTCTAAGGAATTTACTCGTATTATAAATTGTATGACTCGTACATAGGGTTAAAATGACACCTTTTAACCATTTAAATGAATCTTTTTAATATTCATTTTCATTTGAAATGAACCATTTTCAGAATTCCAAACCTATCCAATTATCTATTTTAAACTCCAAACACCAAAATATTGTCAAATTAATTTAGATCCACTTAAAATCATTTCATACATTATCAAAACTCTTGAAAACATATCATAATAGTTTAAAATAATTCTAAAGAGTGTCATAATAATCCCAAACTCATTTAACTTGTTTATAAGGTCATTTGTAGTATATAAATTCTAAAGTATATCATTTTAATGACTTCACTGCCTTTTAATTATTAGTTTCACTTCAGATTTTAAAATCCTTCATCTGTGATTTTTTTCTCACTGATTTCAGTAGTTAATATTTTAGGTACTCTAAGGATGGTTTCTTCACTATTGAATCTCGCTTCCTCCAATGAATTTAACTTGTTTCAACCTATAAATAAAAACATTAAAAGTTATCCACATCATGTTCATAGGTCAAAATCCAACTCTTCCCTTCACTTATCCACTTCTTGTAACATGTTATAGATAGTATTTTTATATATTCATCACTTTTATTTGGCATAAATACCAACTCTAAAATTATAAAATATTATTTACTCCCACTTGAATCTATCTATCCAATTATTCATAGGAATCAAACTTCATATTAATTGGGTGGACACTTATTCCATCACCCTTCACTTCACATTTTTATAATTAAATTGATAAGATTCTTAACAACAAATCTAATTTAAAACAAATACAACTTCAACTACTTGGAATATCAATAGAATATAGTGTACATAGAGTGTAGATCTATGTGTCAATCCAAGTAGTCATCTCAACATGTATAACATGCATCATGCATTAATATATATAGTGTGTGCCACTTTAAATTCCCATTTAAAGTACATAGAATGTAAAAATATTATACATGGTATGTAGTTCCAAAATTATCTTGAAATTTTATTAAGAATTTAATACTATTTAAACCTTTATCACATAGTGTGTACTCCATCTATATTCCATGTATTTTAGTTTTATATTATAATTAATTTTCATCATGTATGATTAATTTATGTGGTGTATAGCCTAGTTGGGTGTAAACTATGCATAAATGGGTATGTGTTGCACAAAATTTCCATACTATTATACACCATGTACCACTTTTTAGGGATATCTTCAGTACATGCCTAGGGACTCGACTTGTAATCATTGCATATATTTTTGAGTTACATGGTGTATATGAAAGTTACATGATGTGTATGCAAGATACACATCATGTAATCATGACTGGATCATGTTTCTCAGATTTAATTCACTACAAGATATGTATTAAATTAAAAGCTATGTACATTAACCACATGGATTTATCATTTTATAGAGGGCCAAAATATGTGAAGTTATAGCATGTACATGCACTAAAATTAAAAATGAATAAACCAGAAATAAAAAACTAACAAAAAATATGTAATTCAATCAATGATTGATAAATAAATATAAATTAATTTGTGCTAACTTTGATACCACTTGAAGGTTTTGGGGGATGACAGAAGTGGTAGGGACCATGCCCAATAATGGTTTTTACAAATTTTATTGGATAAATCCTCAAAATCAGATGAATAGAATCCCCAAGATCCATAAAGATAGGATTTTTCACATATAATTTATAATCGATTTATATAGATATGAATTACATTTGTTTTAAATTATTTCTTCATTTTCAAATTGATTGACCTCATATTTTCATACCATCATTATATCAAGGGATTAAAGTGTAGATTCACTCTAGTGGTATCCACATGCACTCCATAAACCTAGAAACATCATTTTAGAATATATGAGTGCTATCATGGATAATTATAATTGCTTGTTTCATGTTCTATTGATTACAAGAAGAATTATTTGAGTTGAAAAAATCATTTCCCTTATTATATCAATCACTTGATAGGGAGGAGGAGGATAATTTCTCTCTTTGTTTTTGTGTTCATTCTAGAGAAATTATTCTCTAGGATTGAGAGGATTATTGACAGAGGATTTGTTTTTCAAAAAAATGTTGTATCCTAGAAACTATATAACCTGATATATATAGATATAGGATAAGAGTTGGTAATTTCACATAAGTCATTAACTAATCTATTGACCCTTAGTGAACTCCACAAATATTATTATTATTATTATTATTATTATTATTATTATTATTTTCTTGACGTCTGTATGTCTCATAGATAATATAAATATAATTTAATTAATTATTATTTATTTAAATTATATTTATTATATCATTCTCATTGACCCCTTAACTCAATACCCCAATCCTTCCAATCCTCCTTGAAATTTATCAAACCTAGAATGATGACTATTTATTTAAATAAATAAATATCACTGCATTATTTAATAAATAAATAAATAAATATTATATTCACTAAAACTCATGAATAAATATTTTATTTATTATTTACTTCACATATATATTATTTCAAATAAATCATGATTGAATTTTAGTTCTCAACATAAATCAAATAATTATTATTCCTTATAAATTGAGAATAATATTTATTCTAACATTAAATTAATATAGAATTTAATTGAGTTTTTGGATACACTTAGTCTGTGAACCTCTAGGTTTATTTATCATTCACATTAGGTTGTCTCACCTAAAGTCTAATATTAGTGTCTTGAATTGGTTATATGGAACCAACTGTAACACCCCAATATTTTATGATATGAATTTTATTTAAAAAAATATAATCTCCTTGATAGCATACTTTTCACAAAACACTAAGCTTAAATGAACTCCAAAATATTATTATTTTAACACAGTCATTATCTCCTAGGCATGGTAATGGAGGGAATGAATGAGATTAAATAAATTATGAAAATATTTTTTACACGTGTTTACAAAATTAATTATTTTTTTACTAAATAATTAGAAATGAAAATAAAAACCAATTGAATATAAAGGATCATTTTTTATAAAAAAATCTATTTTCATACCCTTGATGGAATTTTATATTAATAGAAAAATTAATCACTATTGTTAAAATATATTAATACAATTTATATGTTATATATTAAATAAATTTTTTTTTGAATTCATCTAATAAGTTTTATCATCTTAATATAAGAATAAATCCAATTTTAAGCATAAAAACTATATAATTCAAAAAATTAATTTTGTCGCCTTTTAATAGCGCATCTATTTTAAAAATAAATTCTGACACTTTTATAAGTTTTATTTGAAAAAATAAACTTCATTTTTTAATAGGTATATTAAAATTATTTTAGGGTGAACTTTTGGTATTTTTATGAAAAGTTTAATTTTTTTATGAATAATGAAAAATTCTGCATTTTAATTGAAAACTGATTTTTCATCTAAATAATTTATAATGTTAAATTATATTTTAAATTGGTTTTAAAATAAAATTAGATCAATTATATGTATATTAATCCAATTTAGTTCATTGGAATCATTTTCATGTTCAATTAGTATATAAAATCGTTTTAAACTTTTAAACTTTAGAACTTTAAAAAAACTCCACTTTCCCATTACGTCTATAGAACTAATTTTAAATATAGTGTTTCCAATTATGAGAATAAATTTGGTAAAATGGATTCTATATTTAGAATAAAAAGTTATAAGTTATATAGTAGGTTCATTTTAATTTTTATTCATAAAAATTTTATCATGGTAAAAAATTATTTACTATGGTATAGGTAAAATAATGAAATATTTTAAAGTTAAAAGATAAAGGCTTAAAATACCTAAAAAATAAAAACTTTTTTGGGTTTTTGACAGATTTATTAACCTTAAATAAACATTAAAACATTAATTATCATAAAAATTTGGTGAAATTAATGTCACCTCAATGTGGTTAGCTTTAATTATAAAATAATCATTATTTAATCACCTAAAACCACCCCTCAAGTATAAATACCACCCCTCACCACACCATTTATACTAAAAATCCATATTTCTCTTAAAATATAAAAAAAAATATTCTCCCCACTCTCTCCATGTCCCAAATATTATAGTCTCAACCAAATAATATTTCTAAGGTATTTAAGTGATCTTACAAGGAGGTGATATTCCAATTGTAATTTTCTCAAAGCACCTCTCTTAATTTATTTTTTTTCTTCTAATTTCTCTTCACCAACTTCATCCATCATGACATAATAAATATAAAATCATTTAAATAGTTTAATTTTATTTTTCAAATGTAATATCATATATCTATACCTTTTATTACCTCCTATTATTCAAATAAATGAAACTATTGTCCAAATTATGTTGGTTGATCACCTCTATGGATAATGATTTTATTTGTTTTCTATTACCACCTTCATAGATAGTCATAAAAATATTATTATAATTAAATAAGAATTTAATAATTATATAATAACATATTTCATGTTTTGTACAAATATATATAAATAATATTAAATAAAATAAAACTAGTTTGAGATGGTCGGGAAAACTGCCAAATTAAAATAACCATTCATCATTAACATTTTATCAAATGAATCAGCCTCATGTAAGAAATAAAAATGATATATGGAACCATTTAAACTTATGGAAGTTAATTAATTCCATTTAACTTAACATTTTTAGTTTTATTTCGATTTAAAAAGAAAATCCATAATTATACACAAATGAATGGATCATGAAACCATAAAATAAACACACATGAAACCATGAAAATAATAAAATATTATTAATGAATTGGTCATAATATCTTATAAAATCATCACATAAGGTATTATAAATATAAAATTGGTTCTATAATTAATTTATAACATCCTTTAACCCTTTATACTGTATGTTAAAGTATGAAAAACTAATGGAACCGTGAGGTAAGGACTTCTCATCTGACATTTAATTATGTGAGATATATGACTTATTCACCATTTATTTATTGTTTGTGGTGTATATACTTCCCTTTTATTTATCATATCATATATATAATTATATTCATACTATTCAATGTTTCTTTCGGTAATTATTACTTTTATGGTGCATGTGATTCGACTAATTTACAAAGTGATAGGAAATTCTTAACCCATATTCCATTCTTTGGGTTAACCTTCTACATCATCGATTAAGTCATGATATGATTATGTGAGGTATTAATTTTGATTATATTATGTTTCTTTACCATTTTTTATGTGTATTTTCATCAAATACACATAATCCATTAATTTTATTCTCACTTTAATGATATTATATTTATGATGGATTTTCTTTTAAAAATTATCTTTTTAAAATTTCCCTTAAAACTCACTTTTGCTTCCATGTCCATATTTTCAAAAATTATATCCAATTTTTTTTATTATTCTCTAATTATTGTTTAAATTAATTTTTACTCATGTTTTAAATTTTCACAAAATGGTTTGAAAGTATTTTTTTCATTTTATAAGTGAGGTTCTTTATGACTTTTCTGATAAAAATACAATAGGAATATTTTTTTAACTCATACTGCATGAGCATATTTTCCAACCATTATAAAACTTTAATGACATAAAGCATCCTTTAAAATCTTATAAGTTTATTTTAAAATAAAAAAAAACTTTTACAATTGCATGACATTTTAATAAAATATTTTTGAAACAAAAAGGATATTTTACTCAAGAATTATTTCAAGTGATCTATCGAAATTATTTTCCATATAAAATAACATTATTTTATGTTAATTATGATTTACTAGGGATATTATTCAAGTAAAGTATACTTATTCATTTTATGGTTGGTTTTTTTATGATGGATTGATATTTATGAAACCCATTTCTTTTCCATGGGTTATTCTATGACGAAAGTTTTATGAATCTTATTTCTTTTCATGTGTTCTGATATGATGAATTGTTTATATTATTATGGTGCACATATTTATGGTTTTAATTTTTTGATTAGTGGGACCTATATATCCCACCAATTCATTGGTTAATGATATTATATCTCATGAGATAGATAGAACTAGAATGAGAAGTGAAATAGATTCAATAAAGGACTTTGTCTAGCATGATAGTCTTGGGAGTGAACCTTGATTACTATGATGGTTTCGGAAGTAAATGCATTCCACTATTATGGTCTTGGAAAAGATCTTGAATACTAATGAAATTATTTTATAGTATTATGTGTTTTCTACAATTCCATGTTTTATTCCAAATTTATTCTTTTATGATTCATGTATTATGAATTTTTATGATTTATTCTACGACTCAAGATTATGATCCTTGATATTCAGGGAATAATTTTTATATGTTATGTTCATATTATTATACCCTTATTTTTATGTCATGAATAATATCTCCCTTGTTTACCCCGGATAAGAATCTAATCTCACCTTTTCTTATATTTATTTTCCTCAGGATATGAAGTAATATATTAAGTATGACATGTCAAAAAGGGTTATATTTATGAAGAAATAAGTATAATATTGTGTAGATGTTTTATGAACCATTTGTTTATGTTTAAAAGTTTCTAATGAAACATACCCATATGATTATTTCATGGTTTTTTATGTTATTTAATGAATATTCATCTATTTAGATGTAATTTCTATATATGAAAAGAGTGGGTCATTATAGTTGGTATCAAAGAAAATTTTATTTAAACTTTGGAAACTAGGATGAGAAAACATTAGTAGGAACCGTAAGTGTAATTCTAGGTTATAGTAATATAGTTTGTGTAAAAATCATGAATAACCTAGGATTAAATCTATGGTTTCATGGATTTAAATTTTATAAGTACATTACCTTGACTATGTTGTATTACCATTATGATTGGTGCTTATTTCACTATTATATTTGGTTTTAGTGAAATATTGGAACTCAATGGAATCATGTTAATGATTAATTAAATGGGAAATGAAAATATTTTCCTCCTGATCAATCAAATTATTTGGGAGCTAGAATAAAAAATCATATCGCTATGCTCACACAAGTTATGAGTCATGTTGGACTTCCAAATGAGAAAAAAAGTGAACAACATTCTATTTAGTCCTTTATGAGGCAACATCCACCTTCTTTTAATGGATCTTCTTATCCAATAGTGTTTGGGAAATGGATCAAAACCATTGAGAAAATATTTTTTTGTTCAAATATCAGGACATGAAAATATTTTCCTAGTTGTTTATAATCTAGAAGGAAAATTAGATCAATATTGTAATCTTATCAATAATATAAGTCAAGAAAAAGAAATTGAATCAATGTAATGGGATGAGTTTAAGGTGATATTCCTTAAAAAGTAATTTCCTTTTATTATATGTAAAAATATGGAGAATTAATTTCTTGATCTAAATAAAAGTGATGATGAATCCATCAGTACATATGAGGTAAATTTTATAAGGCTTTCAAGGTATGGCTATAGTTTAATTATCTGTCTGAAAAGTAAATTGATCAATTATTTGGTGGCTTAAAACCAATTCTTATAAGGGAATTATCTATAAGATAATCTAGTGCCAATGAATAAATTGTTCTATGTGCTCTCAAGGTGGAGATAGAAATCATATTTACACATAAATCTCATGGTTTTGATAAAAAAATGGAATTCAAACGAAATTATAAGAACCATGAGGAGAAGGAGATGATATTTCCTTTATTCTCAATATGTGGGAATAAACATAGAATAAATTATATTAAGGGGACTGGTAAATGTTTTAAGTGTGGAAGGTAAGGTCATCAGGTAACTAAGTTCCAAATTGATGGTAGGAAGTTAGATAATAATACAAATAGAGATAAAGTTATACAGATTGCACCACCCACACTCCAGTGTTTTGAATTTAAGGATTTTGGGAATTATTTGAATCAATTCCCCAATATAAGAAAAAATATTAATGATAAGACACAACAACCTCTAAAGTTAAATGATGATGGGAGATTTTATGCAATCATAATAGAAAAATTAAATCATGTTAATTAGGTAAAATTTATCTTCCCCTCCTTAGTTGGGAATTACATATCTAATTTTGTATGAGTGAGACCCATGAAAATCTTATTGTTCATACTTTAGTGAAATGTAATGTGATTATCACCCTATGCATGAATATTGTAATGATATAACATATAAAGATTTTTTCACTACATTTTTTCATAAGTACTTGAAAGTATATGTTGAATTATATTGGTAACTAGGAAAAGTGATTACGGTGATATTTCTAGACAACACATGACTAGGGGAATGATAACCCTTAATATGTGCATGATTAGGGTATAATAATGAGAGAAAGAGATTTTCATTTTGACAAAATAAATGGAATATTATTTATGACCTCATAACTGATTAGTATTGTGATGATAAGGTGGTTTATGGATTGAGTATAAAAATTTTTTGGATTTTTTATATGAGGAAAGAGTTAATTTTTATAAGAATGTATGTTTTCACTGAGTTTTATCGTAATTAAGATTATCACTATGTTTCAAAACAATACATAATAATCTTCACATGTTTGGAATGTGACAATTAAGTGCTACATCAAGTTTTTTATAGGACTAATGATAATTTGATTTTAAAAATTTAGTAACCTTCATTCAAAAAATTTGGATTTTAATCTTTTGGAAGGTTCATAAGGGTGAACATTTATGAAGTTTCTTATGTTGAACTTTTGATGAGGTTTTAGAGATTAATCTATTACTTAATCATACGAATATTTATTCATATTGGATAATATTTATTAACTATTTTCATGTTGTGATTACTAGATATAGAAGGAATGACTTGTCATCCCATTATGGATCTTATGATCCACAAGTTCTGCAGGCATTACAATTTCAACTTCATTACTTATAGTAATAAATAAAGAAGAAATTGATCAAGGAACAACCAATTAGTGATATTGTACTTATGAGATGAAATAAAGTAAGTATATCTTCTTAAATGATTTTTAAATAAAATTTTATCCTATTATAATCATTTATGATGATATCAATGACCATTTTTTAACTTATTTGGTCTATGGTTTTGTAGTCATTAACCTTATAATGACCATTTTCTCTATAATTCACCATTAGAAAATGATAGTTAAAATTCTCTTCCATGTACAGGTTTTCAATTTCCACTAATTTTCCCCTAATTAAAATCCTGGTTATGTGGTGTTCTTCACCTTTTATTTTACCTCCTTTTAAGAGGAAGTTTTATTGACCACTTTTTTGATGTGGGTTTCCAAAAAAGTAATGTTTGAAACATTTATATTTTATTTTCAAGTGAAATTTAAAATTTAAATGGACACAGTTTTTTTGAAATTCTTGATCATATAGGGATGGTAGTTTATCTATTGTCTCTTCCGACAAATCTCTCTCAAATTCATGATGTGTTCCATGTATCTCTCTTGAGGAAGTACATATCTAATCATTCACATGTACTAAACTCAAAGGACATACTTATGGATCAATATATTTCTTTTAAGTAACAAATGGTAGAAATTATGGATCTTCCAGTTAAGTTTTATGAAACAATATCACTCACCTTGTCAAATTCGTAAAGTGAAACCATAAATTTGAGGAAGCTACGTGGGAACCTGAATATGTAGTGAGGTAGATGTATTCTCATATATTTATATCTAACTAATTAATTTTTAGGGAGAAATTAATTTTAATGGGGGTATAATTTAACACCTCAATATTTTACGGTATGTCTTTTTAAAAAAAGTTTCTTTGATAGCATACTTTTCACAAAACATTAATCTTAAACAAACTCCAAAATATTAATATTTTAACATAACCGTTATCACCTAACCATTAGAATTGTGGGAAGAAATGAGATTATCTAAATTATGAAAGTAGGTTTTACACATGTTTTTCAAATTAATTCATTGGTTATAAATTAATTAGAAATGAAAATAAAAACCAATTGAATATAAAGAAAGTGTTTTTATAAAAAACTATTTTTATGTCCGTAGTGGAATTTTATCTTAATAGATAAAATAAATCACTATTATTTAAATAAATTAATTTAATTTATATTTTATTTATTAAATAAAATGTTTTTGGATTCATATAATAAGTTTTATAGGCTTAAGATAATAATAAATCCAATTTTAAGCATAAAAATCTATATTTTTCTAAAAGGTAATTTTTCCCCTTTGAAGGGCGCACCTATCTTAAAACTAAATTTTCACACTTTTATAAGTTTTATTTTGAAAAATAAACTTCAATTTTTAAGTTGGGTTATCAAAATTATCTGAGGGTTGATTTTTTTATTTTTCTAATAAGTTTCATTCTTGATGAATAGTGAAAAATACTATATTTTAATTAAAACTAACTTTTTATCTAAATAATTTATAACGTTAAATTATATTTTAAATTGGTTTTAAAATAAAATTATATTAATTATACATATATTAATACAATTTAGGTCATTTTAATAATTTTTATGTTGAATTTGGATATAAAAACATTTCCAAATTTTGAACTTTTTCACTTTTAAAAAAATCCCACTTTTCCGTCTTATCTGCGAAACTAATTTTAAATCTAATTTTTCTAATTATGTAAATTTAATTTTTTTAAATGTATTAAAATTTTTAAATCATAAATTAAATATTAGGTATTATTTTCATTTTTATTTTTAGCCATAAAAATTTTACCATGGTAAAAAAAATTATTTATCACACTATAGGTAAAATAATGAAATGGGTTAAAGTTAAAAGATAATGGTTTAAATGCTTAAAAACTACAATATTAAATGGGTGCTTGAGGTATTTATAAACTATAACCAAACTTTAAAACATTAATTTTCATCCAAAGTTTTGTAAATTAATTCCACTGCAATGTGGTTGGATTTAATTATAAAATAATCATTATTTAAACACTTAACCCCCCCCCCCCCCCTCAAGTACAAATACCAAACCTCACCACCCCATTTTTCATAAAAAGAATTTAATATACACAAATATCTACCAAAACCTTTCCTACCCACTCTAACTACATATAATAGCTGATTTTCCCACCCAAATACCATTTCCAAGTTCATTAAAGGATCCTTCAAGGAGGAGATATTCAAGAGGAAATGTTCTCAAAGGACCTCTCTTAATTTCTTTTAATCTTCTACTTTATCCTTTACTAATTTATCCATCATGTAATAATAACTCCATAATTAGGTACATAATTTAATTTTATGATTTTAAGGTAATTTAATATATCCATCCCTTTAATTACCTCCCCTTATTCAAAGAAAAGATACTATTGTCCAAATTATGATGGTTAATCACCTCCAAGAATAATGATTTTATTTGATTTATATTATAGCCTTAATGGATGGGCATAAAATTGTTATTATGGTTAAATAAGATTTTATTCAGTATATTATAACTTATTTAATGTCCTGGAAAAATATATATACATAATATTAAATAAAACAAAACTAGTTTGTGATGGTCGGAAAAACCACCAAATTAAAATAACCATTTATCAATAAGATTTTATCAAATGAATAATAATCATGTAAGAAATAAAATTTATATATGGGACCACTTAAAATTATTGAAGTTAATGAATAAAATTTCATTTCACTTTTGTAGTTTAATTTCCATATGATAATAAAATCTATTATTATACACAAATAAACTGATCATGAAACCATGAAATGAACACACCTAAAACCATGAAAATAATGAAATATTATTAATGAATGGGTCATAAGATCTTAAAAAATCATCTCATAAGGTATTATAAATATTAATATATTTCTATAATGAATTTATAATATCCTTTAACACTTTATATAGAAGTTTAAAGTACAAAAAACTAAAGGGAAATGTGAGGTAAGGATTTATCATCTCACTTTTACTTCGATGAGATATATGCCTTATTCACCACTTATTTCTTATGTATGGTTTATATATTAGAATATGATTTATAATATCATAAATATAATTATATTAAAATTATTAAATGTTAATCTTGATAATTATTACTTTTATGAGGCATACGATTCGACTGATATACAAAGTGGTAAGGGAATTCTTAACCCAATTTTCATTCTTTGGGTTAAACTTAAACTTCATAAATTATGTCATGATATGAATATGTGTGGGATAAATTTTGATTTTATTATTATTAATTTAAATTTTTATAGGTATTTATAGTAAATAAAAATAATCTATTAATTTTATTCTCACTTTTAATGATATGATATTTATGATGGATTTTAATCTAAAAAATATATTTTTAAAATATGTCTTTAAACTCACTTTTTCATCCATGTCCATGTTTCCTAAAAAATCCATTTTTTTATATTATATTATGAGTATTTAAATTCATTTTTAATCATGTTTTAATTTTTTACAAAAAAAATTGATTGTATTATTTTGACGCTTTCTAAGAAAGGTTCTTTGTGACTTTTCCAACAAAAATATGTAAAAAAATTAACTCATACGAAATGAGTGGATTTTCCCACCATTATAATTATTTTATTCCTTGAATATTGCTTTATAATCTTAAAATGTTATTTTAAAATAAAAAAATTTCTTTTATAATTGCATGACATTTAAAAAAAATCAAAACAAAAAGGATATTCTCTTTAAGAATTATTTCAAGTGATCTCTCAAAATTATTTTTCATTTAAGATAAAATTATTTGATGTTACTTAAGATTTAATTAGGATATTATTAAAGTAAATTATACTTATTTCTTTTATGTTTGCTTTATTTTTATTATGGATATATATTTATGAAACCCATTTCATTTCCATGGGTTATGTTGTGATGGAATGTTTATGAAACCTATTTCTTTTAATGGTTATAATATAATGAATGATTTATGTTATTGAGGAATAAGTATGTATGGTTTCCATTTTGTGAAGAGTGAGACCTATATCTCCTTCCAATTCATTAGGCACTAATATTATATCTCATGATATAGATAGGGCTATAATGGGAAGTCAAACTTGTTCAGTAAATGGCTTTGTCCTCCATGATAGTCTTGGGAGTGAACCTTGACTACTATGATGGTTTGGGGAGTGAACCCATTCCACTATGATAATCTTGTAAAATATCCTGGGATACTAAGGAAATTATTTTCTATGCATATGATTTTTCTAGAATTCCACATTTTATGCCAAATTTATTCTTTTATGATTCATGTCTTATAAATTTTTATGATTTATTATATGACTCAAGATTATGATCCTTGATATTTCGGGTATAATTTTCAAATGTAATGTTCATATTATTATACCCTTATGTTTATGTTATGACTCATATCTCCCATGTTTACTATTACTGAGTATATGATCTCACCCTTTTCTTATTTTTATTTTCCATCGGATATTAAGAAAGATATTAAGTATGACATGTCAAAAAGGGTTCTAGTTATGAAGGAATAAGTGGAAGATGATGTAGATGTTTTATGAACCAGTTGTTTATGTATCCAAGTTTCTAAATACACTAAACCCATATTATATTGGCATGGTTTTGTTATGTTATGTAAAAAATATTCATCTATTTAGATTTAATATCTCTGTATGAAATGAGCGGGTCGTTATACCAACTCTAACAATGAGATGATAGAAGGTGGCACTTGAATCTAGTATGAACCCCTAGATAACATCTTTAGTGTGAAGTAGTAGAGTTATAGATGTGATATGGATGTGGAATGACATGTATTTATTAAAAGGGGTACTTGTTATATATTTTTTATGTGGTGTGGTTATGGTGATCATGTATGCATAGGATATAGGAAATGTTTGAGATATTGTGTGTAAATATTACTTAGGATCTTTATATGTGTGATGGCTTATATGCGTTAACAAATTTATTACGGAAGTATAAATATAGTTTTCATATGTGTTAGTGATTTGGAAGTTATGACTGGGTATGTGGTGGTGGTTTTCATTACAAAATGATGATTAGGAGGAGGAGGAGTATATGATGTTGGTGAGATAATATGGATTTTCATTCTGGATATGAATTGTGTGTTGGTATGACTATTTTTTTAGAATGTGAGAGTCTCTAATTGTGGACACCTATAAAACCAGTGAGATTCCTTGTAGTTAAACATCAACCCAACCACTTAATGGTGATATCTTAATGAGTTTCCTATTTGTGGATAGACACTAGGTGGTGATGATGAATGATTGATGAGTTCCCTATAGATGGATAGTTAAATAGTGTAGGTGATATTATAGTGAGGTCCTAGAAAGTGGAAAACCTAGAAAGTGGAAAACTATTTAGGTGTGGTTTGGAGATGGTGTTTGTTATAGTGATGATTATGTGATGGTATGTAAAGAGGATGTAGTGTGTATTATAAAGTTTGATGATGTGGTTTGTAAAGTAATTGGTTGAATGGATGACTTTAAAAATATATTTGTTATTGATTAATTTTCTTTTTTTATACCATACATAAATGAATTTGTATAATTTATTCACTTGGACACATGAGAGTTTTAGGGAGGAACCTACTAGGTATATTTATATTTTGACCCTTGTTTTATAAAACTATCTTTCAGATTATCTTGCTAGAGTTGGTGGTGGTGGTGTTGGGAGACCTTATCTTGAGATATATGATATTTTTTATAGAGGTTTTTGTATTATACATGGCTTAAGGTATATAGGGGGTGATGGTATTTTGGTTATTTTACCTATTTGGATTGGATATGTAGGAAATTAAATGCACTATAAAAATTATTCATGTATTGATATTAGGGAAATTTCATATATTTTTTACATTTTTCTAAATTTTTATTTTATAGTGAGTGATGTCTTCTATATATGTGTGATGATATACACTTAATGTTAGTCATTAACACATAACCCATTAAAGGCGGTTTTTAGGGGTTATACTCAAAATTATTGTTGGATCAAGTGGGTAAAGGGGTTCTAAAGATAAAAAAACACTTTGTTACTATAGTGGAAACAATTATAAACCCCAAAAAAAGATCTACCATTAAATAAATTAAAACTATATAAATACATAAAATGAAGAACTCTTATATTTATCTTACACCATTGATGCTAATACTCCTATCATTATATCATTCTTAATGAAGATACCTTAGAAGAAGCCAAAGGAATCCCCCTCCCAGATGTATCCATAGGATGAACAGAATCACCCAATGTTCGGGTGGGATTCCTCATTGCAACCAAGATATGCTAGTTTCTATAAAGAGTTAAGGAATTATAAGGATAGAGAGTTGAGAGTGTGGGAGAATCGAAAGCTATCATTGAACTCAAAATGATCAACCATCCCTATGGTATATCCCACCTTATTCAAAATATAGACTGGCCTCCATGCATTAACTCATATTTTAACATAAACATTAAATGAAATATGTGGTTACAACTCTTGTAACACATGGAAAAATGCATTTATCACATAAATGTTATATTTTTCTCCCATATTTTTAATGATATAATTAAGTGGAATAGATCCATATGTTATCATATAACATTCGAATACAAAATTATTTCATAGCCTTCCCAAATTAATCATAGTATATGATTCATGGAAAAGTAACTGGAATATTATCATTATAATATGCCTCAAAATATTCCAAAAAAATAATAAGATATTCCTTAAAACCATAAATGGAATAATGTACAACATGTATTATTTACAAACTATGATATAGGGATTTAGGGAATTCCTCCTTTAATACCTTACATTCACTAAAGCCTCATAGACTTTGTGTTATTTAAATATATATCATATCATATGCAATAAGTTATGAAATAATATAAAAACCATTTTTGGATATATTCCAAAACAATTTTGGAAATCAATTGTTAACTTCACCATGTATCATAGCATATGAAATACCTTGTGAATACCCATTAAAAACTCCTTTTGTATATACTCTAAATATACTTTTAAAGAATTACTCTGAGTTTCATAAAACTATATCTCAATTTGGTCAACCACAAAGTGTGTCCCCATGGGTCTTTTTAAAATTAACAAAAAATATAAATTATCAAATTAATAAATGTAAGAAAATAATGGCCACTAGAAAATATTCAGTGCTACTTAATCTATAAAGTGATTTGAAATGATCTTCATCAAACACATGTATCTATACACATGTGTCCACTAACTCCTTCATATGTTATAATTTATTTTGATATGGTCTAATAATCTAATACATTGAGTAACCATGGGACATGGAGTATGTAAATACTATATAGATACTCATATATTCTTTATTATCCAAGTATATATTAGTCAGGTCAATGAATATATCACATACAATTCTCCTTTATAGATGAGCACATGAAATGCTCCTCAACCTAATAGATTAGAACATCACATGTCTTATCAAGGTATGATCATACACTTCCTAAATATATCTCAATCGATAGACCAGATTTCATATTTTTTTATAAAAGAGGACAAATCCCCTCTTAGTTAAGCTATAACTGATGACATGATCTGCAACATACCCAACAACACTTGATTAACTAACCCTCAAGGATTTTGTAAGAAAGGTATCAAAGTTTAAAGGTTATCATGAAAGGTACCTAACTAGTATAAAGTATTGGGGACTCTGAATATAAACCATGAACCCCTAGTAAACCAAAGACATAGTGTATGACACTCCACATAGTATACTTCATGGGTCATCCAATGCAAAAAACCCATTTTCCTTATGAGCATATTCTATATCCCAATACAAGAATAATACTCAATATAACCTTAAAATTTAATCATAACCTATAATACTCTACGGAAAACATCAGCTAGAGATAATATAAAGTTATACGTTGAGAGGCTAATTATAATTTTACTTCATGATATATATGCATACACATATAAAGTTATACGTTAAGAGGATAATTAATTGTTAAATTATTTCATCAAAAGAATGGAATTTATTTTATTGGAATTTTCTCACATGTTGTAAAAATGTCTTCAATTTGAGTTTCTCTTGGTTTAGATGCTAGTTTAGATCTACATATTGAGTAGATTAATGTGAATACAAATTTATTCTAATAGTGATTTAGAGGAGGAGATTTATATGAAGTAAACTAAGGGTTTTTTTAAAAAAATAGGTAAAGATAATTATTTATAAAGGTTGAATAAGAGTTTATACTATCTGAAAAAATATCCAAGGTAGTGGTATTAAATGATTGAGTCTTTCATTTTTCATCAATTATTTTTTAAGACCTCTTCCGATCAATGTTTTTTCCAATGATGTTATGATGATAATTGTATTATGTTGTTGGTTTATATTGATGATATTCTTAATGTTGTCTATGATGCTTATAAAATCAATAGATTAAAGAAATAAAATTTTCATTATTTTGTAATGAAATACATAGGACCAGTGAGACAAATTATTAACATGATGATCTCCCATGAAATAAATGACAAGAAATTATGGTTATATCTAGAGGGGCACATCAAGAATATGATTTGAATATTTTTTATGACAAAGATGATGCGGTTCTTATTCCTACTGCTTTTTCATTTTAAACTAAGTTCTAGTTAGTCACCTTTTACTGACGAGGATAGATAGGAGATTCAACACATATCCTATTCATCTAAATCTAGTTTTTTGATGTATGTGATGATATATACTAGACTCGATATAGCTCATTCAGTTGATATGGATAGTCATTTTCCATAAAATACTGGTAGAGAACATTAAAGAGAAGAAAAATATATTTTTTGATATATTTGTGGCACTTTTGATATGAGATTATGTTTTTTCAATGATAAAACATTGTCTTTATGATTTATATATTGAGATATGGCAGGACATATGGATTACATAAAGTAAAACTCAAGCCATTTGAACACTTTTATAGAGAGATTTATATATTTGTATTCTATATTTTATAGATGAATTAATGTATTTACTATTATGAGTTTATTGAAACTATAGAGTCGTGATATAAATTTTCATGTATGAAGAATTTTTTTCACAAGATCAAATTTAATTAGGAAAAATATGTTTTATTTTATGACATTCAGAGTTTCATTGTTTTGGGATAGATTACCACCTTTCATGGTAGCTACAGATACATAAATGTGAACTATGATTGAATATTTGAGGTCCTTAATTATATAAAATTTGAGATCATGAATATTTATAAATATGAAATGGGTTGGATATGTTGAACAATATTTTACTGAAATGTAAATATAATATTTGTCGACTGAATTCTAGGTTAGCGATGATACCAAGTTGAGTTGGAGAGGGAGTTTTTTGGGGGTCCACCTCATATGGGGGACCTTATATGTCTATTTTTAAAAAATAATATACAAAACGAGGATATAAGGGTATTATTTTTTTAGGTGGATGTATTTCAAAAGGTGAGATTTTTTTGGGCTTATGTGACACTCTCTCTTTCACTATTGATTATAGTTAGGGTTTAGCCCTATTTTATATATACAACTAATAAAGGATTTTACTTTTTTACTTGGGTTTAATAAATGGTTGTCTTTATTTATATCTTAGAGATTTTTCTTCACCTATTCATTTATATAATGAACCTCCAATATACATGTTCAAATATCTTATTTGGATTTCTTTCTAGAGGTACATTATTTAATTTCAAACAGATTTTGGTTAGATATACTTTATTCCTTTTATCTAGTTTTACGGAGTATTATATTTTATATCTCATTCATCTTTGAGATTTTCAATCATACACTCTTCAATTTTAGTGGATCTACTTTCTGGAATAGGTCCCATGATTTTCCCCTTTTCTAGGTTTTCCATGTTAACAATCTTTGGTGTTAATATTTTATTCCTTAACATATTTTTGGTCTTTTGTGAATTCAATTTATTTTTCAATATCATTCAAATGGAAATAATTTTATTCTACTATGAATTCTTATTTTTCATTTGTTTACATGTTTTTCACTCACTGCCTTTTCCAAAGAATATAACATGCAAAGGAAATCATGTTCAAAGAGATCGTATGCCAGGGACAGGCCTTATGAAATTTTTCCTAGGGATGAGTGATGGAGTTTTTACTGGGGAGAATATCATTAAGATCTTATTTTATCAACAATTTACTTGAGATTTTTTTGAAGGGTAGAAAATATGGTTCAAGACCAATGAGTTTTTTACACAATATACAGTGAACGTCACATTAAATACTTCCCAAAATGTTACAATCCTTTTTAATATGAGAGTAAATTTATTTTTGGATTATTCAACATGTAAACAATAACTTTATATGTTGAAAACTCCTTAAGAATAATCAAAGGATTTTTTATTACATCATGGTGGCTTATACTATGAGAAATATGTAATTGGTATGCATTATCACACAACTCATAAACCAAGGTACATTAAATCATGGAGTAGTGACCTTCACTATGTTTTGGTTTATAGTAGCTCAAACCACATCTTGGTTTAGTTGTAGTTCATATTCCTTTCAATATCTCATTTTCAATAAAACTTTATAGAATTATTTCACATTCACCTTATGTCACATTACATATAACAACTTGTAAAATAATATCCAAAAATAATTTTGGATGCAATGTTTATGTCATTTTGGATCTGATTAAAGAGGAAATTTAGAGGATATGGTCAATGGTAGTGTGAGACATTTTGAATTTTTTTCTTCATGTGTGGGGATTTTTTTTCATTTTGTAATTTTTAATGGAATTATAGGTTTAAAGATAGAACCATAGATTTATTTATATATGTTTTGGAGTTTGGTAGGTGTGATGGGGGTTTAGGTAAATAGTGAAGGTGTGTCACCTGTAGCCTTTAGCTGTATCAAACATTATGTATCTAGTAATCTTGGAAGATGAAAGGATACCCAGATGGTGAATTAGGTACCCAAAGTCTCTTGGTTGGGTATTCAATAGGACTAGTTCATATTTTCACTTAGTGAGGGATGTTTTTATCTTTTCAATTTTTTCTTTTTACCCCCAAATGGGGTTCCTTTGAACCATTTCTCTCTTAGTATATCAACATCCCCTACATAGATCCTCTATAAGTTCTTTTTTTCCTCCATAAACCTGCATTAACTAAGGTTTATCCAAGGGAATTTATTCATACTAATTTTAAGTAAAACCCTTCTAATTTTTTTATTATCCCTCCTATCTTCTTCTTATTCCATGTTCTTCTTCAATTTGGTTGGGTATTTCTTGCTGTGATTTCACCAAGTCATGGTGAAATAACCCCATATACTAGGGATTCTCAATATTTTGATTAATAGAAGCCTTTATGGGTTATTTATCACTCATAAATAACAGTTTTGAAATGAAGTGACTAGGGTAGAGTTTTACCAAGTTATTTTCAAGTTTTTGGGTTGAAATTAGAAGAGGAATTGGTTATATAATTTAGGGATTTTTTCTATCTTGAGTTTATATAAATTTTAGGAATAATATTCTTATGTTTTTATCAAGTTTTGTGGTTCTTTTATTATAGTGGATGTTTATTTTTGATTTCTTATTATTGGATTGTTTCCTATTGGTTGATGGGATTTTTTGGGTTACTGATGGAACAAGCCTTGAGGGTTGTTGAATTTTTAAATATCTCAATGTTTATGGTAGAGAAGTTTCAAATCACTAAGTGAATTTATATAATATGCTTGGAATATGTCTACCAAAACTTTTCATAAAGTATTACTAAAGCATAAATATTATTTCGAAATTATGAATTTATTATTTCTAAATATACTTTACTATGTCAAGTGTATTATTTTTATTGAACTTATATGCGATACTATAAGATACTCTTAGAAACATTCATTAAATTTAATACTTTTGGTTTTGTAAAGAAGTGGGGTTTTACATGGATTTAATTATAAAAACCTTGTTTTCTTACACCGAGTGATGTACTTTAATTATATAATAAAGTTTATTAGACATTTTCTTATTATCTTATTTCCCAATTTTCATTAAGTTAGGGACCTTCCATAATTTTTCTTACCTTTTCATGATTTTTTACAATTATCCCCCTTTATGACATATTCAAAGAGGACCTATGAGTGGTATAACATAACAAGTGTTGACTATGCTATTCTTCCATAGGTTCCCAGTTGTGAATAGGTCACGACCTTGGCATTTAAAATTGAACAAAAATGGTATATTTATTTCACTAAGGCCATCATGAGTTATAATTAACCAATCCAAACTTAAGTTGGTTAATAATTACATCGGTGGTGAGGTAATAAATGATCTAGATGGGTGGGAGGAAGTGGACAACTTGTATACATCCTTGGATTCTTAAACCATATTTTCACTTAAAAAACATATTATTTTCAATGATTTCATGAAAGAAACTTATTCTTTAAAGTAACAATATTTGTACAAGCTAAATATTTAATTTTTCAACCGGTGAGTTGGCTTTGTAAAAATACCTTTTAATTTAGAACCTTTAACTATTTTCTAACTTTAAAAAAACATCATTTCTATCAACAAAAAAGCTTAACTTATTTTCTTAAGTAATGGTAAAGGATAAGGTTTTAAAATATTTTCTACCATATTTCCTTGAATAATGTTTTCCTTTAAATATGTGAGTACAAGGTCTAAAAATTTGAATTTATATTTAATATTGTATTTAAATATGGAAAACTCTCCTAAAAAGAATTTCAAACATGGAAAGACTATTTTGGAAATAACATTACTTTTAAACTAATGTTTTATCTTAAAATTTATACCATTTTTAACATCCTATTGGTTTGATAGTTTTCATTTATAAGTGATATACATGTCTTTTTTGGTGTGAGTAAAATTTATTTAAATGTTAAAGTAATTTAAAATTGTTTTTATAGATTTTAGTTCAATCCTTTGAGAAACTATTTCAAAATAAAAAATTATACATACCTACTATATTTTTAAATTGGCTTATCTTTTTAATTAAGGGATGTTAAATTAATAATTCTAAAAATATATTTTTTATATTAGAATACCAATTTACCTCCCTCTTAAGAATTACACTGTGACCAACATCTTTATATCCTAAAAGGATATGGGTACTTCATTGAAAGATTAATGTAAATATTTACAATAGTTAACACAAGATATCAAGGGATTTTTTATAGAAAATTACTAAAGTGATGATGATTATATACTTATAAGGAGTTATAAATAGACAATAGATGAAAAGACCCAGAAATTTCAAGGAAAATTTTTTCTTAATTTTCTTTGGAATTTTACAAGAACGCAATTTCTGACGGCGCCTGATTCTGAGGCCCGGTGTGCCCGGGATTAATTTTCGAAGTTTTGCACGGGTACGTTCAGTGAACGAGCGAGCGGGAATTTCTATATTTTGAACCGCTGCTCGGAATTGAAATCCAATTGCACCGATGAACTCGCAACGCCGGTAATCGATTAAGAAAACCTTTACAGTAGTTGCGTTTGTGCGGGAGGAGAAGTTAATTTTTGGGTTTTAATTAAAAAAGTGAATGAAATTGTTAAATCAAATTTTAACAATGTTAAGTGGTTAACTTCTCCCATGGGAAGTTGGTGGTGGGCCCACATCCATCCAACTTCCCATGTGTGGATATTTGAAAGGGTGGGGCCCACACGAACCCCCCCCCCCCCCACCTTTTCAAATTCCTTAAACTCCCTAACCCTCTTAACCCCTCACATTCCAACTCCCCATTAACTCACATTCTTTAATATTTGACAACTTGATTAATTAACGAGGTGAGTTAAGTATGGTTTATTTGAATTTCAATCTTTTGAAATTCTTGCCAACACTTTGCAATTAATTAATTAAACCAACTTAATTAATTATTTTGAGTGTTTGAATTATTTTGAATTCATTTTGCCGACATTAAAAAGAGAGATTATATTCTTCGTTTTGGGTTGGCATAAACCTTGTGGGGAGAACTAAGGAGAGGAGAAGAACTCTTGGATGATCACCAACCTCTCGAGGAAGAACGTTCCACGTTTCCGAAGAACGTGAAGCAACACCACCGACCATCTTCAACCGGAGTAAGGAAGGGAAGCACCGCCGCCTACAAAGTATACAGAGGGTGACGTCTCGGCTCGACTTCACCGAGCTCTTCTCCCACCAACCTAGACAGAATGACGCCCGACCTACACGACGCTTCTCTTCCGCGGGTCGTTGAAGAACTCCGTTCTTGAAGCCGAGGTAGGGGAATTTATTTTGGAATTCTCTTATCTTTTGAGGAAAAAAACGACGAGCGCGGACCAACCAATACCGGGTTGATCCGCGGATCGTCCGATCAAGCGGTTGATGATTGAGGGTTTTTATTTATTTAATTGTTCGTGAATACAAACTTGGTGATGATCGTGGATTAAAACCCTTTTTGTTATCGAATAATGCGAGGGGGTCGGACCGCACAAACACGGCCGACCCTCCTCCTTTGTTTTTCGTGATGGTTTCTTGAGGATGATACGAGAAAACGCGGTGTCGTCGCACCACGCGATTTATTGCGGAAGATACGCGCGGCGCCGTCGTGCTGCGCCGTGGAAAGAAATCCAAGAACGCAACGTCGTCGCGTCGGGTCGAAGAAAGTCAAAGGCACTGCGGCCGGAGCGGGGCCGCGGCGGAGGGAAGCGATGTCGTCGCATCGCACCGAACGGCATAGGCCGCGGCCGGTTCCGGGCCGCGGTGGAGCAAGATGACCGGCGGCCGGCACCGGGCCGCCGGTGTCGGCGAAGGAAGGACCGGCCGTCGTCGGTCCTTGCTGGCGAAACCGGCCGGCCAGTACGGGCCGGCCGGGCAGTGGAGACCGGGGGAATTAATTTCCCCCGGTCGGGTCTCAAAAGCGGCCCCAATTAAGGGGTCGCGGTTCTCAAAGGGGAGGGGGGCTTTGCCCCCGCGTGCGGCACTCGAACGGTGCCCAGGCCGCGCCGCCGTGCCGGTCCGCGCCGCCGCGCCGGACCGCGCCGCCGCGCCGGTCCGCGCCGCCGCGCCGGTCCGCGCCGCCGCGCCGGACCGCGCCGCCGCGCTGTTCCGCGCCGCCGCGCCGGACCGCGCCGCCGCGCCGGGCCGGGTTTTCCGAGCCGGGCCGGGTCGTCGGGCCGGGTCGCCGCCCGGGGCGGGTCGACCCGGTTCGGCCGACCCAGGGCGGGTCGGGCCGGGTCGGCCCGGGCCCAGACCCCCAGTTTCGGACCACTTTTGGTCAAATGCCCGTATCTTGGGCTACGGGCCTCCAAACGACTCGCCGTCAGCGGTAACGCGATCCTTGGATCGAGACGGTCGTTTCGGTATACTATACTCAAGGTTCACCTTCCTTTTCGGGAGCCTACGTGGTTAAAACTCTATAGTTAAGCGTGCTTGGCCTAGAGTAGTGATCAGGATGGGTGACCTCCTGGGAAGTTTCCCAGGGTGGGTGTGAGACGGAAAGGCCAATAACAAACAGACCGGGCGTCCGATTTACACGCTGTCTGTTTCGTTGAATTCATCTTGATGAGACGGATCTTTTGGCACACTCCGCCCGAGGTTTGGACGCAGGTGGAGTACGGTGGGGTTGGTTTTGCCTTAAAAACCAACCAGGCCCCTGGAACGAAGAAGCCAATAACTCTCAGACCGGGCGTCCTATTGACGCGCCGTCTTTTGCGTTAAGTTCCTGTTGATGATACGGAACTTTTGGCATTCTCCACCTGAGATTTGGATGCAGATGGATAGTGGCCGGGTTGGATCGCACAGAAATCCAACCGGGCCCCTGGAACGGAAAAGGTGATACCTTTTTGACAGAACGTCCGTTTGACGAACCGTCAGCGTTGTTGGTGATCTCGTTGAGAAACGGTCCCTATGATTATACCCTATGAGAGTTCGGGGTACAGTTGAGATACGGCCGGGATTGGTTCGCTCACGAAACCAACCGGGCCCCTGGGACGAAAAGGCTAATAACTCACAGATCGGGCATCCGATTGACGCGTTGTCTGTTGTGTTGAGACCCTATGACGAGGCTGTCCTTTGAGATACTTCTTCGTGGGACTTTGAGATACTTGGAGTATCGACCTGTAGCTCTTGGAGCGGACCCTCCTAGTAACAAGCGTGCGGAGTACGGAGACCGTGTAACTGGCTGAGACCTGACAACTGCTTGATCGACTCGACTTGGAGTGAGTCGACTAGCCCAGTGGACGGAGCACTACTTTCTAAGGTGCAGACCCATGGCGGACGGAGCACTACCTGTGTGACAGTGCAGACCCGTGGTACTCGTCCGGAGAGTACCTCAGCAGGCTACTAGGGGGTGTGCACTACTGTGTTTGGGTGACATACCTCGGCGGGAAGCACTTCTGTGTCTGGGTGGCTGACCCGCGGTACTCGACAGGAGGAGTACTTCAGCAGTCTTAGGTTAGTGAGCAGTACCTCGGAGTCGTGACAGGACCACTGTACACTCTAGAGACAGAGCTCTTTAGCAGTTACGGTTTCGATAATGAAAATCCTGGTTTGAGCTGAGACTTTTGACCTTGTGTTTACCTCATGATTGAGATGGGTCACTTGCTAACTTAGGTATATGTATGGGCATATACCTGGGTAGTGGTTATCCATTGATTTCACAATCCTTGTGTTTCCTCATGATTGAGATGGGTTACTTGATAACTTAGGTATATGTATGGGCATATACCTAAGTAGATGTTATCTGTTGAGATTTTCTTTGTGGTTATCCTTGTTGGTTTAGTGAGACTGGAGGGTCTCGGGGTCCCTACTGAGTATCGTTATACTCACCCCTGCACGGGCTATGCCCGCACCTCGTTGTGTTGGTTACAGATGATGGGCAGTGCTGACGGAGGCTGAGTGTTCGAGGACTGGACGGTACCCGGAGGTGGAATACCTGATGAGTCAGTACCCGGAGGTGGACTACATGACGTGACGACTCACTGAGGAGGTTGACGGACGAGAGCGTGGAGGAGGCTATCTGTACCTAACCTTCAGGTAGGATCCATGGTGGACGACCAGGAGCTGCACTATCTGTACCTACCCTTCAGGTAGGATCCGAGGAGGACGACCCAGGAGCTGCTTCCTTCTTCCAGCCATTTGTCTTTTTGCTGTTGTACTTTGTTCGGTTGTAGTCGTACTTTCTTTTGGGTTTGTATTCTGTCCCATTTACTTTTCAGCTTTTCTTTTGTACTTAGTGTTTTGCTTCTGCTTGTACTCTGTGGTGCTTGTTTTCTTTTATAAAGGCAATGTCTTCCCAGTTATCGGGATTTTTTGCCTTTGGTGCTAGTCGCCAGCCCCTGGCCTATGGAAGGCGGGCTTGGGGTAGTCACGGCATGGGCCCCAAGGACGGGTCGTGACAAATTGGTATCAAAGGAGTTCGGTTCTACTGCAGAACTTTTAACTCTGATGTTTCTTTCTGTGAATCAATAGTGTTGAGAGTACCGAGTGTGGTTTTCAGTTCAGGGAGTCCAGTGTTGGTGCGGGCGGCCGACGTATCCATACACCAGGACCCTGACAACTGATTTCCGACTTTGTGAATGAAACACTGATTGCGTGTGTGTTTTCAAAGGTTTTCCCTTAAAACAGCTCAAACCAGGTCAGCTCACCAGTTATAAACGTTTGACTGTGTCACGATGTTTCTTTCAAGATGCCTTTTCATGGATGACCCGCTAGAGCCCAGAGGGATGTCCGCGCTGACAACCTGTCGAGCGACGAGGCTTCGGTACAGGGCCCTCTTGCAGTTGAGGCACCAGCGGAGGCACCATCGGTACTGCTACCTGTTGGGCCACCTATGCCACCATCCCCAGCAGTAGGCGATGCACGATGCTTGAGTGCGCTGCACGAGTTCCAGCGCCAGAGGCCACCCAGGTTCCGGGGAGAGACGGACCCACAGGCGTGCTGAGGTTTGGCTGGAGGTTGTGGTGAGAGTCTTCAGGCTAGCGGGGACGCCGACAGACTTCATGGTGATCTTTGCTACCAGCCTCCTTCAGGCAAAAGCAAGCAGGTGGTGGAGCCACTTGTTTCAGTTTTGCGACGGGTTGAACTTCGCATGGGAAGACTTCGAGACCTTCTTCAGGGTGGAGTTTGTGCCAGTAGCTCTACACCCAGAGAGTGTACAGAAGCTTCTGCTTTTGCCACGTGTTTTTCGATCAGTAGCCGAGTCATCTGTGGGCAGTAGACAGATGATGCAGAGGTCCAGGAGGACCAGACAAGCAGTTGGACGATCTCGGGTTTTAGGACCGGTGGTGCGGGGCACCCGTGGTGGGAACAGAGCTAGGCATGCCTGAAGCAGGTTGTGTTACTCATGTGGCGGAAAGGGTCACCTGGCACGTGACTGTCCGAATCCTCGTACGGTTGATCAGCGGGTGTTGGAGGAGCCACCGAGACAAAAGTAGCGGCTGCTGCTTGAGCTACAGCCGAGCAGTGGACAAGGGAGTAGAGCTCCGAGAGCAGGTGGGTAGGAGAGGAACTAGTGGATACGTCCTTTGTACTTCTAGTTCCATGTTTCTTTTGTATTCGTGTCTTTGTACTATGATCTTCAATAATAAAAAGACACTTATCTTTGTTTTCTTTCCTGTCCTTTTTGTTTGGTTGATGCTGAGTGGTCCCGGTTAAAACTGTTGACTTGACCATCACTTTCGAGATTTCTACTGGAGGGGACCCAGTGACCTCACACTGATGCCGACAGTGTGACTCGACCCTTGGAGGCGAGAGTGACAGTCGGATCTCTTAGTAGTTACGTCGAGGCCTTACGACGTCATCCATGACATGAATGCATCATTCATGTCAAGATTGACTGAATTAGGCAACGAATGTGGTTCATCCAGGGGATGAGACCAGGTTTCTCTTATCGGTAAATAAGAAATCATAGCAGCTCTTGTGAGACTAAAGGAGGTCCAGGACATCCAAGAGAGGATGAAGACTGCACAGTGCAGTAAGAAACAGGAAACCAGTGCCAGTCTTAGAGACCCGGGCGTGTTAAATGTTAAAAAAGATAAATCTTATAGGAGAGATGAGTCTACGAAGCAGCAGACGTGGAGGCAGAGCTAGGAGAGCAGCATGAGGTGGTGTACATCCTATCATGGTACAACCACCCGCCTTAGTTATTCCCGCCAAGATCAGGGAGCTGGAGGGCGGAGGAAGAGTGCGGCTGCATGCGGTCAAGGAGTGTGACCCAATGGCTCTAGAAATGATTCAATGGATAGTCTGTGTCCACTACTAGCTGCTGTAGTAACGGACGTCGATATGAATCATTCCTTGCTTTCACAAATTTTGTTCCAGACCTAGAGTTTCCGGTAATCCATGGACTTGACCCTCACGTCTGGAGATACCTTGGGAGGAGACTCGATGATCACACTTACGCCGATGGTGTGGTCAGACCCTCGAGGCAAGAGTTCCGGTTGGAATCTCTTGGTGACAGCGTTGAGGCCTTACGACATTAGTTTGAGTATGGAATGGGCAATAACTGTTCATACTCAAATTAACGGTTTTAGGCAAACGTCGGGATGGGTTTTCCTTGGTCGGTGAAAAGGAAACCCCAGGCAGCACGGGATAAACTCTTTCACAGGAGGGTGCGACCGATCACTCTTGATTCGGTCAACCTTACCCTCATAGCGGAAGTCGTTTCGAGTTCCAGTTCTAACAGAAAATGGAGACCTCTGGATTTCAAGGATGACGATCACGTCCTTATACAGGACTCACCTCGACGAGGTTTACGGAGAAGTGGCCAAGGCGGCAAGTTATCTCCGAGGTTCAACGGACCTTCTTAGGTCCTCAGATGGGTAGGCGGGGTGGTTTACTGCTTGACCCATTCACCGCAGTTTCACCAGGTGCACGACGACTTCCACATATCTCAACTGAGGAGATACGTGCTTGAACCTTCGCATACCATCGACCATGAGGAGCTGGACGATGGCGATGGGGTGTCTTTCAAGGAGATTCCAGTGGGGATCGAGGATCAACAGGAGCAGATCCTACGAGGACGATCGATTCCTCGGGTGCACTTTCTTTGGCAGTACGGAACCTCCAGGTAAGCACATGGGAGCGGAAGGCTCAAATGCGTGCTCTGTACTGCTTTTGTGACCCTAGTTTGTGTTGAAGATTTATGGGGACGTAAAGCCCGGAGGTGGGAATAATGTAAAGACCCAGAAATTTCAAGGCAAATTTTTTCTTAATTTTCTTTGGAATTTTACAAGAATGCAGTTTCTGACGGCGCCTGATTCTGAGGCCCGGTGTGCCCGGAATTAATTTCCGAAGTTTGGCTCGGGTACGTTCAGTGAACGAGCGAGCGGGAATTTCTATATTTTGAACCGGTGCTCGGAATTGAAATCTTATTGCACCGATGAACTCGCAACGCCGGTAATCTCTTAAGAGAACCTTTACCGTAGTTGCGTTTGTGCGGGAGGAGAAGTTAATTTTTGGGGTCTAATTAAAAAAGTGAATGAAATTGTTAAATCAAATTTTAACAATGTTAAGTGGTTAACTTCTCCCATGGGAAGTTGGTGGTGGGCCCACATCCATCCAACTTCCCATGTGTGGATATTTGAAAGGGTGGGGCCCACACGAACCCCCCCCCCCCCCCCCACCTTTTCAAATTCCTTAAACTCCCTAACCCTCTTAACCCCTCACATTCCAACTCCCCATTAACTCACATTCTTTAATATTTGACAACTTGATCAATTAATGAGGTGAGTTAAGTATGGTTTATTTGAATTTCAATCTTTTGAAATTCTTACCAACACTTTGCAATTAATTAATTAAACCAACTTAATTAATTATTTTGAGTGTTTGAATTCTTTTGAATTCATTTTACCGACATTAAAAAGAGAGATTATATTCTTCTTTTTGGGTTGGCATAAACCTTGTGGGGAGAACTAAGGAGAGGAGAAGAACTCTTGGAAGATCACCAACCTCTCGAGGAAGAACGTTCCACGTTTCCGAAGAACGCGAAGCAACACCACCGACCATCTTCAATCGGAGTAAGGAAGGGAAGCACCACCGCCTACAAAGTATACAGAGGGTGACGTCTCGGCTCGACTTCACCGAGCTCTTCTCCCACCAACCTAGACGGAACGACGCCCGACCTACGCGACGCTTGTCTTCCTCGGGTCGTTGAAGAACTCCGTTCTTGAATCCGAGGTAGATGAATTTATTTTGTAATTCTCTTATCTTTTGAGGAAAAAAATGACGAGCGCGGACCAACCAATACCGGGTTGATCCGCGGATCGTCCGATCAAGCGGTTGATGATTGAGGGTTTTTATTTATTTAATTGTTCGTGAATACAAACTTGGTGATGATCGTGGATTAAAACCCTTTTTGTTATCGAATAACGGGAGGGGGTCGGACCGCACAAACACGGCCGACCCTCCTCCTTTGTTTTTCGTGATGGTTTCTTGAGGATGATACGAGAAAACGTGGTGTCGTCGCACCACGCGATTTATTGCGGAAGATACGCGCGGCGCCGTCGCGCCGCGCCGTGGAAAGAAATCCAAGAACGCGACGCCGTCACGTCGTGTCGAAGAAAGTCAAAGGCGCCGCGGCCGGAGTGGGGCCGCGGCGGAGGGAAGCGATGTCGTCGCATCGCGCCGAACGGCATAGGCCGCGGCCGGTTCCGGG
Source organism: Viscum album (assembly GCA_963277665.1). Taxonomy (NCBI): domain Eukaryota; kingdom Viridiplantae; phylum Streptophyta; class Magnoliopsida; order Santalales; family Viscaceae; genus Viscum; species Viscum album. The sequence goes on from OY728143.1 coordinate 35,462,634, forward strand.
CCGAGGCGGAGCAAGATGACCGGCGGCCGGCACCGGGCCGCCGGTGTCGGAGAATGAAGGACCGGCCGTCGCCGGTCCTTGCTGGCGAAACCGGCCGGCCAGTGCGGGCCGGCCGGGCAGTGGAGACCGGGGGAATTAATTTCCCCCGGCCGGGTCTCAAAAGCGGCCCCAATTAAGGGGCCGCGGTTCTCAAAGGGGAGGGGGGTTTTGCCCCCCGTGCGCGGCACCCGAACGGCGCCCAGGTCGTGCTGCCGTGCCGGTCCGCGCCGCCGCGTCGGACCGCGCCGCCACACCTGACCGCGCCGCCGCACCGGCCCATGCCGCCGCGCCGCGGCGCCGCCGGCCGGTCCGGGTTTTCCGAGCCGGGTCGGGTCGTCGGGTCGGGTCGCCGCCCGGGGCGGGTCGACCCGGTTCGGCCGACCCAGGGGGGGTCGGTCCGGGCCCAGACCCCTAGTTTCGGACCACTTTTGGTCAAATGCCCATATCTTGGGCTACAGGCCTCCAAACGACTCGCCGTCAGCGGCAACGTGATCCTTGGATCGAGACGGTCGTTTCGGTATACTATACTCAAGGTGCACCTTCATTTTCGGGAGCCTACGTGGTTAAAACTCAATAGTTAAACGTGCTTGGCCTAGAGTAGTGATCAGGATGGGTGACCTCCTGGGAGGTTTTCCAGGGTGGGTGTGAGACGGAAAGGCCAATAACTAACAGACCGGGCATCGGATTTACGCGCCGTCTATTTCGTTGAATTCCTCTTGATGAGATGGATCTTTTGGCATACACCGCCCGAGGTTTGGATGCAGGTGGAGTATGGTCGGGTTGGTTTTGCCTTAAAAACCAACCGGGCCCCTAAAACGAAAAAGCCAATAACTCTCAGACCAGGCGTCCGATTGACGTGTCGTCTGTTGCGTTGAGTTCCTGTTGACGATACGGAACTTTTGGCATTCTCCGCCCGAGATTTGGATGCAGATGGATAGTGGCCGGGTTGGATCGCACAGAAATCCAACCTGGCCCCTGGAACGGAAAAGCTGATACCTTTCTGACAGAACGTCCGTTTGAAGAACCGTCAGCGTCGTTGGTGATCTCGTTGAGAAACGGTCCCTATGAGTATACCCTATGAGAGTTCGGGGTACAGTTGAGATACGGCCGGGTTTGGTTCGCTCACAAAACCAACCCGGCCCCTGGGACGAAAAGGCTAATAACTCACAGACCGGGCGTCCGATTGACGCGCCGTTTGTTGTGTTGAGACCCCTATGACGAGGCGGTCCTATGAGATACTTTTTCGTGGGACTTTGAGATACTTGGAGTATCGACCTGTAGCTCGTGGAGCGGACCCTCCCAGTGACGAGCGTGCGGAGTACGGAGACCGTGTAACTGGCTGAGGCCTGACGACTGCTTGACCGACTCGACTTGGAGTGAGTCGGCTAGCCCAGTGAACAGAGCACTACTTTCTGAGGTGTAGACCCATGGCGGACGGAGCACTACCTGTGTGACAGTGCAGACCCGCGGTACTCGTCCGGAGAGTACCTCAGCAGGCTACTAGGGGGTGTGCACTATTGTGTTTGGGTGACATACCTCGGCGGGAAGCACTACTGTGTCTGGGTGGCTGACTCGTGGTACTCGACAGGAGGAGTACTTCAACAGTCTTAGGTTAGTGAGCAGTACCTCGGAGTCGTGACAGGACCACTGTACACTCTAGAGACGGAGCTCTTCAGCAGTTACGGTTTCGATAATGAAAATCCTAGTTTGAGCTGAGACTTTTGACCTTGTGTTTACCTCATGATTGAGATGGGTCACTTGCTAACTTAGGTATATGTATGGGAATATACTTGGGTAGTGGTTATCCGTTGATTTCACAATCCTTGTGTTTGCTCATGATTGAGATGGGTTACTTGATAACTTAGGTATATGTATGGGCATATACCTAAGTAGAGGTTATCTGTTGAGATTTTCTTTGTGGTTATCCTTGTTGGTTTAGTGAGACCTTGAGGGTCTCGGGGTCCCTACTGAGTATCGTTATACTCACCCTTGCACGGGCTATGCCCGCACCTCGTTGTGTTGGTTGCAGACGATGGGCAGTGCTGACGGAGGCTGAGTGTTTGAGGACTGGACGGTACCCGGAGTTGGACTACACGACGAGTCAGTACCCGGAGGTGGACTACATGACGTGACGACTCACTGAGGAGGTTGACAGACGAGAGCGTGGAGGAGGCTATCTGTACCTACCCTTCAGGTAGGATCCATGGTGGACGACCAAGAGCTGCGCTATCTATACCTACCCTTCAGGTAGGATCCGAGGAGGATGACCCAGGAGCTGCTTCCTTCTTCCAGCCATTTGTCTTTTTGTTGTTGTACTTTGTTCGGTTGTAGTCGTACTTTCTTTTGGGTTTGTATTCTGGCCCATTTACTTTTCAGCTTTTCTTTTGTACTTAGTGTTTTGCTTCCGCTTGTACTCTGTGGTGCTTGTTTTCTTTTATAAAGGCAATGCCTTCCCAGTTATCGGGATTTTTCGCCTTTGGTGCTAGTTGCCAGCCCCTGGCCTATGGAAGGCGGGCTTGGGGTAGTCACGGCACGGGCCCCGAGGACGGGTCGTGACAATAGAAGTTAATAATATCATAAAAATGGATTTTGTGAAGTACAAGAGTTTGAATACTCCATTCAAAATGTTAAACATGAGTGATATGATTTATATATATCACCATTATTTAAACTAAATTTCTTCATAGATTTTACTCACTAGAAGAGTTTAGTGGGAATATTCTATTATATGGTCACATGGATATATGATAGGAATTTCATAGAGATTTAACGAGTTTAAAAAATCCCTAAATGTTCAAAAAACACAAGGTTTATTTGGCAGTATTTCATATCTGATATATTAGATAAGTAATTATGTATAGTTTTTATAAGTATAATTAATGGAGATTAACAATATAAAATATATCAAGTTGTAAAAAATATAATCTCCAATTTATCATTCTTTTTTTTAAAGGTTGGGGCCGAAGCCTCATTTTTTATTATTAAATCAAAGCAAAGTCATCTTTTAACTGGGTAGAGGGAAACCCATTACGTAGCCCGTAGGCCTAAATTCTAAGGCCAATTCACATTCTGTGAATAGTAACCTGCTGCTACAGTACCACACAGTATCGCCGCCGCTACAGTGCCCTGCCGCAGCTACAGGGTTCATAATTTTTTATTTGATAAATCCTAAAATTTTGAAAATCACTCTTACCCTTAGGTAAATTCACCATCTCAAAAGTGATTTATCATGAAATGATCTCATCTAATTATCTATTCTTGATACCCATTTGTATTTAAAATCTCTTTACATCACCTCATCAAAATATTCTAGTTCTCCCCCTTTAGTGAGAATCACATACTCATTGGGTGAATACCAAGAAAAATTGGTATGATGCTAATATCACTACGGCAAAAAAGGCATTTAACGGCAGTTTTTTTTTCGTTTTGCGGCGGTTTAAACCGCCGCTAAATCGATTGGTGGCGATTTTCAAAAACCGCCGCTAAATCGTGCGTCGGGAAACTATTCGCGGCGGTTTTCAAAACCGTCGCAGAACGTTTCGCGGCGTTTTTTTTTATTTTTTTATTTTTTTATTTTTTTTTTAATTTTATATATTTATTTATATATATATATATATTTATTTATTTATTTTTCGTATTTATTTATTTTATTTATTTTATTTATTTTTCGTATTTATTTATTTTATTTATTTATTTTATTTATTTTATTTCGTATTTATTTTATTTATTTTATTTCGTATTTATTTTATTTATTTTTTGTATTTATTTAACTTCGTATTTATTATTTATTTTTTTATTTCGTATTTATTTTTTATTTATTTTATTTCGTAATTATTTTATTTTATTTATTTATTTATTTATTTCATATTATTTTATTTACTTTATTTATCCATGCATGCACATCTCATGCACATGCACATGCATGCCCATGCATGCCCATGCAATATAAAGAAATTTTGCGTTTGGTGAGATTTGAACCCCTAACCTCTTGTATATTTTCCAAAGACTTTACCACTCCAGCAAACTCGCCATGTGGTTAATAAACAGAAATTAATATACTTATATATATTAATTGAAAAAACAAATAATACATAAATAATAGATATAAACTCAATAATAATAAATAATAAATAATAAATAATAAATAATAAATAATAAATAATAAATAATAAATAATAAGTAATAAATAATAAATAAATAAAAATAATAAATAATAAATAATAAATAATAAATAATAAATAAATATAAATAATAAATAATAAATAAATATAAATAATAAATAATAAATAAATATAAATAATAAATAATAAATAATAAATAATAAATAAATATAAATAACAAATAATAAATAATAAATAATAAATAATAAATAATAAATAATAAATAATAAATAATAAATAATAAATAATAAATAATAAATAATAAATAATAAATAATAAATAATAAATAATAAATAATAAATAATAAATAATAAATAAATAGAAATAATAAATAATAAATAAATATAAATAATAAATAATAAATAATAAATAATAAATAAAGATAAATAATAAATAATAAATAATAAATAATAAATAAAGATAAATAATAAATAATAAATAATAAATAATAAATAATAAATAATAAATAATAAATTATAAATGGTAAATAATAAATAATAAATAATAAATAATAAATAATAAATAATAAATAATAAATAATAAATAATAAATAATCAATAATCAATAATCAATAATCAATAATCAATAATGAATAATGAATAATAAATAATAAATAATAAATAAATATAAATATAAATAATAAATAATAAATAATAAATAATAAATAAAGATAAATAATAAATAATAAATAATAAATAATAAATAATAAATAGTAAATAATAAATAATAAATAATAAATAATAAATAATAAATAAAGATAAATAATAAATAATAAATAATAAATAATAAATAATAAATAATAAATAATAAATTGTAAATAATAAATAATAAATAATAAATAATAAATAATAAATAATAAATAATAAATAATAAATAATAAATAATAAATAATAAATAATAAATAATAAACAATAAATAATAAATAATAAATATAAATATAAATAATAAATAATAAATAAATATAAATAATAAATAATAATTAAATATAAATAATAAATAATAAATAATAAATAATAAATAAATATAAATAATAAATAATAAATAATAAATAATAAATAATAAATAATAAATAATAAATAATAAATAATAAATAAATATAAATAATAAATAATAAATAATAAATAATAAATAATAAATAATAAATAATAAATAATAAATAATAAATAATAAATGATAAATAATAAATAATAAATAATAAATAATAAATAATAAATATAAATAATAAATAATAAATAATAAATAATAAATAATAAATAATAAATAATAAATAATAAATAATAAATAATAAATAATAAATAATAAATGATAAATAATAAATAATAAATAATAAATAATAAATAATAAATAAATATAAATAATAAAGTATAAATAAATATAAATAATAAATAATAAATAAATATAAATAATAAATAATAAATAAATATAAATAATAAATAAATATAAATAATAAATAATAAATAATAAATAATAAATGATAAATAATAAATGATAAATAATTAATAATAAATAATAAATAATAAATAATAAATAATAAATAATAAATAATAAATAATAAATAATCAATAATAAATAATCAATAATCAATAATCAATAATGAATAATAAATAATAAATAATAAATAATAAATAATAAATTGTAAATAATAAATAATAAATAATAAATAATAAATAATAAATAATAAATAATAAATAATAAATAATAAATAAATATAAATAATAAATAATAAATAAATATAAATAATAATTAATAATTAAATATAAATAATAAATAATAAATAATAAATAATAAATAAATATAAATAATAAATAATAAATAATAAATAATAAATAATAAATAATAAATAATAAATAATAAATAATAAATAATAAATAATAAATAATCAATAATGAATAATGAATAATAAATAATAAATAATAAATAATAAATAATAAATTGTAAATAATAAATAATAAATAATAAATAATAAATAATAAATAATAAATAATAAATAAATATAAATAATAAATAATAAATAAATATAAATAATAATTAATAATTAAATATAAATAATAAATAATAAATAATAAATAATAAATAAATATAAATAATAAATAATAAATAATAAATAATAAATAATAAATAATAAATAATAAATAATAAATAATAAATAAATATAAATAATAAATAATAAATAATAAATAATAAATAATAAATCATAAATAATAAATGATAAATAATAAATAATAAATAATAAATAATAAATAATAAAGATAAATAATAAATAATAAATAATAAATATAAATAATAAATAATAAATAATAAATAATAAATAATAAATAATAAATAATAAATAATAAATAATAAATAATAAATAATAAATAATAAATAATAAATAAATATAAATAACAAATAATAAATAAATATAAATAATAAATAATAAATAAATAATAAATAATAAATAATAAATAAATATAAATAATAAATAATAAATAATAAATAAATATAAATGATAAATAAATATAAATAAGAAATAAGAAATAATTATAAATATAAATAATAAATAATAAATAATAAATAATAAATTATAAAAAATAACTAATAAATAAATATAAATAATAAATAATAAAGAATAAATAATAAATAATAAATAATAAATAATAAATAAACATAAATAATTAATAAATATAAAGAATAAATAATAAATGATAAATAATAAATAATAAATAACCAGTTACAAATAATATATAATAAATAAATTAAAGTATATTATAAATAATAAAGGAAACACATGAAAAAGTATGAAAAGACGTGATAAGGGATGAAAAATCATGAAAATGCATGAAAAAGGATGGAGAAGCATATGAAGAATGAGGCATTAGAAAGAATGAGAACGCATGAAAACTCATGACAACTCTGGAAAATTCCTTAATAATTGAACATAATCATCATAATAACCCACAAAAAAACCATTGATAAAGATAACAAGTCATGGAAACCCAAATAAATAGTAATAAATGGAGCTACCGTTAAAACTCGTCAAAACGGTCCTAAAGAGACAAAAACATTGGACTCACATTAACGGAAATAACTTATGATCCGAGAGTCCGTTTTAGATCCGCGACCTGTCAAATCAAAGATACTGAAATGATCTTCAACCTGAAAGGTGAAAGAGTCCGAAGGGACTGGCGGATCGGAAGTTACGACCATTTAAAAAAAAGCTGACGGGGAACGGGTGCTAGAAACGAGGCATTGAAAAGCATAACAAACCTGATACCCACTAAAAAGGCCATAACATATGATCTAGGAGTGCATGTGGGCGCCGCGACCAGTCAAACTGAATATCATGGAACGAGATATGATCTGGCAGGTGGAGGAGGCTGAACTGACATGCGGATCGAAAGTTAGGTTCGTTTGAAGACAAGTTCGACGGGACACCGGTGACTGAAACGGGGTTTTGGAGGCCTTCGGAGGGGGTTTTGGGGTCAAAAAACACGACAGAAGCTATCTTGTTTTGATTTGGTGCGTAGCTCTCTTCTCTGGCTTCGATTTGATATGTGGTAGAGCCCAAACAGACACCCGGAGCGAAAGTTATGGTCGTTTGAAGTTGAAGAACGTTTTTCAACTTTCTTTTAACTCTAATATCTTCCGCACCTTAGATCGTCTCACGGTTTTGATTATATGTGCCTCTAGATCTCTTCATGAGCTTCGATTTGACTAGTCGTGGTGCTTCAACAGACGCCCGGATCAAAAGTTATGGTCGTTTTAGTGATTTCGGGGTTTCTCGTGTTTTCTTATTTTTTCCATTTCATTTCGCGGCGGTTTTACCCAAACCGCCGCTAATCATCGAATAAAATTAAAAAAAATAAAAAATAAAAAATAAAAATAAATAAATTTTTTTTGCTGTTTAGCGGCGGTTTTTTCGCGGCGGTTTTTAAAACCGCCGTGAAATGCCGGCCCGAAACGCATTTCGCGGCGGTTTTTAAAACCGCAGTGAAAAAACTGCCGCTAAACGGTGTTTTTCTCGTAGTGTATGATTAGAGAATTGGAACATTTGGTTCACCAATAACCCTAGAAAATGGATCATTAAGAATATTAACTCTAACATGTTCACCTTGAACATTATTCTACACATAAACATGATCATAAAAATCAACAATGTCAGGTAAAAGTGAATCAGAAATTGGATCAGTACTAACAAAACCATTAGAATTTAGAGAAGTTGATTTTTCTCCCATATTAATGTTTAAAATAGTTTTATCATACATAAAAAATATATCATGACTTACAATAAGTTTTTTCCAAATGGGGTCATTAAATATATACAAAAACTCATCATGTATTTTCATGTCTTACCATCCAATATGGATCTCTCATCTATAAAAAATGAATAAAGGCCTTGTAACTAAAAACATATTAGTGATCATACTTGATATATTTTACATACCAAAACATACCAAGAGTATCTATTTATAGAACAATGGTGGTTAATAAATTAATAAAATATAAAGTAATAAATAAAACTTTACCACAAAAATGTTCAAAAAACATTGATTCCGTAAGTAAACACCAAACTCTTTCTATCAAAGTCTTGTTCATTAACTTAATTAATCCATTTAGATAAGGTGTTATGCGATAAATATTATGATGTTGAATACCTTCCCACTTACAATGCTCATAAAAATAACTACATGAATCAATCTCATTTAAAATTCAAACACATTTCAGTTTCTTATCATTTTCCCTATCAACGAAAACCTAAAACTACTTAAAATCACTAAACACCTGACTTCTTTCATTCAAAAATTAAACCCAAATTTTTCATGTGTATTCATTAATAAACATGGAAAAATAAAGTTCACTACTAAAGTATTAAACTTCAAAGGACTAAAAACATTAAAATGTACCAACTCAAGTACTTATGACTTTTTATGCGAAGGATATGTGTTTGATCTGACAGCATTTAGACCTATAAAAAATTAATCTTGGTAAGATAATCAAGTCCCTTATCACTGATTCGAATGATCCTCTTTTTCCATAATTTTATAGAAATACTGCACTTAACAGTATAAGCAGTATCAAAAGAAACAAAATCTCTAGTATAGTACAAACTGAACTACTTATTACATTGAACCACTATCAAGGAACCCTTCAAAATCTTCCAATGTTAAACTCTAAAATTACAAAAAACCCATCATCATCAAGAACACTAGTATAAATAAGATTTATATGAACCTCAGGATCATGTTGAACATTCTTTAAAATCAACTTAGTGACTATATTGGTTTCCATACAAACAGCCACATACCTACAAAATTTGTATGATCATCATTTCTCACATTTAAATTCTAAAAATTACCTATGTTATAAGATATAAAAAACTCATTTCTTAATGTCAGGTAAAAGTATATGTTAATATCAATAACCCAATAATAATCATTAGAGGTAGTATTAATGAAATCAAAAACAATAATAAAATCACCCCTTTTAGTGGTGGTGATGTGATCATCATAATAATAATTTTTATTATATTGATTTTCCTTCATCTTTTTTTCCTTTTTTAGCTAATAAAAAAATCATGATATTCCCTTTATTACCAGAATTATAACACTCAAAATAATTCTACTTCGTCTTGTATTTTCTTATGTGCTTACATTTACTCGACCACTTTGTCATTGATTCATTTCTTGTCTTCTCCCATTGTTCAATGTGACCAAAAGAACTGAATAATTCCATTCATGAGTATGTATTTTTACTTATTCATTAAAAATATTTGTATTGACAAAACTAAATGTCATAGAATCATTAGGAGAAAAAACAATTATAGTAACACTTAAATTTCCCATGAATTGGGTAAAGTATTAAGCAATGAAAACTTCAAAACCTCATCTTCAAAATTAATTCTCATTCTATAAAACTGATCAAAATACACCTGAAATTTTATTAAATAATAAAAAAATTATGTGATCTATATATATCTCAAAATCCATCACGTGTTTAAGAGAAAATTATTTATTATTTCCCATATTGAAAGCATAAGTTTCCTCAATCATCTCCCATAATGTTCTGACATGATATATCTTGACAATATGTTATATCATGATGACTTCAACCCACTACAGATTTAATCCAAAAAAATATCATTCTCAAACTCCTATTATTCATCATACTTTACCTCATGCTTCTTAGTTCCAAACATTGTCAAATGCATTTGCTTGACAAAAATCATATCTCTAATTTTTAATCCCTAAATTTTATAATTAGTATCATTTAGTAGGATCAACCATATGTAATTCACATTTATAATTTATCAGAACAAAAATCATAGATTTATTACTAGATTTTGGAAAATGCGACAAGTGATTAACATTAAAATGAACAAAAAATGTGAACATATAGTATAATAACATTTTTACCTTTTGAACGAGCCTAAAAAATAAATTGGATGCACAATATACCAAAAAAATTCATAAATAAAATTTTGAGACCATAGATGTTTAATATGGAAAACCTAAAAAAGGATGTTATTCCATACCCCATATGAATGTTTCATTTAAATTATTTTTCAACACTATTATGACCTTTTATTTTTCAATTTTTCTGTCTTGTTTTGTTGGATGCCTTTTTCTTCATTACTTTGTTCTATATGGAAGATTTGTGCATGGATACTATTTATGTATAGCTTAATTTATAATTTCCTTGCATGTTTTATCCTAATATTTCTGTTTTTCTTATTATAAGTGATATGGATTGATTTATCTAGATTATTGATCATGTTGATCCAATGAATCAGATCTAGATTTGGCATGTTTTTTCAGTTTGTTTCTTTTACTCACATTTTGGATAAACTCTGATTTCTGACCCTCACAGCCAATTGGGTGCCTCTATGTACCCTGCCCCACTATTTCACTTGTGTTTATTTAAACCATCCCTCTGATCTTGGTCATCCATGTGGCTTGCTTCCCACATCTTCACCTATGTTGCCTAACTAAGTCCTGACAAGCCATTATGGATCCCCCACTACTTCATCTCTGAAATTGTATTTTCAATTATATTTGAAGGATTTTCTGATTTTCAAGATGAATCTAAAAGGTTGTATTTGTGCCGTCTGAGCAAGAACCATAAGAAAAAGGTAGAAATTGAGGTTTCCAGACTGCATGTGCTCCCCTATATCCTTATCATGTTGATCCCTATAACTAGAGAATATTTTTAGTGGAGAATCAATGGATACAACTAGATTATGGTCTGAGGATGATTATACATAATAAATAAGGATTCCATCATTGACACCATTCTTTATAACCAAGTTTCAGTTTAGAAACTTGTCTCTATAAGAAATTAGTTTTATCTTTCCAATCATGATTGATCCAGTATAATTTTTGGGTGTGTGTGATAGTTTATCGAGGATTGAACGATGCTAACTCCATAAGATGGACTTCATCACTACCACCTAGTTCAATAGGTTTTTCCTCCTCAGATTGATTAAATGGTTTTACCTTATTTTCATTCAAGCCTGTAATTTCTTTCCTATTATTTCATTTTTTTAATAAACCATAACTTGGGTTTGGTGTTCTCACTATGCATATAGTATCACCATTATCCAAATCATGTTATATCTTGGTGTTATTTACTAATTTATATTTATTTATTTTTGTTCTTGTAATCCATAAGTGATATCTTCAATTTTTTGAAAACTAATTCATATTTTTGAAAAAAAAAATTATCTAATCAAAACATAAACCATAGTTATGAATCAATAGATCCTCACATATTCTTATGGGAAGTAAATACAATTTTTCCCCTAACAATTAGTATCAAATCCCTTTGAATCAAATATAATGGGGTCTATAAAGTTCGATATAGATTAATTTGAAAATTAAAATGATTTCATCCTATGGAGAATTAAAATTACTACTCTTCTAGATCATAATGAATTGATTGATGTGCTTGGTGGAACTAGAAATAAATTCACCACCCTTTCCATGGATGTATAGACTTTTGTCACCTATATTGATGTTTCTGAAGAGTTCCTTAGAAAATACCATATCTTAATGCTCTCATATTTATGGGATAAGTTTCTAAGAGAGGTTATAAATTATCCATATAATAATGGTATTTAGTATAAAAATAAAATATAATCATATGACTAAGTCACTTATTGGTAGACAATATAAGAAAATGAGATTATACACATTCAAAATACACCTTGGAACTACACTCAGATCTCACATTGATGAATTTAAATAAATCTTATTATACCATACCAAAAAAGATATTAAATTAGACGATGAGGTCCAAGCTATAATATCGTTGACATCACTAGATTATTCCTTTAATTATATTACAGATTCCATGATGTATGGAAAATATTCTCTTACTCTTAATGAAATTAAGTATAAATTATTTCCTAAATACCTTTAAAAGAAAGGTATTGTTAAGGTTGAGGATGAGGTTCTGAATGTTATAGGTAGAAGTGAGTCTAGGTGTAGGAGGATAGATAGAGGTTATTCCAAAAGGCATATATTTAAATCCAAGAATAAGGTGATTAAATGTTTCTAATGTAAACATCCTAGTCACATAAAGGGGAATTATTCAAATAGGAAAGTTGGATATAGATAGAATATTAATAACCATTCATTATTTATTGAATAGGACTTCGATATTGTTAATGTGTTGAATGTATGTGATTTTTTCATCTCTAAGGAATGGATCCTTGATTTTGGATGCTCATTTAATAAGTGTCCTAGAGAGGTAATATTTCCCTAAATTGAGAAAAGTTGAATTGGGTGAGGTGTTATTAGGGAATAATAGGAGTTTTCATATTATGGGGATAATCTCATTTCCTTTATATATTCCTGATGAGACTGTTAAAACTATTTAATGGGTTATGTGGGTACCCGAATTGAAAAAAAACCTTATTTCCCTAAGATTACTTGATCAAAATGGTTATACCTTTAGGTCAGACTCTGGTAGTTTGAGAATTTCTTGTGGATCTCTCACTATTATGAAAGAAAACCTCCCAAATAGTCTTTATGTGTTAGATGGAATGGTTCATATGAATCTGTTGAATTCCTCTAGTGATTTAATTTTATATAATACCACCCTTTATCATAGAAGGTTTGGGAACATGAGTACCAAATTCCTTGATGAACATAGAAAGTAAGGGCTCTTGAGTAATGTCACTCATATAAATCTATCATTATATAAAAATAATGTGTATGGTAAATATAGATGGGGTAGATTTAGTAAGTCAATGTATAAGGATATGGAACATTGGGTGTGTGTCCACTCTAATATTTGGGGTCTTTCTAGGTTCGCCTTGTTGGAACCAAGGTTGTTCTTTGCTGGAAAAGGAGTTCAGTTTGTGTTAGTTGTCAATATAATTTGGGTTGATCATGGTTTTTGTTTGTTATTTTCATCCCTTTCATGTAATATCAGGGAGATTTCATGTAAAGGGGTCTTACAGTTTGATCTGAAAGCAGTATTGAAGCTGGCACCGTTCTCCAGTGTTTACCAATTTTTTGGGGCAGAAAATCAGAAAATGGATAAACATGTTTTTGGAAAAGGAAGGTGTGTGAAAGATTTGAAGTGTGCATGAAATTTTTTTTTCACGCAAGATTGATGGTGTTTTTGGAACTTTCATGTAAGACATGTTTTAGGTTTAGAATGTCAAAAAATGAAAAAGTCATGGAGTGCGCAGAAGATGATGTTGCGTGAAAGGGTTTGCGCGCCTAATGTGTTGTCAAAATGGGTTTTGCACACACATGAAGAATCTTGCACGCACTAACAAAAACATGTTGGGATCATGCGTTCAGTGTCATCAAGGGCCTATAAATATGCAGTTACCCCCAAGGAAGACTAAATAATTTTATCAATCAAAAATTGGGTAGCTCAGTCGCGTGAAATTTTTGCACGCAAAAGATTTGAAGAGAGTAAATCTTGCACACAAGGTGTTCCCTTAGTCTAAAAAACAATTGAACCCTTCGGTGAAATTGCGTGAAAGATAAGGGTTGCACAGAAAGTAGGTGTTGCATGAAAGTCATGTTTTGCGACAATTCCTAAATCTTGCACACAAGTTGGGGTATTACGCGCAAGTGTGGTGTAATGCTTCTGATTATCCAGTTCAGTTGTTCAATGATTTCAAGTGCATAAATTCAAGACTTCGATGTAAGTAGTGTCTCATGCTTAATAGAGACAAAAAATTTAATGAAAATATATTGAAGATACCTTTAAGTCGATAAACTGAGTTTGACTTCTCTTAAGGAAGTGAGCTAGGAGTAGTTGACAGAAGTGATCTGAGGGATGTAGTGAGAATTTCTTGAACCTTTGTAAAGGTAGTGTGATTGGAACAGAGTTTCTAGGACAGAAACTTGTAATCCATAAACTATTTAAGATTACTGGATTTTGGTACGTCCAACACACTCTCGGTATATGCTACTTGGACTTAGCCCTTTGCGGTGAACTAAGTAAAAGTGTTATTCCATCTTCTTACTTTCATTTGTTTGATAGATTTAACAAGTTCCTACCAACATGGGAACAAGATCCAAAACTTTAAAAGGAAAAATTTGACACCCTAATTCACCCCTCCCCTCTCAGGGTGTTCTGGGGTCCTCCAAGTGGTATCAGAGGTAGGTTCACTAGTGTTTGATCTATCTTATACCATTATAGAGAATTCATCCAATGTTAGGGGAGTACCCCTCTTAGGTGGAAGTAATTTTCAGATCTGGAAGAACATAATGAGATCTCATCTAAGATATCTTATAATGGAAGTCCTATTTTCTACTATGCAATAAATACAATTCACTGATCCAATAGGCCTGGCTATGATGGACGCAGACAGAAAAATTCTTGATGCAGATGTTAAAGCACAGAATACACTCCCCGCAACCCTTTCTGATCATATCTATCTAAAGGGGATGTGTTTCACCTCAGAAAAATCCATGTGGGATAAACTTGAAAATATTTATGAAGGATATATCAAAGTGAAGGAGGAAAAACTACAAGTCATGCATAATAGGTTCGATGATCTGAAGATGCATCCTAATGAGAATGTGGACTCCTTCTTCAATCGAATTACTGATGTGGTTGGAGAAATTTAAGTTATAGGAGAAGAAATCAAAGACATTAATATTGTAAACAAAATATTAAGAAGACTTCCACCCATGTATAATACAAAGGTGTAATCCCTTGAGGAAATATATCTTTCTAAACTTTCTCTAGATGATCTATTGAGTAGCCTGGTGGCATATGAAATGAGATTCAAACTATAATATGCTATGAATAGAGTAAGGAAATGGAATTAAAGGCCATGAAAAAACTAAAAATTTCAAAATATAATAGTGGTGAAGATGATGAGGAAAAAAATTATTTCTCTCATTGCCAAGAAGTTCCAAAAGGGAAAAGAGAAATTCAAAGGGAAGTTGCCTCTTTCTTGTTTTCGTTGTGGAAAAGTTGGGTACATTGCCTCTCAGTGCTTAAGAAAGATCCATGATGAAGATAGTGAAGATGAAAACATTGATAAGACTCCGAAAAGGTTTTTCAAAAGGGGAGACTTCAAATATAGAAATAAGGTACCGAAGAAGAGTTTTATCTGTGAAGAGGAAGATGATGATAATGAATTCTTTGAAGAAGAAGAACCATAATTTAAAATTGGAAACCATGATTCCATGATATCCACTATTGAAAAATCAGTACCATCAAAAGATGATGGTGGAAACAATCACTTTAAAACTAATTCCAATCCCGAGTTGAAAATTAAAGATTTTGTTAGTAAACTTAAGATCAAATGTAAGAGTTGCAATAAGTGGAAATCAATTGTAAAAGAATCATCTGATTATGTTGATCAGCTCAAAGCTGAAAATGAATGACTGGAAAAATTTATGAAAGTGAAGTCTAAAATTCTTGAAATCACTGATGATGTAGTGGATCTGAAGCTGATAATTGAAGAGCAGGAAAAGGTCATCAATAACCTCACCACCAGACTAGAAGAAAAGACCAATACTATTGAGGGTCTTAAAGAGGAATTTGTTAATCTTAAGAGTAAATTTGATAGTGAATCAATTTCAAAAGAATCAATGTAAAAAAATACAGTTTGGAGGGTTCTCATATGGTGAGTTGTTGGAGAGATAAAATCGTGGTTCTAATGGAGTTAAATTTTTTTTCAATGATCAAAGACCTGCTTACATGGGAAATATTGGAATCGGTTGTGAGGATGAATCTTCAAATTCTTCAAATAAAGTTGACAAAAATAAAGGAAAACAATAAGTGGGTGATGTGGAAAAATTACCTGAAGTGGTGAAAAAGAAACCCAAAATTCAATCTGAAAGAAGAATATAAGACTATCCTCAAGACTCCAAGAATAAGAGGCATTCAAACTACTATCCCAAGGAAGAAGGAATGAGGATAAATAGAAGTGAGAAGAAATTTACTCTCATGAAGTGTCAGTTCTGTAGATATCTAGGCCATACCATGTATTATTGCAAAGAGTCAAGGAGCTATTTGAATGGAGAAGAGATGGGAGTTCAACAAAGGATAAAAACTTCATATCCTAATTCTTTTAGAACAAACAATTTCTATGGATATTGTTATCGTTGTTCTAACTTTGGCCATAAAGCTATTTTTTGCAGGCAGAGGAGTAAAACATAAACCTCATATCGAAGTCAGAGAAAATTCAATGTTCATCAACAAGACTATGTTGCTCTTGAAAATAGGATTTCCCCTCTAGAAGAAGAGCTTCTGTATAAAGAACCCATGTACACGGAAGAGAGAGTTGCAAGGCCAGCAATTTCCTACACTCAACACAATAACTAATTGAAGAAAAAGAGGAAAATTAAAAATCCAATCTTGCAGAATTATCCCTCAAGGCTATAAATAATAACAACACCTGGATTCTTGATAGCGTATGTTCATCCCACATGACGGGTAATGCAGATCTATTAACGAATGTCAAGAAAAAGGTCGATGGAATAGTGTGATTTGGTAACAATGGATCTTTGAAGATAAAAGGTTGTAGAAGTACTAAGCTATCTAATGGAGAGATGAAGAAGACTGATTTTTTTTATGTGTATGGTCTGCATCACAATCTTCTAAGTGTGATTCAACTCTGTGACTCAGGACTTATAGTCACTTTCAATCAGAAAGGATGCACTATAAAGGGAATGACAGAAAATTCACTTATGAAATGATGTAGAATAGAAGGAAACTTGTATTAGGTTGATAGTAAAGAAAAAATTTGTTACATGACTGTTGAAGAAGAAAATAACTTGTGGCATTGAAGACTAGGGCACATCAATCAACAAGACATGGAGAAAATATCAAAACTAAATTTTGTCATGGACATTCCCAACCTGAAGCATGAACGTGAAAAGTCTTCTGATGCTTGAATTCATGAGAAGATGGTCTACAGTTCATATTGGACAAAGAAGAAAAGGGCATCTCATATTATTGATCTCATTCATACAGACGTATGTGGCCTGATAAATGTTTTCGGGACTCATGGAGAAAGGTACCTCATTCTTTTCATATATGATTACAGTATAATGTCATGTGTAATGGTTATACATAGGAAACGAAAAGTTCTTGATTGCATGAAAACATACCATCGAATCACCGAGAATGATACTGGATGAATAATCAAAGTATTGTGATCTAAAAATGGAGGGGAATACACGTCTATTGAATTTTAAAACTACCTAGAGAAACATGAGATACAACATGAGGTATCTGCTATGATAACTCCACAACAAAATGGAGTTCTTGAACATAGGAATTGATAGGTAAAAAACATGGCACGAACTATGCATATTGAGAGTCATATTCCATGACATTACTGGAAAGATGATGTTCAAGCTATAGTGTATATTCAAAATCAAATAGGGCTTTATATGGGTGAGATGAAGACACCATATGAATTGTGGCATGGAAGGAATCCCTCTTTGAAATACTTTCGTGTTTTTAGAAGTAAATGCTTCATCAGAAACAAAGAAGAAAATCAAGGGAAGTATGGAGATAGTATAGATGAAGGAATTTTCCTTGTATACTCAATGAAAAGAAAATCCTACAAGTGTTTCAACAAGAGATTAAGAAGGATTGTGGAAAGTTGTGATGTTAATATCATTGAAGATAAAACCAAAAATGCTCCAAGGATTTCATATGCCGGTGTGATAGAAAATGAGGAAGAAGGTGAACGTGGAGTAAATAAAAATACAGAAATAGAGGAAGGTGTACAAAACACTCAAGAGTCACATCATGATGTTGACTCGGAAGAAGAATCTGAAGAAGAAACCTTGGCTAGAGAGAATGCGACTGAACATCACAGGAGAAATCAAAGAGCTGAGATTGATCCATCTAACATAATTGGGGATAGGAGTAGATCCACGCAAACAAAGAGGATTATTAATAACACACAATCTTAATTTCTTTCATTAGTGTAGAAATCCTCATTTTAAGAGGCTGCAAAGGATGAATTTTGGGTGAAAGCCATAAATGAAGAGTTAGATCAGATTGATAAGAATCAAACATGGGATCCAGTCAAGAGACTCAAAGGTCACAATGTGATTGGTACAAAATTGATATTCAAGAACAAGTTTGATGAGCATGGAAGTGTTATTAGAAATAAGTAACGACTAGTATGTAAAGGATATTCCCATATTGAAGGTGTTGATATTGAAGAAACCTTTGCTCCAGTGGGTAGACTAGAGTCAATCAGGATTTTCCTTGCCATTTCACTATAAATGGGATATAAAGTATATCAAATGGATGTCAGGACAACATTCTTGAATGGTGTACTCGAATAAGAAGACTACATTGAACAACCAGTGGGTTTTCTTCTTGGTACTAATGAAACAAAGGTTTGAAAACTAAAGAAAACACTCTATGGCTTGAAACAGGCACTACAGGCATGGTACTCCCAAATGGATTCTTATCAGAATAAGCTAGAATTCAAAAGAGGAGGAGTAGATTGCAATATCTATGTGAATAATTCTCCAAAGGATTAGTTCATGGTTCTAGTTTACATTGATGACATTATATTTGGTGGTAACTGGCAGAAATCAGTATATGAATTCACTAATCACATGAAATCAAAATTTTGAAATATCTATGATTGGGGAGCTCACATATTTCTTAAGACTACAGGTGATTCAAAAGAAGGATTACAAGTTCATTTCTCAGGAAAAATATGCAAGATATCTACTGAATAAATTTAATATGCATGACTTGAAATGAATGTCAACTTCGATTGCAGTTGGAACTAAACTTAGAAAGCATGAGGATGGGACCTCTATATTTCCCACGATGTATAGAAGTATCATTGGGAGCTTATTGTACCTGATAGCAACATGACCATACATTGTCTTTACAACATTCTTAGTGTCCCTCTTTTAGAGTAATCCAGAGGAGGAATATATGGAAGCAGTAAAAATAATCATGAGGTATATTCAAGGTACTCATAATTTTTTGTTATACTTTGCTGGAGGAAGGGATAGTGAATTATCATCATTTTCTAATGCTGAATAGTCTAGTGATGTAGTGTATAGAAATTCCACCAGTGGTGGATCATTCTATTTTGGTCAGAAATGTTTTGGCTAGTTGAGCAAGAAATAAGAAAGTACTTATCTTAGTACTACTGAAGATGAGTATATTTCCGCTACAAAGGCATGCACTCAACTGGTATGGATGAAGCAACAACTGACAGATATTGGTGATGTGGTGAAACAACCAATAGTGATTTACTGTGATAAAAAGAGTGAAATTGATCTTATGAAGAATCTTGTTCAGCATTCTTGTATAAAACATATTGAAATCAGGTATCACTTTATCAAATAAAAAGTTGAGAAAGGTGTGATTAGAATGGATCTGTGGGAACTGATGAGAAAGTGGATGATATTATGACCAAGCCACTGTCAGTGGCTGTGTTTGAGAAACATCAATTGAACCTTGGTGTTCAGCCACCTCCTAGTGCATAAGGAGGTTACGAAATTCCCCTCTCCCCAGTGTTTTTAAATATTTTAATTTGTGTTGTGGTAGTATTTTAGTTTTATGGGGGAGATACGATCTAGGGTGAGTATGTTCTGAGATCTACAATGGATGATTATTTGTCTTTGGGTTTATTTACAATGGGAGAGAAATGGATAGAATTCATGTCTCTGGATGAGAGAAGATAGAGAGAATTGTGGCTGAAGTTGGATAGAATAGTGAAGGGAGAAACGTTTCCAGTGTTATGAGAAAACTTTCCATTGTTATGAGGAAATAGTTAGAGAATTCATTTAAACCCACGAGAACACAATTCATTTCTTCCCTCTTGTTTTATACACCGATCATTGCTTACGTAGACTTAGAGTGATGGCTGAGTTGATTCTTGTATTTCAATTTTTCTTATGGCTAGTTCTCTATTGAATTTATCTAGTGATTTACAACAAACCCAAAGTGGGGTATTGTTGGAACCAAGGTTGTTCTTTTCTGGAAAAGAAGTTCAGTTTGTGTTTGTTATCAATCTAATTTGGGTTGATCATGGTTTGCATTTTTTATTGTCATAAATTTCATAGAAGATCAGGGATATTTCATTAAAATGGGTCTTATAGTTTGATCTAAAAGTAGTACTAAATCTGGCGTCATTCTTTAGTGTTTGCCAGTTTTTTGGGGCTGAAAATCGGAAAATGGAAAAAAGTGTTTTTGATAAAGGAAGGTGCGTGAAAGATTTCAAGTGTGCACGAAATATTGGTTTTTGACTGCAATATGGAAGGTGTTTTTGGAACTTTCGTGCAAGACATGTTTTAGGTTCATAACGTCAAAAAATGGAACATTCATGGAGTGCACAGAAGATGATGTTGCGTGAAAGGGTTTGCACGCCCAATGTGACGTCAAAAGGGGTTTTGCGCACACATGAAGAATCTTGTACGCACCGATAAAAACATGCTAGGATCTTGCACATAGGGTCATCAAGGGCCTATAAATATGCATCTACCCTAAAGGAAGACTTAAGAATTTTATCAATTGAAAATTTGGTAGCTCAGTCATGCGAAATATTTGCACATGAAATATTTAAAGAGAGTAAATCTTGCACGCAAGGTGTTTCTTTAGTCTAAAAAACCATGTGAACCCTTCAGTACAGTTGCGTGAAAGATAAGGGTTGATAGGAAAGTAGTTGTTGCGTAAAAGTGATCTTTCACGAAAATTCCCAAATCTTGCGTGCAAGTTGGGGTATTGCATGCAAGTGTGGTGTTATGCTTCTGACAGGATTTTGATTATCCGGTTCAGTGGTTCAGTGCTTTCAAGTGCATAAATTCAGGACTTTGATGCAATCAGTGTATCATGTTGAACAGAGACAAAGACTTCAATTCAAATCTATTGAAGAGACCTTCAAGTCGATAAACTGAGTTTTACTTCTCTCAAGGTAGTGAGTTAGAAGTGTTTATGGAAGTGATCTGAGGGATGCAGTGAGCATTCCCTGAACCTTTTTAAATTCATTATTCCTGGCATAGAGTAGCTGTGATCGAAACTTGTAATCCATAAAATAGTGAATATTAGTGGATTTTGGTACGTCCAACACACTGTCAGTGTATGCTCCTTGGACGTAGCCCTTTGCGGTGAACCAAGTAAAAGTGTTGTTCCATCTCCCTGGTTTCATTTGTTTGATAGGTTTAACAAGTTCCTACCAATGTGGGAACAAGATCCACAACTTTAAAAAGAAAAATCTGACATCCTGATTCACCCCTCCTCTCTCAGGGTTTTCTGGGGTCCTTCGCGCCTCCCATGGCGGAGGATGAAACTTTGTTACCTTTATTCATAACTACTATATGAAGGTCCAGATTTATATACTGAAACAAAAGTCTGATACCTTTAAAACTTTAAATAATTGTAAAACTATTATAGATGGTTAATCTGGTAAGAAACTCAAATCTCTTAGAACTGGTAATGTTTTTGAGTACATATCCATTGAATTCATTGTATTATATGAATCTAAAGGTATCAAAAGATACCCGAATATTGTGGAAACATAAAAATAGAATGGGTTTGAATAGAGGGATAATAGAACTATATTATAAATTTTTTAATGCATGTTTTCTCATTCAAATATTCTTAGGTCCTTCTGAGATAAGGCTACCTATATGCAAGTATACTTGATAAATCATTTCCCATCTTATTCTAATACTTTTAAAACATAGAAGGAACTCTGGAAGGTTTCTCCCAAAATCTCACACACCTTAGGATTTTTGGATCCATAGCTTATTCCCATACTAGGAATGATAAGCTAGCACCCAGGTATGTGAAGTGTATCTTTGTGCGATATAGATAAGGTGTTAAGGGTTATCGATTTTGGATAGATAAACTAGGATATCATAAGGAAATTATTAGTTTTAATATTGTGTTCCATGATTTTGGACTCACCAAGGACAAGAATGTTGAGTCTGTTGATACCTTGTGTAAGGATGGTGAGTCTTATAAGAACACTTATGCACCTATAAGTGTTGAAATTACTTTAGAATATAAAGTCTATCCATAGTCTAGGGCTAACTCTGTAACACCCCAAGATTTTATGAGAAATATTCTTTTTAATTTCTTTTACATCTTGTGTTTTATGCTTCACCAAGACTAGATTTCACTATATGCAACACCGTATTATCTTTTAGTATACGAAAACACTATTCATTGCTTGTGTTGTACGCAAGAGCGACCTTCCTCAATAGCTTGTGTTGTACGCAATACCGAGTTTCACTAAATAACGATATATTGTTATGAACTAGCTTTTATGAATAGTATTAAAAATATTTTGAATTTTATTACATAATAATTCATCTTACACATACTCTAGAACATCGTATGAGAACAAAATAAAATTTTCAGATAAAATAAGTATTTTTTAAAAAATGCAGTTTTTCCACCTTTGGATGGAACACCCACTTTAAATCTAGTTTTTGACATGTTTATAAGTTCAATTATACAAAATAAACTTATTTATTACAATAATAATATAAAAATATACTTTGGATAGATTTTTTATATTTTTCTGTTAATTTCATATTTTGATGAATAGTAAATATACGCTAAATTTTAATTAAAAACAAATTTTTTCATCAAGATAATTTATATGGTTAAATTATAATATTGAATGGTTTTAAAATATAAATATAATATGTTTTTACTATTTAATATAATTCAAGTAATTATCATTAATTTTACATTGAATTCATAGGTAAAAACATTTCAATCGTTTGCAACGTTTTAACTTTTAAAACCTGTTTTCTCAAAAGCGGGATTAATTTTAAATTAAATACTGAAACTTCTATATTTTTAATTTGGAAAAATGGATTCCATATTTAGAATCAGTAGATCAAAATTATGTTAATAGGCTACTTTTTATTTTTAGACATTATGAATAATAACTTCGGAAAATTTTATTTACTATAGTTAAAGGTAAATCGGGTAATTAAGGGTAAAAATAAGATTATAATATTACCCTAACACCATCCAAAATTCTATTGGATGAATAAAAGACGACCCATATCACCTAAGAGTCTAAATATATTCATTTCATGGACTTTGGATAGTGAAAATTATGTAATTATTATTAAAACCAAAGAAAGTGACAACATGTCACTCTCTTATATCTTATAAGTGTAATAATTTGAATTTAGTGATAAACCTCATAAAACTTAGAATATAAATAGTCTCTAGAACTCTAATAAAATTATCTAAATAATGAAAATTTATTTAGAATTTTTAGGGATTAAATAATTATTATTAATGATGACACAATAGTGATGTAGAAATTATTTTGCTGATTAAAATATCAAATAAATGGTTTTAAAAATGTTAAAATAATTAATATATGAACTATTTAATGTTCTAAACGAATTTTATAGATACATATGACATGTTATGAATCTATTAAATGTTTTTTTTTGAATATATCCTCTATATGGATTTCATTTAAATTCAAATAAATTAATAGTGTCAAAATTGAGACTATTGTTATTTTTAAATATATATATATTATAAAATTGTTTAAAAATCAAAATAAATATTAAAAAATTATGAATTGAAATTTATATGGTCTAAAATGTCATAAAGTATCCAATTATGTACAATTCACAACACATAAGTAATTATTTATAACAATTTAAAATTTTAGAATATTATTACCACAAATAAAATTAAATAGATTAAATAAGGATAAATCTAGTTGATAAGGTTTAAATTAAATTCCCAAAATGTCTAAATTTTATTGTTTTATAATATTACAACCCTATATCATCTAATATTCTCATTTGAGTCATTTTTTGAGGTTTTTAAGTGTGTTTTGAGTTTATTATAAATTAATATTTTAGAGATTTCCAAAAGTTCCCCTCTCCTCTCTTATAAAAGGTCACCTCCTCCCTCTCCTCCTCACAATATTTTGAGCCTTCAATCTCATCCAAACCTTGTCAATTTTTCTTCTAAACTTCCCTATAAACATACTAGGTGTCCTGGTCTTCTTTAAATACCAACTTTAGTGCTCTAAGAGGAGGTTTAGAAGAGGAGCATCGAAGAAGAGGTAATATCCTCTACCGATTCTTTCAAATTTATTTCTTCTTCTACTTCCGCTTATTCATTTTTATCATTATAAAGTAATAACATAGGTATCACTCATATACTTATATATTATTATATATATGAAACAACCCTATTTCACATTCTATCCATCCTATAGAAAACGAAATCATTGTGCATGTGTATGTACGGAATACCGTTTCCACGCCGTGGTGTAATCAGTTTTCCACCACCACCTTAAATGGATGGGTCTAATGGTGGAAATAATAACTATATATGATTATTATAAAATCATATTGATTCTGATAAATTATATCATCCACATCAATTCTATTCAATATTTATGTTAATGATATCATCGCTTGTGCGTACGTACGGATTACAGTCTTCACGACGCGATGAGATTCATTATCCATGATTAACCATTCAATAATGATTATAAAGTATATATAATAAATAATCATGAAAGATATTTCATAATAATGATACTATATTTATGTACATATATTTTTCATTTACTTAATTCCATTCTATTCAATAAGGAAATGAAAACAGCGTTCACGTGTAGGTACGACATACCGTCTCCATGAATGATATATTTCATTCCATTTATCGATATATCATATATATTTATATTCTGGAAATATATTCTATATAAATCATGTCTTACATTCTGTAATTATGTAAATCAGGATATAATTAATAATATCAAGAACAACAAGTCAAAACAAATACGATAAATGAAATGATTTTACCCAAAACGCTGCTTTAACGTGGAATTGACAAAACAACAGGTAATATAAAGTCCTAAGTGAATCATATATGATATCATAAATATTATTATGGTTTTGTTACAAGTTAATAATATTTTTAAACCCACTATAAAGGATTTTAGAACACGTACAGAAGAAATTGAACCTCAGGTAAAGGATTATTTCGTCTCACTTTTATATATGTGAGACATATGCCTTAATCACCATCTATTTCATTTGTATGGTGTTTATGATTCCCATGAATGTTTTATTTTTTTATTATATAGGATATTATACTTACATATGCATGTAATTTTCTTTATTTTATGACAAGTATGATTCCACCGATCATAAAAGGTAAGGGATAATTTTGCAAATCTCATTCTTATCTGAGATTGTTTATTCGTAAGTATTTACTGGGGTTATATTAATCATCCATGTCCATGTTTATAAAAAAATGTTTTCATAAAGTCCTTAATATTATTCCATGTATGTTTAAAGTCATTTTTACCCCCTTTTGACTTTTACTATGATAAATTTAAGGAATGTTTCTTTTGTTTACCATACGGGGTACTTTTTTGACTTTTCCGGCAAAAGTATGAGAAGAATGTTTTTTTAACTTATACGCCATGAATGGATTTTTACAGTTTCATAACTCCTTATTTTCATGAATCTTTCTATACAATATTTCATTATTATTTTCAAAAAAATCCATTTCTTTTAAAATTTCAATTCATTTTAAGAAAAGAAAATTATTTTGAAGAAGAAATGATATTTTTCTCAAGAATTCATTTCAAGTGTTTTATCAAAACTATTTTCCATCTAAGATGAAATTATTTAGTATGTTTATGTTTCAAGTATAATGTCTCTATTATTGACATGTTTTTATTCTTCTTATGATCAAATGATATCCATTTGTTTTATATGGATTATGTTATGATATGATGATTTTTATGAAACCCATATTATTCTTTGGGTTATGAAGAATGATTTATGTTTATTTTGTGGAACACGAATGAATGATTTCATTATGAGATGGGGGGACCTATATATCCATCAAATGCATTGGGTAAAGATTTATATCTCATGAGATAGACATGTTTGGAACAACAAGTGAATCTGGTTCAATAATACAGGGCTAGAATGGCAAATAAACCAGGTTCAGCAATGTACTTTGTCCACTATAATGGTCTTGGAAACAATGCCTTGGCTACTATGGAAATCATAACATGTGATTAATTGTTTTCCACAATTACATGTTTTATTCCCATGCTATTTTACCATGGTTAATGTTC
Source organism: Viscum album (assembly GCA_963277665.1). Taxonomy (NCBI): domain Eukaryota; kingdom Viridiplantae; phylum Streptophyta; class Magnoliopsida; order Santalales; family Viscaceae; genus Viscum; species Viscum album. The sequence goes on from OY728143.1 coordinate 35,489,385, forward strand.
CTTTATGATCTATGCCTTATGTACTGCCAAGATTTATGTCATTACTCATGATTTTGATGTTTTATGTTCATGTTCTTACGTTCAAATGTTTAGGGATTGTTTTATGTTCTCCATGTTTACCCTTACTGATCATTTGAGCTCACCATTTTTATGTTTTCTTTTCCCCATGATATAAATAAAGGTTTTAGGTAAGAAAAAAATTGGAATATCTTTATGGGAGATGTTGAAGATCATTCACCATGATTAGAAGATTATGTTCTGAGTTTCCAAAGACACTAAACTAATACGGTCTTTGGGTGTCTATCTTTGTCATGTATTAAGTATTCCGAAAAAGTAATGTAATGTCTATATACGTCAAGCTTTGGGTCTCTACAGTTGGTATTAGAGCAAAGGAGGTAGGAATGAATCTGATCCTTAGGAACTCTCACGTGTAAGCGTTGGACGAATCATTGCTCTCCGCACAAGGGCTTCATGAGGAAATGGCTTCCACTGGGGATGATGGTATGTCCCACCCAGGGGGTGTAGCCTCCCATGGAGTTCTCTTATAGGTATTCATTATAGTCCACTGAAAATAATTCCAGACTGCTACAATTGGTATCAGAGTGAAGGTTTATTTAACCTTTGGAAACTAGGATGCGAAAACTTTAGTGAAATCCTTAGAGATATTTCTAAGGTATGTCTAGGGATGTCTCTAAGGTTAAGTATAAGTATAGGTTATAGTTCTAGAATTATGGTAATGATCTTATAATTAAACCTAAGATGTTATATATTAAATTTACTCCCCCTTTATTATGTTGTTTTCCTAAAATGATTTTTTCCTCTCACACTATTCTTTTTTGGTTTTAGACGATGGCTGGAACCTAAAGGAACCGTATTGATCAATGTAATGGACAATGCAATGATTGTCCTTATGAACAAACCAATGTTATTGGAGATGGATTGAAAAATATTATTGTTATACTTACATAATCTATGAATCATTCTGGACTTCTAAATGAGCAGATAAGGGAACAATATTCTATTGAGTCCTTCATGAGGCAACGTCCACCTTCTTTCAATGGGTCTTCTGATCCACTTATTACAGAGCAATGGATCAGTACCATTGAAAAGATATTTTCCATACTTTTCTATTCAGAACATGAAAAAGTCATTTTAGCTGTTTACTATTTAGAAGGTGAAGCAGACCAGTGGTGGACTATAATTAAGAATACAAGGCCCCAAGATTAAATTGAATCCATGGAATGGGATGATCTCAAGAACTTGTTTTTCAATAAGTACTTCCCTCGTATTCTTCAAACAAATATGGAAAAGGAGTTTCTTGAGCTTAAGAAAAAATATGATGAGTCTGTTGGTATATACAGGGCGAATTTTACAAGGCTTGCAAGGTATGCATCTAGCTTTATCATCCAACCTAAGAGTAAAGTTGATCGATTCTTCAGTGGCTTAAAACCATGTCTTCTAAGGTAATTAGCTATAAGATACTTTAGTAGATATGAAGAAATTGTGTGTTGTGCTATCAAGGTAGAACTGGAAGTTAGTGTTACATATCCATCTCATGGTTTTGACAAGAAACGAAAGATAGAGTTCAAGGAAAAATCTCAAAACTATGGTGAAAAGAAGACAAATGTTTCGTTATGCTCAAAGTGTGGAAAGAAGCATGGTGGAGATTGTCTTAAAGGGACTAAAAAATGTTTTAAGTGTGTAAAATAAGTTCATCGAGTAGCTTAGTGTCGAAGTAATGGTAAAAAGGTAGATAATGATGAGAATAGAGAAAATACTACAGAGAATGCTCCACCAACACTTCAATGCTACAAGTTCAAGGAAATGGGGCATTATGCTAGCCAATGCCCTAATCCAAGGGTTAATGATCATTGACATAAACAACCTCTTAAGGAAAGGGAAAAAGGGAAGTCACATGATATAACTATTGGTGATGTAGAGTATGAAAACGATGTGGTGGATTGATTAAGTGTTTATGTAACGGGATTCCAAAATAATGTTGTGGAATCTCATTTATAGTATTGTGGAATATTGTAATATCTATGTATTGGTTTATTGTGGTTTTCAATAATTTTATGGTACCAGTAACCATGATGAGTGATTGAAATATTTTTGGAAATCAAATGATATGCGAATAATGAAGGGATAAAGAGATAATGAAATGTTTGATAGTATTAATGATCCCATTACTAATATAAGGACAAAGTGACATCATGGTTTGAATATATAGAAATTTTGGGATTTTGGTATGTGGAAAGAGTTAACTTTTAATAGCATTCATGATTTCCCTAAGGTTCAATGGGTATTCATTTTTCAAGAGAATACATGATTAAGGTATTCACATTTTTGGAATGTGACCAACAATAAGATATATCTTAGGATATATGAGGGATAAATGATGGTATTCACATGCTTGGTAGATTGCCTTTTTAGTAATCATTTTCTTTATACTATGAGATTGGATAGAAGTATTTTGGATAAGCCTAAAGAATAGAATGGATTAAGTTGTAAATCAGATAGTATTGTTTAAGGCTAGAACTTTTTGATATTATATCAGAAATGTTATAATAGTACAGTTTTATAAAAAGGACAACCCGTAGGATAGGAGACAACCCGTCGCGTCGGACAGGGATGCAGGAATTGAACCCACAACTGAAGTGAAACAAGCATTTATCACCTACCACTGGCCTACAGGAAGTCCTCGGTTAGTATAAATTAGTTTTATTTTATTAATCAGTATTATAGTTGAAGTTTAAGTTCATTTTTGGAATCATATACGATTAACCTCACCATAGATGGACTTATGTATATTTGATAACTTTTTCTAACCTTTTGTTTAAGACAGATGGAATGAACCATCATTCTATCACATGATCTACTAACACTTCACGAATGACAAATTCAACTTCATTTCAATAATATATGAAGTGGAAATTGTTCAAGGAACAACCAATGGTGAGATTGTACCAAAATCAAGTAAGTATTTCTTCTAATTCAAAATTTTCAACTTTGGGGAAATGATATTGAAAACTAAAAAACATTGCCCTAATACCCTCATATCCAATGAATTAGATGGTACCTTAGATCATCACAAATTTATGGCTTTGTGATTTTTGTCTTTTTCATAGCCATGTTCTCTACCACTCTTCATCAGAACATGATGGTTAGATTTCTCTTCCATATCCATGTTTTCACCTATGTTCTCCTATGTGGAAACTCAATGATGAGTTACTTTGGGTATCTATTATGTTTCTAATGTTCCTTTTTAAAATAAAGTTTTATTATTCCTTTTTACGATGTGGGTTTCTATGAAATAATCTTTCAAGTAGTAAACGATTTATAACCCGAAGAATTTCGAGGGCGAAATTCATTTTAAGGGGGCTAGAATGTAACGCCCCGAGATTTTATGAGAAATATTCTTTTTAATTTCTTTGAAATATTGTGTTGTACGATTCACCAAGATTATCTTGCGCTATACAAAACACCATATTAGCTTGTAGTATACACAAACACTATTCTTGGCTTGTGTTGCACGCAAGAGCAACCTTCCACAATAGCTTGTGTTGTACGCAATACCGAGTTTCACTAAACAACGATATATTGTTATGAACTAGCTGTTATGAATAGTATTAACTACATTTTAAATTTAATTACATAATAATTCATCTTACATGTATTCTAGAACATGTTATGAGAACAAAATAAATTTTTCGGGTAAAATAAGTATTTTTCAAAAAATGCAGTTTTGTCGCCTTTGGATAGCGCAGCAACTTTAAATCTAGTTTTTGACATTTTTATAAGTTAAATTATACAAAATAAAATTATTAATTGCAATAAGGATATAAAAATATATTTGGATAAATTTTTTATATTTTTCTATTAACTTTCATATTTTGATGAATAGTAAAAATACGCTAAATTTTAATTAAAAACAAATTTTTTCATCAAGATAATTTATATGGTTAAATTATAATATTGAATGTTTTTAAAGTATAAATAGAATATATTTTTACCATTTAATATAATTCAAGTCATTTTCATTAATTTTACATTGAATTCATAGGTAAAAACATTTCAATCGTTTGCAATGTTTTAACTACTAAAACCCATTTTCTCAACGGCGGGATTAATTTTAAATTAAATACTACAACTTGTGTGTTTAGAATTTGAAAAAATGGATTCCATATTTGGAATAAGTAGGTCCAAATTATTTTAATAGGATACTTTTTTATTTTTAGACATTAAGAATAATAACTACGGTAAATTTTATTTACTACAGTTAAAGGTAAATCGGGTAATTAAGGGTAAAAATAAGATTATAAAATTACCCTAACACCTGCCAAAATTCTATTTTATGAATAAAAGTTGACCCATATCACCTAAGGGTCTAAATAGATTCATTTAATGGAATTTTGACCATGAAAATGATGTAATTATTATTAAAATCAAATAAAGTGACAACATATCACTCTCTTATATCTTATAAGTGTAATAATTTTAATTTAGTGATAAACCTTATAAAACATAGAATATAAATAGTATTCAGAAATATAATAAAATTATCTATATCATTAAAATTTATTTATTATTTTTATGGATTAAATAATTATCATTAATGATGACACAATAGTGATGTAGAAATTATTTTATTAATTGAAATATCAAATAAATGGTTTTAAAAATATTAAAATAATTATTATATGAACTATTTAATGTGCTCAACGAATTTTATAGAAAAATATTACATTTTATGAATCTATTAAATATTTTTTTTTGAATATATACTCTGTGTGGATTTTATTTAAATTCAAATAAATGTATAGTGTCAAAATTGACACTATTGTTATTTTATAAAAATAACATATTATAAAATTGTTAAAAAATCACAAAAATATTAAAAAAATATTAATTGAGATTTATATGGTATAAAATGTCATAAAGTATCCAATTATGGAAAATTCACAACACATAAGTAATTATTTATTACAATTTAAAATTTATAATATTATTACAACAAATAAAATTAAATAGATTAAATAAGGATAAATCAAGTTGATAAGGTTTAAAATAAATTTCCAACATGTCTAAATTTTATTTTTTGATGATATTACAACCCTATATCATCTAATATTTGTATTTGAGTAATTTTTGGAGGTTTTTAAGTGGGGTTTGAGTTTATTATAAATTAATATTTTAGAGGTTTCCAAAAGTGCCCCTCTCCTCTCTTATAATAGGGCACCTCCTCCCTCTCCTCCTCACAACATTTTGAGACTTCAAGCTCGGCCAAACCTTGTCAATTAATCTTATCCACTTCCTTATAAACATACTATAGGTCATGGTCTTATTCAAAGACCAACTTTAGTACCCTAAGAGGAGGTTTAGAAGAGGCACGTCGAAGAAGAGGTAATATCCTTTACCGATTCTTTCAAATTTATTTCTTCTTCTACTTAATATTATTTATTTGTTTCATTATAAATTAATAACATCAGTATCACTCATATACTGATATGTTATTATAATTATGAAACAACCCTATTTCACATTCTGTCCATCCTACGGAAAATGAAATCATCGCGCATGTGTACGTACGGAATACCGTCTCCACGCTGTGGTGTAATCTGTTTTCCACCACCACCTTACATGGATGGGTATAATGGTTGAAATAATAACTGTATATGATTATTATAACATCATACTGATTCTTATGAATTATATCATCCTCTCCAATTCCATTCAATAATAATGGGAATGATATTATCACTCGTGCGTACGTACGGATTACTGTCTCCACGACGCGATGAGATTCATTCTCCATAATTAACCATTAAAGAATGATTAAAAGTATATATAATAAATAATCATGAAAGATATTACATAATAATGATACTATATATATGTACATATATGTTTCATTTACTTAATTCCATTCAATTCAATAAGTAAATGAAAACAGTGTTCATGTGTATGTACGGCCTACCGTCTCCATGAATGGTGTATTTTATTCCATTTATCAATCTACCATATATATTTATATGCTGAATATATATTATATATAAATCATGTTTTAAATTCTGGAATTAATTAAATTAGGATATAAGTAATAATATCAATAACAACAAGTTGAAACACATACGATAAATGAAATGATTTTACCCAAAATGCTGCTTTAACATGGAATTGACAAAAGAACGAGTAATATAAAGTCATAAGTGAATCATATATGATATAAAAAATATTATTATGGTTCTGTTACAAGTTAATAATATTTTTAAACCCACTATAAAAGAGTTTCATATAGGTACAGAAGAAATTGGACCAAAGGTGATGGATTATTTTGTCTCACTTTTATTTTTGTGAGACATATGCCTTAATCACCATATATTTCATTTGCATGGTGTTTATGCTTCTCATGAATGTTTTATTATTTTTATCATGTAGGATATGATATTTACATATTCATGTAATTTTCTTTATTTTATGACACGTATGATTCCACCGATCATAAAAGGTAATGGATAATTTTGAAAATCTCATTCTTATCCGAGATTGTTTGTTCGTAAGTATTTACTGGGGTTATATTTATTATCCATGTCCATGTTTATAAAAAAAATGTTTTCATAAAGTCCTTAATATTCTTCCATGTATGTTTAAAGTCATTTTTACCCCTTTTTGACTTTTACTACGATGAATGGAAGGAATCTTTCTTTTGTTTACCATATGAAGTACTTTTTGACTTTTCTGGAAAAAGTACGAGAAGAATGTTTTTTTAACTTATACGGCATGAATGGATTTTTATGGTTTCATAACTCCTTATTTTCATGAATATTCCTATAAAATATTTCATGATTATTTTCAAAAAATATCTTTTCTTTTAAAATTTCATGTCATTTTAAGAAAAGAAAATGATTTTGAAGAAGAAAGGATATTTTCCTCAAGAATTCATTTCAAGTGTTCTATAAAAACTATTTTCCATCTAAGATGACATTATTTAGTATGTTTATGTTTCAAGTATAATGTCTCTATTATTTACATGGTTTGATTCTTCTTATGATGAAATGATATCCATTTGTTTTATATGGATTATGTTATGATGGGATGATGTTTCTGAAACCCGTATTATTCTTTGGGTTATGATGAATGATTTATGTTTATTTTGTGGCACACGAATGAATGATTTCATTATGAGATGGGTGGGACCTATATCTTCCTCCAATGAATTGGGTAAAGATTTATATCTCATGATATAGACATGGCTAGAATGGCAATTGAATCTGGTTCAGTAATCCAAGGCTGGAACAGAAAGTAATCCCGGTTCAGTAATGGACTTTGTCCACTATGATGGTCTTCACAGCAATGACTTGGCTACTATGGAAATCATAACATGTGCTTAATGGTTTTCCACAACTACATGTTTTATTCCCATGATATTTTACTATGGTTAATGTTCCTTTGTGATTTATTCCTTATGCACTTCCAAGATTTATGTCATTACTCATGATTTTGATGTTTTATGTTCATATTCTTACGTTAAAATGTTTAGGGATTGTTTTATGTTCTCCATGTTTACCCTTACTGAGCATTTGGGCTCACCCTTTTTATGTTTTTTTCCCCAGGATATAAAGAAAGGTTTTAGGTAAGAAAACAAAAGGGTAAGATCTTTATGGGAGATGTTTAAGATCTTTCACCATTATTAGAAGATTATATTCCATGTTTCAAAAGACACTAAACTAATATGGTCTTTGGGTGTCTATTTTTTTCATGTATTAAGTATTCTGAAAAAGTAATGTAATGCCTATGTACGTCATGATTTGGGTCTCTATAAACTCTACCTATCCTATCCCTCGGATTCAAGGTGAATATAATACTGATTCTAATTATAGACCTAAAACTAAAGAACATGCTAATCTAAGATATTATCAACTTACCCAAGATATCAATAGAATAATTATATGGCCTCCCACCCAATTCAACCAAATAGTTGCTGTTTTTTTTTTGCCTTTAATGTTGCTCAATATCTATTTAATGAGAAACCTAAAACCTGTAAGTAGTATATTAAGTCCAGAGAGTCCAGGAAATGGCTAGCAACTATGAAATATGAGATGAATTATCTCCTTAATAATAAAATATGGGTTGTTTTAACTAGACCTAGTAATGAGAAAATTAAAATTTGTAAAGGTATATTCATGAAAAAGGAGGAAAATGTTAGAGAATATAAAATCAAATATAAATCATGATTAGTAGCTAAAGGTTTTATTCAATGTTAAGGTGTTTATTATAGTGAAATTTTCTCTCCTTTTGTTGAATATTCATCTATAAGGATTATTCAAGATTTTTCAGCCAAATTTTATTTTCATATTGAAAAATTATATGAGAAAACTACATTTTTACATGGTACTCTTAATGAAACGATTTATAAGATTCCTCCTAAGGTATTTTAAAATAATTTTAAACCAGGTCATGTATTCCTTATAGATAAATCATTGTATTGTCTTAAACAATATTCTATGAAATGTTATAAGATGTTTGATTCTTCTATTGTTGAAAATTATTTTAACACTAGTACGTTTGATGCATGTCTCTACTTTAAATTTGTTAAAAATGAGTTTGTTTGCCTCTTTTTATACATTGATGACATGTTATTAATATATAAAAATATGAGGATGAAAAATTCTATCAAAAACCAATTTAATTATATCTTTCAGATGAATTATTTAGGAAATTTTAATCAAATTATAGGTATGTACATAATTAGAGATAGAAATAACTAAAGCTTATATATGTCTCATCATTCTTATGTTAGGAAAGTTTTGAAGAGGTTTATCTTTGATCATATTAAACTAGTTAGAATTTATTTAGGAAAAAACATAAAATTATCCATGGAACAATCTTGTAAAAATGACGATGAGGCTGCCTTTATAAATAAGATTCTATATACTAGTATTGTAGGAAGTCTTATGCATGTGATAGTCTGTTCAGGACCAGAAATTTCATTTATTGTGTGAACTTTGAAAAGGTTTACGAGGAAACTTGGTAAGCCTAATTGGAATGATTTAAAGTGGATCCTTGGGTAATTTTCTATGTATGTTAAATTTTTCATTTGATATGTAAATAATGATAGTTTTGGTGAGGATATTGTTGGTTTTGTTGACTATGATTATGCTAAAAACATTGATACTCATAAGTCACTTACCGTTTTTGTATTTCTGTTATATAAAGGATTGGTCTCTTGGAAATTCAACATAAATTGTGTGGTTGTGGTCTGCATAACATAGGAAGATTATATATCCTTGATTAATGAAATTGATAAATTTATATGGTTATGAGGACTAATTACTGAGTTATCATTTTTTATTAATAGCATTATTACACATTGTGATATCCAATCTACTCTGCATTTATCTAAAAACTCTGTATGTCATAGTAGATCAAATCATATTGATATTTGAATTTATTTTTTAGGGATATTATATAATCTAGGATAGTGTGTGTCATAAAAATTCACACTAGATCTAGAATATAGTTTAACGAAGTTCGTTCCATTCTTGAAATTAAAACATTGGTTAAGGATCATGAATTTGGTCCCAATTTTATAGTATTGGTTACAAGAACACCATATTTACACTCATTTAAATAAAAGGTCGAAATTTTTTATTCTATGACCTGCATGTATGTTTCATTTAAATTATGTTTCTATGGCGTCATTCCCTGTTATTTTATGCATGTTGTGGTATTGTTTTGTTGGTTTTCTTTTGATTTATTGCTTTATTCTACATGGAATCTTTGTACATGGATACTATTTACATGCCTCTTAATTTAAAAATATATTTCATATTTTATCCTAGTATTTTTTTCCTTATTATAAGTGAAATGGATTAATTTTTTTGGACTATTGATCTTATTGATCCAAAAACCCAAATTTGGATTTAGTGTGTTTTTTTCAGCATGTTTCCTTCACATAAATTTTTGGGTTGATCCTCGTCCTTCCCCTCACGTCCAATTGGGTTTTTATGCATGTCCTACCCCACTATGTTTCTTATGGTTATTTTAATTATTCCTCTGATCTTGGTCTTTTAGGTGGATTTCATCCCACAGATTCTCCAATTTCGCCTGACTTGGGCCTAACAAGCCATTATGGATCCCAAAATACTTCATATCTCTCAATGGATTTTCAAACTCATTCAAAGTATTTTTTGTCTAGTTTTTTAGAGGAATCTGAGAGGTTATTATTGCACCTTCTCATCAAGAACATGAGGAAGGTGGAAACTAAGGTTTCCAGAAAACCCTCACTCCTTTGTATCCTAATCATGATGATCCCGCTATAGCACCATTTAAGTGGATACTCAATGAAGATGGCTGGGTCTTGGGTTAAAGAGGATAGTACACCAGAAATTTGGCTGTAATCATTGATATTAATCTTCATAACCAAGTTTTGGTTTAGATTTTTGGCTATGTAAGGGATTCGTTTTTTATATTCATCCATGCTCGAGAATGTATTGTTTTTGAGTGTGTGTGTGTGAGAGAGAGACCATCCATGAGTGGAAGATGTTGAATTCACAAGATGGACTTCATCACTACCACCTCGGTTAACAGGGTTTTCCTCCTTATATAGTTTTTTTTACCTTTTTTTCATTCGGTATATAATTTATTTTCTATTATTTCATCTCATAAAAAATTAGAAGTTGGGGGTGGTGTTCTTATCATGCGTGTCAGATCATCATGATCTGAAGAAATAAATATCTTGTGTTATTTAAGATTTAATTTTTCTTTTTTTATTGTAATCTAGATGTGCAATCTTAAATTTTTTGAAAATTAATTCATGTTTTTATAAAAAAAAATTTATCTAATCAAAATGAAATTCATAGTTATGAATCAGTGGATCCTTAACCATTCTTGGTGATAACCACTATAATTTTTACCCTATAAATTGGTATAAGAGACCTGTGAATTATAGATAAGGGGGTCTTTAAAGTTTGATATAGATAAATTTTATGGTGAAAATTATTACATCATGTGGTGAATTAAAATGACTACTCTTCTAGTTCACAATTAGATGGATAATGATCTCGATGGAACTAGAAAGAAAGTTACCACCCTTTCCCTATATGGATAGATTATTGTCACTTATGTTGATGTTTCTAAATAGGTCCTCATGAAAGTTCATGTATTTATGCTTTTATATTTAGGGGATGAGATTTTAAGAGAGGTTTTATATGAGTCATCTACTATCAGTATTTGGTCTAAATTAGAATCCCTCTATATAACTAAGTAACTTGTTGGTAAAATATATAATAAAATGATATTATACACATTCAAAATGTTCCTTGGAACTATAGTCAAACCTCACATTGATGAATTTAATAAAATATTGTTAGAATTTACCAATATATCTGTTAAATTAGAGGATGTGGACCAATCTATAATATTGTTGGCATCATTAGACAATTCCTTTAATTCTATTAAAAATTTCATGATATATGGAAAATATATTGTTACTCTCGAGGAAGTTAAATCTACTTTATTTTCTAAAGACCATAAAAAAGAGGGTAGTGTTAATGCTGAGGCTAAGGGTTTGAATGTCAAAGGTAGAAGTTGGTCTAGGGGTATCAAGATAGATAGAGTTCGGTCCAAAATTCATATATCTAAATCCAATAATAAGGTTATTAAATGTTTCAAATGTAAATAACCTAGTCACATAAAGAGGAATTTTCAAAATCATAAAGGTGACTATAGTAGAATAATAATGACCATTATTTACATGTTAAATAAGAATTTGATATTGTTGATGTTTTGAATTTTTGTGATGTTTTCATCTCTAAGTAATGAATCCTTAATTTTAGATGCTCATTCAACATGCTTACTAGTAGAGAAAATTTCACTAAATTGAGAAGAGTTTAATTAGGTGAGGTATTCTTATGGAATAATAGGAGTTGTTATATTTTGGAGAAAATATTGGTTTCTAAATAGATTAATGATAATACTATTAAAACTATTCAAGAGGTTATGTGGGTACCTCAAATAAAAAGAAACCTCATTTCCCTAGGATTCCTTAATCAAAAGCATTATACCTTTATGTCAGACTTTGGTAGTCTGAGAATTACCTTTGGATCTCTCACTATTATAAAAGGAAACCTCCGGAATAATCCTTATGTGTTAAATGGAAGATTTCATAGGAAATACTTGAATGCCTCTAGAGATTTAGGTTTAGATAATACCACCCTTTGGCATAGAAGGCTTGGAAACATGAGTGCCAAGGGACTTCATGAACTTAGAAATAAAGGGCTCTTGAGTAATGTCACTTTTTGTAGTTTTTCATTCTATAAAGACTATGTGTATGGAAAATATAGAGAATTTTTTTTATTAGGTCAATGTATAAGGCTATAGAACTTATGGAGTTTGTCCACTCTAACCTTTGGGTCCTTTCTAGGGTCTCTTTTCACAATGGAGGTTGCTACTTTATCTTTTATTAGAGACTACTCTAAAAAGGTCTAGATTTATATAAAAAAACACAATTATGATACCTTTAAAACTTTTAAGAAATGGAAAAATAATGCATATAGTGAATCCGATAATAAAACTCAAAACTATTAGAACTGATAATGGTTTAGTGTACATATCCCTTGAATTAATTAAATTCTATGACTCTAAATGTATTAAAATATATCGAATTGTTGTAGAAAACCCACAATGGAACGAGTTAGCATAGATAATAAATAAGTCTATCTTGGAAAGGGTTTGATGATTTTTTTTATGTTCTAATATTCCCAGGTATTTTTTGGATGTGGCTGCCTCTACGGTAATATAATTGATCAATCATTTCCCATTTTCTACTACACCCATACTATACAGAGCTATAACCCACAACCAATATAATCAATCTAATCCATATCAAATCCTATGAAAAAAATTAAAAATTGGGGAGAGCAAAAAAATTCTTATTAAGGGTTTTTAAAATAGTGAGGATATACTCATCCTTTGAAAAACATGAGAATAACCTTTGAGTCAAATATTTCCATTAAATAATAAAACTTTGAATTTTCATAAAATATTTTATTAAACATAAAATTATATAATCACATAAAAGGGTTCATAAAAAAGTTTTGTAAACTATTATAAAGGAAGAAAAGTATTTTTGAAACTTTCATCAAGAAATCATGAATATCTTTTAAGTAAAACCATATTTTCATAAAACAGAATCCTTTTAAATTATCACCATATTTTTTTAAACATAAAACTTTCATTCATGGAAGGATCAAAATTCCCATTTTAGCAAAAAAAAATATAAAATCCAAATATTTGTTTCAATAAAAATTATTGAAAACATAGAAAAATCATACTAATTTCTTGGAGCATCATTTTATCATCATGAAATCACCCCCACAAGATATTTCCAATATAATTCGTAATTTAAAATCTTAACTAGATAGTTCTAAAATTTCATAGGAGTAACTTCCATCTAATAAACTATGTCATCTCTTAGGAGTAACTTACATCCAGTTTACTATCTCATTTCCCAATTCATTGGAGGTTTTTAATGGACCCACTTATCCCTTAGTGGAAAAATTCCTATAAGGGTTTGGGTTCACTCTTCATTCCCTCTTTCATCGATAATTTCCAATAATCGAATCTTGAAAATTAAAACATTTAATATCTTTCATTTTTAATCATGTATTAAAATGAATAAATTTGATAACATGCTCATTTAATCATAAATCTCATAAAATCATTCATAAACATGGGTGTTTTAAAATAAATCCTTGAAATAAAATTATATTAATAAATGTTTAGAATTTTTAGGGAAACTCAATTAAACTTTCATTTAAATCCATAAACATCATTAGAAAACTAACATCAATGCCTATTTATCATAGTAGTATAAAGGGATATGATAAAACAAAAATAATACTTTCAAGGAATAAAAATTTTAGAACATAAAATGATGGATTTAAAGATAATAAATGAAAGGTTTTAATTAAAATATCTTTCAAAATAGATATTTTGAAATTTAAAACAGGGTTATTTCCGTAAAATATGATTTCTAGAACATAAAATAATGATTTAAAAATTAAACATTAAATAAAACTTTGTAAACAAAGGAAATTTGGATTCTAGAAATAATTTTATAATAAATATAGAAATACTTGAAAATTTTTAAACAGAGGTTTTAAAATAATTTCCCTTACCTTAATTTAAAAAATTGAACTAAAACGCTTCCTTTTATGAAATCACCTTACTAATAGAACCTTTAAAGTTCCTTCTAGTGATATTTCCTCAAACTTCACTCCACCCTTCTCTCTCTCTCTCCCTTTCTCTCTCACTCTCTAAATAAATACCCCTAAAAATGAGTTCCTTGATATTTTAAAGTATCTTTTTTTATAGTCAATTCTAAAGGAATTATGAGAATTAAATATATAAATATAATAACTAATGTTTATATTATCTCACACTTGAGATTTCCAGCCATCCAAAATTTCTAATATAATAATCATTGAGATCATGTTATGATCCTATTAGAAGTGATAATTTTGTTCGAATATAATGATATTTTATAAAATATTTAATGTAATTCTATCAAGGAATTTTTCTGGTGTTTTTCAGTGATAAGTGTTTGATAATAGTATAGCATGTGTTGGTTTCATTCAATACCATATTTTAATCTATTACTTCCCTAGTTTATGAAGACCCACACATTTTCATTATAAAAACTCCATGCATATCCCCACAAAATTTATTTCTTCAAAATAAAACTCATAGAAACCTATCCCATTGTAAGAACTTGGATCTTCTTTTCAGGTATGTTTTCTTTTTTCTGGTGTTTTTGAGAAAAATAAGAATTTATGGAAATTTCTTAAGTACATGCCATGTACTTTATGAGTACACACCATGTACTCGGTTACTGCGGGTAGCCAGGGGGATGGCCATGTAGCGGTCATACACACGACCCTGTGTGGTGACCTGGAGACTTCCTAATGTAGGGGCCGGTGAAGGAAAGTACATTTTGTGTACTTATAAAGTACATGCCATGTACTTATAAAGTACATGCCATGTACTTATAAAGTACATGCCATGTACTTATAAAGTACACATTATGTACTCTTTTTTCATTAAACATACTAGGATCGCGTCTGACGGAAAGAACACCTCTCTTCTCGACCTAGTTTGTCTGAGAACGTCTATATGGCCGCGATCTTTCCTCAAGCCCCCGACCAAGCGTCCATTCTCTGATTAGACCACAGTCGATTATGTTGGGATCTCCATGGTCATCTCTTACTTCTTCTAGATCTTCATTTCCTGATTCCTCCTCTTTCAAGAGTTATCTTCAGTTAATCATTCTAGAAATTTTTGTAGATCTACGGTGTTCTCGGGTGATTCAAGGCTTGAGGTTCACATATAATGATCCTTCAATACTGAGGTATGTGGTTTTTTCCTTTCTGTTGAAAGTGTTTGAGTTATATGTGCAAAATTTCCCAATACCCTTGAACGGGGTATTACGTGTTTACTGTTTTATGCATGTTAATTATCTTCCATGCTTGTATGCTTGATTAGAGGTTAATTTAATGTGAATAGGGTTAATTTCTATACTCTGTAAGTGTTTTCCCATACATGTTTTGTTCATGACCATTTGGTCTTGCTTAGCCTGTTAGGCTACTTTGTTTGTTTTCCATGCCTAGTATTATTAGGATGGAGTGTTTTATCTGACATGTTGTTATGTTGTAGACTGTTAGACAAGTAGTTCTTGAGGTTTACTTGGGCTGATATGAATTTCCATGCTTGTTTGACTTACACAGGGCCGTGAGAACCTGGTGTAGTAGACCATAGGAGAATGGACGTAAGGGCTTCTCCAGAGTGTTTGTTTTTACTGTTACGATGCAAGACCAGAGGGGGAATTGACGTAAGTGCTTCCTCAAAGTGTATGTAGTTCCTCAAAGTGGACCATAGGGGGAATGTGTCGTAAGTGCTTCCCCAGATCAAATTTTAGTTACTAATAAGATATAATGGGATGAATTGACGGTGAGTGCTTCCTTAGAGAGTATGTGCTAAAGCTGAACCATAGGGGTTAGACTGAGTGTAATTTCCAGAGGGTTGCTTGTGTTTTCTATGTAAGACCAGAGGGGATTAGGCTGTGAGAAAATCCCAGAGGGTTACCTTTTTGTGATTATCTTCTTACTTTGTATGTGATGTTTGAATGCTTTGAAACTGTAGGAATGTTTATTGTTGATTACTTCCTTATTTACTGCTTCTTTTTCTTATTGCATGCCATATATATTCACTGACTGTTAGGCACAGATCTCTTGGTAGTTTCCTACTAGTATTTAGTCTCACACCCTATTTTGGTCATGCTTTTGGGTACAAATAGATTATATTGTTTCAGGTATAGATAAGGGAAAGAACCATTCTACTTCAGGTACTTGACTTCTTTAGAGCTGGAGAGAATGGGACCAAGATGAGGCTTGTGATGCTGAGGAGCTATTTAATTGTTTTTCTTGTACTTTGGTTTAGTTCTTTATTTCAGCATTGTGACTTGTTTGGATTCTTTCCTAGACATATGTATCATGTATCATTTATATATATGTGCTCCAGTTGTTTCTTCATCAGTATTATGTTGTTTGCTATTGTTTGGCATTTTCACTGCTTCCGCTATTGTATATTTGTTTTACTTCTGTTTTGTTACTCTGCCAAGGAGGGAATAGTTTCCCCACGATTACACCCAAGGCCCTCACTACTAGTCGGTAGCCTCTGGCGTTAAAAGAAATGCTCTTGAGGCCATGTGACCAACAGGGCACGGGGCGCCGCGTGGCAGCTTTCGGAACCAGGACCTTACAAAGTGGTATCAAAGGAATTATTTTCTCTTGACTTACTATTTGGAGAATATAGACAGGGATAAGAAGGAATAGTTACTTGGTAATAAGATGTGCCCAGGAGTAGCTAACCCATGTACAGGGAAAAGCCAATCTACCTCATTTATTGCAAGTTTTCTGGTTTTACAATTTTATAGTTGATTTGATTTTTACTGTTGTGTGACCCACATGTATTGTGCTATTATCATTGTTATTATTGAGGTTCTATTTCTATTGAAACACGATGAGATGAGGTTATGACATCTCATGAATCATATAGGCACTTGTTAAGAATCACATGTCATGCATTCTTGCCATGCCATTTAGGATGCATTAGCGATTGCATGTTTTTGTGATAGGTTTTGTTCTAGATTTTCATGCTTTTGTGACAGATTCCTTGAAAAAAAATACTTGTTGTTTGATAGGGTATTTTTTGTGTAAGGTTTTGTTTGAATGAACACCAAACCTTGGTTCTTGAGGTGTTATGGGCCCTCATGGACCAGAATTTGGTGGATCATTGCACTGTTATCCTTGTTTATGATATGTATAAGATGCTAAGATTTGATTTGTGGAGAGTATGGGCCCTCACAGATTGTAATTTGGCACTTTAATGTTCATTTCAGTGTTTTTCTGGGCTCTGGAATAGTTTATGAGGCTTATTATCCGGAAAAACCCAGAATACACACCATGTAATGATAAATACACACCATATGTTCTTCTGTTCAGGGAGAAACTGTTTTTATTAAGTACATGTTGTATACTGTATGTACACGCCATATAGTCACTAACCGTGTCTCAGACCATGTGGGTGGGTACACGGGGTTTGGAAACCTTTGGTAGGACATGCAATGTACTGATTGTACATGTCGTGTTGTAGAACCGTGTAACCGGCCATGTCACTAACAACACGGGTTGGTTGAGTCTTTTCTAATACATGTCGTGTCCGTCTTGAACATGTCATGTAGTGTAACTCGAGTATTCGGTCGTGTCACAAACAATAAGGGTCGTAAAAATCTTCTTAGTACATGTCGTGTCCATCTGGAACACGTTGTGTAGTGTGAGCTATGTATCTGGTCATGTCACTAACAACACAGGTCAGTGAAGCTCGTCTAGTACACGCTGTGTCCATCTAGAATATGTTGTGTAGTGTGAGTTGTGTATCCAACCATGTCACTAACAACACGGGTTAGTGAAGCTCGTCTAGTACATTCCATGTCTGTCACTAACACGTCATGTAGTCTTGTTCTAGGAGAACCGTGTGTCCTAGCCATGTAAGGGAACTCAGATAGGGGAAGAGTATTCAATTACATGCCATGTGTAAGGACAACATGCCGTGTATGGGGTGTTACACGACCAGTTTTGGCAGAGGTACACGCCCATGTGAATGGATTAAAGTAACATGTCATGTAACTAAATATACACACCATGTATCCATGTTTTGAAAAACTTGAATGCTTTCTTTCTCTTTTAACCTTATTAAAATTCTAAGTTTCAGTCCCTGTTAACCTTGATCTAAGGTGTGTGCTTGACCTTGAAGAGTCATGCCACTGATACGTCCTTTGATTGTATGCTAGTTATAGGGAAATGATTAGACACCGGACATGACTGATCAATGACTACTAGTAGATCCTCCATTTGTTCAATTCTTGGAACCGGCCTTCATTCCGGACACAGGTGTTGATGCACAGTTTCGTGAGGGCTTCATGAGGTTCATGGAAACCTTCCGAGGAGTATCGCATCCTGCCCCATTTATGGTAGAGCTGGCGTGGGTTTTCCAGCAGCAGCAGCCTCCCACCTTCATAGGGGAAGGAGTAATTCAGGCTACATAGTCATGGTTATAATCCATGATTTCTATCTTCAAGCATCTGGAGATACCTCCAGAGAGAAGGGTGAAAATTTCGATGTATATGCTTCGAGATTCCACCAAGAGATAGTGGTATGTGATCTGAAAGGTAGTATACTAGTAGGTTATGGCTTGGTATGACTTTCAGTGTGCCTTCTACGACTACTTCTATATAGAGACCTTGAGGGCCGATCGATCTTTAGAGTTTATGAGTCTAGAGCAGGGTACTCTTTCCGTTATGGAGTATTCTTCTCATTTCACTGAGCTACAACACTTCATGCCTATTCTAGGATGTGATGAGTTATTTCTAGCAAGGAAGTTTGAGGATGGTCTTAGGAACAACATCCGATCTTAGGTGAATATATTCAGGTTGACTTCCATCACTTCTATCATCAATCGGGAATTGATCACGAAGCACAATTTGAGGGATTATGGAATTGTGGTCCAGGTCAGTTCGATATCTGGAGTTAGTTATCCCTCTTACTGATAGTAGGAAGCACCACAAGGAGTCTTCACGTGGGGATCCAAGGAGGCGAGACACTTCTTCTGGTAGTCAGGTGGTGTGATACCAATGTGGGAAGAGTGGTCATATGAGCCCACATTGCCCAAGATACCCAATAGAGTGCCGATCTTATGGAAATATGGGTCATCTTCAGCGCTTCTGTCAGATTTTCTCACCAGAAGTTGGTGATAGGGGTTCTTCTATGACTCTGAATTCAGGAGAAACACTACTAGTTTCTCATCAGTCTGGGAACTGGAGTTCTTCCAGCCATTCAGGATGAGGTGGAGGTCGCAGCCGTGGTAGTCAGTCACCAGGATTTCAGCTACAACAAGGTGGATCATCTCAGGGCGGTCAGTCAGGGTCACAGGGCCACGGTGTAGGTCAGAATTTTGCAGTGGATCAGGCCTATTAGGAGAAGGATCCTGGACCCTCTACAATTCAAGGTACGATCCTAGTTGCCTCAGTTTTAGCTTCTTCTCTTTTATATATAGGGGATTCCTATAGCTTTATATATGTTGTTGTTGTGGAGAGACTTGGGCTTTGTATCTTTAATTATGTTGATTTCTTGACGTTAGACACTCCATTAGGGAAAAGAACAGATAGTGTACGTTAGTGCAAGGATTTCCCTCTTGAGATTGGTGGGTGTCACTTATTATGGGACCTCTATGTCTTAGAGATGACAGGCTATGATGTCATTCTTGGAATGGACTGGTTAGTTCCCTTCCAGATAGTTGTCGATTTCTATCATCATAGGGTGAGTTTCACATCACCAGTGGGCAGATCATTTCTTCATAAGGGCGAATGGGATGTCTAGGTGAGCAGATCAGGACCCGAGCATCATGGGTTGGGAGGAGTTACAGGCCAGATTGCTAGTCTTTATCTGGATGACTAGGGGACTTTACAGATGGACTTCCCTCCAATGGTAGATCATTTCAGGGACGTCTTTCCAGAGGACTTTTCAGCTTATATTTCTAGTCTTTATCTAGATGAACAGGGAACTGGTGTCCATTCCTTCTTATAGGATGGCTACACCAGAGTTACAGGAGCTCAAGAAGCAGTTTGAGGAGTTGCAGGCAAAGGGTTTCATCCAACCCAATACTTCTCCTTGGGGTTCACCTGTCATGTTTGTGAATAATGCAGACGGTACCATCATACTTTGTGTGGATTATCAGAAGTTGCATCAATTAATGGTTAAGAACCGATATCCCTTTCCAAGTATTGATGATCTCTTCGATCAGCATCGAGGAGCCTATGTGTTCTCAATGATTGACTTGAGGTCTGGTTATCATTAGTTTCACGTTAGACCATCTGACATACCTCTTATAGCTTTCCAAAGTAGGTATGGTCTATAAGAGTATGTGGTTATGTCGTTCAGTCTCACAAATGTGCCTGCAGTTTTCATGGCACTGATGAACCGAGTGTTCCATCCATACTTGGATTCTTTCATGGTGGTTTTCATATATGATATATTGGTGTACTCTCACACTCAACACGACCATGATACCCATATTGAGATCATTCTGAGTACACTGAGAGAGCATCATTTATATGTTAAGCTCTCAAAATTCAATTTTTGGATGGATCATATTCACTTATTGGGTCATGTTATCTCAAAGATAGGAGTATCAATAGACCCATAGAAAGTGAGAGCAGCAGTTTCCTAGGAGAATCTAAAGAACTTCTTCAAGGTATACGAAGTTTTCTAGGGCTGTCTGGATACTACAGATGTTTCATTCAAAACTTTTCAATATTAGCAGTGCCACTGACGGTCCGGACTAAGAAGGGTGAAAAGTTCTTGTGGTCAGATTCATGTGAGTCAGACTTTTAGGAGCTGAAAGGGAGGTTGACTTCAAAACTGATACTAGTTTTTCCAGAGTCGGGAAAGAGCTATATTGTTTACTGTGATGCATCAGGTATCGGTCTTAGAGCAGTTCTTAGGCAGGGGGAAGGAGTCGTTTCGTATGGGTCTCAGCAGTTGAGGCCACATAAAAGAAATTACCTGACACATGATCTTGATTTGGCTGTAGTTTTTCATGCTTTGTGTTGTTGGAGACACTACCTGTTGAGAGATAATTATGTGGTTTTCACTGACCACAAAAGCCTCAAGTATATCTTCACTCAGTGTGACCTAAATTTGTGGTAGCGAAGGTGGGTTGAGTACCTTCAGTATTTTGACTTTGATCTTGCCTATACGCCTAGAAAATGCAACGCGATAGATGATGCGTTGAGTAGGAGGACTCAGATATAGGCATTTCAGGAGGCTAGTAGTGAGTGTAAGATTATTACCTTGTTCTCTGAGATGCATTTGGAGGTGCACGATAGGCAGGGGTAGACGTTTCTTTCTTCTGTAGTTGTTACCTCTACTCTTCTTGATCGAGTGAGAATGAGGCAACTCTCAGATTCAGAAGGCCTAGTCCTATGGGAAAGCATGTTAGGAGAGAACCCTATTCCTGGATGGACCATAGGTGAGGATGAGATCTTGCATTTTTATGGGCGTGTATGGGTGTTAGAAAACATATGCGAGGAGCTGATGCGGGATTTTGACACCTCAGTTTGGGAAGTTCATCCTGGCATCACTAAGATGTATCATGATTGACACCGTCATTATTGGTGGCCTGGTATGAAGAGAGATGTTGCTTGTTTTTTCATGAGGTCTACCGCCTGTTAGCAGGTAAAGGCAGAGCATTAGCAACCAGCTGGGCTTTTTCAGTAGTTACCCATCCCTGAGTGGAAGTGGAATGATGTCGCGATGGATTTCATGACAGGTTTACTGAGGTCACCTTGAGGTAATGATGCAGTGTGTGTTTTCATTGATAGACTCATGAAGGTTGCTCACTTCTTACTGATTAAGGAGACCTTCAGTGTTGATGAGTTGGTATAGTTATAAATCTACAAGATAGTACGTCTACATGAAGTTCCACAATCCATTGTTTCAAACATGGAAACCCATTTTACTTCTTGGGTCTGGTAGGGGCTACAGAAGGCTCTGGGTATACATGTACTTTTGAGTACAGCTTACCACCCTCAGAAAGATGGCCAGTCCAAGCATATGATTCATGTGCTTAAGGATATTCTTCGAGCATGCATCCTGGATTTTGAAGATTCGTGGGAGAATAACATACCTCTTGTGGAGTTTTCCTATAATAATATTTTTTAAGAAACTATTCAGATGGCACCTTATGAGGATTTATACAGTAGGACATTATGTTCACCCTTATGTTGGCTGGAGGTAAGAGAGATAGCTATACTGGGACCTCGTCTTGTCCAGGAGACCACAGAGTATATATATTTAATTCGGAGGAGTATGGATATTGCATGGTCTTGAAAGAAGTCTTATGTTGATCAGTAGAGATGACCTCTGGAGTTTGAGGTTAGGGATCAGGTTTTCCTACGTGTGACACTGAGGTTGTGGCACAGGAGGATTAGGAGGCAGTGTAGGCTTTAACCAAGGTATTGTGGTTCATTTGAGGTGTTATAGAGAGTTGGGTTGGTTGCCTATCGGTTGCAGTTACCTTAGAGGTATTGGGCTATGCATGATGTCTTCCACGTTTCTTAGCTCCGACGTTACTTCTCTGACCCATCTCATGCTTTTCAACCTAAGGAGGTTGAGTTAGATGTGGGAACCTTGTTCGAGGAGCATCATATTCAAATTGTTGATCAAAGTGTGAAGGTTCTTCATGGCTGGTCTGTTCCTCTGGTACGAGTGCTATGGCATCACGGATGAGTACAGGATGAGACTAGGGAGAGGGAGGCCGATGTACGATCACAGTGGCCAGAGCTATTTGAGGATTTTTATTCTACACCGCCATGCTAGGGAATTTCAGGGAAAAAATATTTTAAGGGGGGAAATTTGTAAGAACCTGGATATTCTTTTCATGTATGTTTTCCTTTTTCTGGTGTTTTTGAGAAAAGGAGGAATTTTTGGAAATTTCTTAAGTACACATCGTGTACTCAGTTACCGCAAGTAGCCTAAGGCTAGTCATGTAGCAGCCATGCCCACAGCCGTGTGTGGTTACCTAGAGACTACCTAATGTGGGGGCCAGTGAAGGCAAGTACATTCCGTGTACTTATGAATTACATGTTGTGTACTTTGTTTTCATTAAATGTATCGGGATTGCATCTGACAGACTAAACACCTCTCTTCACAACCTAGTTCGTCTGAGAGTGTCCGTACGACCACGATCTTTCCCTAATCCCCCAATCGAGTGTCTGTTCTCCAATTCGACCATCGTCGATTGCGTTGGGATCACCACAATAAGCTCTTCATTCTTCTAGAGATTTGTTTCCTGATTCCTACTCTTTCAAGAGTTATCTTTGGTTAAAAGTTCTAGATTTTTTTGTAGATATATGGTGTTATTGGGTGATTCAAGGATTAAGGTTCATGTATAATGATCCTACAACACTGAGGTAGGTGGTTTTTGCCTTTTCGTTGAAAGTATTTGAGTTATATGTGCAAAATTTTACAGTACCCTTGAACGGGGTATTGTGCATTTACTGTTTTAGCCATGTTAATTGTCTGCCATGCTTATATACTTGAGTAGAGGTTAATTGAATGTGAATAGGGTTAATTACTACGCTTTGGAAGTTTTTACCCATGCATATATATTTTATGACCGTTTGGCCTTGCTTAGCCTATTAGGCTGCCTTGTTTATTATCCATGCCTAGTATTGTTAGGATGGAGTGTTTTATCTAACATGATGTTATGTTGTAGATAGTTAGCCAAGTGGTTATTGAGGTTAAATTTGGACGATATACATTTCCATGTTTGTTTAACTTACACAGGGCTGTGAGAACCTGGTGTAGTAGACCATAGGGAGAATGGACGTAAGGGCTTCTCCAGATTGTTTGTTTTTACTGTTACAATGCGAGACTACAGGGGGGAATTGATGTAAGTGCTTCCTCAGAGTGTCTATAGTTCCTTGACATGGGCCACAGGGGGAATGTGATGTAAGTGCTTCCTCATAGAACCTTTTAGTTACCGATACAGGACTATAGGAGAAATTTATGGTGAGTGATTCCTCAGAGAGTCTGTGCTAATGTTGAACCAGAGGGGTTAGACTGTGTGTACTTTTTAGAGGGTTTCTTGTGTTTTATAGGTAGGACCAGAGGGGATTAGGATGTGAGAACATCCCAGAGGGTTACTTGTTTGTGATTATCTGCTTACTTGGTATGTGGTGTTTCAATGCTTTGAAACTGTAGGAATCTTTACTATTGAGTACTTCCTTGTTTACTGCTTCTTTTGCTTATTGCCTTCCATATATATTCACTGAATATTGGGAACAAATCTCTTGGTGGTTGCCTATTGGTAATTAGTCTCACACCCTATTTGGGTCATGATTTTGGGCCCAAACAGATTATATTATTGTAGGTATAGATAAGGGCAATCGCCCTTCTACTTCAGGTACTTGACTGCCTTGGAGATGGAGAGCATGGGACCAAGATGAGGCTTGCGATGCTGAGGATCTGTTTACTTGTATTTCTTGTACTTTGGTTTAGTTCTATATTTTAGAATTGTGACTTGTTTGGATAATTTCCTAGACATATGTATCATGCATAATTTATATATATGTGGTCCAGTTGTTTCTTCATCAGTATTCTTCTGTTTATTTTTGTTTGGCATTTTTATAGCTTTCGCTATTGTATATCTGTTTTAGTTATGCTGTGTCACTTTTCCAATGAGAGCATATTTTCCCCATGATCACACCCAAGGCCCTCACTGTTATTTGACAGCCTCTGGAATTAGGGAAAATGCACTTGAGGCCATGTGACCAACCAGGTATGGGGCGCCTCGGGGAGGCTTCTGGAACTGGGACGTTACACCCATCATTATTGTAGTAAATGATGTCCTGAAACTAGTGTAAAAATATTTTATATGAATGAATAATTAAAGGTTGGTACATATATTTAAATTGTGTACATTGTTTCAGACTCATGTCTTGCAATATAATATAGAACACAATCCTAGTTGAGCACAAAAATTCACTTAAATCCCTATCATTGTTGGCATCCATGATTTTGATAATTAATATGCATAAAATTAATTCTATATGTACATAAGAAAAAACACATAGTGGGTGAGATATAGATTCCTTGATTTCAAGACATCATTTTTTATGATATCTTATTGTATATTTCGGACAACAAGAATGTGCACACTGTGAATGGCAGGGCTTTCAAGGGTGAAATCTTCAATTTTTGATATTTATTCACCATGTATACTATCACAACACCCTCCCACTAAATATTACCCCTCTTGGATTGAAAATGAGTTAAGGGAGATAGTGACTACCTGATTCCCACCTCCAATAGACCCCGGTTAGAGACTAGCATTGAATGTATAATAATACATATGGGAGGAATTACCCTCTAAGAAAACATTTAAAAGAGAGAGATAAGAAAAATACACCTATCAAAACCTACTCAAACATATATATAAATAAATACCAAGTGAAAATAATCATTTTCATATAGTATTGTAACAACTGAAAGGAAAACTATAAGAACTAAAAGGTAAAAATGGCAAAGATTATGAAGAAAAAACAGCTCTTGCAAAACCCCAAGATAGTAATATATATCCCAACCTCTAACATGGTCCAGATAACCAGAAAAATAGTTTATATAAATGTAGGGTGAGAATAATAGTATACTTAATAGAATCCTCCTTGAAGCCTCTCCAATAAAAGATAAGGAAATCATGCTAAAGCACAGTGAATAATAGTGAAACTAACTCATCACCTAAATAGGTATACTAAGTTCTCAGCCTCACCATGGATATATCTCACCAAGTATTGCATACAAGAGAAAAAATAATAAAATAATGAAACATCAGGGGTACCCCACTCCTGATTCCTCACTGGTTTGCCGCTCTACCCCATCATTTCACGTCCTGAGCCATCTTTGTCCAAAATAAGTCATCCCAAAGAGACTTGGGAAAGGAATCACAAAATTCACCTTATGCATCACATCATCACATAATCTCATATCAAATCACTATATTCATTAACTAAGTGGTTTCTAGGAGTCACTACAGCCCATAGGACATGTATCATACATCGGGTATTATGTTTCAATCCATTATAGCCCATACATTGAGTAAAGTACCACAATCCATCATATTCTACACACAACATCCCTATAAAAATCCTTTGGATACTATATCTAGGGATACATGCATGTGAATAACCAAAATACATCACATCCCTCTACACACATATATAAGGAAACTAACCATCATGCATACCGACACATAATACTACAAATAGAAGAGAGAGAGGGAAGAGGGATTAGTTAGACATTCATCCTCCTACTAGGATGTTGGGGAAAACACCCTCCTAGATTCCACTGGGTGTCAGTCACCCTAACTGACATGGGTGGGGTGGCATATGAAATCACATAATATACATGATATAATATTTATCATAACCACACTATATATGGGTATAACCTGGTATTAGACTCAACTATAGCTAACATCACTCAGACTCCAAACTGCCACTGCTAAGACTAGGTATCCTATAAGCATACAACCATTTAAATAAATATATTAAATTCATTATTTTATTTCATAAAACAATTCACTTTATGTTAATTAATTCATTATCCATTAATCAACCAATAGAATTATTATGAATTGCATTAATTTAATCATCATATTAAATTACATGCCTTCGAGGCATAATCCCATTTGAGTCCACAGTTTCTCAAGATTAACATCCTTTTATCATTTTCATTCCATCAACACTAACCATGTTGGTTAAGAATTATTTATTCATTATTATAATCATTACATAATCTAGGTACTCTAAGAAAACCATCCAAAGCTACCAATAAGAGGTAAAATTCAACTAAGCACATCCAATTTCCTGAAGTAGTAGGGAAAGGAATATATATAAAACAAGAAACTTTACCATAGCCCATTAAACAAAATAATTTCAAGAAAGCATCCAAATTTATCACATCAATGGGTAATCCCATATTCAACATATTCCATTATCTCTGGTGCCATCCCTAATAGCCACATGCATATCCCGATGCATCTTTCCATCATAGGCGTTAACAGCCACCACATCATCTGAGCCTCCCTACCCACATCACATTATCCATCCTAGGCTTAGCCATCCCAGGAACATATCACATTCATACCTCCCAGACCCATATCACATCGTAAAGACAATCTCACATCTGGAACATAGAACAAAAGTAGAAGGAAATAAACAAGTGCATCCAACATGGCAATCTATCCCCTAAAACAAGTCATACAGGCTTCACACATAAATGATCTCTCATGGATCCAAACACAAGGCACTCAAACTTCTCAAGAAGATAGGAAACTTAAGCCCTAGTAATTATCTTTTTTAAACAACTGGTTTTTATTCCATCTTTAATTTACTGATTCCTTATTCACAATGTTCCTATTACAGGCAATGTAAGGCATCAATCTATAAGAAGATACTAAATTAATTAAACAATTAATTTATACATACCTCTTAGGATACATTCTAGTTTCAATAAACTTAGGTAATTATAATTTATTATCATGCATTTTATTATTTTTATCAATAATCATTAACATGATTCACATTCTTTATCAAATTTTATAAACACATGGAATTAAATATTCAATTAAACATTCATACTCACATCAATTTGATCATTATCAAATTACAACAAACATAAGATTAATTAAACATGCCTCTTTATTATATAGATAATTAATTACATATTTACATTATTTACCATTTTCCATCAAGATTGACATGCCAAAATGAGCATAACAACATGCCACCTAAGTATAGCATAGATTTCACACTATCTAGAAAATCAAGAGGCTAACTGTTATCATGGTAGAAAGAAACAACAGAAGATTCCACTCTAGTTATTTGTTATTCTGGTTCAATCATCATTAGGTTAATTATATTGCTACCTAAGGGGATAAACCATTCCAACTTTATGATTTCACATAAATAAAACTAGAGAAGCAGTGAATCCCCAACCTAGAAGAAGAAGTCGAACGTAACTCACTACACCAAAAATAGGGGTGCACGCAAGATAGGATCACCACTAGAGAAAATATTAGAGAATGGAAGAAGGGTTCCATGGATCCAAGGAATGTTTTTGGATCTTCCAATCTCTAAAGGAAGAAAACAAGAAGGAATGAAGGGAAGAACCTTTATTTTTTAGTTGAAAGATACGGGATGGTCAGAATTTTCAGATCACAAAATATTTAATTCAAACTATTGAAGATATCATTAAAATCCATGTGAAATATTACATTTATATCCCCATACATGTTATAAAATCAATTATATAATTATCCTTGATGAATTAGACTTTTAAAGACCTTGATTTTCACTATCTAAAGGTGTTCATGGCCGTTTTCAGAAAACTAGCAGAAAAAATCATGTGGCCAATTCCACGTAGCTGAATTCCCCACATAGAAAAAATATCCATGTATCTATTTTCACGTAGCTGATAAAAATAGTCTATAACTCATGTATCTAATCTCTCACATAGCCAATCCACATAGCTGATTGATCATGTAGCAAATCATTCGAGTAGCTAATCCACATAGTTGATCTATCCACATAGCCAATTCACATAGTCAATCCAAATAGATTTTTCATCCATATAGATGATTCACATAGTCAATCCATGTATCTGGTCAATCCATATAGCTGATTCACATAACTGATCCATCCACATAGCTGATTGTCATGACCTAGCCTATTAGGGTGCTTGCTATAACTACCCCAAACCCACCTCCAATAGGCCAAGGGTCGGTGACCAGAGCTTTGTAGGACACACACATTGGAGGCCTTATCCTATGGTTCCTATAAACATGCACCCAAAAACGTCTCCATGCAATATTCCATAGATAACAATAACTAAAATGATAATGCATACATACATATATCTCACAATAAGAGTACAAAAAAAGTATTAAAAGTGTAAAAAACAGAAAAATAAAAGCCAACAAAAAACTATAGAGTCCAACCTATTTAGACGGATGGGACTACTGTAAAATGAAACCATTAGAACACACCTCATTAAAGAATCGGTATAAACCTCTATCTATCTAGCTCTATGCTCCACCTTCTCTAAGACCTCCTAGGTATCCATCAAAAGGTATGTCAACTACACAATATATGAAATGAGCGGGAAGATCCAATATAGGGATGAGTATAACAATACCTAGTAAGAACCCCAAAAACCTAAAATTAAAGGGAGGAACTAAAAGGAAAAATTCTTTTAGACCCAATATGAAGGGAATCCAAGAGAGGGAGAATAAGAAACTCTTATATCAACCACTCCTCGTCAATACATGACTAGTCATCTCATCTCTATATGGTGTTTCAATGAAGATATGTGAAATTACCACAAGGAATCATAGAATAAACCAGATATACTCATCTCAGACATAAATTATCATGAGTTCCCCACATCATTTCCATCCATAGGATTCTACTCGAGGCTCAAAGGTAATGCTCATCCAAGAGAACTCACTCCACAAGCCCAAACATCCTAGATGTAAATAGTCTAAGAGATATCACTCATCAGGAAAACCTCTTCCAACCGTGATGGAACTCATCCAAGAGATATCACTCCCTCAGGTATCATTATTCTGATGAAAAATCCTTACTATATAGGTGACATACATCCAAGAGAATATGCATGTCATGTCTCACCATGAAGAAAGTCACACTGTCACTCAGTGGATCATGATACTCGGATAGGGGATCACACCTATCCTAGATGGGTAACTCCTTGAACCCTACTAGAAACACTGAAGATCCAATCTCACAAGTAGGGGATCAAACCAAGGACTAATGAGGGGCACCATGAACCCAATATAGAACTCCATAGATCTAAACACTCAGATAGGGGATCACATCCAGGATAGCTGGGGAACACTAAAAAACCTACTAATTCCTAAATCCATGATACATAGATAGAGGATCATGCCTAGGACTACTAGGAGATACCAAAAACCCAAATCTATAACTCCATAGATCATATCGCTCAGATAGCGGATCATGCCTAAGACCGTTGGGGGATTCCAAAAACCATATTGAGTCCCAAATCCATGATACACAGGTAGGGAATCATGCCCAGAATCTTTGGGAGATACTGTAAACCCAAATCTGGATCCAATCTCCAAGTAGAGGATCATAATCATGAAGATACCACATACCCCACTAGAACCAACCACCTAGTAGGGTACCATACACATGATGATACTGTAAACCATACTGAAACCACCTATTGAGTAGGGGATCATCTGTCAAATGATGCCACAAACCCTATTGAAACCCCCTTCTAAGTAGGGGATCATATATCTTATGATGCCTCAAAACCTATTGGGCTAGCCTATTAGATAGGGTATCATTACCCTATGTACAAAGGTCATGATGATGCAACAAACCCCACCTAGGGAAGTAAATACAATAGAGGATCCCACCTTAGCCTCCCATAGAGATACAAAAACTCTATCTGAGCTCATTATATCGAGGGGATCACAATCCTATGTTAAGGATGTAATTTCACATTGTACCCTAATAGGGATTAACTAAGGGAATTTACTCAACTGATACCAGTCTATACATCACTATCAAGACACCTGCTAACCTCATCTAGTGTTGTATCTTTCATGCCAAAACCATGGACACCATCGCATCCATCATGGAAATTACTCAGGATAGGCTTCTCGTGAGACTCTATCTAGGTCCTAAAAATGGAGATGCATGAGGGATAAGTCTCCAAGGGGAGTACATGGCATGTACCCATAGTACACAACATGTCTCTAGAAATCTTACCTTATTCATGTTCTCTCCCAGTACTCGGCATGTGTTTGGGAATATTTATGGTGTGTACCTCAAGTCACATGGTGTGTAACCACATCTGGTCACCTAGGAATGTCATAACTCATACACAGATGGATGGACATTTCATGCCACACTACATCTACCCTTAGTAAATGGAATGTTTTGGATATCCATCTACTTGTTTGTGTCTTAATACCATGCATGTGTATGGAACCTCATGTCTATGTACTCTAATTGTGTATGTCCACACAGCCATGTTCCTTGACATGGATACCATAGCCATGTCCCTTGGCCACATGACCTAGGATCACAACATGGTGTTTACCCCAAGTACACGACATGTAGTCCTCAATGATCATCTTCCCCATATAAGAAGAACATATGGCATATAATCCTAAACTACATGTTGTGTGATCAGGAATTCCCTATGACTGAAAATTACTTTTTTATTATGAAACATTTTTTAAGGGAACAGTGAGAAACCACATACAACCAAAGAAAACTATCGGACTGCCCCAACCCAGCAAGTGTGCCAACAACAAGCCTTCACCAACACAGGACCCCTCAGCAAGCAGTCCCGTGCAGAAGCACGGGCACATAACTGATGGAAACGTCATACCCTCTCAAGCATCCAATTCCAAGAGACCTGTATCAATGAAGAATTAATGCTCTAATCCCCTTCCGGAGTTGATCCAAAAGCATGATGAAAACAAGCATAAACTGAACTTCAAGGATAAGTAATAGATGACCCGAAGCAACCATAGCTCACACAACCCATTCACTCACACCAGCCAACCAAAACCACTAACTTAAACAACATTGTTAATGAGAAATTTAATATTACCCATGTCTGTTTCCCTAAATAGTTTCCATGTTAAGGATGATAAGATTAATTCTGCTTCTTCCAATATCCACTTCTCAAAAACAGAAACTAGTTGGTCCCAAGTCTGAATGTATTCCTCAACACTGATCTTTCCATGATTGAATCTCCCTACCAAAATTGATTCATGTTTTTCAATCCAAGAATATTTCTCCTTAGTAAGGGACACCTCTAGAGATCTCCCCATCATTCTAGTAGCCTCCTCCTCAGAAGAATTGAGCAATAGGACATGTTCAATCACTTCTTATTCAGATCTTAAAATCAAGACCAAGGGCTGAAAATCCTGCTCCCCTGGCCTCAAATGACTCAAAGGCTCCATAGTAGTTCTCTTGTCACTCATCTTCTTTGTCGAGCGAGTCTTCAGAGGAGGAGGTAGTGAATAATAGTCCTACCTCCCCTTTCTTCTCCTATGACCCCTAGTGCTCTTTGGGCTTAGAGCCTCATCAGCTGAATGTCGATATACACTCCCTTTGTGAGCCATCCCACCAACTCTATCTCCCTCACCTGTAATAACAAGATCAGAACTCTCTTATGAAAGGCCTTCAAACTCGTTGCTCAAGGTAATTAAACTCGGACACCCTTCCTCCCCCCCCCCTGTTTGGAACAGCATCATCCATATCGGACCCCTGCCTCCCCTTTCTCATCTTCACACTGCCTACCCATGTCCCCTCAGCTACCGAACCAGAGAAGTCCACCTTCCCTTCATCTGATGTCTGGTCCAGGATTTTTTTACCCCCATTCCTCTGGGATTCCACATGAATCTCCTCTGGCTGATAATCTCTCCCTCCATCCTAAACACCATGACGGGATGAACTGGCCAGATCGCTTTTCAGCCCACTGAACACATCCACCACCATCAGGTTAACCTATTGTGTTTCCACACCAGTGCCAAGGGTCTCCACACCCACTGCTATGCTTCCCTTGGCCTCACTACCTGTGCACACCTCCTCCAATGGTCACAAAAAATTTCCCCTAACTCTATCCTCTTCACCCAGTTCATCCCAACACAAACTCGTTGTCTCACAAACCAGTGTAACTTTTCCATTACCCCTAACCGCCGTCTGAGTTGTTTCATGCCCATTCTTAAGACAATCATCCCTCAATTGCAAGCCAAAGCCCCTACCCGCCAACGATGCAGGTATCTATTGATAGAACTCAATAGTGTTCCCCAACCGCTTACAAGATAAACCGAAATCCATCCAGCTTTCATAGATTACTCTCTGCCTACACCTATATTCTTCTCCAATCGTAATCCAAACATAATCAAATGGGACCCTAGATGCATCCATATCCACGCATATCCTTGGGAAAACTAGGTGACAGACTACTGTCATTTGGCTATCCGAACAAAGAAACCTACCAAGGATATTTTTGAGCATTCGGATAATTGAGGGTTTTTGAAATGGCAATGGAAGGTTAGGAAAACTAACCCAAATCGCCGCGGACGGTGAGTCTAAATTCATGTGGAAATCAAACGACCACCGGAACAAGAGAAAGGTACTTCCATTACAACATCGGGGTGCCTTTGACCAGGCACAGATGAGGTCCTCCTCTTAAGAAAACCGGATCATAATATAATGATTATCAAGCAATCCCACCGTTTCCTACTCCTAGAGATCCCATGTGTCAAAGACGAATCTATTAAAGGAATCGATCGATGGCCTTCGGTGTTTGAACCTTGCAATCAAGGTAAAATTCATAAGCGCAGAGGCTTCAGTGAACTCTGAGGTTGAAATCTGGATATTTGGGCAGCCATCGATGAGCTCCGGAACCTTCAGTCCTAACTCAGCTTTTGGGAAACACATAAGATGGTCAGGGTTGGAGAAGGGATGAAATGGGGACACCACATTCCTTAAGAAGGATCCCTCCCCCACAGATGGGGGAGGATCCGGCGCGGCCGTCACCATCGTCACCATAGGAGACGAGTCTCTATAGGGTTTCCACCGTGGACCCCCCCTAAAATACGAAATAAGGAATTCCCTACGAGCTGCCTAAAACTCCATAGTTTCCAATGAAACCCACAAATTTACCCTTAGGTGATCACTAATAGTCATAATAGGGCTCTAAAACCTAAAAACAATGTATCAAAGGTGATAAGGACATAAAACTTGTAAATACACTTACCTCATGTGAAACGCTGAATCTTTGGGAGCAGATCCATGCTCCCAAGCCATTGAACCATGATCTGGGAGCGGTCATCGTCAAGATCAAAGATCAGCGATGCATCCTCCTTAGTTTCACCTCAATTTTTCTGTTGTGCAAGGGGGGATTCCTCCCCTATCCTATTCTAAATATGGGTTCCAAAGGGAGAGGGGAATTTTTTATTAATTAAATTTGTGTAATTAATAAATAGCCACTCAAAACCCCAACAACACACCCTCAATTGAACACTCAATGTAAAAAAAACTTTATGACATGCATAGGTTAAACACCATATTTTGGACTTAACCACAGTATTAGATTTATAATATGAGAATCCTCTCAAGAGTTATTGTACATTTAATAAAAAACTAAACACACATGATAAAATATTTTTAATATTTTTAATATCACTGCACTAAGGCTCTCCAGGCCTTGGAATTCCATGCCGATTGAGCATCTAGTTTCATAAATATTCCAATGTCTTATAGGGAAAAACTAAAGTCGCTAAACTATAACCAACTTTAGTATTTTCATCATGAAAATTTAAATCCTAGGCATGAGTTAGAAAATTGAGCTCTCGACTGTAACTCCCATGATAATGATCTCACCAGAGGGTTCATGTGAAATCAGAAAACACGCACTTAGGGGAACCAAAAAAGCCAAACCACAGCCAATTTTCTGCTCAAACTAGGTTGGAATTAGGAAATGAAGTGAGACCATGTCTCTTAAGTATAGATGGGGGGAAAACATCAATCACCTGATCCAATTAAGGCTATAGAGTCTAGAGGTACACCACCTCGCTAACCTGATATAGATTTAGATGTAACCCAACAGTCTTCATCTACCCCTAGATAACCTTCACCCTCAATACCCATTACTAGATCCCACTCTAGGCCCACAAACATTGTCTCCCATTGGCTATAACTAGTATAGTGGTGACCTGTAGGACCTCCCAAACATGGCCTTAACTGGTGTTATTCTAGTGGTAGTGTGAAAACTACACCACACCAACATGAAACCCAAATCATGTTCTCTAGTTCCCAAATGGTTCACTCTACTTTCCCAAACACCCTTCTCCTGGGTGTACTACTAAAGTAAAGATACCTCTTCAGAACCATGTCTCATAGTGTGACTAGTATCATCATACCTCTTTATAAGTTCAATGTACTCCCCACCTTTG
This sequence comes from Viscum album, assembly GCA_963277665.1. Lineage (NCBI taxonomy): Eukaryota > Viridiplantae > Streptophyta > Magnoliopsida > Santalales > Viscaceae > Viscum > Viscum album. Next base: position 35,524,590 of record OY728143.1, read on the forward strand.
GATAACCCATTGTGAACATTTCTAGTGGATATCCAGTCATAAGAAACTTCATGAAAAAAATCTCCTGGTTGTGCCTCTCTACCTCACTAACAAATAGAAGGAGTGAGAACTAACAACTAGATACACTTTTTACTATCCTCAAGTGTCTCACATTAAACTACAATATTGAGCACATGAGGGTACCAACAAACAGAAATGGGCCATCCAAGTGCACACACTAGGTTTTACCAACCCCTCCGTCTAAAAACCTCAAACTACGACACATCTTGAAAGGTTCCATGGGTGTAAATCAATATAATTATGAAAATATTCGGATTTTCCCTTGGTTCCAATCTATATAGAAGACAACTCTTAGTGGGGAGGTAAACTCAGCACATCCTCAGGTAGAAGTCCTCAACTCCATCAATATAATAGGAAACCGAAATCTCATTGAACTAATTCTCTACAAGTCATACTAGCCATATGATAATAGTCAGCTATATCTTACCACACATGATCTCATCCTTCTCAATCTGGGATCACTTATCAGGGAGGAAAACTCCATCCCACAATCCAGATACACTGCTACACCCACCAGTGTAAACCATATGAGCATGGATGGTAGGAAACCAACCCATATTGATGAAGATCATCATAGGGTCTCCCTATCACTATGGAAATATTATATGTGAGGAAATATCCTCCTAGATTCAGTTCACACTATTGATAGAAGTGTATAGTCACTAATCCTCTCTGTAGGAACCTCCAACATAAGGGTTGAGTATAAAGGCACCACTAGTATCACTAGGGCCTACTCTGACACTCCAGCACTCAAAACCACATCGAAAACATAAGTTGAAGGAAATCATCCACCACAACTCAACACTATGCACTTTAGGTGGCACTAACTCACCTACATTATTTTTTATAACATCACAAGAATGTGTCTCAATAAGGTTAGTGTCTCTCTTTCTTGTGAGTCCAAATCTACGTCAAACATCACCATTACAGAGCTCTACCAATGAACCATGTTACTTTGGGTAAACCACGAGAAATAAGTATAAATAATAGAGTAACTTATAATAGTATATAAAATTACTAATAAAAAGGTAGAAAGGACAGAGAGAATACCTCTAATCATCCTTGAATGCTCTGGGTTATAGGCGTTCATGGCCTGCAGCTACCCTCACCCCCATCCTCCAGCTCCACGAGCCTGGTGTGGACTATCAAGGGTTAGTGGTGTCAACATATCAAAATTTATGCCACCTCCTTCTACTCTCCCCACTCCTCCTTCATGTCCTCCTTCATATAGAACTTCATGCTCCTATCATTGTTGATTTCATAGTGATTCACTATTCATTTTCACCCTTATACCACTGTGTTAAATTAATTTTGTATCATAAATTCCAAAATTAATAACAAATATAAATTCATTTTTTATTCAACTATTTTGTTCTAATGACTGTTAAAAAGGGTAATTTTACTTTTTTGGATGATTTAATTATAGGTAGAGGTGATTTAGAGGGCTCGGGATGAAGTTAAAGAAGATATTTCAAACTGTGCAAGATCTCAAGAACTTATGTGGACTAAAATACCTAATGCTACTAATCTGTGAATCAAATTGTGATGAAAGTTTTTTGGATGCTTCTAAATTTAGTGGGATAAAACTCTTGTACAGACACTCAAGTACAATTCATTCCTTAAGAGGCCCAGTCGAACTGATATGTCTAAGAAACTGAATCTACATGAAGTCAAAATTGTGTGTTGTGTTTCATCCATATCTCGGGCTGTAGTTTTCTAAATAGAGCCAAATTTTCTTTAGAGATATTCAATATGTGTTTAGAAAACTTTTTTATTTTCTCCAAAGCAATATAAGGCTGTATTTCCACCCAAAACCATGTTCCAAGTGGTTTCTCAAATCTTAGGGCTCGAAACCATCATCCACTTTACCAATAAAATGGAACCTTGGGTGCCCCATTTGTAAGTTCAACTAGGATTCAAAGATCTATAATTTTAGAGACCCAAAAGAGTAATATGTTCATCCTAGAATATTTTTATTCCCCTATCCACATAGAGATACCATGGATGAAGGCGAAGTTCCATCTGAGTCTCCTCCTCCTCTCGATGGTGAGCTAAATGGTGGACAGTCATTTCAAGGTAGCTACACACGCTTGGGAGAGAGTTATAGAACTTGTTATTCTACTAGTTTTGTTTAATTTGTGTGTAAAATATTTCAATTATGTTTTATCTTAACACCCTTCTCCTATTAATGCATTGCTTTGGTAAAACTAAGTGAAACACTTTTCATTTCAACACTGATTGGGTTGAGATTTCAAGTGGTAATATTAGGTTATTCCAACTCGAAAACACAATCATCCTATTCATCTCACACTTACATAAGATTTAAGTATTCTTTGGTATTCCTTTTTCTATGCTTTAGATCCAAACATTGACCACACAATTGTTGTGTTAAGGGTTGGTTCTTTATGCATCATTTTAAGAGGAAAGAGGGGAATCAAGATCTTGAAAACCCTCAACCAAAGGATTCCATTAAACCATGTGGAATTTTCAAAATGATGAACTATATAAGATGTGTAGTGAAATTGTTTTGACCTAATTATCTCATAATTCTAAAAAATATACCTTTTTTCAACTATTAAACTCTTTAATTAAGTCATTTTATTTTTAAAACTATTTTCAAAACCACCCCCTATTTTAGTACTTTTTATTAAAAATACACAATTTAAACTCTCAATACTCCTCGATAGACAACATAAGGTGTACCATAGACAATAAATAAACATTAAAATAATAATCAATTTGTCATGTTATGATAATGCTATTAATTTTATGCACCATTTTTTGGGATAATTTCGGTTTTTAGTGCATTTTTTTATAAGATATTTATAAATTTAGTGAATATTTATTTGTTTTATGTTCTACATTTACATATATTTTTGTGTTCTGATTTATTTTTTGGGTATGTTCTATGTGTGATGATTTATAATCCAGGATATTTACCTCCTTTTGAACCTGAACCTGATAGGATCCTACATCAACGACACCGAGACACAGATGAAAACCCTTTGAAGGAAGACACACCACACATTGCTAATTTTCTAAACCCCTCTTCATCTGAAACCAAACTTGAAACTGAAATTATCGTGTATAAAATTTATGAAAATAACCATACATTAAAATAAATAACCTCACTTGATGTAGATATCCATCCTGCATACATTCAAATACAAGGTGAATCACCTAATTTTGAACTAAAATCTGATTTAATTCACTTACTACCAAGATTCCATGGAATTACTAGAGAAGACCCATGTAAGAATATAAAAAGAATTTCACACTATGTTTTCAACATTAAAACCTAAAAATGTGGATGAAGAACAAGTAAAACTTAGATCATTATAATTCTCTTTAGAATACACTATAAAAGATTGGTTATATTATGTTAATTACCCAATTAGAGGTTGGGTGGACATGAAATGCCTTTTTCTTGAAAAACAATTACCAACATCTCAAACTAAAACTATATGGAAATAATTTTGTGGAATAAAGAAATCAAAATGAGAAACACTTCATGAATACTAGGAAAGATTTAAAAGGCTTTGTTCAAGTTTCCCACACCACCAAATAATTGATCAACTTTTTATACAGTATTTTTATGAAGGTTTAATTCCTATCAATCAAAACATGATTTATGGTACTACAGGTGGTGAACTAGTTGATAAAACCTTAATCGCTACAAAGACACTCATTGAGAACATGGTACAGAACACTCAATAATTCAGTTCAAGGTAGTGTACCCATTCAAGGTATCCATGAAGTTTAAAGTTATGAGTTCTAGAAGAAGATGGACATGGAGTTTGAAGGGGTAAGTACCCTTCTCCAAAAACTTTTTCTTTCCAAATGGAAATACCAATCTCCTCCTTCCATCCATTGTGGTATTTTCTCTACTGAAAACCACTATTTTGACCAATTCCCTCAACCAAGAGAAACTTATGAGATTTTTGAGGCAATATTTCCAGGTCACCCCTATAAGAAACCCATTGGACGAGAACCATATTATCCATACACCCCTATGTGAAAAAACAACCAAGCATATAGGCAATGTGGTGTACGAACCAACCTCAATAACCATGGAACCAACCAAGGTAGAGTATTCATCCACCACCACCACCAAAAAAATTCAAACCACCACAAATTCATTTCCAAAAACCCACTCCAAAACCTAAGCCTAACTTAGAGTAAATGATGAAACAAATGGATATAAAAAAACCTCTGATTCCAACAATCCACCCAAGCCACCATACAAGATATAAAAACACTATTAGTCCAACTCATCAAATCGGTGGGGGAAATTCAAATTCATGGGTTAGTTAAACTACCCTCTTAACCAATAGTCAAACCCATGTATAAGGGAAATGCAAGTTTCATTACCCTTAGGAGTGGAATAAAACTTAAAATCCAAATTACCTCTCCATTATATTCATCCCCTCCTATGGAAACCACCATCCCAACCACTGGTAGTGGTCCAAATGAGGAAAAACCTTATCCTAAAAGAATCTCTTCCAAATAAAATATAGTTTCATTTGATAAACCACTAAGTCAAACCATTACTCTTTAATTTCTCCAAATGGACATCCAAATAAAGAAACAAAAAATAAACTGAACTTGATAAATAAATTTTGGAAACTTTCAAAAAAGTACAGGTTAACATCCCCTTGATTGATACTATAAATAAAATTCCATGATATTCCATGTTTTTGAAGAACATGTGTACATACTGAAGGTGACTTCATGGTGATGAAAAGGTGAGATCTGGGAGAAACATATCAGCATTGATAGAGCCATCACTTCCCACTAAATGCAATGATCTTAGAACATTATTGATTCCATACACCATAGGGGGTTATTTATTTTCCAATGCTATTATTGATTTGGGTGCCTCTATAAATGTGATGCCTCACTCTATTTTCTCCACATTCGAAGTTGGTGAACTGAATCCCACTAGAATTATTGTTCAAATAGAAAACCAACGTACAGTACACCCTGCTAGTGTGTTACAAGATGTTCTTATGAGGGTGAAATTTTTAATTTTTTCTGCTGACTTTTATGATCCTAAAATAGAATATGATAGGATGAATGGATATGAACCAATTATATTGGGGAGAGCTTTCTTGGAAACTACAAAAACCATAATTAATGTCCATAATGGTACATTATCTATGGATTTTGGTGGTGACATTTTCCACTTGAACATCCTTGATGCCATGAAGCACCCCTCAAAAGAACATTACTCTCTATATTAATTTAATTGATGTAATACATTCCTCCATAAAAACATATTTTATCTCACATGATCCCATTTCTAAGTTTTCAAATTTCATAGACATTTTAGGTAATTAATCATGCATAGAATGTTTTACCGTTTTGGAAAAATTTAAAGCATGTTCTTTAATTGATAATTTCTTGATCACTGAGGATCCCATGACTATCGATGATATTATTAAGATTTTAAAATATTTTCATCATCTAATGATGTTACCACTAAGTAGTTAGATGAGATCAGTAACATATCACTTTCACATTCACTCCCATAAATCCAAAACCCCCATGAATTAGAACATAAAACTCTTCCTCAAAAATTGAAATATTCATATCTTGAGAATAGAAACAAGATCCCTATCATCATTACTAGTTAACTCCCTACAGATCATGAATTACAACTACTTGAACTTTTTAAGGAGTATAAATAGGCATTGGGAAGGAAACTTGCTGACATTCCTAGTATTATCCCATAAATTTTTATGCGTCATATATTGTTAGTTGATGAAGATAAACTGTTGAGGCAGGTATAACCTCAACTAAACCCAAACCTCCTAGATGTTGTCAAAAAAGAGGTAACAAAATTCTTGGATGTTGGAATCATTTACCCCATATATGATAGCCAATGGGTCAGTCCAATGTAGGTAGTTCGTAAAAAAACTAGTCTTACAGTAATTTAAAATAAAAATAATGAATTGGTTCCAACCCTTGTGCAAAATAGTATTTGTGTCTATATAGACTATCACCGACTAAACAAAAGCACTAGGAAGGACCATTTACCATTACAATTCATTGACCAAATTCTAGAGAGTATAGCAGGGAAGTACCACAACTATTTTCTTTTATGGGTATTCTGGATACTTTCATATCCATATCACCCTTGAGGATCATGAAAAGTAAACCACCACTTGTCCCTTTAGCATATTTTCATATAGGAGGATTCTATTTGGGTTTTGAAATGCTCTGGGTACTTTTCAGTAATGAATGGTTAGTATTTTTTCATATTACATGCAGTATTTCATGGAAGTATTCATGGATGATTTTACTATTTAGGGCTCCTCTTCTGATGAATGTTTGAGTAGTCTTGGTTCTATCCTACATCACTATATTGAAAATAATCTCATATTAAATTATGATAAATTCCATTTAATGGTGAGATAATTTATAGTACTTGGACATGTCATTTATGGGGATGGTATCTAAGTGGATAAATAAAAATTGGATGTCATTTCTTCACTATCATTCCCCAAAAATGTTCGGAATGTGCGATATTTCTTAGGTCATGCTAGATTTTACTATCGTTTCATTCATGAATTTAGTAAGATTTTACTCCCCCTATCCTATTTACTCCAAAAAGAAAAAAAATGATAAATAATGTGAGCAAGCTTTTAAAAAATTTAAATGGTGTCTCACGTAACCCCTGGTAATCCAACCACATTAGTGGGATCTACCATTTGAACTCATGTGTGACGCCTCAAACCATACACTTGGGTAAATCTTATCACAAAGGGTTGATGAACTCCACATGTCATAGCCTATGCCACATGTAAACTAGACCCTACCTAAGAAAAAGACACTAAAACTAAAAATAAATTCATTTACATTGTATTTTCCTTGCATAAATTTAGGTCATGCCTTTTAGGGTCCAAATTCATTGTGTTCTTAAATCATGTAGCCCTCTAATAACTTCTTAAGAAAAAGAAAGCCAAACCACATCTCATTCTCTAAATTCTTCTACTTCAAGAATTTAATCTATAAATTAAGGATAAAAAGAGAGTATAGAATGTGGTGTATGAAATGTGTTCAAATTAGAAATTGTACTGAGTGTAAGATGTTATTCCTTGGTATGCTAAAATTGTAAATTATATGTTAGCATCTTCCATTCCTACTAATTTCAACAAAAACTAAGTTGGCCATCTAAATCATGAGTCTTGTTGGTATATTTGGGATGACCCCTAACTTTGGTGTTTATGTAGTTATCAAGTCATAAAGTGTTTTATTCATGATAGCAAGTTTCAGTCTATCCTTAGGTTATGCCACACTCTTTCTTGTGAGGGACACTTTGGTCCCTAGTGTACTGCTCACAATGTCCTTTATTCTGGTCTCTTTTGGCCTACATTATTTCAGTATTCCCAAGATTTTTGTAAATATTTATCTCATTGTAAAATAATGTTGAATGTCTCTAAATTAAATTAAATTTCACAACAAGCCTTACTCTTCTATGACATTTTTTATGTTTTGGGAATTGAATTTATGGGGTCATTTTCCAATTCCTTTGGAAACTTGTACATTATTATATCAATTGATTACATATCAAAATGGGTAGAGTAATGATCCATAAGGATAGATGATTCCAAGATAGTTGTGGAATTCTTAATAACCCAAATTTATTGTACGTTTGGATTACCAAGATTCATAATCAATGAACAAGGTTCTCATTTCTGCAACTAAACAATGCAATCACTTTTGTGTTAGTATGGGGTTGGGCATCAAGTTTCTACTACATATCACCCAAAAACTAATGGTCAATTCAAGGTGTCAAATAGAGAGGTAAAACAAATTCTTGATAAAACAGTTCAACCTAATAGAAAAGATTGGAGTCTTAGACTCTAAGATTCATTATGTACTTATTATAATGCCTTTAAAACTCCCATTGGCATGTCACCATATCGACTAGGTTTTGTAAAGAGTTGTCACCTACATGTTGAGATAGAGAACTATGCCTGTTGATCTATAAAACATTGCAATTATAATCTTTCTAGTGCAAGTTCTCAAAGGAAGTTGTAGATTCTGTAGTTGGAGGAAATGCATAGAGATTCATATAAGAACTCCCATATTTATAAGGAGAGAACCAAGGCTTCCAATGACTGCCTCAACCTTCATCATCATTCCACATTGGGTAGAAGGTCCTCCTCTTCAATGCAAGGATGAAGTTGAATCTAGGTAAGCTTCATTCCTACTAGTTTTTCCCATACACTATTACTAATTTTTATCCATTTGGTGTTGTTCAGGTTCAAAATAAACAAAAAAAACCTTCACTATCAATGGGTAGTGGCTAAAGCACTTTCATGAATCCATTTTAGAGTCCCCAATAGAGGAAATCAAAGTTCAATAAGCAACCTATGAATGAAACCTACTAGTTTTTATCCTTCATTACCACATTCTCTTTTATTACAATGAGGACGCTACATACTCTAGGTGCCAGGGTGGGTATATTCCTGATTTAGTTAGTAATTTTCATCATATTTTTTTTATTTTTCTCTTTTTTACTTGCTGAATAGTATTTTTACCTTCCCCCTTGTTTTCCCCCTTACTTTTGTGCCATAATATTCATTTTTCTATGCCCACTTAATCATGGAAATTATTGAAAAAACATGAGAAATTTACTTCTTTCATGTTGTTTTAATAGAAAAATATCCCTGATAGAGTGTGTGTTTTAGCATTAATTTAACCTTGATGTGTGAATTTTTCTTGAAAATTGGTTGTTTTTTATGATATGAATCATTGTATCATTTTGAAACCTTTGAGAATAATGCTTCCCTTTGTGTGAATAATTTATGGGAAAATTGAATCACTTAATATCTCCACATATATTTGCACCCAACCATGAAGTGTGGATTTTTCTTATTCAATATAAGGTAAATATAAGTTAGGTTAATAATTATCAACTTTTGTAAATGATTCTTTCATACATTCATTCCTTATCTGATCTTTTTCATTACTATACCGGATTTACTTATGTGTGTGTACCTATTATTCGACTATTATAAGCCCCAAAAAAATAAAAACCCAAAAAAATAAAACAAAAACAAAAAAAATATGGGTTGTGTCTTGGGAAAGTCAAAAACCACTCTTTCTTGACCTTTGATCTTGTTATAACTATTACAATTAGTGTTGTGGGGATATCAAACAAGGGTTGAGTGATGGGTGTGATATTTTTTCCAAGTTTAACTTTAAAAAAACAAAAATAATAATAAATAATGGGAATTATTAAATGTAAAAAATATAGTGATATCTAATTTGGGAGATTAAGTTTTGACTTTTTGGAATGCTTAAGTGAGTGGTTCTGGAAATTTGATTGCAAAGGAAGTAGCATAGGTTTGGTGGACATAATCATTTAGAAATAATTTTTTTTAAATAAACTATATTCACTAGATAGAAAGTGGGAAGAATATAATGAAATGGTTTCCACACATATGTGTATAATTAGTGATGCGGTTAACTTTTTCATTATTTTCTTATATTGGAATCATTCATCTCCTTGAATTTTGTTCTGATATAATTTTTGAGACATCTTTTTCCATGATCACTGAGAATAATAGCTTCGTGTAATTTTTTCTTTGATTACATTGATATCATGGATTAAATTTTATTTTAATAATAAATCTTCATGAATTTGGGAATATTCCCATGAATAATTTTTGGAAATTTGATTTTTTTCAAGAGGGTAAATTTTTAGGTGTGGGAGTGTGATCACGTAGCGATTCACTATTCATTTCCACCCTTATACCACTATGTTAAACTGATTTTATTGCATAAATTACAAATTTAATAACAAATTTAACTTCATTATTTTTTCAATTATTTTGTGTTAATAACTATTAAAAAATTTAATTTCAATTTTTTGGATGATTTCATTGTAGCTGGAGGTGATTTGGAGGGCCCAAGATGATGATGAAGAAAAACGGGTCAAATTGCACAATATCTGAAGAACATATGTGGACTAAAATTCCTATGTATAATAATTTGTACATTAAATAAGGATGAAATTTTTAATTATGATCCAAAATTCAGTGGTATACAACTCTTATGAATACATCCAATCCTAATTAATTCATTAAGAGGCAAAAACATGGGTTAAGTGGTTTCTTGAAATCTGGGGGCTCAAAACCACCTTCCACTTTGCCTATAAAATGGAACCTTGGGCACCCCATTTGTAAGTTAGGCCAGGAGAAAAATATATAGAATTTTGGAGACCTAAAGGATTCATCTATTTATATTAGAATCTTTGGATTCCCCTATCCTCATAGGGAGACTAAGTATGAAGGTGAAGTTCTATCCAAGCCTCCTCCACCTCTCAATGGTGAGAAAAACCATGGACGGTCATTTCCAAGGAGCTACAGAAACACTAGGGAGGGAGTTCTGGAACTTGTTATTCTTCTATTTTTTTGTACTTCTTGTGTTAAATATTTCAATTATGTTTTATCTTAACACTCTTCTCCTATAAATTAATTTATTTGGTGAAAATAAGTGAAACACTTTTCATTTCAACACTGATTGGGTTCAGATTTCAAGTGGGAATCTTGGGTTGTTCTAATTGGAAAACACAAGAATCCTCTTTCACTCACACATACATAATATTTAAGTATGATTTGGTATCACTTTTTCTATGCTTGGGATCCAAACCTTGACAAAATGATTTTTTTTAAAGGTTTGGTTCTTTGTTCATCATTTTAAGAGGAAAGAGGGGAATTAAGGTCTTAACAAAAACCAAAGGATTCTATTAAACCATGTAAAATTTTCATAACAATTAACTATCCAAGATGTGTTGTGAACTTTAAATTGCCTCATTCTATCATAATTCTAAAAAATCCACCTTCCTTTATCAATTATTAAACTCTTTAATTAATTCATTTTATTTTTAAAACTATTTTTAAAACTACCCCAAATTTTATCCCTTTCTATTAAAAATACACACTTTAAACCCCCAACTCTCTTTGAGATATTACCTAGGGTCTGCCCTATACTATAAATAAAATTTAAAATCATAATAAATTTGATGTTTCATGAAAATCTTATAATATGTCTCTTTTAGGGCATTCCATCGATCGTCTCCCCCTCAACAACATGGAAGGTCAAACAATCTTGCATGAGATATCCCCATCTGTCACAAGAAAAACACTGCCTCTCCCATGGATAACTAGATCTAGATTAGTATCCTAGAGATGTAGTCTCTTTGTCCAAGGATCGTCTCTTGAAGTATCTCATACACCTAGATCCTTATGTTTTTCATTAACTACTAGCTGGAAAGGTCTGAACACTTATGTGCCCAGTACCAATAAATAGAGTATGTTCAACCAGAATGATCTACACTACAAAGACCTACTCAAGAACCCCAGTATAGGTAGGAATTAATAGCGATATCACTGAATCCCTAATATCTCGATGTAATCCCTACTCGAAGGTCTGTGCTCAGAAAAATGGATCATGAACCATATATAGGGGGTACCATGAAAGGTCTGTGAACCTTGACAAATACTCTACCATGGTCATGTTATCCTGTCTAAGATACAAAATCTTCTAGATATGCATTTATATCAGCATGGATAGATAAAACTCTTCTTGTAAGATCTATTAAAACTTTGTCTAAGTGATCATTATCTTATCATGGGTCTATGTAACCAAAATCAACCATCGCCCAACCAATCCCTATAGAAGACTTTCCTCTAGGACTACCATCTAATCAATAGGTTTATTCACAAGGTAGAAAACACATGTGACAACCTCAAGTCAGTCATCATCTACCTGGGGGTCTGGCTCACCCCGGTATCTCATAGGTCACTACCTCTGGAACTCATCCAATACACTCATCATGCATGCATCCTCAACCTAAACTGCCAATACAACCTTCTGCTCAATGGGTAGTGGATTAACTGGTGGACCACCCAAAGGTACCACATCTTGCGTATAGCCCTACACTAAAGCCTTGTCACTCAGTGGATCATCACCATGATCTGACCATGAAATCCTCTCTCAATGTCATCATGATGGAATCCTAAAATATAATCAAGATGCACCATGGTCAAAGAGTATATCTGAGAAGCTGACTCAATAAGTATATAGAACCCACAACTTAGTCCTATATGATGCATGTACCAAAATTTCCCTGACAAAAGTGCTTAATTTTTCTGATTCAACAAATAGGTTATCTGAGTCTTGATTAATGTATACATCGGCTGCTACACTAATACTAGAGTCTCTGACCTGTAATCTGAACTCGAGAAACTTTAACACTATCATTATAAATCTCAAACCAATCTCACAAGATCTGGTCCTAAGGTAGAACTAAATCCTCTAATACCACTATGTCATGACCCAAACCACTAGGGGTAGATCTGTGACTACCCAAATCCCACCTCCAATAGGCCATGGGCTGGTGACCAGCACTAAGTAGGAATATCATACACAAAAGATGCCTTAGTGTATAGTATGTGTATACATTCACCCAAATACATCTCCATACAATATTTTATAGATTACAATGATTGAAAAGAGGATTCATGAATACATATATCACACAATCTGAGTAAAACAAAAGTATTGAAAGGGTAAAAAGGGAAAAAATGAAATCCCACTAAAAACTTAAAAGAGTCTAACTTGTACATATGGAGGGGACTCTGAAAAAATTAAACCATAAAAACATAACTCGATCAAGTACCAGTATAAACCTCAATTTATATAGATCAATGCTCCACTTACTGAGGGACCTCCTTGGTCTCCATCAAAAGGCATGTTGATTTCACAAGACATGACATGTGCATGCAGATACCATGAAGGTGTGATTATAAAAATACCTTGTAGGCACCCCCAAAAAAATAAAAGAGAGAAACTAAAATACAATAGTCTGTTCAAATCAATATATAGGGAACCCAAATGAGAGAGAATAACAAACTCCATCTTGACCACTCCTCAGCTATACAAAACTAGTCATCTAATCTCCCTAGGGTGTATCAATAAGGATATGTGAAATCACTATAAGGAATCCCAAAATAACCCAGATATACTCATCTTAGACTCCAACTCTCATGAGTTACCAACCTCATTTTTATCCACAAGATTCTACTCAAGTCTTAAAGGTAATGCTTGTTTAAGAGAACTCACTCAACAAGCTCTGCCATCCTAGATGGCACTGGTCTGAGAGATATCACTCATCAGGAGCACCTATTATATACCTAATGGAACTCATCCGAGAGATACCACTTCATTGGGTATCACTAACATGATAGCACGTCCCCACCATCTAGGTGGCATACATCTAATAGAACACACTCATTGGGTCTTGCCATGAATAAAGTTACACTATCACTCAGCAGATTGAAATACTCAAATAGGGGATCACACTCATCTCAGATTGAAGAATCCTTAAACCCTACTAGAAACACTGAATATATCATATAACAGATAAAGGATCACACATAAGACATTTTGGGTACACCACGAACCTAATCTAGAACTCCAAAGATCATATCTCTCAAATTGGGTATATCACCTAGGACTGTTGTAGATTGCCACAAACTCTACCGAGTCTCAAAGACATGATACACAAATAGAGGATTATACCTAGGACTATTGGGAGATACCAAAAACCCAAATCTGTAAATACATATATCATATCGCTCAGATAGGGGATCACACCCAGGACCAATTGGGGACACCACAAACCCTACCGAGTCTCAAAGCCATGATACACAAATAGGGGATCATGTACAGGAATGTTGTAAGATAAGAAAAACCTCAATCTGGATCCAAACACCAAGTAGGGTATCATACTCATGATGATACCGTAAACCCCACTAGAACCAACCACTAAGTAGGGGATCATACTCACAATGATACTACAATCCCTACCGAAACCTCATATTAAGTATAGTATATTTATTCAAACTATGCCACCAAACCTACTGAAACCAAATACTAAGTAGGGGATTGTATATCTGATAATTCCTCAATCCCTACTAGGATATCCTAGCAGATAAGGGATTTTCTCCCTGTGTATGAAGGTTATGATGATACCACAAACCCCACCTAGGGAAGTTGATGTGATAGAGGATCTTAACCCAACCACTCATAGGGATATAAAAACTTTATTTGATCTCATCTTATCGATGGGATCACAATATTATACTAAGGATATAATTACACAATGTTCCCTCATAAGTATAGACCATGGGAATCCACTCAACTGATACTAGTCTATACACCACTATCAAGTGACCCACTAACCTCACCACACATCGCATTTTGTATTTCAAAACCATGGTAACCATCATGTCCAGTGTGGAAAACTAATTGTGATAGGATACTCATGGGCCTCCACCGATTCTTGAAGAAGGATATGTGTAAGGGAAAAGTATCCTAGAGGAGTTCATGGTGTGTGCCCACAGTACATGGCGTGTCTCTAGAAACCATCCCCTGGTCATGTCCCTCTCAGTACTCGGAATTTCTTTGGGAATATACATGGTGTGTACCTAAAGTTACATAGCTTGTGACCTTGTTTTCTCTCTTGGGAGTGTCCTCACCCATACATGGCTGCTTTTTCATGTCACACCACATGTTGTGTACACTCGGTACATTGTGTGTCTTGAATATCCATCAACTTTTTTGTGTCCTTGGATCTTTCCTGGGTATGCCACCCCTTGTCCATGAACTCTGGTTGTGTATGTCCACATGGCCATGTCCCTCAACATGGCTACCCTATCCATGCCCCTTGGCCACATGACCTGGGCTTACTAAATGGTGTGTACCCCAAGTACACGACATGTAGTCCCCATAGATCACCTTCCCTGTAAGGTAAGAACACATAGTCTGTGATCCTATACTACACACCGTGTGATCAAGAATTCCAAAAAGTAATTCCCAACAAGATGTCTAAAACTCCCCTATTTCCACCAAAACCCACAGATCTTCCCCCAGGGGGATCACTAGCAATCTTAATATGGTTTTAAAATATTAAAACAATGCATAAAATGTTATAGGGATGTAAAACATGTGAATATTACTACCTTGTGATGAAACGCCGAAGCTTTAGGTATAGATCCACTCTCTGAAGATGCTTCCCATGATATAAGAGTGATCACCGTCAATATTGAAGATTAGTAGTGCCTCCTCTCCTTGGTTTTTCCTTGGTTTTTCTGTTGCACAAGGGGGGAAACCTCCCCTCTCCTCTACCGAATGTGGGTGATAAAGGGGGATGGTTTATTAATTAAATTTATTTAATTAATAAACTGCCAATCAAAACCCAAATAACACACCCTCAATCGATCACTCGGTGAAGATAAAATTTATGTCATGCCTAGGGTAAACACCATGTTCTGGACTCAATCATGTTCTTAGATTTATGATCTGAGACTCCACTTAGGATTTATTCCATATTTACCAAAAAAAGTGTGTGCGTGATAAAATATTTTTAATATTTTTAATACCATCATACTGAGGCTCTTCAGAACTCAAAATCCTATACAGACTCAATGCCTGACTTCAGAAATATTCCTAGAAGTATTCCAAAGTCTTATAGGGAAAAACCATTATCTCTAAACTTATCCAACCACATAGTCCATTCATGTAGTTAATCCATCCACATATAGGAACTCATATAGCTGATGGCTCCACATAGTTGATGGTTGCACATAGTTGATGGCTCCATGTAATAGATTGAGTTGATTTTGAATTGGTCTCTCACCCATGCTTTGAACCACACATTAATGACATGAAACCCTTACACATCCTGAATCCTCCGTGATTCCATATTTTAGTATCCAAACAACTTCATACCTACTCCAAGACTCTTCTAAACACCACAGGCTTCGAAAACACACAAAGGGTCAGACTAGATAGATTTGGGACCTTACATCAAGTACCTCTCAAAAAATTATTATCCTCAAGAATCTAAAGCCAACCTGGAGGGAAAATGAGAAGGGGTTGTCCTAATAGCCACCCCATGAGATGCCTATCAAGGATATCATCATCATATGATATCAACCACCTGATCAGAAGAAACAACCATAAAACCATTAAACACCAACAACCATCTCCTAAACACTCTCCTAGGGGGGATACCTCTCAAACTAGAGAAAGGATAATAATAAGAAACAAGATGGAACCATCTCATAACCCAAAAAGGCCAACATCCATAAAACAAAGAATGTTACAAGAGAAGAGATAAACATAAAACAACTTGGGGTACTAAGTGCGCATATATGAATCACATCAATAGGTATTATACTCTATGTCATTGTGCCACCACAAGTCACAAACCAAGGTAATGGAACAGCCATGCAACACCTTCTCCTGGTGGTCCTAGATCTCCATAGGCCTCTCATCAAAGGTTGCATTATCTTCAACATTGATCATTCACCTATTGGTGATATGTGAGTCTTCATGAAGATAACTATTGAGCTGTGATGTGTGAAAAACATAATGTATTCAACTCATCTATATGAGAAATGAAATCCAATATACCAAATCTGTAACATGATCCAACACCTCTAAAGGTTCAACAAACCAAAGAGAAAACTTTCTCCAATGACCAAACCTTAACTACCCACAATGAGGAGTCACCTTTAATAACACATGATATCCAATATTGAACTCCATAGGTATCCTCCTACAGTAGGCATAGGATTTATAATGAACATTTGAAGCCTTCATCCTCTCATGGAAGACCTAAACCATCTCTATCATATTTTATACTAGTTATGGAATAATAATTTTTTACTCTATGGCACTATCCTAGAACAATGAAAAACAGAAATGTTGGTCATACAAAGATTTGAATGGATCCATACCAATGGTGTAGTAGTAACTATTATTGTAATAAAACTTATCCAAGGGAGGGTGTATCATCCACAAACCTCCAAAATTCAGAACACAAGAGCATAATATATCTTTAAGACTCTGGATGGTCCACACTGTCTAACCATCCATCTATGGGTGGAAAACAATGATAATTTATAACTAAGAGAAAAAATCATATTGGATACCTCTCCACACCCTTGAGGTAAAATAAGGATCCCGATCAAAGATGACCATCCTAAGGACTTTGTGGCTTCATAACACCTCCTCCAGATACTTCCTCGACAAAGCCACCAATGATTTAGACTCCCCGATCACTATAAAGTGGGATAATTTCCTCTCACTTCCAATAAGTAACATCTAATGGATGGAGTAAACCACTGAGAACACATCTCTCATCCTTCACCTTATATTAGGTTAAACATTGATAAAAAACTCTACAATTGTACGCTTCAACCCATGACACCAAAACTGACCTCTCAAGGCATGGTACATCTTTATCACACCAGGATATACCACCAAAGGAGATCTATGGAACTCATGGAGAACCATATCACACATTTCTGAAGGGATGAAAAGCCTTTCCTAAAACAATACCCAATGATGTCAATCCTCAGACCAACCATTAGGGGTATCACCAAAGACAACTTGATCCCTCTAGACCTCCACTATAGAATCCCCTGGATGGGAATCTTCCACTTTATACACCAAATATGACTACACCATAATATAGAAAATATAAACTCTACCTATAACCTCTCTCATATCTAGATGCATCACTGAGAGTTCTTCCATCGCTCTCTAATAATCTCTAGATTCATGCATGACATCACTACATGAATTCATTCTCAGTGCATCAGATACAATATTTCCCTTTATAAACATATATGAAATCTAAAATTCATAATGCTACAAAAATTATATCCACCAATATTGATGAAAGTTCAATTCATATTGAGAGAAGACATACCTTGGTCTCTTATGGTCAATAAAAAACAAAAAACACTTGTTGATGAGGTAATGTCACCATAAATTCAAAGCAAACACAACTATCTCCAACTAAATATCATGGGTGGAATACTTACCCTCACGGTAACATAAATAATAAGACCCATTAGAAGTAATTTATCTCTACTGCATCAGAACATAGCCCAAGAAAAGACATGAAGAATCATAAGAAACATCAAATTGAACTCCCTATACTGACAAAAAAGGACTAGAACACTGACCAACTTCTCTTTTTTAAGTACTTGAAAATTTTCTAACACTAGTAAGTCCACAAGAACTCAAGATAATTTCTAGTAAAGGCTGTCATAGGATTTCAAACCTAAGATAAATCATATAAAAACCTCCTGGAATATCCTTAAAGACCAAAGAATCTCTACACCTTTTCTTCTATCTTGGGAGCTTTCCAAGACACAAGCACATCTATCTTAAAAGGATCCATAGCTACTCCCTACTGGGAAATGAAATTCCCTAAGAAATGAACTTTATGATCCCAAAACTCACACTTTGAAAAATTCCTGAATAGCTACTCATGATGAAGAACTCCCAAAATGAAACACTGATGCTCTGAATTATCCTCTTCATACATGGATTACACAAGGATTTCATCAATGAAACCCACCATGAACTTATCTAAGAACTCTTTGAACACTATGTTCATCAACCCCGTGAAAAATATTGGAGAATATTTTACACTGAATGTCACTATAATGAACTCATAATGACTGTGATGATAATGGAAAGTAGTCTTCTAAATATATTCATTCATTACTCTCATATGATGATATCCTAACTTCATATTAATCTTCGAGAACCAACTTTCTCTATTCAAATGAAAAAATACATCATTAATTTTCAAAAGAGGATAATGGTTCTTCACTGTCACTTGGTTCAAGTGGTGATAATTGATACAAATACACAAATCATCATCAGCCTTCTTTATAAACAAAACAGGTGCACCCCAAGGTGACATGCTTAGCCAAACAAAACCTCACTACAAAAGATCATCATTCTATAATCACAACTATCATAACTCATAAGGTTCCATCCTATATAGATACATTGATATATGAGACACACATAGTTATAGATTGATCCCAAAATCAATATTTTGTTGAGGTGGTAACACTACAACCTCCTCTATAAATAAATCAGTGTACTCTTCTACAACCTTGGGAAACACTAATTGTTGAACTTCCAATGAACTCACCATTAGCTTGGCTATCAAGTAAGACAAAGATAGAACATGCATCTAACCCATACAAGGGTCTCTCTTTCCAACAAGCACTGTTGGATCACCATTAGCATCATAAAACCCAACCTGCCTCCTAAATAAATCCATGATAGTCTGTACCAAATAAAACCAATCCATGATGAGGATGATGTCATATTATTGTATTTGTAAACACAGGAAGTCTCCCAAATATCAGTTCCACCCCCAAAACTATATCATAGTCTCTATATAATTCATATAATTTTGTTTGACCTATAACTGACATAGTCAATATTAAGGGAATTGGAAGTCTCTCTACCTCAAGTCACAAAGAATGGATAATAGTAGGTGATATAAATGAGTTTTTATCTCCCAAATCAAAAAAATAAAATTTTCCCATATAGAAAACAAGTAAAGGGTACCTAAAATGATAACTAGATCATCTCGTGCTAGAAACTCTAAACCATAAAGTGGGCCATGAACTTCTATATGGCCTTGTTGACCCTACTAACAACCACCTCCACAGTCACACTCTGCTCTCTAAGGATGAGGATAATATTGGGTTTAAACTCTACCTACCCCATATCCTCTTTATTGATCCCAAACTAGAGCACCCTACTACTGTTGCATCAGCTGAAACTACCTTAATGGAGGAACCTGAAGTGGAACACCTAGCATCTATTAACTACTCAGGATTATCGAACACTCTTTCAACCGATGACCTCATTCTTCATAAGAAAAACACATGTATGATACCTTGGAATAGTTTTTAGAGCCGCCACACCCATAGAAACAATATATTGAGGGCTAGGACCTACCCCTGACTGACCAAAAAACCTTCTATCCAAGCAACTAGGAACCACATGCCATAGCTCTTATTTTCAAGGAATCCATATAACTCCCCTCTCATGATGATCTAGTTCTATACAACATCCTCTCAATGACTTCTTCTCTCATAAGTAACTTAAGATACGTATTCAGTATAAATGGGGTGACCTAAAAATAGATCTCTAAAATAAAATCCTCCTTAAAATGTTTCACCCTAGCCCCCTCATTTGGTAATAAGTCTAAATCATATCACAAAAAGGTCCTGAGATGGATCCCAAACTCTCTCACACTGGAACTCCCCTGTTGATGGGTAAGAAGTAACTAGCGACTAATCGCCTTAGAAATCGAAGAAATAAACTCTTATTAGAACTGGACTTGGAACCTCTCCCACAAGACTGCTGACTATTTATGATCCCCAAGGAATAAGAACTAGCACTGCCTTTCTATAACAACCCTACTCTTTATTTCATGTTTAAAAATGATTTATTACATAAAATTAAACTTAATACAACTTGTAAGATCAATATTTATGGTGTATTTGGGAAAATAGTACATTGCATAACAACTTAAAACATGAAAAACAACATCTTTATTGAAAACTTCTTTAACATTATCAAAATGTTCCTTCATGCTTAACACAGCATGGGATAACTTGAGGACATGCATAAGAATTGGGTAATCTATAAATCCTAGTAAGGGAATAAATAAGGAATAACAGGAATAATTCATTACATGTTATACAATAGGAATATCAATATATTATAAAAGGAATGTGAATAATAAGTCGTGATATATCATGATAATCATAACATGGGAAATGTGACAACAACTTAAAACACTGTATCATAAACATAGGTCAAGTCCAAACCCACCAAGACATCATTGTGGACAAAGTTCTATAAAGGAATCAGGTAAACCCATAATCCCAAAATGATGTATCATGATACTAACCATTACCCAATGCATCGGAGTGCTGTATAATTATGGGTTCACCCAACATATTCATTTCATTCTCATACTTAAGTATGCCACATAGATCAATCAACATGGATTCATTCACCATCATAATTTATTATACAATAAAGGAGTGTGGAATGCATACATTAAAGTCCCAAATAAAATAATTATATGTGTATAAATGTGAATACCCATGATATAAAATGGGCATGGTATTCACTACACAACTGTTTTGGAATAGAAAATTGTGGTGCTATTTCGGCAGCATAACGACATCACATAAAAAATAATAAAATGGTTTTATGAGAGATAAAGGTATCTCTAATAATTTATATATGAAATTTATAGTAATATGGTCATATAAATACATGTCAAAATATAAGGAATTGATAAAATAATGTGTAACATAATAAAGGAACTTGAAGAAAGAGGGGAAAGGAAAAATCTTTACTTGAATGTGTGACTCCAAAGGCTTGGGAGGGGCTTATTGAAAGATTGGGATGCCTTTGAAGGACTCTATAGAGTGGAGGGAAGAGTTATTATGTTCCTCAAAGAGTTTTAATGAATATAAATGGGGGATTGGGTGGGTTTATATAGGAAAGGAGGGGGATTTCTTTATTATTTAGGTTTTGGACTCTACATAATAAAATATCCAAAACCACAAACCATCCCATGACTTTTTCCCATGGTTTCTACAAAATGGGATTTTTTTTTTAAATAATTTTACAAGTAAAAGGTCCTAAATTATTAAAATATTACCATTGGTGATGTAGAGGTGAGTCACACTCCTAAATAAATGATTTTAAAATCATAAAATATATTATAACTCTTGGAGGATTCATAATTGATTTACAAAATAAATAAAATTAAAATAAAATAACGTTATTTTAAATTAAAAAACATATATTTTGTCTTTTATCCAATTTATATTACTTATTACATCACTTTTGGGTCATTTTTATGTCATAAAATTCAATGTATATTTATAGAGAATTTATTTTTTACCTGAAAATTTGATTGTATCAGAAAATTATGAACAATTAACCATTGGATAATTTCAACATACTAATTCTAAAAATAATATTCATTTTATCTAAATAATTTTTTAAATATTTGAATTTTTACTTTTAAAATAAAAACTGTCATTTATTGAAAATGACGGGGTTTTGACAATAACATTTTTTTAACCGTTAAAAAAATTACATTTTACTTAATAAAAATTATACGCTAAATTATATTTGATAAAATTTATTTAATAATAATACATTATTAAACTATTATTTATTTTAAAAATCCATTAATTCATAAATTCATTAATTGAATTTGAAAATTAACCAAAAATACAATTTATTCTTTAAAACCATTTGCAAAGTAACAATAATAAGATTAAAATATATTCATTATTTTATACAAAATAATGTAAATATTCATATTTCTATGGTATTTATACATATCCCTTTAATACAACAGCATACACTCTAAGAGTGAGGTGCATGATGGTGGGGCTTTCATGGGGTCGTCTAGCGAACATGGTTTTGGGTCGTGATCTCGGTGAGCTTGAAATTCTCTCGTAAATGGTTTCGCTCATGCTTAAGTTATGGGATATCGGATTGGTCTTAGTCAAGGGAAAAGACTATAAATTACATCTCCTTTGGAAGCTATGATAAATGGTCGTCATATAGTATGATCCTACTGGTTGAGGTGATCACTTCCTTTGTCTGTGTCAAACGGATTTGTTAAAAAATCCTATATTTATAATAGTCATGTGATTACTATTCAACGGCTATATTATCAATGATAATGATACTTAATGGTAATTTAAATCAAAAAGGATATAATAAAACAAAATAAGTGCATTTATTTTCTATAACCATAAGATAATTAATTAAATAAAAAGGGGAAATTTTATTCATAAGAGTTCGGGTCGTTACAATCTTCCCCATTTAGAAATTTTTCCCTTGAAACTTTATTTTCCCATAATAAAATAAATGAGGGTAATTATGATTCATCACCTCATCTAGTTCCCATGTTGCTTCTTCAAACTTTTTTCTTCTCCATAACACTTTTATGAGGGTCATTCTATTATTCAGTAAAACTTTTTCTCTACAATCTATGATCATCACCAGCTGATCTTTATAGGAAAGATCATTCTATAGCGTTACCACATCTAGATTGAGTACATGTGAGGGGTCTGGTATGTAATTTCTAAATAGGGGTACATAGAATAATACATCATATACTTGAGATAGGTTCGGTGGGAGTGTTAGTCAATAGGCCACTACTCTGATGCGATCAAGGATCTCAAAAGGGCTGATGTACCTTGGAATAAGATTTCCCTTCTTCCCAAATCTCATCACTCTCTTCTATAGAGATATGTAGAGGAATATCATGTCCCCAACATCAAACTCTATGCCTCGTCGATGATTTTCATCATAGCTCTTCTGTTGACTCTGAGCAGCCTTGATGTGTTGCTTAATGGTCTTAACCTTATACACCATTTCCTCAACCATTTCAGGACCTAGAAGTTTTTATTCCCCAACTTCATCCTAACATGATGGTGTTCTACACCTCTTCCAATAAAGAGATTCATAGGGAGCCTTTTGGGTACTTGAGCGGAAACTATTATTGTAAGAGAACTCAACCAAATGAAGATGTTGGTCCCATCTACATTTAAAGTTCATAGAACATGATAACAAAATGTCTTCCAGTGTTTGGATAGTATACTCAGATTGTCCATCAGTTTGAGGATGATAGGTCATAATGAAATTTAACTCAGTTTTTAGAGCATGCTAGAGACTTTTCCAAAACATAGAGGTAAATCTTGGATATCGATCTGATATAATCAATGGTGGTACTTCATGTAGCCTTATCACTTCTCTAATGAATATCTATTCTAATTGATGCAGTGAAAAATACTCTCTAATCATAATAGAGTGTGTAGTCTTTGTAAGATAATCCACAATAACCCAAAAAACATTTTTCCTTTTGATGTCTTCATAAGTTCAGTGGCAAAGTCCATGGTGATGTTTTCCCATTTCCATGATGGTATGGGTAATGGTTACATCATCCCTTTATACTTATTCCTTTTAGCCTTCACTTTCTGACATACCAGGAACTTTGATGTATATTCAACGATCTCCTTCTACATGTTGTCCCACCAATATTGATCTCATAGATCTCGATACATTTTTTTGTTTCTTGGGTGAATGGAGAAATTCAAACTATGTGAATCATCCAATAGTTCCTTCTTTAACTCAAGATTTGATGAAACATATAATATTAACCCAAATTTCACAATTCCTTCTTCATTAACATTGAAATACAATAATTTACCTTTCCTTATAGTATCCACTCTCTTATAAATTCCCACATCATCTTTTTTAGCATCCTTTAAACTTTCCAAAAGATACGGTTGAGTAATAATTTTTGAAAGGATTGATTATGTTCCTTTCATTGTGATTCCCATGTTCATTCTTTTCAAATCTAAGAATATTTAATCCTTATCAATTATAAAAAATGATAGAATTTATGGGTCTTTTCTACTAAGAGAATCATCCACCTTATTTCATTTAATAGGTTGGTAGTGGATTGAGTAGTCGTAATACTTAATGAGATATAACCATATTCATTGGTGCATATTAATATCTTTCTATGTGAATATATATTTGAGGATCGTTTGATCAGTATATATCTCACACTTATCCCCATAGAGATAATGCCGCTATATTTTCAATTCAAATATCACAATTTTCAACTCTAGATCATGCATGGGATAGATTTTCCCATTAATTTTAAACTTCCTTGAGGAATAGGTAATGAATTTATCATTTTCCATCAACACACAACCCAATACCTTCTTGGAATCATCGCTGAAAATTATGAAAAGTTCCCACTTGTGGGTAGTGTAAGCACAGAAGTAGTGATAATCCTTCTTTTAAGATTCATGAAGCTGTCTTATCATTAATCATTCTAAGAAAACTTGACTCCCTTCTGAGTTAGCTTGGAAATAGGGTTCGACAATCATGATAAATTTCTCACAAATCAGCAATAATAACCAGATAACCCAAGGAACCTATGGATATCTATCACAGATGTTGGCCTCGTCCATACCTAAATTAATTTTTTTCTTTTAATTATCCATAGATATCCCATTTCTTTTGATGATATGTTCTAATAATGATACTTCTTTCAACCAAAACTCACACTTTCTATACTTTTCATAGAGTTTCTCCTTTAACAGTGTCATTAGCATAGTTCTCATATGCTTCCCATGGTTCTCCTTGATTTTGGAGTATATTAGAATATCATTGATAAATACTACCATAAATTTGTTGAGGTAATCTCTAAAGAATATATTAATCAATTCCATGAAGATTTCTGGAGAATTAGTGAGTCTGAATGGCATCACTATGAACTCATAGTGCATGTACCTTGTATAAAAAATCAATCTTGGGGATATCTTCCTTATTCACCCTTACTTGATAATATCTCGACTGAAGATTCACCTTGGAGAAGTATTGTTCTCCACATACCTGGTCAATAAAGTCATCAATCCAAAGCAGTGGATACTTGTTCTTTATCATGATCTTGTTAAGTTCACGATAAGCAATGCAAAGGTGCATTAACCTATCCTTCTTCTTAATTAAGAGGACTGGGTCACCCCATGGTGAATCACTTAGGCATACGAACCCTTTATCCGGATTCTCTTGTAGTTGTTTCTTTAAATCCTCAAGTTCCTCAACATCCATTCTATAAGGATTATTAGATATTAGAAATACCCCAGGTATAATATTGATGTAAAATTCAACCCCTTGTCTAGGAGGAAGACTAGGTAATTCCTCTGGAAACACATCTTAATATTCCCTCACAATAGGCATGTCTTCAGAGATGGTTCTTTCCTTAAACTCAATCATTTGAGAAAGATATGCTTACTCACAGGTAAATAATATTCATACTTGAGATGATGGTTCTAAATAAGATTCATCCTTCTTCTTTCACTTGTACAGAATTAGGGGTTAATTTTCCATATGAAGATTGATTTCCTTATCATGGTAATTTATGTTTTCTATATATATGGAAAGCCAATCCATGCCTAGAATTGTATCAAATTCCACCAAAGTGGGTATGAAAAGGTTCACTGGGAAGTTCAGGCCAAAAATTATGATATTGAAGGAGTTATATACTTGGGAGTAAATAATTTTCCCATTTTCTTTTTTCACTATCATATCTACTTCCATGCTTTATGGTGGTGTTTGAATAGTTCTACTAAACTTTACTGGTGTGAAGGAATTTTTAGAACCAAAATCAAAAATTATGTTCTCTTTTTTTAATGAATAAATATCGTATATGTAATCACTTCGTGTTTGGAATCCACCTCAATAGTCATGATAGAAAAATCTCTCCCTTTCTACCTCATAGTTTTTTGGTTGCCTCCAAAAACCCTTGGTTGCGTGCATCGGTTCGCAAAGTACCTTGGTTACTTAAAATTTAAGTAGTGAACAATGCATTGAGGGTTTATTATAGTATTCTTTTTCTATGTCACATTGTTGGGTTTCTACTTTTGTAAATAATTATCCTTGTTCCCTTCTCTTCTACATCTAAATAATTTCATTATTCCCCTTAGGCAATTTCTTAGGTGCTTTTTTCCACACCTTTGACAAGTGGGATGCTAAAATTTCTTAACACTATTGGATTTATTAATCAGAACAAAAAAATTAAAATCCACTTTCCACTTCTTATCCCTATAATATCCTTGAGATTATATGATCTCCATTTCAACATTGAGGGCACATCGGACAATTTTCTCACAGCTATCAAATTCGTGGATCGCTAGATCTTTTCATAGACTAGGATTTAGCCCACCAAAGAAGTGGTAAACCTTACATTCAGGGGTAACAACAAAGACAAAGGTGTATCCCAAAATTATTTTGAAGTTTTCCTCATATTCCCTGATAGATTTTTCATCTTTTTTCTTAAGTGTAAGGAAATCCCTTTCCATTTTAAGATGGAGATTGTGAGGAAAATATTTATCAAAAAATATTTTTAGGAATTCCTTCCACTCCAATATTTCAATCTCTTCTTCAGGTTTCATATTTTTGATCAATGTACACCATTGATCATCTTCTCCCTCTATATGATAAAAAACTAGAAGAATATTCTCTTGTTCGTAACATTGAAGGATGGAGAATATCTTCTCAATGGAGTTGATCCATTGTTCCATGATTAAGGGACTAGATGATCCGTTGAAAGTAGGAGTCCATTGTATCATGAAGCTCTAGATTTTTCTCTCTTAGGGGGGTTTCGTAACTCCTCTTTATCTATTTTTCAATTAATAACTTGAGTTACCTGAGAGAGTATCATGAAAAAGTTTGTGATTCACATTCCCATCGGGTTGGGAATCTCATTGGGGCAGTCATCACATTTCCCTTTGTATCAGTTGTTAACCTGATTCCTCCTATTACCATCCATTGGATATAATAAAAGGAAAATTAAGGGTGAGTATTTTAAAATATTAAACACATAAAGAGGGATATAATGAAATTAAAGGGATAAATTATAAATTACATTTATCTCCTTAACTTATGAGTTTCTAGGCTTCAATCTATGATATCCATGATCTATTTACCAACACATATTCTTATGGGAATTTTTTTATTCCCTTAAATATGGTTCATAATGAGCTTATCAATTTAAAAAACATACCCCCTGGGAGTGTCAAATTATGTGCACAGTAAGGCCCATTTTCATGTACCATATTACCTCGAGTCAATCTCAGAATATATTGTTGAAGTTATTACCCCTAGGTACTTTTGTGCCAGAACCATGTCCACTTGTAGTATCTAGATAGGGATTTATTTTCTTGACAAACCACTTTTTCTATAATAAAAAAATTTAGGTATGTTTTCTTATACTTAGCCTTATCTCTAAGGCTTTCACTAAAGTTTTCTAATCCTAATCCCTAAAATAACTAAACCTATCCTTTGATACCAACTATAACAACTATTCTATTTATTTCACATTTAAACATGATTTATTACATAAAATTACACTTAGTACAACCCATAATATCGATAGTTCTAGTGTCTTTTTGAAATTAGGTACATTTCATAACAACTTAAAACCTGAAAAACAATATCTTTATTGAAAACTTCTTTAACATTATCAAAACATTCCTTCATACTTAACATTGTATGGGATAACCTGAGGACATACATAAGAAAGGGATTATCTATAAAGCTTAGTAAGAAAATAAAAAATGAATAACATGTAGAATAAAATACATGTTAGACAATAGTCATATCAATAGATCATAAAAGGAACATTAATAATAAGGCATGATATAGCATGATAATCATAAAATGGGAAATGCGGCAACAAATTAAAACACTACATCATAAAAATAGTTCAAGGATAAACCCATCAAGACATTATGGTGGAAAAAATATCATAAATTAATCAGGTAAAACCTCTATCCTAATGTGATGTATCATGATAATAACCATTACCCAATGCATTAGAGCATTATATAATTTCAGTTGCACCCGTCACATTCATTTCATTCTCATGCCTAAGTGTGCCACATAGATCAATCAATACAGATTCATTCATCATCATAATTTATTCAACGATCAAGGATTTTATAATATATACATTTAATTCACCAATAAAAGAATTATATGTTTATAAAGTTGAATACCCACGATAGAAAATGGGCATGGTATTTACTATAAAATTGTTTTGGAATGGAAAATCGTGGTGCAATTATTGCAGCATAACGAAATCACATAAAATTAATAAAATGTGTTTCTGAGAGATAAAGGGGTCTCTAATCATTTAGATATGAAATGGATAGATATATGGACATGGAAACACATGTACCAACATAATTAATTGGTAAAATAAGGTGTAACATAATAAATATACATGAAGAAAGAGGAGAAAAGAAAGAACCCTTACATGAATGTGTGAATCCAAAGGCTTGGGAGGGGCTTTTTGAAAGCTTGGGGTGCCTTGGGAGGACTCTAGGGAGTGGAGGGAAGAGTTTGGATGTTCTCCAAGAAATTTTAGTGAAGATAAATGGGGGATTGGGTGGGTTTATATAGGAAAGGAGGGGGATTTATTTATTATTTAGGTTTTGGACTCTGCATAATAAGATATCCAAAACCACAAACCATCCCATGATTTTTTCCAATGTTTTTTTCCCATGGTTTCTAAAAAAATGGAATTCCTTGACCTTATTTTATAAGTCCATGGTCCAAACTTATTAAAATATTACTATTGGTGATGTGGAGGTGAGTCACACTATTAAAGAAATGATTTTAAAATCATAAAATATATTATATCTCTTGGAGGATTCATAATGGATTCAAAAAATAAATAAAATAAACTTAAAATAAAATTATTTTAATGATAAAACATCTATTTGGAGAACATGATTTGGGCCCTGATCTCAGTGAGCTTGAACTTCTCATGTAAAAGTTTTTTGTCATGATTAAGTTTTTGGATCTCATCTTGGGATTGGTCAAGGTAAAATCCTAGAAATTCTATCTCCCTTGGAAGCTCTGATAAATGGGATTCATAGGGTACGATCCTATTGGTTGAGGTCATCACTTACTTTTTCCATGTCAAATGGACTTGTTAAAAACCCTATATTTATACTAGTCATGTGATCACTCTTTAATGGCTATATTATCAACAATAATGATAATTAATGTAAATTTAAATCCAATTGTATATAATAAAATAAATAAGTTCATGTGTTTTCTATAATAATAAGACATTTAATTAAATCAAAAGGGGGAATTTTATTCATAAAAATTTCGGTCTTTACGCTTGCTGCTCCACACAACATCATCATAGCCAATAAAACAGAGTACTCATTCTGATCATGGATCAAACTAAAATCTATATCAACCTAATCCGACCATTATTTTGTGACTAATTCTGAAATGGATATCCCATACTTCTATATAATCTAGTTCTAAAACTCTTAGAGTGTCCTCCTCCAAGTATCGTTGTCATCGACCTCCACTCTGTGGTGATCTACTAGAACATCCTGCTGAACATCTTCGATGTGAAATTGACAAGGATGTCAACCTTGATCCATTCCTGCAAAAGAATAAACTATTAGAATCCTAAAACTGGAATATGGAATACTTAACATTAATTAATTTAATATTTTTTATCTTTTTAAGGTATTAACTTATCCCAAGGTCTAACCATTTTAAACATAGGGGTAAAGAAAAATTATGCATGATCCTTTCCTAGGTCTCTACCATAAAACCATTATCACTTTATTTAGTAGGATTAGTGAACTTAAAGGTCCATGCATCATATAATAAGGGGCCTCAAATACCTGTGTCTTATCCATTCTCTTGTGTTTACATTGCTCACTAAACTTAGTTATCATCATTCTCAAACCAAACCATGAAACCTCACCTATTCTTAACTCCAAATCTATCATATCCCTTAACCTGAAACACTAATACCACTCTATCATGACCCCTCCCCCCAAAGAGTACCCCTACTAGGATGAAAATGAGAGAATGGAGATAGTGACTACCCAAGTCTCACCTCCAGTAGGCCCTGTGTTGGAGACTAGCACCAATGGTATAACAAGAATATATATGGGAGGAATTAAAGTTTCATATTTTTTCAAATCTACCTCAAGAAAATACTCTCTATGCAAGAAACTTGAAGATGGACGATTTTCTATCGAGGTCGATCCTAAGGCCCTCTAATAGCATACGCAGATGTGTAATTTCTTGATTATGGGCCGCATTTCATATATTAAAGGAGATAAACCACAGTCTCCTTCTAATATTAAGACTAGTATTGCTCATGTCTGGGGTTTCTCTGATTAGAAACTTGTTCCAATAGGAAGGGGCTATTTTCATATGTTGTTAACATCCCAGGGGGAGCTTGATCGAGTTTGGAAATCATGGAACTTACAACTAAAACTTGTTGTCATTAGAACTCTGAATGGTAATATTCTTTTAATCCACATGCCTATAGGAATAACATGGCCCAAATCTAGGTTAGATTGCATGACCTTAGCTGGTTCTTTTGGTATCCCAAGATCTTGAATGACATAGTGTCATGTCTAGGTACTCCTCTCAAAATCGACCAGAGAACCTTAAATTTTGAGATTGAATTATATGCTAAAGTAATGGTGGAGGTTGATATAGACTCTAAACTCTGGGAGGTTATTAATTTTAATGCAAAAGACTACAAAAAATAGAGGTCTGGATTGAATTTGATAATATTTTACCATACTGCAAACTTTATAAAATTGTAGGACATTCCTTGATGAATTGTATAGTTGTGATAAGACAAGTTTCTCAGCCAAGGGATGATGGATGGACTGAAGTTTGAAGGAATAACAAGGAAAAAGGCACTTCATTTGATAATCCCAAACCTTCCAAGAATAAATCTGAAGTATGGGTGAGGAAGGAAACTCTTTTGGGAGAGAGTTTGGGTACTACCTGGGTTGATCTTGTGGATGAAGAGAAGAATTCCACTATTGATCAAATAATACTAGAGGAAATTTAAAAACTTGTTTTGGATTCTTGTGACCAGCCCCAAGATGATATTATTTTATAAGATTCATGTAGACTAAACTCTATAGAATCTGGACATCTTATCACAGTCCTTACAGACCCATCCAGTGGGAGTGAAATTAGTGCAGCCTTGGAAAATAATGATGGTCCATCCACTGATATGAAACAGGTGCTTCTTGCAACCCCGAAGGGTTCTCTCCATAAAATTGATGGTTGTGTTTTAGCTGGTGCTACATTGTCACACAAGGAGGGTATCCCTGAGGACTTGGTAAACAAAGCTGCAGTTGGCCAGCCCTCCGAGGACTCTGCTGGTTTGGTTCCCTTGGATGAAAGTTCATGTATGACTCTATAAGCTAATATGGTCTTATATAATGAGTCCTTAGTGTCAGTGATCACACAGCCTACCCCTATTATGAACACTATCACTCAATTGGTTCCCCTAAATGAAAATTCAGTTATGGATCCACAAGCTAATATGGTTATATCTAATGAGTCCTTAGTGTTAGTGGGCACACATCCTTCCCCTATTATAAACATTGTCACTCGTACTACAAATATCTCAATGGATTTAAGGGATTATCCCATGGCCACCCCTTTGAATGCTAAAATACTTGAAACAAAATAGATTGTTGCTAATATAGGTACTGCTAAAAAATCTTCTATTTCTCCCATGAGTAAACAAGGAAAGAAACCCACTCTGGACTCTTCTCAAAATGTCATAAGATCAAAGAGGAATAACAGCATGGGTGGTTCAAAAAAGGAGGTTCTAGTCCCAAAAACAAGTTCCAATGAATCTTCTATTTTGTAATTTTTAGGGTATTCCTAGCCCTGACACTTTTACTGTACTTAAAATATTTATTATGACTCACAGACCTAAAATTTTTTCTATTGTTGAACCTAAAATAAATTTTTCTTTGAAATTTATGCATCTTTATTCTTGTGGTTATAATTTTTTAAGTTTATGAAAATATGGTATTGTTGTTGAATCTATTTGGGTCTTTTATCATTCATCTTTGTAGAATTTAAATGCCTTAAAATTTCTAAAAAAATGCTTTATTTTTATTTTTCCCTTGATTTCTTGCATATTTTTTGTACCATGATTTATGATAAGAAAACATACCAAGATCGAAGACCTATTTGGAATGATCTTTATGTTTTAGCTAAAAAAATTCATGACCCCTAGTTTGTTTTCAGAGACTTTAATTTGATTCTTACCTCTAATGATAAAATTGGCCCATCCCACTCTTCTATATCCTCAAGAGAATTTATAACTTCTATTGAAGATTGAAACCTTGTTGAAATTAACCTCACTGGTGCCAAGTTCACATGGTAAATAAGACACTACAATAGGGTAGTTGCTATTAAACTGAATAGTTCTTTCACAAATATCTCTGCTCTGGAAAATTAGGACACCATCTCCAACATTAACTTTCCTAAACTTAATTTGGACAATCACCCCATTATTTTTAGTCTTTTCACTAAAAGGATTAAACCCATTGTTCCTTTCAGATTCAATAACGCTTGGGTTGTGGATCTAGAATGTTCAAACATCATAAAAAATTGTTGGGATTCTATGAATCATCACAATGATGATTTTTTCTATATCACCAAGTTAAAACACCTCAAGCAGTGTCTTAAAGGTTGGTATAGTTATAAATATATTCAAATTTACAAGGACATATCTACCCTTGATAATGATCTTATCCAAATTCAAAACACCACTACTAGATCTAATTTCTATTTGGATCCCCAACTTTAAATGAACACATCTATGAAACTTAACTCTCTTCTTGTCCTTAAAGACAACATATGTAAGAAAATATTTAAAACATAATGTATTTCAGATGGTGATAGAAACACTAAGGTCTACAACTCTCTTAAAATAATTAGAAAATTTTGTATACCTATTTCATTCCTTATAAATGAAGCCACCTTATTTGACTCTAAGGAGGCCATTACTAATCATGTTGTCTCTTACTTTGATAATATTTTCAACGGCCCAAATGTCAACGAAGACCTCCTCCCTGATGTCATTCCAGATATGGTTAATGGGTAAGATAATGCTTATCTTTTAAACACCCCTCTTGATCATGAAATAAAATATACTTTTTTTAGCCTTAATCCTGATAGTTCCCTAGGTCCTGATGGCTTTAACAATGGTTTTTTTCAACATTACTAGGAGGTTATTCACATTGATGTTTTCAAACTTTTCAAATCCTTTTTTTTATTAGGGTGTTCTCCCCCATGGCCTAAATGATCAATTTATTACTTTAATTCCTAAGGTGGAAAATGCCTTTGAGATTCATATCTTATGGATTATTGCTCTTATTAACTCTCTTTACAATATCATTTCGAAACTTCTTTCTGATATACTTTCTATTATATGTAATAAAATTATTTCGTGGAATCAATTTGGTTTTATCAAGGGATGTTATATAAAAGATTTCATTTTCCTTGCCTCGGAATGTACCAATGCTTTAAACAAAGCCACCAAAGGAGGAAATATTTCCATTAAACTTGATATTAGGAAAGCCTTTGATACCATTGAGTGAAGATTCATTTTCAAAGTTCTTCAGTGCTTTGGTTTTAATGATACTTTCATCGGTAGGATAAAATCCATATTTAAATCAGCTTTTATCTTTATCCTAGTCAATGGTTCCCTTAAGGGTTATTTTAAATTCACCACAGGAATTAGACAAGGTGATCCCTTATCTTCCATTATTTTTTCTATTGCGGAATATCACTTAAGCATATTGCTCACTCTCCTTGTTGATCAAAATAAGCTTAAACCCATTTAGGCTGCTAGACACTTAAATGTGTCTACTCATTTTTTATATGCTAATGACATAATTCTATTCTTACAAGGCGATTAAAGGAATATTCAAATTTTAAAAAACTCTTTGTATCATTATGAAGAAATCTTTGTTCAGTATAAAATCTAGAACAAATCCTTTGTATTCTTTAGAAAAAAAATCTCCTACTAGAAAAAAGTTTTATCATCAACAATTTAGGTATGAATTAATAATCCTTCCCTTTAACTTATCTTGGTGTTCCCATTTTTTTGGGGAAGGCCTAAATATACTTACTTTTTCACAATTGTTAATCAGGTCATCAATCAACTATCCTTCTATAAGGGTAAATCCCTCTCTATGGCTGGCAGGATCTGTCTGGTGAAATATACTATTATCTCAAAAATGGTCTACTCACTGATGGTCTACAAATGGCCTACTGTTCTTCTTAAGAAAATTAATGTTTACATAAAAAACTTTGTTTGGATTGGAATCATTCTTGAAAGGAAGCTTGTGACCATCCCCTGGAATACTTGTTGTAAACCTTTAGAGAAGGGTGGTCCTGGCATCAAAAATTTCAAACTCTTTAATGATTCCCTTCAAGCTAGACTCACTTAGAGGTTGATTCACAATAACTTTGACTCTATTTCTTTTCTTAAAAAAATATTCCTTATGAAGTTAAAGAAGGGAAATTTGAACTATATTAAATATTTCATATGGCCATCCATTAGATAATATTTTTCCAACATCATGAATAATTATAGATGGATGGTTTGCACTTATTCTTCCATGAATTTTTATCTAGACAACTAGACTGGTGCCCCCCCCCTAATATTTATGTTACCTCCTAAATATCTTCCATAAAACACCAACTACACTATTAAGGATGTTATTCAATATCATAACATTAATTTACCTGATAACATCATTCATGTTATAGATAATTATTCTTACTCAAATTCTGATGATTTTCTTATTTGGGAGCCTGCTCACAATGGTTTCCTTGATTCCAAAAGTTTTTACAATAACAATTTTTCAACTTCTGATTTTATCTTTTTTTGGTTGAAATCATTTGACACACCATGGATTAAACCCTCGAGACTTACTATTGTTTTTTATATTGCTCACAACTGCCCCAATGAGGTTTACCTTCGGTCTTTTGGGGTCAAAATTTTCTCCAAGTGACATTTTTTTCATTAGCATAGAGAAGATACTAACCACCTATTTCTGTCTTGTGCTACGGCTTTAGCCCTTTGGCACTATATTACTGACATTTTTTACTACAGATGGTTAATCCTTGACTCTATCATCTCCTAATTAAAATGTTTTGTGGAGATTTAAACCTCTCAAAAAATCAAGAATATCTTCTTAACTACTGTTTGGAGCTCCTCCATGTGATCTGGTATGACAGAAATTCTATTATCCACAACAACTTCTCATTCAGACTTAATGTAGGTCGGACGCGGATCCTCATTGACATTAGGGATGCTGCCTTGATTTGGAAAGCTTATTGTGACAACACTATTGAAGACTTTTAGATCCTCCATCAACTTCGGATTGATGGCCTCTACAAACCATCGAGGAGCACTTTTGAGGTGTTCTGGAAAGCCCCGCTCCTAGGATGGATCAAATTGAATGTTGATGGATCCTTTAAAGGAAGCTCGGTACCTGTGTGTTGTGGGTCTATTTTCAGAGACTATCTTGGTCAGTGTCATTGATGATTATTTGGTAGCTACAGTACTGCCTCATCTATGGAAGTGGAAATGATGGGTGTGATACATGTCGTTGAATTTTCCAAGCACAAGGGATGGAACAGTATTTGGATTAAAAGTGATTCAACCACTATTGTTTATGCTATTTGCAATGGTGTGGTGCATCTTGTTTGGACACTTACTACCCGTTAGATGAGTTGCCTTGATTTTCTTCTGGAGACCAGCTACATTGCCACTCATGCCTTCCATGAAGCAAACATGGTTGGTCTAGCTTACAAGGGATTCAACCAGGGAATAACTTGGTGGGATGACCTACCTGTTGATATTCTCCCTCTTTATGATAAAGATTGTAATATGATTCCTTAATTTAGACTCATGTAGTTTCTTTCTTTATTTTAATAAATTGTGCCTTGGTCTTTGACTGAGGCACTACCTTCTATAAAAAATAGTAACCTCTAAGAAAACATGTGGAAGAGATAGATAATAAGGATACACCAATCAAAACCTACTTAAACATATATATAAATAAATACCAAGTAAAAACATGCAATGTCATATAGGATAATAACAACTAAAAGGAAAACTACAAGAACCAAAATGTAAATATGGAAGTGACCATAAATCCCAAACAGCTCCTGAAAAACCAAGAGGTAGTAATATTCAGCCCAATATTCAGTCTACTTTGGATGACTTGAAATATAATATATATATATATATATATATATTGGGTGGGTATAAAATTATGCTCAATAAAATCCTCTATGGATCCTCTTTTTCAAAATATAAAGAAATCATGCTAAAGCATAGTGAACAACAACGAAACTAACTCATTGCCAATATATGTATACTAAGTTCCTAGTCTCACCATGGCTAACACTCACCAAGTGTCACATGCAATCACTACTACAACTTGGCCTTTTATCAGAGATAAAAACCGACATTAACAGTGCTAGAAAAGCGCTATTAATGCCGGTGTAGATAAAGGGGGGGGGGTCCCCTTTATCAGTGCTAAAAAAAGCACTGATAAAGGACACACTTTATCAGCACTTTTTTTAGCGCTGATAAAGGCCCCTTTATCAGCAATTTTCGGAGCACTGATAAAGGGGACCCCCCCTTATCTATGCCGGCATTAATAGTGCTTTTTTATTGCTGATAAAGGGGTTCCTTTATCAGTTCAATCTTGAGCGCTGATAATAGGGTCCTTTATCAGTGCTGTTAAAGGTGTCCTTTATCAGCGCTGTTAAAGGTGTCCTTTATCAGTGCTCAAAAAGTGCTAATAAAGGCACCTTCCCCTGCACCTATACACCTGCACAAACCAGCACCTGCACACCTGCACAAAAATCACCTGCACACCTGTAAAAAATATCACCCACACACAATATTTTGACAAAAAATGCTATATACATTTACTTAACATCATGAATACAAAAACAACACACTGCTATATACATTTGAAATAATGATTTACATGGTTACAATTACAATTATCCAACAACATTTATAAACATTAATGTTTCATCCTTTGATATCTGTGATCCTCTCTCAAAAATTGTCGTCCATGGTATTTGTTACGGAATAAAGCATCCGAACTCAAGGAAAAAAATTCACCTATATAAGAAAACAAATATTATGTTAGTAATAAAATAATGAAATAAATTAAAACATTAATATGAAATAATACATTAATATGGAAATGTGAAACTAAAATATGGAAATGATAAACTCAAATGTTTTTATTCTGATAACAATGAAAGGAAATAATGTAAAATCAATATGTTTTTGGATGATTTATCTCATTTAATAAATACTGATTCTTTATCTAATGAAAAGCTTTACCGGTCACACCGTGCGTCAGATTGAGGTGCGGTTGATTCGTACACGTCACAAATGACTCATGGATAATTTTTCTAAAGTATTAAAACAATCTAAATGCATTTGCTCAGTTTTTCGTATGTCACTTCTGTTGTTTTCAAAAGTTTATGTCAATTTGAAACTGATATCAGACACTTTTAGCCATACCGGTCACACCATGAATCAGATTGAGGTGCGATTGATTTTTACATGTCAAAAATGACTCATGGATAATTTTCCTAAAGTATTAAAACAATCTTAATGCATTTACTCAGTTTTCTGTATATTAGTAGTGTTGTTTTCTAAAGTTAATGTCAATTTGAAACTGATATCAGACACTTTTAGCCATACCAGTCACACTATGCATCGGATTGAGGTGCGGTCAATTAGTACACATCACAAATGACTCATGGATTATTGTCCTAAAGTATAAAAACTATCTGAATTCATTTTCTTGGTTTTCTGTATGTCACTTGTGTTGTTTTCTAAAGTTAATGTCAATTTCAAACTGATATCAGACACTTTTAGCCATACCGGTCACATTGTGTGTCGGATTGAGGTGAGGTTGATTCGTGCACCTCAAAAATGATTCAAGGATCATTTTACAAAAGTATAAAAACAATCCAAATGCATTTTCTCAGTTTTTCGTATGTTACTTGTGTGTTTTCTAAAGTTAATGTCAATTTGAAAATGTTATCATATACTTTTAGCCATACCGGTCACACCGTGCATTGGATTAAGGTGCGGTCAATTCTTAAACCTCAAAAATGACTCATGGATTGTTTTCCTAAATTATCAAAACAATCCAAATGCATTTTCTCTGTTTTTCATATGTCACCTGTGTTGTTTTCTAAAGTTAATGTCAATTTCAAACTGATATCAGACACTTTTAGCCATATCGGTCACACTGTATGTCGGATTGAGGTGCAGTTGATTCATACACGTCACAAATGACTCATGGATCGTTTTTCTAAAGTATCAAAACAATCCGAATGTGTTTTATTGGTATTCCATATGTAAGTAGTGTTGTTTTCTAAAGTTAATGTCAATTTCAAACTGATATCAGACACTTTTAGCCATACCAGTCACACCGTGCGTCAGATTGAGGTGAGGTCAAATCGTACATGTCAAAAATGACTCATGGATTGTTTTACTAAATTATCAAAACAATCTGAATGCATTTTCTCAGTTTTACATATGTCACTTATGTTGTTTTCTAATGTTTATGTCAATTTGAAACTGATATCATACACTGTTATCCATATCGGTCACACTGTGCGTCGGATTGAGGTTCAGTTGATTCGTACATGTCAAAAATGACTCATGGATCATTGTCCTAAAGTATCAAAATAATCTGAACACATTTGCTCAGTTTTTTGTATGTCACTTGTGTTGTTTTCTAAAGTTAATGTCAATTTGAAACTGATATCAGACACTTTTATCCATGCCGGTCACACCATGCGTCGGATTGAGGTGCAGTTGATTTTTACACCTCAAAAATGATTCATGGATTGTTTTCCTAAAGTATCAAAACAATCCGAATGTGTTTTCTTGGTTTTTTTATGTCACTTGTGTTGTTTTCTAAAGTTAATGTTAATTTCAAACTGATATCAGAAAATTTTAGCCATATCGGTCACATTGTACGTTAGATTGAGGTAATGTTGATTCATACATGTCAAAAATGACTCATAGGTCATTTTCCTAAAGTATAAAAACAATCTGAACACGTTTTTTTGGTTTTCCGTATGTCACTTGTGTTGTTTTCTAAAGTTTATGTCAATTTGAAACTGATATCAGACACTTTTAGCCATACCGGTCCCATGGTGCATTGTATTGAGGTGTGGTTGATTTGTACACGTCAAAAATGACTCATGGATCATTGTACTAAAGTATCAAAATAATCCAAAATGCGTTTTCTCAGTATTCCATATGTCAGTAGTGTTGTTTTCTAAAGTTAATGTGAATTTGAAATTGATATCAGACACTTTTAGCCATATCGGTCACACCATGCATCAGATTGAGGTGCGGTTGATTCATACACCTCACAAATGACTAATGGATCATTTTCCTAAAGTATCAAAACAATCCGAACATGTTTGATCAGTTTTTCATTTGTCACTTGTGCTTTTTTCTAAAGTTAATGTCAATTTCAAACTGATATCAGACACTTTTAGCCATATCGGTCACACCGTATGTTGGATTGAGGTGAAGTTGATTCGTACACATCACAAATGACTCATGGATAATTTTCCTAAAGTATCAAAACAATAATAATGTGTTTTCTCGGTATTCCATATGTAAGTAGTGTTGTTTTCTAAAGTTAATGTCAATTTCAAACTGATATCAGACACTTTTAGCCATACCGGTCACACCATGCGTCGGATTAAAGTACGGTCAATTCATACACGTCAAAAATGACTCATGGATCGTTTTACTAAATTATCAAAACAATCCGAATGCATTTTATCAGTTTTACGTTTGTCACTTATGTTGTTTTCTAAAGTTTATGTCAATTTGAAACTGATATCATACATTGTTAGCCATATTGGTCACACCGTGCGTCAGATTGAGGTGCAATTGATTCGTACATGTCAAAAATGACTCATGGATCTTGTCCTAAAGTATAAAAATAATCCGAACATGTTTGCTAAGTTTTCTGTATGTCACTTGTGTTGTTTTCTAAAGTTAATGTCAATTTGAAACTGATATCAGACACTTTTATCCATACCAGTCACACCGTGCGTCGGATTGAGGTGTAGTCAATTTTTACACCTCAAAAATGACTCATGGATCATTTTCCTAAAGTATCCAAACAATCCTAATGTGTTTTCTTGGTTTTTCATATGTCACTTGTGTTTTCTTCTAAATTTAATGTTCATTTCAAACTGATATCAGACAATTTTATCCATATCGATCACACCGTGCGTCAGATTGAGGTGATGTTGATTCATACATGTCAAAAATGACTCATGGATCATTTTCCTAAAGTATAAAAACAATCCGAACACATTTGTTTGGTTTTACGTATGTCAATTGTTTTTTTCTAAAGTTTATGTCAATTTGAAACTGATATCAGACACTTTTAGCCATACCGGTCACATCGTGAGTCGGATTGAGGTGCGGTTGATTTTTACACGTCAAAAATGACTCATGGATCATTTTCCTAAAGTATCAAAACAATCCAAATGCGTTTTCTCAGTATTCCATATGTCAGTAGTGTTGTTTTCTAAAGTTAATGTGAATTTGAAACTGATATCAGACACTTTTAGCCATACCAGTCACACCATGCGTCAGATTGAGGTGTGGTCGATTCATACACCTCAAAAATGACTAATGGATCGTTGTCCTAAAGTATCAAAACAATCCAAACGTGTTTGATCAGTTTTTAATTTGTCACTTGGGTTTTTTTCTAAATTTAATGTCAATTTCAAACTGATATCAGACACTTTTAGCCATACCAGTCACACCGTGCATCGGATTGAAGTGCGGTTGATTTGTACACGTCACAAATGACTCATCGGTTTTTCATATGTCACTTGTATTTTGTCAACCAATTGGC
This sequence comes from Viscum album, assembly GCA_963277665.1. Lineage (NCBI taxonomy): Eukaryota > Viridiplantae > Streptophyta > Magnoliopsida > Santalales > Viscaceae > Viscum > Viscum album. The sequence continues at coordinate 35,565,953 of OY728143.1, forward strand.
ATTCACCCATTCTTTATTTATATTCATCCTATTTCAAATCCAAAGGATGGGTATATAGGTTAGGGGAGAAGGAATATGAGTATAATTTAGATAAAAAAACTAGATACTTAAAAAATGGTGGGGGCGTGCTCATTAATAGCAAATCTTGGGTGGTTCTTGGTATTCATCCATTCTCTTCCTCTCTTCGATCCCCCTTGATGAGGGGTGGTTCTTGGGAGTTTTTTATAGTGCATTAGTGAGTTATTCCCTCATACTTCCCCCATTACTATTATCCTTTATTTCCCTATGATTTGGGACGATTTTAACTAGGATTTGTGTGATGATTTCACTATATCATCTTCAAATAAATTCAGATGATGTAGATTTTGTTTGTATTGGCTAGAGGTTATCCTCGTATGATGAACACACCATGTTTTGTGTGGTTTAGGTGGTGTTGTGTTTCCCAATGAGTTTTTAAAAGATTATTCCTAATTATATTAAGGTGAATAATTAATTATAAGTTTCTATAATTAATTTTTTGGGAATTGTCCCTTGAGATTGGGTCTCAATAATTGGTACAAGATTAGATAAGGCATGCATAGTCTTGGTTGAGGATGAGTTGATCTTGGTGAGGGGGTAACTCCATTTTTTAAGGTAGGTAGACCCTATAATACAAAACCATGTTCCAATTTATGCATGATTGTGTATTCATGCATGAGTATATGTGTTCCAGTGAAAGGGATATAAATCAAGAGCAACCTAGGTAAATAAATAGGGTGTTTTTGATCCACTAAGAGATAGAGTGAGGGTTCTATTGAATGTTTGTGATTTTGTGATCATCCAGAGATTATGTCTCTATAGAGGTGAGGTTTCTAGTTGTGTTTATGAGAGGATCGAGTTTGGTATGAGATTTTTATAGCCTAGTTAGGTTTTATAAGGCTATTTGAGTAGGTATTAGAGTCTTAGGCCTAAAGAATATGGATAATATCATTTTATATATCACGTATGATGGGGAATAACCTCTTAAGGATATATAAGAGTCATTGTGTGTGTGATGAGTAGAATATTCCATATAGGTATTGGTGAAGTGTGACATAGAGGATTTCCTCCTTATAATTGGATTAAGAGATCTCCATCCCCAATTGGACACCCCACTCATGGACACACCCCCTCCCTCCCCTCCTGGACACCCTCACACCTGAACACCCCCTCCATCTTGGACACACCCCCTCCTAGACACCCCATTTATGGACACCCCCATGGACCCACCCCCTCCCTCCCCTCCTGGACACCCTCACACCTGGACACCCCCCCCCCCTCTTGGACACATCCCCTTCTGGACACCACCCCCCCACTTCTGGACACCCCCTCCCTCCTGGACACCCCCCACCCATATATAAGGGAAACTAAAATTAGAAAATTGAAAATCTAAGATATTGGTTCCCATCAAGATTTTAAGATGCTCGTGAGTGGACTGAATGACTATGCGTCGATCGACTTCCACACTATCGACCAGTGCAGTCCAATGGGTTATGCTTTACTAGAAAGACAAATCATATCTAAAACCATTCTTCATAACCTAAGGATATAAAACATAATAAAGGGTGATAATATATTCTCAATAAGTGTAAATAAGGGAGATATCAATGATCATATATGGATAACATTAGTAGGAATTCACCTTTATCCTATTTGTCTACAATCTTCCATTAGGTATGTTGCCCATTCATTTCTAAAAACATTTATATCATCTTCTGAATATGAGTTTTTGCGACAGTCATGGTAGTACTGAAAAAATATAAATACAAAAAGGATTAATAAATATTTTAAATGAACTCGTAATTATTTTCAAAAATACCTCGTTAGGAATGCTAGTTTGTTGATGAAATTTGATCTCTTTCATAAATTTACAAACATAATAACCACATTCCTTTCCGTTTGTTTGTTTTGGACACTACAGAAACATCTACAACAATAAGTAATTTTTTTTGATATGTGTTTGGATAGTGCAATGTTATTATATATACCCAGATACTTTTCCAGTTGTAGATCTTGTAGGCTTTCTCACCCTTATTCCCTAGATTCATTCCATGCATTAGATGATATTGATGCTTTTCCCTATCATAACAGAATCCTTATTAAAAGATAACATAAATTATATAACTAGATTTTTAGTTTTAAAATGTTGGATCTAGTGTATTAAAAATTAATAAACGCCATCATGCATGGTCTGTTTGTTGGATATCCATGCATTGAATCCAGAAAATAAATTTTTGGAGTATCCAAATTGACTGCAATCAGCATCCAATGCTCCCAAAAAATACAAAAAGGAATAATTAAAGAAGGAAATGAAAATATAGTTGATATGATTAAATTGTAGAGTTTTACCCCTACATCATTGGTATTAAAAAGAGTCTATCATCCATAATTTTGTTTTCAAACGATTCGAGCAGGGATGACATTATTGTAGACTCTTTAACAGAATCTATTTCTTCTTTTGAAGAGGTGGTGTGAGGACTAACGAGTCCATATTTTTGTTCATGGGGAAATACCTTCAATTGTTTTTCATATATACGCCTGTGAAAAATATAAAATGTATTTAGTCATAATTATCAGAGTATATCAGCTTTTGTAAAATCAAATCATGAAAACATACCTCATGTATACATTTACAACTAAGGCACCTAGCCATTCATACTTGAGGATTTCATTTACATTTTTAGCACTAATGAAAGATGATTTTTCCTCTCCATACATATTTTTTTCAAAATCAACTGTGTGATCATTTTTTTTCTATCAACTTTGTATCCACATGAGCCTACAATGATATTAACTGTGGATATAGAACGGGAAGGGTGAAGGTGATCTCAGTAGACCGTTTCAATCGATTGGTTGATCCTTGAGATATTTTTGAGCTGATATTTTATTTCACCCCCTTCTCTTTGTCGTTCTATAATAACATTCATCGGTTCAGACCTTTTTTCATTAAATGTTAAATGTCCAGCTTAAAAAATAAATTTGAAATGGATACCTCCTTGTCGACATGTTTTTTTACAAGAACTGACGGTCATGCGATGAATTTTCCAATAGCTTGTTCAACCGTATGAATGTCGTCATCATCATTTGGAATAGGTAGCTCATCACTTAGCTCATTAGCTACGTTAATTGACACTCTGAAATGATCTTTTGGAAGTTGTCTGTTGTGTAGCATGTAGTTCTACATATTGAACATCATATCCCTCGCTACAAGGAGATAGATGGGAGTTGATAGATATAAATCACAGTCATTTTTACCCTGTAGAATATTAGTACAGGAAAGTTATCGATGTTTATGTGAATCACATTTCATAGAAACAATTATTAAAACATTAATTACATCAGATAAGTTAGTTTTTTTAGGGGAATGGCTTGCCTCAAAGCTGGTGGGGGGTGGGGCGGGATCATCACGCATGGGTTGTTGTTGAGTTGTTTCTTCTCTTTGCCTCTCCCCCGTCAATGTTTCTATCATATCTCTCTGGTGTTGTAATTCTTCTTAAAAAATAGCTATTTTTCTTTGCAGCTTTTCCATTTTTTCATTTTGATCCTTCGCTTGTTTTTTTTTTGAAAATATGTTCGGGGTGTCACCCCAAAACCTGCACCTCTGACACGGCCATACTGGTCTGGCTACTTCAAGGCTGCTGAAAGTATGTCTGCATCTGGTGCTGGTGTTATTGATTCTTGTGACTATGTCAGATAGAAAATATAGAAAAATAAGTAGTCATTGTAATGTAATAGCGATTTAAAACAAATCAAATTTATATTATGTCATACTTACACATGTTTCCCACACTTTTTGTGTGTTTTCATCTATCAGTATCCCCTCTTTATTTACATGAGCCTCCTTCTATAGCACATGGCGTGGGATAGATATGGATTTCGATTTCGATTCATCAATCTGCATATAAACAGAGAAACATGGTTCTGGTGTTGTTTTATGTCACATATAAGTAGTACGGTATATTTAAAAGACGTACCAATTTTTTCTCAAGTGAAGCGCACCCCATCCTTGCTTTACGGTAAGGGTATGCTGGTTCTGCTATATGTTTTTTATTTTCAGAACTCAGTTGTTGTTTCATAAGTAAAAAAATGTCAATCAAAGTGATGAATAAAAGAAACATCAAACAACGTATTACCCCACACAATGTACCTGAAAAGTGTGCTCCCCACAATGGTTGCTAAATGCATCCCACACTCCTTGGGATATCAAGTGCGCATAAAGAGTAGGTGGGTGCGGCTTGATTTTCCCTTCAGTATCTTTAAGATGATATTTCATTAAAATTGTGTGGAAACCTCTATGAATCCTTCCTGCAACTCTTAATACATATTCCTTGTGCGAGGCATCTACTATAAATGAACTCTGCAATTAATGATGAATATTAAGTCAATGTTTTGGTATTTTATTTTAATAAATTAAAAAAATGATATCATAATATTACCGTAATCTCTTCCCACATTAGTGTCTTAAGACTGGTGACAACATGGTGCCACAACTGTACATCAATCGGCACGCATTGATGAGTGATGATTCCAATGTAGCTACTAAATATGGATTTGTTGGGGTTAACATGTTGGCCTCGCTTATTCCATCCCACCTCAAATTTGATGCCTTTTTCTTTTGCCTTAAGGATTTTAGCTAAAACTATCAAACTACAGCGCTCTTGTTTTTTTTGCGCTTTCAGGGTTTCATTTCCTAACATTTCCTCAGAAGTATCATCAATATGTTTCTCCGGAGCACTAGCATCAGCATTGGGACCAGCAGAAACAGGTTGAGAAACTTGTTGTACCTCAGCACTGGGACCAGCAACAACAGGTTGAGAAACTTTTTATTGCTCTACACTGGGACCACTAGTAGCTGGTTGAGAAACCTATTGTTGCTCTGCACTGGGACCACCAGCAGGTGGTTGAGAGACCTTTTGTGCCTCGGGATTGGGCGCATCAGCAAGTGCAGAAGTCATTATCTGCATAAGTGGTTTAACATTTAATTTAGATTACATAAAAGTAGCAGCAGACAGATAATACCATAACTTAACACAATGTATATTACAATAAACAAATAACCTGATTATTGTACTCTCTTTTTTTTCTTTAAAGGATAAAGAGATTTGAATCCTCTATCGACTATGTAAATCCCTTCATTGTGGTGTCCTCTGACATACATAATGCCGTCTACATTAGGACCACTGCGAAATGATTTTGAAGTCCCTATAAAAGGGTCATCCTCTGTTGAACTTTCATCTAAACCTTCAGTTGTTTTGGTTGATAACAGAACAATTGACCAATTTTGGTTTGCGGGGTCTGGAACATAAAATACTTGTACTACCCGTGATTCCATTATAAATGGTTCATCTTTCTCCCCTTCCTTACTAAAATCATCTTTCATGAATCCTAATTCATATATTTTAATAGCACTCCTGTTATCAACCCACTTGCATTGAAAAACCGACACTTTTAATTTCATATAATCCAACTCCCATATTCATTTGATGATGCCAAAGTATGACATATTTGCATAAATTGGATTTTTGTCTTTAGCACTGGAAAAATGCCTCACCTCAGTCACAAGTGTAACCCCACTATTCTACATGGTACAGTCTTCATCATGTTCATTATTATAGAATGTATAACCATTAACTGCATAAGCATTGTAAGATAATACATACAAACATGCTCTTCCGGCTAGCCATCAAATTTGTTTTGAAATTAATTTTGGATTTTCATCTAACTGCTTCAAAATATAGTCCTGAAACCATCCTATAAACTGTCGATTATGTGTATCTGATATCCATTTTCATCCCTAGATGGATTCAAATGCCTAATAATTTCTTTATGGGTTTGAACATATGGGTCAACGTCAAAACTGTTATGCAAAACTTGAAGGTGAGCCTGCTCCCGATCTGTAATATTGATTGTGACAACCTATCTTCTAGAAATTCCTTCACCCTCAAGCCACTCAATGTGATGATATTTCAGTAGGCCAAGATTTTCCACACCAGACAGGTATTCGGTACAAAATTCAACGGCTTCCTCAATAATATATTTCTCCGCAATACAACCCTCTGGTAGACTTCGATTTTTGACATACCCTTTCAAAATCATCATATACCGTTCAATGGGGTACATCCATCTATAATGTACAGGACCACATAGTCGAATCTATCTCACCAAATGAACCATCAAATGAACCATCATATCCAAAAAATTTGGTGGGAAGAACATTTCCAATTTACATAATATGACGGCAATTTATCTTTCCATAGTTGGCAATTTCGTCAGGTCTATAACTTTACTGCATATAGCTTTGAAGAAGAAACAGAGCTTCGTTAATGTATGGCAGACATTCTTGGAAAAAATGCAACGTAAAGCTATAAGAATTAGATCTTGCATCAAAACATGGCAGTCATGTGATTTCAGACCCTTTAATTTTAAATCGCTCAATGACACGATGTTCTTGATATTTGATGAATACCCCTCTGAAACCTTTACGCCATTAAAGAAGTTGAAAAACTAATATCTCTTCTATCTGGAAAGAGTGTCAGCATCAGGAGGAAGAAATGTTCGTTTTTCACCCTTCACTGGTGCCAACTCTTCTCGTATTCCCATCTCAACCATGTCCAATATAGCCTTAATTCCATCCTTCGTTTTTCCAGGTGCATTTAGAAATGTGCCGATGACACTATCACATATATTTTTTTCAATATGCATAACATCAAGAAAATGTATGACATACAGACAATTCCAGTATGGCAATTCAAAAAAAATAGATCTCTTTTTCCATCCAGTTTTCATAAGGTTTTTCGAAAACATTTTACCAAAAGTAGTGTCCAAATCTTTTACCTTCTCAAAAAATTGATCACCTATTAGTGGAGACGGTGTTATACATTCTTCTAAACTTCCGTCGAATGATGTCATCCAAGATCGTTACTTATGCCGTCAGGGTAGAAATCTGCGATGTCCTAAAAACATAGTTTTCAATGAATGTTTCAACCTAATTGACTATGTACCTTGTTCGCAAATGGGACACCCTTGAGTTCCTTTAATGCTATATCCTAACAAATTTTCATAAGTAGGAAAGTCATTTATCATCCCGTACAACATGTCTTTCAAAGTGAAATTTTCTTTTTTTGTAAGAATCATACAACGTAACACCTGAATCCCACAATATTTTCAAATCCTCGATTAATAGAGACAAATAAATATCATTACCCGGTTTTTTTGGTCCTTATATAAGCATAGATAACATGATGTATTTTCATTTCATGCATAACCACGGTGGTAAGTTATAATTTACCAACATAACCGGACATGTACTGTGACTGCTGCTTTGAAAACCAAAAGGATTCACCCCATCTGTAGATAATGCCAGACGAAGGTTTCTCGGCTCGTTTCCAAATTCAGGATACTCGTGATCAATTCTTTTCTACTAAGGAGAGTCTATCGGGTGACGTAGTTTCCCATCTTTAATTCTTGCATCTGTATGCCATGTCAATTGTCCTGCAATCTCCTCACTTCCATATAGGCGCCTAAACCTTGGGATGATTGGAAAGTACCATACAACTTTTGTAGGAATATAATAATATTTCTTGTATCGAGAAGCACCACACTTTGGGAATTCTTTAAGTGATTTTTGGTCCTTTCAAAACAATATACAGTCATTCGTGTAGGCATATATTCTTTCAGAGATCATACCCATCGATCGTAGCATTCATTTGGCATCATATTTTCATCTTGGGAGTTCATTATCTTCTGGGATAATGTCATTCAGGAGAGCAAGTAGTTCTGTAAAATTGGTGTCACTCCACCAATTGTCTTCTTTCAAATTATACAGCTTCAGTACGGCTGACAATGCTGTATATTTAGTGAAACCAACATACAATGGCGTTTTTGCACAACTCTTTAACTTTTCAAACAATTTTGGGAAATCACAAAGTTCATCTTCAACTGTCCTTGTCATTTTATCAATACGATCTTCATCATCATTCACATCTGTAATCACACCCTCCATACGATTGTCTTCACTGTTCATGCTTGTAATCATATCAGATCTTCTATAAAACGTCGTGTTATCCGAACCACTACCTATATTCATTTTTCCCCATGTTTATTCCAACATGTATAACTTCGATTTATTCCGTGACAGATCATGTGTTCTTCCAACTCCTCTGGACTAATTTGTCTTGAATAACAACAACTTAAACATGGACAAAGTATTTGAGAAGGGTCACATGCATGATCTCCTACAAACTTGATAAACTCTTTCACGCCATCTTCATACTATTTTGTCAACTGATTAGCATTCATCCATTCTTTATTCATATTCATCGTCTTTATGTGTTCGATCTCGAACTTTCCTAATATTATGTTTTAATTAATCAAGTAACATTGTTTGGGTTTAATAAAAAAATCATGGTACAAATTCCTCTACAATGAAATAGAGGAACCTACCCCAAAACAAGTGAAAGTACTTGAACTCTATCTATATACGGGGGATTGTGCCCTATCTTTTGTATATCTCCATGGAGTACCTAAAACCTATACATGGAGTACTCTTCATCGAAACATGGGGGAGTACCATACTCCATATTTTCTCCAAACATCTCACTTGTCACTTGTCAACTCTCAAGCAGAGTGAAGATAATTAAAATATCCAAACCACATTGTGTGAAATTTCCAATGAATGAGGGAATCATAATATTGTAATCTACATGAGAAGATATTTATAATGGGATACTCATACATGAAATATTATCATCTAAGTGAAAAATAAATAATAATAATGAAATTAACATAGCACACAATTTGTTCAATGGATACACAATGTGTATGGTTCTCAATCAAGGTTGGTTGTATACTACCATTTCTAAACTCATGTGAAATCCATATACATGGTGTGTCCAGTGGGGTGAACATCGTCTATGGATAAGATACCTAATTTAATCTGACATATATCAAATTAATTCCAAGTTAGTCTTACAAAGACTGCATGATACCTTTGAAAATACATGACATATAGAACAACTTGAGCTAAAGGCGCGTACTTTAGATACAAAATGAGTCACTTCACCAGCAATGCATCACATTTTTGTGGAATACACGGTGTGTAGTCCTTACATGACCACTAGGGGTGTATAGTCTATACACATCAAGTATCTATGGTATCTATACATGGTGTGAGTGAATTAAAACACATATCATATGGTTCTACCATTATTTCATGGAATGTACATTGTTTCATGCTGAAGTATATGTCTTGGAGATACATTGTGTGTGACCTACATTCACATGACATGTAACATTTAAAATAAATCTTACTCCATATTTGAGTCAGAAGATGAGTCATGTGGTGTAAATTTTGGAGATAACTGTTGTCTGGCATTAAAATCTATATGAAATCCATGTATGGTGAAGCATGTTCCATTTAACAAGACTACATACCATGTATTTTAAAAATATATAGAATCTTAAAAACATCATCTTCACACCATAAAGTGTCTCATAGAGTCCTCTAGAAGTGGTTTTTTAGGATTTAGTGGAATTAAAGTAACAAAGTGGTAGTGTCATTGAAATGGGTACAGTTTGGATTGATATTCAATGGTGGAAGAACTACAACATGGAAAACAAATGGAATATCAATCATGCCAACAACCGCAACACTATACAAAAACACAATCATGCTCACAATCGCAACACCATACAAACCAAACAATCACAATTTTAGATTTTACAAAGCATCCCTTATTCAATTTTGTTTGTTAATTCAGGTGTTATCACAGAAGTTTTATTATCTTGGGGCGTTCATTCATAAGTCAATTATACATAAATTACCAATTTTTATATTCAAATGTTCAACAAGAACCAACCAACATGCAATTCATTTAGTGTGCAAACAAGGACCACCAACGGCCATGATTTTTAGCGGGGTGTTTAGCCCGTATATTTCACATTATAACCATCAATATCAAACAGTAATAACATGCGAACAAGAGGAAACCAATGAGTAACAGGAGAAAACTCACCGTGAATGTGTCGTTAAGCACATGGCAGAGGTGCGTTCGTGGCAGAGGAGAGGTGCACAACAGAGGAGATTTCCAATTGAAAAGAAAACATAAAATAGGGGAAACCCATGAGAATAAAATAATCTAAAACCGATTACACCATTTACCACATCCCACAAACCCCAAGAACCCACTAAAACTGAAATAAACCTACACCATGGTTAAACACACCTTAAGATAACAAGAAATTATAGAACCCAACTTCGATAGAATGAGTTCAAAAGACTTTTTAAAATATAAAATATGAACATACAATGGGTAAGCCCTGACCAATAGGTCTTCCTTACTAGGTATAATCCCCAAGTTTATTCTAGATAGCATATCCCAAATGAGTAATCCCTGATCAATCCTATTTTATCACACCTTTCACGACACATAAATCCTAATCGCATGACTTTAAACTTCATGGTACAATCTTTTCAAACAACCTTAAACTATTTCCCTTAAATTAGATGTTCCCATGCTTCAATTTCTGCCAAATCTAAGACCCCCATGATCCAAAGGAATACATCACCTATTCGAAGACCTCAAAACTAGGTGGATGACATGATGGTAAGGGGGTACCACTAACACAGTACCATCCCTACTCTTGAAGTTTCATATGAGGGTCTTTACGTGTTGAAACCTCACAACCCACCCCATTATAGGGAAAATATAATAAAGCAAGTGGCACCTACCACCACCATTAATTAATTCAATATTATATCCCTAGATAATGATATTCATTATATTCCTTATCTTAGGAAGGTGGATAAAGAAGTCATCCATGACCCCAACTCAGTTCAAGGGTTACCCAGTAGGGCTCCTAACAATCACCACTATCGCCAACATCATGTGACCACTAACCCTTAGAAGCCTGTTGAGGGCACTACAATGCAGAGCCCTTCCCTAATCTCTTAGATCCAAGAAGCTATGAGATCTCTCTAGGAATTAAGATCTATTGATCATAGGGAGAAGGTTCATATCCCCACTTCCCCATAATAAGTTTCCCAACACAACATGTGGTATCTAGTGAGTAGGATCATATCCCTATTCAAACTCAATGAGCCTACCCGTACATCTTGAAAAAAAATAGGGGGAATGCACATATTTCCAATGGGGCACCCCTGGTACTATTTTCCAATCTTAACATCACACCATGCCAAAACTCACCACATGATCACCAGTTACCCAAAATTATTCCAAAACCAAAGGAATATACCCATGTTTCATTACCCTAAACCCATCCATCTAGGTTCAATAGTGATGGTCACATTAAAACCATGCTATAAATCAATTGGGTTAGGAATCCAAATGATCATGTCCCTCAACCCAATCAAAACACCAAAACTCAAGAATAGAGAGTGCTTCCCTTATACAAATCCAAGGCATAACCATTCCTTCGCAATCAACTTGATAACACCTAATATGCATCAATCCCTCATGTCAAAGAATCTACCCTATATTTATGTATCTAAGGTATTCATAACACCAAGATAAACCCACTCATTAGTCTCCCCCAACCACCAAAACTCACAAACTCTCTACCATCATGAGTCACATGCTAACGACCACTGGGATCTCACACAAACCCCTTACATCAGTTCTTACACAATCCTTATCCCATGGGTGCCACTCTTATCCCCACCTCAAAACACACATCATCTAGTGAACCAAACCAACCACTTACTATAGGTTCTCACACACCCATATACTTATCATCATTGAGTACTATTTGCCCAGGGAACCAACTATGGGTATTACACATAAAAATGTTTAAGTTTAATCAATCATACCGACTTTTGGGCCAGACATAGACCCACAAGGGTCATAAGTAATCATAATTCCACATAACATATCATAACTGTTATTTTCACTACTCAAACTAAAAATGTATCATGATAGAATTCCGCTATCTAAAAAAACTTACAATACAAGGGTCTCACCACCTGGGCTCTCATTCTTGCCCCAACTACCCATACATAGTTTCAACTCACTTATAAAAAAACTATAAGTCATTATAATCATTCAAGGATCATCATTTCTCATTTATGTTAACCCAAGAGAAGGAAAAATACTCCTACACTGACCAGCGGCGGTGGAGGCAGTGGCGGCGGAGTCAGTGGTGGCAGAGGCAGCGGCGGTCGCGGTGGAGGAGGAAAACCCAGCAGCGGCGGAGGCAGCGGTAGTCGCAGCGGAGTAGAAAAACCCAACGGCGACGGAGGCAGTAGCGGAGGAGAAAAACCCAACGGTGTTGGCAGAGGAGGAGGAAGAGGAAGAGGAGGACGAGGAGGAGGAGGAGGAAGAGGACACCAAAGAGGAGGAGGATGAGGAGGAGAGGTCACGGTGAAAGAGGGGCATGGTTCATCTTCCACGAAAGCTTGACCGTGTGCGAGATAGGAGGTCCTGTTAGGGTTATTAAATAGAAACCGGTGGAACCTTTATCAGCGCTTGTTGAAAGTGCTGATAAAGGTATGTTTTATCAATGCTAAAATAAAAGCGCTGATAAATTTATGTTTTATCAACGCTTTTATTTTAGCACTGATAAATATTATAATTTTATATAAATTAAGAATAAAATATTTTATCAGCGCTAAAATAAGCGCTGATAAATTTAATCTTTTATCAGCACTAAAAAAGGTGTTAATAAAGGGTATACCTTTATCAGCACTTATTTTAGCACTGATAAAGGTTAGATTTATCAGCACTTTTAACTAGCGCTGATAAAGGAATACCCCTTTATCAGTGCTTTCTGTTTAGCACTGATAAAGGGCAGTTCTTCCCTTGCCCTGTTTTGTGGTAGTGAAGTTAGAATATAATATAATAATGAAATGTCAAGGGTACCTCGCTCCCACTTCCCCACTAGTTTTCTGCTATACCCCAACATCACACATCTTCAGCTATCTCTCTCTAAAATAATCCATCCTAAATACACATGGGCAAAGAATCATAACATGAATCCCGTGCATCACATCATCATATAATCCCATATAAAATAACCATATATAGTAACAAAGTAGTTTCTTGGATCCACCACAACCTGTATGACATGTATCATACATCAGGTATTATACCTCAAGCCATTATAGCTCATACACTAAGTAAGGTACGATAATCCATCCCAACATATACACGTCATACCTATAGTAATACTTTGGATACTATATTTGGGGATACATGTGTGTGAATAATCACTAAAAATCTTATACCTCTACCCAAATATATGGAGAAACTAACCTTCATGCATACCAACACATAATACTCCCAAGAGATGAGAGTTGGGCTATAGGGGTAGTCAACCATCCATCCTCCCACCAAGATGTTGGGGAAACCATCCTCCCATAGTCCACTGGGTGTTAGTTTCTCTAACCTACATGAGTGGGGTATCATATGAAATCACATAATATAAATGATATAATATATCTCACAACCACACTATGGTAATATCCTAGTCTTAGACTCAAATATAGTTAATGTCACTTGGACTCTCAGTTTTCATTGTTAAGACTAAGTATCCTATTAGCATAAAAGATTTTAAAGAGATATATTAAATTAATTCTTTTATTTTATCTTAAAATTAACTTTATGTTAATTAATTCATTATCCATTAATTAACCAACTAAATTATTCTAAATTACGTTAATTTAATCATCAGTGTAAAGTCCATGCCCTCCAGGCATAATCCCAACCAAGTTCATGGTTTCTCAAGAATAACATCTTTTTAGAATTTTTATTCCATCATCACCAACCTCATGGGTTAAGAATTATTTATTCATTATTTGAATCATTCCATAATCAAGGTACTCTAGGAAACCCATCCTAAGCTACCACCATGAGGAAACATGAAACCAAGCATATCCAGCTGCCTTAATAAAGGGGTAAAGGAATGTAAATAAAATAAGAAAATCAGGCATTGACCATTAAAAAAATCATTTCAAGCAAGCATCCAACTTTTCCACATCAATGGGTAATCATAGATTCAACTTATTCCATCATCTCCAATTCCATCCTAGACACCCACATGCATATCCCAATACATCTCTCCATCATAGCCATCAACTGATGCCACATCATTCAAGCCTCCCCACCCATATCATATCATCCATCCTAGTCTCATATCATATCTAGGCCTCCCCTACCCATATCACATTGAAAAGTGGAGATCACATCTAGAGCACATCACAAAAGAAATAGAAACAAAAACAAGCATATCCAATGAGACAGTATAGTCCCTAAAACAAGGCATTCATCCTTCACACATAAATGAGGTATCACATCTTCAAACACAAGGCACTCGACCTTATCAAGCAGATTGGTAACTCAATCCCTAGATACTATCTTTATCAAAAAATTGGTTTTTATTCCATCTTGAATTAACTGATTCGTTATTAATAGGTTCTAACTATAGGAAACCTAATGCATCAAGCTATAATAAGATACTAAATTAATTAAAAAATTAATTTAAACATTCCTCCTAGTATACATTCCAATTTCAACAAACTTGGGGAATTATAATTTATTAACATGGATTTAATTATTTTCATTAATAATAATTAAAAATATTCACATTATTTATCAAATTCCATCAACACATGGAATTGAAAAATTAATTAAACATACATACTCACATCAATTTGGTAATTATCAAATTACAACAAGCATTGGATTCCTTAAACATGCTTATTTATTCTACAACCAATTAATTATCAATTAATTATGGATTTAATTTATTTTTCATTTTCCATCAAGAACAACATGCTAAAAAGAGCATAACAGCACACTAAATAATCATAGTATAGATGAAACACTATCTAGAAAATCAATAGGTAAACCGTTATCAGGGTAGAAAGCAAAAATAGATGATCTCAATCTAGTTATTTATTAATCTGGTTCAATCAGCATTAGGTTAATTCAATTTTCACCCAAGTGGTTAAACCATTCCAAATTTATGATTGAATATAAATAAATAGTAGAATCGATGGATCCTCTACTTAGAAGAAGAATCCTCATGCAACTCGCTGCACCAAAAACTAGGGGCATGTGTATGATGGGATCAACTTTGGATAAAACATGAGCCAATGGTAGAAGGGTTACATGAATCCATGGGAAGGTTTCAAAACTTCTAATATCGAGAGGAAGAAAATAGGAAGGAAAAAATGGAATGACCTTTGTTTTTGAGTTGACTAATATAGGATAATCGGTATTTTCCAATCAGAAAAGATTTAATTCAGACTATTGCATATCTCATTAAACTCCACACACAAGGGTGCATTTACAGACTTTAAAATCTTAGAAACTCGAGGATATAATTATCCTTGATGAATCTTCCTTTGAAGTCCCATGATTCATGCTACCAAAAGGTCTGCATTGTTTTTTTCATGAAACTAGTGTAAAACACCATGTGGGTGATTCCACATAGCTGAATTCCCCATGTAGTCAAAATCCCTATGTAGCCAAAAGATTCATGTACTCATTTTCACATAGTCTATCCACATAGTTAATCACTCACATAGTTGATCGCTCACATATTTGATCCATGTTGATGATCGGTCATAGAGTTGATCGCTCATGTAGCCGATCCACATAGCTAATCCATCCATATAGCCCATTCATATAGTTGATTCACATAGTTGGTCTATCCATATATATGATGAACATAACTGATACACATATCCAATCTAGGGAATTTTTTTATATGTTTTCTGAAAAAAAAAGTGTATGTTGGATTTTTTTTTTAAAAACATGCTTGAAAGGAGGCAGCACGCCTGCCGCCTTTCTACTAAACTAAATAATAATAATTTAATTATATATATTATTATATTTATAAATATATATATTTGTATATTATGATATATAAATATATATTGTGTTTGTTTTATATTGTTTAGAATTATTTCATTAGCATTTGAAAGTGAAAATTTTATGTTTTTAAGAAATAGCTTTTATGCCGCTCAAATTTGAGACATTTTTAATAACAAAGTATGGGTTCTGGTTGATCGTCAAGCTGATATAAATGTATATCATTTTCCTAAAGTATCAAAACAATATAAATGTTTTTTCTTGGTTTTGAGTAGGTCATTTGTCCTTTTTATTAAAATTGATGTCATTTTTAAATAAAAAGATGCACTTGGAGTCATATCAGTCACATCATGCGTCGGATTGAGGTAAGACTAATTCCTACACATCTCAAATGACTTATGGATCATTTTCCTAAAGTATCAAAATTATATGAATGTTTTTTCTTGGTTTTGAGTAGGTCAGTTGTTCTTTTTATTAAAAGTGATGTTATTTTTAAATAAAAATATACACTTTGAGTCATACTAGTCACACCGTTCATCGGATTGAGGTGCGGCTAATTCCTACACATCTCAAATGACTTATAGATCATTTTTCTAAAGTATCAAAACAATTTTAATGTGTTTTCTAAATTTTGAGAATGTCTCTTGTTTTTTTTTACTAAAATATCATTTTAACCTAAAAAAAAACACACTTTAGCCTCTACAAATTATATCGTGTATCGGTTTGATGTGAGACCAATTCCTATACGTCACAAAGGACTTATGAATATATGTCTTAAATTATCAAGAAAATATTGAGTTCATTTTCTTAGTTTTTAGTGAGTGACATTTTTTACTATCAATTTTAAACTGATAATAGACACATTGAGTCATAGAGGTCACACCGTGCATCAAATTGACACACATCTTCCATCTCTTGTGAACATGCACCTATGTTTCTTGAAATAATTTAAGCAGTAGTAATCCATGGGATGAATAATGCTCAGAGTAATATAAGAAACATAAAATATATGGAGAATTTCTTCATGATTTTCAAAGCATATTACTAAAGTGTTTTTAAGATATGTTTTTACCTAGAAAATGTTGTTTTTGTAAGATATGGTTTTATATATTTATATATGTAAACATTTTGTATTCATTATGTAAAATTTATTATAAAATGATTTTCTCTATAATTTATGTATGATTTTTCATATTTTGAAATCTTATAAAATATAAAATGAGGCTAGTTTATTAATGAAAACTGAAACACTTTCTAATCATGTAAAAATGGTATATAGTAATAATAATATCTTAATTTAAATAGAAATAAAACGTATACATGAATAAGTACAATAAATTTCTATGGGGAGGAGATTCCATCCCACATGGTGGTCTGGAAAGGGTACGCCCATATTGAGATCGCTGAGCTTCATGCTAGGGTGGAGTCTGATGACCTGGAGAGGGATGATCCTCAGGTATTGGAACATTGACTGTCGCATACTCTACCTATGTGTCAGTGGGAGGAGGTGTCAATTGCATATCGTACTGCACTCCTGATCCTTCTCTCACTAGGTTAGTAGAATAACCTTCCATCGTAGTAGAAGGGAACCAAGCCTGTGATGGATTTGGACCTCAAGATGAAGATAACTGCGATTATCCTATTAAGAAAGAAATATTGCATGCCTCTTGATACATATCCATTATCTGATAAGGCTGGACTACTATAGGTTCAACCTCTGCCTGTGGAATAGGTGAGGGCTCATTTGCAGGATGATGTGGTCTAAGTCATCATCGTTGTGGCTCCTCAGCACTAGCAGCTACGGGAGGATGTTTTTCTGGGACAGGAACCTCCTCTCTATGGGGTTGAATCTCGAAGATGCTCTTGTGAATCCTATGAGAAGATGACCTCAGCTCCAAAGCTGCAACATAGATCGCTTCCTAGATAAGGACCCTATACTCCTCTATGTCACTCATGAGAATAAGATGATCTGATTGAGTACATTGTAAATAGATTCCAAATAAATTATAAAGTAGTCAAATAATCAAATTAATGAAAATTTATTGACTTACCATCTTATGAAGCTCTCTGTCATTTTGTGTAAGATATAGTATAGACTTTAATCTATACCATGGCTCATACTCAACCTACTCTTAAAGATAGAATCTCATCATAGGTACACCATGGATATGAATTTATACATGTCTTCCTTAGAGGTTGAGATTATCAGCATGTACTCGGCACCAATCCTCATCCTGCCTCCCTGTCAACTTCACACCATGAAGCTTCTTTTCCTGTCTCATCAGAAATGGAATAGGCTAAGCATAGAAAAATTGGTACATTACTTTATCAGGTTGTTTTCACACAATAATATGTAAGTGAATGAGAGTCACTATAACCATAGCATCATGAAGTATAGTAGTGAAGTATGCTAGAAATTGGTCTGGTATAACCTAGTATGGAATCTATATAATCTGAAATGACATGTGACTTTTTCAAAAAAAAACTCCTTAATAAAAACCAAAATTGATGTTATCATTAAATTTTTTAGATAGTGATAGATTTTATATACATACCTGGTTGGATAAGAGACTGTCCAACTTGGGGAAGTATGCACCCAAATGGTGTGTCAGAACCGTGATGAAATTGTGTCTCTGAATCCACCTATAAAATACAACATCAAAAGTGATCAATAATGAGAAATTAAATTCAATAACTACTACTAGAATCAGAACCCAATAAAGATGAGAGATCATACCAACATCCACATGGATCATCATGCATTGTATCCATAGGGAGCGGTGGACTAGAAAGTTGAGGGCGGAATGATGGGATGGGATCATATGCCCACATCTAAAGAAGGATGAAGCATCCCTCGAGATCTGTGCGGTCTCTATAGGATACCGTGCATAATGCTCTATATGTGTATACTAAGTAGGATAATCCTCATATGTATGTTTTAGCTTGATCAAAGTCCTCCAGTAGGGAAAGATACATCATGTGCACATACATCCTCAAGTGATCATCACACAGGGTCCCTCCAATAAGCTGTAATATATATGCATGTTCATAATTCATGATAGTATGGTCATCAGCGTCATCGGGTAAATGTGGAATCTTCTCCTCTAGCCATGGCATAGATATCAGCCCTCCATCTATATCCCTACGGTCAGCCAAAATTTAGACACCTAGAAATCATTGAGCAAGGTTAGGAAAAGATGCATGGGTGGGTCCAATAACAGATTCCCCCTAGAAAGGAAGGTCGGTAATCACTTCCATATCCTCAAGGGTGATGGTCATCTCTCCCTCATATAGGTGGAATGTGTGTATCTCTGCTCTCCACCTCTCTATGAGGGTAGCAAGAAGGTGATGGTCAAAAAATATTAAATCTGATACAGCAATTCCATAGAATCCAAAAAAGTGAAAGTATGGTCTAATGGCATGTGGAGTCTCCATGTGACAAAAACAGTGTGCTCGAATCACCACGATCGATCAAACCTCACCACTATCTAACATGACCTGGGAAACATGTCTATGTTGCTCAGTGAGTAGTATGGTATCCTCCATCTATATATAAACAAATGAAATGAGTCGTAAGTGTAAAATGTAAATATAATGTTATAGTCACCAAAATGTTATGACTTATAGAATGTAATACATTCCATGTTTATTCACATTATTTTATGAAGTTATTTCTTACCAAAAGAAAAGTTCATGTCCTCATGTTTTTTAAAGCATATTACAAAAGTGTTTTTAAGATATGTTTTTACCTAGAAAAGGGTGTTGTGTAAGATATTGTTTTATTTATTTATATATATAAACATTTTGTCTTCATTATGTAAAATTTTATTAGAAAATGGTGTGCTTTGTAACTTATATATGATTTTTCACATGATGGTATGTTTCATTAATATTTGATTACATGTATGCTTTATAGTTTATCCATGGACAGATTTATTATTCATTAATGTCACCTCAAGTGCACTTGTCATGTTTCTTTTAATGTCAATATGAAAGGATTATTTTTATTTGATAGTAAAAGTATTTGGAAAAGTCAGTCAATTCTACAAAATGAAGAAACTTATAATAACACCATATAATTAGTTGTATTAGAAGATCTTATAATAGACAATACATCATTGTGGCTAAGAGTGTGAAATTGATCTAGCAATGTTAGGGAATCATTTTCAGTTATGACCTTCTTGATGACATATAGTGCATCTCAAACTTTTCCCTTGTTCTTGAGGCCAGTCTATATCATTCCACATCATGATGGACTTTGGTCTCCCTCATTTACACAACCTATTGGTGTCAGGTATCACTATCAGCTGGCCTTTGGGAATTGGGAAATATTGAGACTCCCTAATAGGCATCCATGGTGAAGCATAACAGTTAGCAATGATGTTTATCTGGTACACTAGATCAACGTATGATTCCCATGATATGTTTACAGATGCACATGATGCAATGGCATGTTTGAATGGAAACCATATGGCCTATAAGTTTCCATATTGGCATTTCCTCTCTTCCAGTAATACCACTATTTTTTTCAATGATGTTATTTGTGATGGGGTCCGAACACTCTTGAACTTCAAATCAAGAGACTTCTCAATAGAAAAGGATGACATGATAACCAAAATATTCTTCAATGTTCTTTTCAATCTCTTATTAAAAGTTCCTTCCATAACTTAGCCCCTACTAAATTCTATCTGAGGTTAGTTTTTTCTATCAATTAAGTAATTCACACAATGATATAATTTCTCTTGAACTAGGGCAGTTATATGTCACTTGTGAAGCCCCTTAAAGACACCATTTATGCACTCCACAATGTTTTTGGTCATGTGTTCATACCTCTTCCCCCCATCACATGCTAATATCCATTTTTCTTTTGGAATCTTCATCATATAATCATACACTTCTTAATTAGTCATTAATATTTGTTTGAAAAAATCTTCAAATCTCCTTTGATCCGACTTATATGATACATAGAATTGATCATATTTCACATAAATTAATTTTATATTTACATTGAAATAGTAACAAATAACAAAGACATTGCATATTTATCCTCATGATTTCCTTCTTCATAGGTTCACTGTGGAATGTTTTCATCACATTTCTAGAAATGTTTCTAATGCAGTGCCGATGATGTGAATTTTGGGGTCTTCATGTATCAGGGTCCACATTGATTTCCTCAATGATTGCCTGATGCCGATCAGATATCAAATAAATAAAGGACCCCGGGACACCCTGAGAGGGGAGGGGTGAATCAGGGTGACCACTTTTTCTTTTAAAGTGATGGATCTTGTTCCCACGTTGGTAGGAACTTGTTGAACCTGTATGATGAAAATGATTAGAAAGCAAGCATTCACAATCACAGAGAAGACACAACTCTTTTTACTTGGTTCACCACTAAGGGCTACGTCCAAGGAGCATACACCGACAGGTTGTCGGTCATACCAAAATCCACTATGCTTCACTAGCTATAGATTACAAAAGTTCGGGTACAGTCACTCCGTCCCAGGATCACTGCCTTTACAAAGGTTCAGGGATAACCCACTGCTTCCCTGGGGTCACTCGCGTTGACTCCCCCTGGCTCACTGCCGTTGGTGAAGTCTCACGCAGTTTATAGACGTGAAGGTGTCTTCAATTGATAGTCATGAATTTCATTGTCTCCTATTCAGCATGAGACTTTGCTTGCATCAGAGCTCTGAGTTAATGCTCTGTTAAGTTCCAAATTCCAACCACTGAGAAAACACCCCTTTCCCTTGTTCACAGGGCAAACAACCTTTGGAAAAAGGCCTTCGCAAAGTACCCTACTTCGCAAGGCTCCCAATTTTGAAAAGCTCAGACAAGACTTCACAGAGCCCCTGCCATTTCGCGAAGCTCAATCGCGAAGCTCAATCGCGAAGCACCAGCCTTCGCAATGCTTGGATATCGCGAAGCTCCTGCCTCTTCGCGATTCTCACTGAGCCAAAGCGGGGCGTACGTCTTTCGCGGAGCCGGAATAGCCGCCGCGAAGCTTCTCTTTCGCAAAGCACGCTGCCTTCGCGAGAGACCTTTGCGAACCGTGAGCAAAGGACTTTCTCTGAAATTCTATCTGCTTCTCTTGAGGGGGTCGGCCTCTATTTATAGGCGATTCCACCGACCCTCGTCCCTTCCACGCGAAGTCAACGCCACGTCATCTCAAAACGCGAAGCTCCAAAGTTTCTGCCAGAAAATTGTCCACATCGCGAAGCTCCACGCCAATCTTTCGTTCGCGGAGTTTGACGTAGTCGCGAAGAATCACCATCAACATACCTTCGTGACAGCGCTGCGAAGCTCCCTTCGCGAAGCCCAACATTCCTTCGCGCCTTCGCCGTGATGCTCCCTCGCTAAGCCCTTCATCGCCGCGAAGCTCTTCAACTCTGCCGTTCGCGAAGCTTTGACGTAATCGCGAAGACTCACCGCATCCATTCTTCTGGTCTTCGCGATTTCCAAACCATGCATCCTCTCTTCGCGAAATTCATGCCTTTGCCATATAAAAACATGATCTTCATGGAAATCCTATTTTCGCGATGCTCACCAATTTCCAGATTTTGGACCCCAAAAATTTGGCAAACACTGGGAAACGACGCCACCTTCAATACTGTTTTCTGCTTGAAAGGCATGATCTCTTTGCTGGAACGCGAGCCGAGCTTCCATTGAGGATTGACAACAAACACAAACCACACTCCAAAACATTCATAGAAGACCATGGTTCCAACAATATCCCCCTTTGGGTTTGTTGGCAATCAGAAGAAAAATTCCATAGATCTCCATTAATTTGAAAACCAAAAACCGCAGGAATCAACCCAGCCAATACTCTAAGTCTACGTGAGCAATGCTCGGTGTAAAAAACAAGAGAGGAGGCTTGAATTGGGTTCCACTGTTTTTGACTTTGGTCCCACTGTTTTCCTTCTCATTCTTCTCATCACAGAAGTTTTCCTGAATGTTTTCTTCTCCTTTCTCCCCCATTGACAACAAATCCAAAGAACAGTAAAATTTTCACGTTCAGCACAAACCATACTCCCCCTAGATAGTATCTCCCCCATAAACCTGTACCATATCCATAAACAGATTAAAACATTTATAAAAAATGGGGAGAGGGGAATTCCGTAACCTCCTTATGCACTGGGAGGTGGTCGAACTCCGAGGTTCAACCGATGCTTCTCAAACACAACCGCTGACAGTGGCTTTGTCAGAATATCGGCCACTTTCTCATCTGTTCCCACATGATCCAATCTAATCACACTTTTCTCAACTTTATCTTTGATAAATTGATACCTTATTTCAATGTGTTTTGTACGAGAATGCTGAACAAGATTCTTCGTAAGATCAATTGTGCTCTTATTGTCACAGTAAATCACCATTGGTTGCGTTACCTCATCGCCAATGTCAGTTAATTGCTGCTTCATCCATAGCAGTTGAGTGCATGCCTTTGTGGCGGAGATATACTCAGCTTCAGCAGTACTAAGAGAAGTACTTTCTTGTTTCTTGCTCAACCAGCCAACACATTTCTGCCCAATATAGAAAGCTCCACCACTAGTGGAATTTCTGTCTACTACATCAACAGCCCAGTCAGCATCAGAAAACGCTGATAATTCACTGTCCCTGCCTGTAGAAAAAAATAACCCGAAGTTATGTGTGCCTTGGATATACCTCATGATTCTTTTTACTGCTGCCATATGTTCCTCCTTTGGATTACTCTGAAAGTGGGCTGCAAGGCATGTTGGAAAGACAATATCTGGCCTTGTCGCTGTCAGGTACAGTAGGCTTCCAATGATCCTCCTATACATTGTGGGATCAACAGAGTTCCTATCCTCATGCTTTCCAAGTTAAGTTCCAACTGCAATTGGAGTTGACATTGGTTTGGAGTCTTGCATATTGAACTTTTTCAGTAACTCTCTTTCATACTTTTCCTGAGAAATGAAAGTGTATTCCTTCTTTTGAATCACTTGCAGCCCCAAGAAATATGTGAGCTCCCCAATCATAGACATTTCAAATTCGGATTTCATGTGGGTGGCAAATTCATCCACTGATTTCTGCCTGCTGCCACCAAATATGATATCATCAACGTAGACCAGAACCATGAATTGATCTTTTGGAGAATTCTTCACATAGAGATTGTGATCAACTCCTCCTCTTTTGAATTCCAACTTCTTGAGATAAGAGTCCAGCCGTGAGTACCATGCCCATGGTGCCTGCTTCAAACCATATAGGGCTTTCTTCAGTTTGCAGACCTTTGTTTCATCAGTACCCAAAACAAAGCCCACGGGTTGTTCAATGTAGACTTCTTCTTCGAGTACACCATTCAAGAATGTTGTCTTAACATCCATTTGATATACTTTATATCCTCTTTGGAGTGCCATGGCAAGGAAAAGCCTGATTGACTCCAGTCTAGCCACTGGAGCAAAGGTTTCTTCAACATCAATGCCTTCAATCTGAGAGTATCCTTTACATACCAGTCGTGCCTTGTTTCTGATGACACTTCCAAGCTCATCAAACTTATTTTTGAAGATCCATTTGGTACCAATCACGTTGTGACCTTCAGGTCTCTGGACAAGATCCCATGTCTGATTCTTGTCAATCTGATCTAATTCATCATTCATGGCTTTCACCCAAGATTTATCTTTTGCAGCTTCTTTGAATGAGGATGGCTCTACAACTGATAGAAATGCAGACTGCGTGTTATTCCTCATCCTCCTTGTTTGAGTGGGTGCACTTTTGTCCCCAATTATATTGGATGGATCAATCTCAGCTCTTCGATTTCTCCTGCGAGGTTCAGTAGCATTTTCTTCAGCAATAGTTTCTTCTTCAGATTCTTCTTCTGAGTCAACATCATGATGTGACTGCTGAGTGTTTTGAACAACTTCATCTATTTCTGCACTTGTATTTTCTTCACGTTCACATTCTTCCTGACTTTCTATCACATCATCATATGACGTCCTTGAGGCATTTGTGGTTT
Source organism: Viscum album (assembly GCA_963277665.1). Classification (NCBI taxonomy): domain Eukaryota; kingdom Viridiplantae; phylum Streptophyta; class Magnoliopsida; order Santalales; family Viscaceae; genus Viscum; species Viscum album. Next base: position 35,590,766 of record OY728143.1, read on the forward strand.
TCTCTTCAATTATCTTAACATCACTACTTTCCACAATTCTTCCCAAATGCTTGTTGAAACATTTGTAGGCTTTGCTGTTCATTGAGTAACCAAGGAAAATTCCTTCATCTGCATTGTCGCCATATTTCCCTTGATTTCCTTCTTTGTTCCTGATAAAGCATTTACTTCCAAAGACACGAAAATATTTTATAGAAGGCTTCCGTCCATGCCACAATTCGTATGGTGTCTTCGTCTCACCCATATAAAGTCATGTTCGATTCTGAATGTACATTGCAGCTTGAACAGCCTCTTTCCAGTAATGTCGTGGAATACGACTCTCAATCAGCATAGTTCGTGCCATGTTGTTCACCTGTCGATTCCTACGTTCAACAACTCCATTTTGTTGTGGAGTTCTCACAGCAGCTACCTCATGTTGTATCTCATGCTTCTCTAGATAATTATGAAATTCAATGGACGTGTATTCTCCTCCGTTGTCAGATCGCAACACTTTGATTGTTCGTCCAGTATCGTTCTCGGCGATTCGCCGATATGTTTTCATGTAGTCAAGGACTTGTCGTTTCCTGTGAATGACCATCACACATGCCATTCTACTGTAATCATCTATGAAAAGGACAAAGTACCTTTCTCCATGTGTTCCGGCAACATTTATTGGACCACAAACATCTGTATGAATCAGATCAAGAAGGTGAGATGCCTTTTTCTTCTTTGGCCGATATGAACTACAGACCAGCTTCCCACGAATGCAAGCATCACAAGATTTTTCACGCTCACGCTTCAGGTTAGGGATGTCCATGACAATTCTCAATTTTGATATTTTCTCCATGTCTTGTTGATTGATGTGTCCCAATCTCCGATGCCACAAATTGTTTTCTTCTTCAACAGTCATGTAACATATATTTTCTTCACTATCAACCTGATACAAGTTGCCTTCTTTTCTGCATCCCTTCATAAGTGAATTTCCGGTTTTTCCCTTGATAGTGCAGCCTTTCTGATTAAAAGTAACTATAAGTCCTGAGTCACAGAGTTGACTCACGCTGAGGAGATTATGACGTAGGCCATCTACGTAAAGGACTTCAGTCTTCTTTAGTTCTCCATTAGCTAATTGGGTACTTCCACTCCCTTTGATTTTCAGAGCCCCATCATTACCAAATCTTACTGTACCATCAACATTCTTTATGATATTCGTTAGTAGGCCGGCATTACCTCTCATATGAGATGAACAGCCGCTATCCAGAATCCAGGTACTACTGTTTTTTGTAGCTTTGAGGGCTACCTCTGCAAGGATCGATTTCTCAATCTTCTTCCTTTACTTCCATGAAACATTAGATTGAGTATATAGAACTGATGGCCTTTCAACTATCTCTTCCGCATACCAAGGTTCTTCATAGTCAAAGTCTTCTTTGAGAGGTGAGAACCAGTTTGAAAGAGCAACACTATCTTGATGATGAGACTTGACTTGTCTTGAACTTTGGTATGAGGTGTCTATGTCCCTTCTCTGCCTGCAATTAACGGCCTTATGACCAAAGTTAGAACAACGAAAACAATATCCATAGAAATTATTTCTTCTATAAGAATTAGGATATGAGATTGTTCTCCTTTGTTGAGCATCTATATCTTCTCCATTCAGATAGCTTCTTGCCTCTTCACAATAAGACATGGTATGGCCCAGATAGCCACAGAACTGACACTTCATGAGAGAAAATGTCTTCCCACTTGAATTTCTCCTTATACCTTCTTCTTTGGGAGAATAGTAAGACTGTCTGTCATTTTTGAAAGTTTGAGGATAATTTTCAGGTCTCCTTTTAGTTTGGATTGAGTGTTCCTTTTCAGCACTCTAGGTAACATTTCAACATGTTCAACTTTCATCTTATCTTTCTTTTGGATCTTTTCATTTCCAGTAGTTGATGACTCAGCCCCACAGCCAATTCCACTCTTTCCCATGTAAGCAGGTCTTTGATCACTCAAGATTTTTCCAACCCCATCTGAACCACACTTGGCTCTTGCTAGTAATTCTGCATCTGAGAATCTTCCGAACTGTATTTTCTTCCTCGATTCTTTTGGAACTGATTCAGTCTCCAGTTTACTCCTTAGAGTAACTACTTCCTCCTCAAGACCCTCAGTAGTCTTGGATTTTTCATCGAGTCTGGATGTGAGATCATTGATGACCTTTGCCTGCTCTTCAATTCTCAGCTTCAGATCAACTACATCATCATTGCTTTCAATTATTTTAGATTGTACCTTCACAAATTCTTCCAGTCTTTCAATTTCAGCTTCAAGTTGATCAACGTATTCAGTTGATTCTTCTACAATTGATTTCCACTTATTGCAGCTCTTACATTTAATCTTAAGCTTACTAACTGCATCCTTAAGTTGTACCTCAGGATCTACACAAGTTCTCAGTTGTTTTTCTCCATCAGTATCTTCTAACTTTTCAACAGTGGCCATCATAGAAGCATGGTTCCCAGTTTTGAATTCTGGTTCTTCTTCATCACAGAATTCATTGTCATCTTCTTCCTCTTCACAGACAAAACTCTTCCTTTGCATTCTCTTACCAGATTTGAAGTCTCCCTTTTTGAAGAACCTTCTCTGAGGCTTCTTGCAGTTTTCATCTTCACTGTCATCTTCATTGATATTCTTCAAGCACTGGGAGGCAATGTGCCCAACTTTTCCACAATGGAAACATGCGAGAGGTAACTTCCCTTTGAATTTCCCTTTCCCCTTCTAGAACTTCTTTGCAATGAGAGAAAGAATTTCTTTCTCTTCGTCATCATCACTGCTACTATCCTTTGAGATTTTTAATTTATCCATGGCCTTGAATGCCATTTCCTTGCTCACCCGAGTCGTAGCATCTTCTGGTTTGACTTTCATTTCATATGCTACCAAGCTGCTCAGTAGATCATCTAGAGAAAGTTTGGAAAGATCTCTTTCCTCAAGGGCTGACACCTTCGCATTATACAGAGGTGGAAGTCTTCTTAAAATTTTCTTTACAATATCAATGTCTTTGATTTCTTCGCCTAAACCCCGAATTGCTCCAACCACATCAGTAATTCGATTGAAGAAAGAGTATGCATTCTCGTCTGGATGCATCTTCAGATCATCAAACCGATTGTGTAGCACTTGTAGTTTTGCTTCCTTAACTTTACTATCTCCTTCATAAATATTCTCAAGTTTATCCCACATGGATTTTGTTGAGGTGCAATTCATCACCTTCAGGTAGATCTAATCAGAAAGGGATGCAGTGAGAGCATTCTGTTCTTTAGCATCCGCATCAAGAAGTTTCCTGTCAGTTTCAGTCATAGCCAGGCCTGTAGGATCAGTGACTTGTATTCCTTGCACAGTAGAAAAAAGAACTTCCATTCCAAGAGATCTTAGATGAGATCTCATTCTGTTCTTCCAGATCTGGAAATTGCTTCCATCGAAGTGAGGGACTCCCCTGACATTGACCGCGTTTTCCATGACTAAGAAGGTCAGATTCAACACCAGCAACCTCCCTCTGATACCACTTGAAGGACCCCGGGACACCCTGAGAGGGGAGGGGTGAATCAGGGTGACCACTTTTTCTTTTAAAGTGATGGATCTTGTTCCCACGTTGGTAGGAACTTGTTGAACCTGTATGATGAAAATGATTAGAAAGAAAGCATTCACAAGCACAGAGAAGACACAACTCTTTTTACTTGGTTCGCCACTAAGGGCTACGTCCAAGGAGCATACGCCGACAGGTTGTCGGTCGTACCAAAATCCACTATGCTTCACTAGCTGTAGATTACAAAAGTTCAGGTACAGTCACTCCGTCCCAGGCTCACTGCCTTTACAAAGGTTCAGGGATAGCCCACTGCTTCCCTGGGGTCACTCCCGTTGACTCCCCCTGGCTCACTGCCGTTGGTGAAGTCTCACTCAGTTTATAGACGTGAAGGTCTCTTCAATTGATAGTCATGAATTTCATTGTCTCCTATTCAGCATGAGACTTTTCTTGCATCAGAGCCCTGAGTTAATGCTCTGTTAAGTTCCAAATTCCAACCACTGAGGAAACACCCCTTTCCCTTGTTCACAGGGCAAACAACCATTGGAAAAAGGCCTTCGCAAAGTACCCTACTTCGCAAGGCTCCCAATTTTGAAAAGCTCAGACAAGACTTCACAGAGCCCCTGCCATTTCGCGAAGCTCAATCACGAAGCTCAATCGCGAAGCACCAGCCTTCGCAATGCTTGGCTATCGTGAAGCTCCTGCCTCTTCGCGATGCTCACTAAGCCAAAGCGGGGCGCACGTCTTTCGCGGAGCCGGAATAGCCGTCGCGAAGCTTCTCTTTCGCAAAGCACGCTGCCTTCGCGAGAGACCTTTGCGAACCGGGAGCAAAGGACTTTCTCTGAAATTCTCTCTGCTTCTCTTGAGGGGGTCGGCCTCTATTTATAGGCGATTCCACCGACCCTCGTCCCTTCCACGCGAAGTCAACGCCACGTCATCTCAAAACGCGAAGCTCCAAAGTTTCTGCCAGAAAACTGTCCACATCGCGAAGCTCCACGCGAATCTTTCGTTCGCGGAGTTTGACGTAGTCGCGAAGAATCAGCGTCAACATACCTTCACGAAAGCGCCGCGAAGCTCCCTTCGCGAAGCCCAACATTCCTTCGCGCCTTCGCCGCGATGCTGCCTCGCTAAGCCCTTCATCGCCGCGAAGCTCTTCAACTCTTCCGTTCGCGAAGCTTTGACGTAATCGCGAAGACTCACCGCATCCATTCTTCTGGTCTTCGCGATTTCCAAACCACGCATCCTCTCTTCGCGAAATTCATGCCTTTGCCATATAAAAACATGATCTTCATGGAAATCCTATTTTCGCGATGCTCACCAATTTCCAGATTTTGGACCCCAAAAATTTGGCAAACACTGGGAAACGACGCCACCTTCAATACTGTTGTCTGCTTGAAAGGCATGATCTCTTTGTTGGAACGCGAGCCGAGCTTCCATTGAGGATTGACAAAAAAACACAAACCACACTCCAAAACATGCATAGAAGACCATGGTTCCAACAATCTCCCCCTTTGGTTTTGTTGGCAATCAGAAGAAAAATTCCATAGATCTCCATTAATGTGAAAACCAAAAACCGCAGGAATCAACCCAGCCAATACTCTAAGTCTACGTGAGCAATGCTCGGTGTAAAAAACAAGAGAGGAGGCTTGAATTGGGTTCCACTGTTTTTGACTTTGGTCCCACTGTTTTCCTTCTCATTCTTCTCATCACAGAAGTTTTCCTGAATGTTTTCTTCTCCTTTCTCCCCCATTGACAATAAATCCAAAGAACAGTATAATTTTCACGTTCAGCGCAAACCATACTCCCCCTAGATAGTATCTCCCCCATAAACCTGTACCATATCCATAAACAGATTAAAACATTTATAAAAAATGGGGAGAGGGGAATTCCGTAACCTCCTTATGCACTGGGAGGTGGTCGAACTCCGAGGTTCAACCGATGCTTCTCAAACACAACCGCTGACAGTGGCTTTGTCAGAATATCGGCCACTTGCTCATCTGTTCCCACATGATCCAATCTAATCACGCTTTGCTCAACTTTCTCTTTGATAAAGTGATACCTGATTTCAATGTGTTTTGTACGAGAATGCTGAACAGGATTCTTCATAAGATCAATTGCGCTCTTATTGTCACAGTAAATCACCATTGGTTGCGTTACCTCATCGCCAATGTCAGTTAATTGCTGCTTCATCCATAGCAGTTGAGTGCATGCCTTTGTGGCGGAGATATACTCAGCTTCAGCAGTACTAAGAGAAGTACTTTCTTGTTTCTTCCTCAACCAGCCAACACATTTCTGCCCAATATAGAAAGCTCCACCACTAGTGGACTTTTTGTCTACTACATCACCAGCCCAGTCAGCATCAGAAAACGCTGATAATTCACTGTCCCTTCCTGCAGAAAAAAATAACCCGAAGTTATGTGTTCCTTGGATATACCTCATGATTCTTTTTACTGCTGCCATATGTTCCTCCTTTGGATTACTCTGAAAGAGGGCTGCAAGGCATGTTGCAAAGACAATATCTGTCCTTGTCGCTGTCAGGTACAGTAGGCTTCCAATGATCCTCCTATACATTGTTGGATCAACAGAGTTCCCATCCTCATGCTTTCCAAGTTTAGTTCCAACTGCAATTGGAGTTGACATTGGTTTGGAGTCTTGCATATTGAACTTTTTCAGTAACTCTCTTGCATACTTTTCCTGAGAAATGAAAGTGTATTCCTTCTTTTGAATCACTTGTAGCCCCAAGAAATATGTAAGCTCCCCAATCATAGACATTTCAAATTCGGATTTCATGTGGGTGGAAAATTCATCCACTGATTTCTGCCTGCTGCCACCAAATATGATATCATCAACGTAGACCAGAACCATGAATTGATCTTTTGGAGAATTCTTCACATAGAGATTGTGATCAACTCTTCCTCTTTTGAATTCCAACTTCTTGAGATATGAGTCTAGCCGTGAGTACCATGCCCGTGGTGCCTGCTTCAAACCATATAGGGCATTCTTCAGTTTGCAGACCTTTGTTTCATCAGTACCCAAAACAAAGCCCACGAGTTGTTCAATGTAGACTTCTTCTTCGAGTACACCATTCAAGAATGCTGTCTTGACATCCATTTGATATACTTTATATCCTCTTTGGAGTGCCATGGCAAGGAAAAGCCTGATTGACTCCAGTCTAGCCACTGGAGCAAAGGTTTCTTCAACATCAATGCCTTCAATCTGAGAGTATCCTTTACATACCAGTCGTGCCTTGTTTCTGATGACACTTCCATGCTCATCAAACTTATTTTTGAAGATCCATTTGGTACCAATCACGTTGTGACCTTCGGGTCTCTGGACAAGATCCCATGTCTGATTCTTGTCAATCTGATCTAATTCATCATTCATGGCTTTCACCCAAGATTTATCTTTTGCAGCTTCTTCGAATGAGGATGGCTCTACAACTGATAGAAATGCAGACTGTGTGTTATTCCTCATCCTCCTTGTTTGAGTGGGTGCACTTTTGTCCCCAATTATATTGGATGGATCAATCTCAGCTCTTCGATTTCTCCGGCGATGTTCAGTAGCATTTTCTTCAGCAATAGTTTCTTCTTCAGATTCTTCTTCTGAGTCAACATCATGATGTGACTGCTGAGTGTTTTGAACAACTTCATCTATTTCTGCACTTGTATTTTCTTCACGTTCACATTCTTCCTGACTTTCTATCACATCAGCATATGACGTCCTTGAGGCATTTGTGGTTTTCTCTTCAATTATCTTAACATCACTACTTTCCACAATTCTTCCAAAACGCTTGTTGAAACATTTGTAGGCTTTGCTGTTCATTGAGTAACCAAGGAAAATTCCTTCATCTGCATTGTCGCCATATTTCCCTTGATTTCCTTCTTTGTTCCTGATAAAGCATTTACTTCCAAAGACACGAAAGTATTTTAGAGAAGGCTTCCGTACATGCCACAATTCGTATGGTGTCTTCGTCTCACCCATATAAAGTCCTGTTCGATTCTGAATGTACACTGCAGCTTGAACAGCCTCTTTCCAGTAATGTCGTAGAATACGACTCTCAATCAGCATAGTTCGTGCCATGTTGTTCACCTGTCGATTCCTACGTTCAACAACTCCATTTTGTTGTGGAGTTCTCACAGCAGCTACCACATGTTGTATCCCATGCTTCTCTAGATAATTCTCAAATTCAATGGACGTGTATTCTCCTCCGTTGTCAGATCGCAACACTTTGATTGTTCATCCAGTATCGTTCTCGGCGATTCGCCGATATGTTTTCATGCAGTCAAGGACTTGTCGTTTCTTGTGAATGACCATCACACATGCCATTCTACTGTAATCATCTATGAAAAGGACAAAGTACCTTTCTCCATGTGTTCCGGAAACATTTATTGGACCACAAAAATCTGTATGAATCAGATCAAGAAGGTGAGATGCCTTTTTCTTCTTTGGCCGATATGAACTACAGACCAGCTTCCCACGAATGCAAGCATCACAAGATTTTTCACACTCACGCTTCAGGTTGGGGATGTCCATGACAATTCTCAATTTTGATATTTTCTCCATGTCTTGTTGATTGATGTGTCCCAATATCCGATGCCACAAATTGTTTTCTTCTTCAACAGTCATGTAACATATATTTTCTTCACTATCAACCTGATACAAGTTGCCTTCTGTTCTGCATCCCTTCATAAGTGAATTTCCGGTTTTTCCCTTGATAGTGCAGCCTTTCTGATTAAAAGTAACTATAAGTCCTGAGTCACAGAGTTGACTCACGCTGAGGAGATTATGACGTAGGCCATCTACGTAAAGGACTTCAGTCTTCTTTAGTTCTCCATTAGCTAATTGGGTACTTCCACTCCCTTTGATTTTCAGAGCCCCATCATTACCAAATCTTACTGTACCATCAACATTCTTTATGATATTCATTAGTAGGCCGGCATTACCTGTCATATGAGATGAACAGCCGCTATCCAGAATCCAGGTACTACTGTTCTTTGTAGCTTTGAGGGCTACCTCTGCAAGGTTCGATTTCTCAATCTTCTTACTTTGCTTCCATGAAACATTAGATTGAGTATATAGAACTGATGGCCTTTCAACTATCTCTTCCGCATACCCAGTTTCTTCATAGTCAAAGTCTTCTTTGAGAGGTGAGAACCTGTTTGAAAGAGAAACACTGTCTTGCTGATGAGACTTGACTTGTCTTGAACTTCAGTATGAGGTGTCAATGTCCCTTCTCTGCCTGCAATTAACGTCCTTATGACCAAAGTTAGAACAGCGAAACAATATCCATAGAAATTATTTCTTCTATAAGAATTAGGATATGAGATTGTTCTCCTTTTTTGAGCATCTATATCTTCTCCATTCAGATAGCTTCTTGCCTCTTCACAATAAGACATGGTATGGCCCAGATAGCCACAGAACTGACACTTCATGAGAGAAAATGTCTTCCCACTTGAATTTCTCCTTATACCTTCTTCTTTGGGAGAATAGTAAGACTTTCTGTCATTTTTGAAAGTTTGAGGATAATTTTTAGGTCTCCTTTTAGTTTGGATTGAGTGTTCCTTTTTCAGCACTCTAGGTAACATTTCAACATGTTCAACTTTCATCTTATCTTTCTTTTGGATATTTTCATTTCCAGTAGTTGATGACTCAGCCCCACAACCAATTCTACTCTTTCCCATGTAAGCAGGTCTTTGATCACTCAAGATTTTTCCAACCCCATCTGAACCACACTTGGCTCTTGCTAGTAATTCTGCATCTGAGAATCTTCCGAACTGTATTTTCTTCCTCGATTCTTTTGGAACTGATTCAGTCTCCAGTTTACTCCTTAGAGTAACTACTTCCTCCTCAAGACCCTCAGTAGTCTTGGATTTTTCATCGAGTCTGGATGTGAGATCATTGATGACCTTTGCCAGCTCTTCAATTCTCAGCTTCAGATCAACTACACCATCATTGCTTTCAATTATTTTAGATTGTACCTTCACAAATTCTTCCAGTCTTTCAATTCCAGCTTCAAGTTGATCAACGTATTCAGTTGATTCTTCTACAATTGATTTCCACTTATTTCAGCTCTTACATTTAATCTTAAGCTTACTAACTGCATCCTTAAGTTGCACCTCAGGATCTACACAAGTTCTCAGTTGTTTTTCTCCATCAGTATCTTCTAACTTTTCAACAGTGGCCATCATAGAAGCATGGTTCCCAGTTTTGAATTCTGGTTCTTCTTCATCACAGAATTCATTTTCATCTTCTTCCTCTTCACAGACAAAACTCTTCCTTTGCATTCTCTTACCAGATTTGAAGTCTCCCTTTTTGAAGAACCTTCTCTGAGGCTTCTTGTAGTTTTCATATTCACTGTCATCATCATTGATATTCTTCAAGCACTGGGAGGCAATGTGCCCAACTTTTCCACAATGGAAACATGCGAGAGGTAACTTCCCTTTGAATTTCCCTTTCCCCTTCTGGAACTTCTTTGCAATGAGAGAAAGAATTTCTTTCTCTTCGTCATCATCACTGCTACTATCCTTTGAGATTTTTAATTTATCCATGGCCTTGAACGCCATTTCCTTGCTCACCCGAGTCATAGAATCTTCTGGTTTGACTCTCATTTCATATGCTACCAAGCTGCTCAGTAGATCATCTAGAGAAAGCTTGGAAAGATCTCTTTCCTCAAGGGCTGACACCTTCGCATTATACAGAGGTGGAAGTCTTCTTAAAATTTTCTTTACAATATCAATGTCTTTGATTTCTTCGCCTAAACCCCGAATTTCTCCAACCACATCAGTAATTCGATTGAAGAAAGAGTCTGCATTCTCGTCTGGATGCATCTTCAGATCATCAAACCGATTGTGTAGCACTTGTAGTTTTGCCTCCTTCACTTTACTATCTCCTTCATAAATATTCTCAAGTTTATCCCACATGGATTTTGCTGAGGTGCAATTCATCACCTTCAGGTAGATCTGATCAGAAAGGGCTGCAGTGAGAGCATTCTGTGCTTTAGCATCCGCATCAAGAAGTTTCCTGTCAGTTTCAGTCATAGCCAGGCCTGTAGGATCAGTGACTTGTATTCCTTGCACAGTAGAAAAAAGAACTTCCATTCCAAGAGATCTTAGATGAGATCTCATTCTGTTCTTCCAGATCTGGAAATTGCTTCCATCGAAGTGAGGGACTCCCCTGACATTGACCGCGTTTTCCATGACTAAGAAGGTCAGATTCAACACCAGCAACCTCCCTCTGATACCACTTGAAGGACCCTGGGACACCCTGAGAGGGGAGGGGTGAATCAGGGTGACCACTTTTTCTTTTAAAGTGATGGATCTTGTTCCCACGTTGGTAGGAACTTGTTGAACCTGTATGATGAAAATGATTAGAAAGCAAGCATTCACAAGCACAGAGAAGACACAACTCTTTTTACTTGGTTCACCACTAAGGGCTACGTCTAAGGAGCATACGCCGACAGGTTGTCGGTCGTACCAAAATCCACTATGCTTCACTAGCTGTAGATTACAAAAGTTCAGGTACAGTCACTCCGTCCCAGGCTCACTGCCTTTACAAAGGTTCAGGGATAGCCCACTGCTTCCCTGGGGTCACTCCCGTTGACTCCCCCTGGCTCACTACCGTTGGTTAAGTCTCACTCAGTTTATAGACGTGAAGGTCTCTTCAATTGATAGTCATGAATTTCATTGTCTCCTATTCAGCATGAGACTTTGCTTGCATCAGAGCCCTGAGTTAATGCTCTGTTAAGTTCCAAATTCCAACCACTGAGGAAACACCCCTTTCCCTTGTTCACAGGGAAAACAACCTTTGGAAAAAGGCCTTCGCAAAGTACCCTACTTCGCAAGGCTCCCAATTTTGAAAAGCTCAGACAAGACTTCACAGAGCCCCTGCCATTTCGCGAAGCTCAATCACGAAGCTCAATTGCGAAGCACCAGCCTTCGCAATGCTTGGCTATCGCGAAGCTCCTGCCTCTTCGCAATGCTCACTGAGCCAAAGCGGGGCGCACGTCTTTCGCGGAGCCGGAATAGCCACTGCGAAGCTTCTCTTTCACAAAGCACGCTACCTTCGTGAGAGACCTTTGCGAACCGAGAGCAAAGGAATTTCTCTGAAATTCTCTCTGCTTCTCTTGAGGGGGTCGGCCTCTATTTATAGGCGATTCCACCGACCCTCGTCCCTTCCACGCGAAGTCAATGCCACGTCATCTCAAAACGCGAAGCTCCAAAGTTTCTGCCAGAAAACTGTCCACATCGCGAAGCTCCATGCCAATATTTCGTTCGCGGAGTTTGACGTAGTCGCGAAGAATCACCGTTAACATACCTTCGCGACAGCGCCGCGAAGCTCCCTTCGTGAAGCCCAACATTCCTTCGCGCCTTCGCCGCGATGCTCCCTCGCTAAGCCCTTCATTGCCGCGAAGCTCTTCAACTCTGCCGTTCGTGAAGCTTTGACGTAATCGCGAAGACTCACCGCATCCATTCTTCTGGTCTTCGCGATTTCCAAACCACGCATCCTCTCTTCGCGAAATTCATGCCTTTGCCATATAAAAACATGATCTTCATGGAAATCCTATTTTCGCGATGCTCACCAATTTCCAGATTTTGGACCCCAAAAATTTGGCAAACACTGGGAAACGACGCCACCTTCAATACTGTTGTCTGCTTGAAAGGCATGATCTCTTTGCTGGAATGCGAGCCGAGCTTCCATTGAGGATTGACAAAAAACACAAACCACACTCCAAAACATGCATAGAAGACCATGGTTCCAACAATCTCTCCCTTTGGGTTTGTTGGCAATCAGAAGAAAAATTCCATAGATCTCTATTAATGTAAAAACCAAAAACCGCAGGAATCAACCCAGCCAATACTCTAAGTCTACGTGAGCAATGCTCGGTGTAAAAAACAAGAGAGGAGGCTTGAATTTGGTTCCACTGTTTTTGACTTTGGTCCCACTGTTTTCCTTCTCATTCTTCTCATCACAGAAGTTTGCCTGAATGTTTTCTTCTCCTTTCTCCCCCATTGACAATAAATCCAAAGAACAGTAAAATTTTCACGTTCAGCGCAAACCATACTCCCCCTAGATAGTATCTCCCCCATAAAATTGTACCATATCCATAAACAGATTAAAACATTTATAACAAATGGGGAGAGGGGAATTCCGTAACCTCCTTATGCACTGGGAGGTGGTCGAACTCCGAGGTTCAACCGATGCTTCTCAAACACAACTGCTGACAGTGGCTTTGTCAGAATATCGGCCACTTGCTCATCTATTCCCACATGATCCAATCTAATCACGCTTTGCTCAACTTTCTCTTTGATAAAGTGATACCTGATTTCAATGTGTTTTGTACGAGAATGATGAACAGGATTCTTCGTAAGATCAATTGTGCTCTTATTGTCACAGTAAATCACCATTGGTTGCGTTACCTCATCGCCAATGTCAGTTAATTGCTGCTTCATCCATAGCAGTTGAGTGCATGCCTTTGTGGCGGAGATATACTCAGCTTTAGCAGTACTAAGAGAAGTACTTTCTTGTTTCTTGCTCAACCAGCCAACACATTTCTGCCCAATATAGAAAGCTCCACCACTAGTGGACTTTCTGTCTACTACATCACCAGCCCAGTCAGCATCAGAAAACGCTGATAATTCACTGTCCCTGCCTGCAGAAAAAAATAACCCGAAGTTATGTGTGCCTTGGATATACCTCATGATTCTTTTTACTGCTGCCATATGTTCCTCCTTTGGATTACTCTGAAAGCGGGCTGCAAGGCATGTTGCAAAGACAATATCTGGCCTTGTCGCTATCAGGTACAGTAGGCTTCCAATGATCCTCCTATACATTGTGGGATCAACAGAGTTCCCATCCTCATGCTTTCCAAGTTTAGTTCCAACTGCAATTGGAGTTGACATTGGTTTGGAGTCTTGCATATTGAACTTTTTCAGTAACTCTCTTGCATACTTTTCCTGAGAAATGAAAGTGTATTCCTTCTTTTGAATCACTTGCAGCCCCAAGAAATATGTGAGCTCCCCAATCATAGACATTTCAAATTCGGATTTCATGTGGGTGGCAAATTCATCCACTGATTTCTGCCTCCTGCCACCAAATATGATATCATCAACGTAGACCAGAACCATGAATTGATCTTTTGGAGAATTCTTCACATAGAGATTGTGATCAACTCCTCCTCTTTTGAATTCCAACTTCTTGAGATATGAGTCCAACCGTGAGTACCATGCCCGTGGTGCCTGCTTCAAACCATATAGGGCTTTCTTCAGTTTGCAGACCTTTGTTTCATCAGTACCCAAAACAAAGCCCACGGGTTGTTCAATGTAGACTTCTTCTTCGAGTACACCATTCAAGAATGCTGTCTTGACATCCATTTGATATACTTTATATCCTCTTTGGAGTGCCATGGCAAGGAAAAGCCTGATTGACTCCAGTCTAGCCACTGGAGCAAAGGTTTCTTCAACATCAATGCCTTCAATCTGAGAGTATCCTTTACATACCAGTCGTGCCTTGTTTCTGATGACACTTCCATGCTCATCAAACTTATTTTTGAAGATCCATTTGGTACCAATCACGTTGTGACCTTCGGGTCTCTGGACAAGATCCCATGTCTGATTCTTGTCAATCTGATCTAATTCATCATTCATGGCTTTCACCCAAGATTTATCTTTTGCAGCTTCTTCGAATGAGGATGGCTCTACAACTGATAGAAATGCAGACTGCGTGTTATTCCTCATCCTCCTTGTTTGAGTGGGTGCACTTTTGTCCCCAATTATATTGGATGGATCAATCTCAGCTCTTCAATTTCTCCTGCGAGGTTCAGTAGCATTTTCTTCAGCAATAGTTTCTTCTTTAGATTCTTCTTCTGAGTCAACATCATGATGTGACTGCTGAGTGTTTTGAACAACTTCATCTATTTCTGCACTTGTATTTTCTTCACGTTCACATTCTTCCTGACTTTCTATCACATCAGCATATGACGTCCTTGAGGCATTTGTGGTTTTATCTTCAATTATCTTAACATCACTACTTTCCACAATTCTTCCCAAACGCTTGTTGAAACATTTGTAGGCTTTGCTGTTCATTGAGTAACCAAGGAAAATTCCTTCATCTGCATTGTCTCCATATTTCCCTTGATTTCCTTCTTTGTTCCTGATAAAGCATTTACTTCCAAAGACACGAAAGTATTTTAGATAAGGCTTCCGTCCATGCCACAATTCATATGGTGTCTTCGTCTCACCCATATAAAGTCCTGTTCGATTCTGAATGTACATTGCAGCTTGAACAGCCTCTTTCCAGTAATGTCGTGGAATACGACTCTCAATCAGCATAGTTCGTGCCATGTTGTTCACCTGTCGATTCCTACGTTCAACAACTCCATTTTGTTGTGGAGTTCTCACAGCAGCTACCTCATGTTGTATCCCATGCTTCTCTAGATAATTCTCAAATTCAATGGACGTGTATTCTCCTCCGTTGTCAGATCGCAACACTTTGATTGTTCGTCCAGTATCATTCTCGGCGATTCGCCGATATGTTTTCATGCAGTCAAGGACTTGTCGTTTCCTGTGAATGACCATCACACATGCCATTCTACTGTAATCATCTATGAAAAGGACAAAGTACCTTTCTCCATGTGTTCCGGCAACATTTATTGGACCACAAAAATCTGTATGAATCAGATCAAGAAGGTGAGATGCCTTTTTCTTCTTTGGCCGATATGAACTACAGACCAGCTTCCCACGAATGCAAGCATCACAAGATTTTTCACGCTCACGCTTCAGGTTGGGGATGTCAATGACAATTCTCAATTTTGATATTTTCTCCATGTCTTGTTGATTGATGTGTCCCAATCTCCGATGCCACAAATTGTTTTCTTCTTCAACAGTCATGTAACATATATTTTCTTCACTATCAACCTGATACAAGTTGCCTTCTGTTCTGCATCCCTTCATAAGTGAATTTCCGGTTTTTCCCTTGATAGTGCAGCCTTTCTGATTAAAAGTAACTATAAGTCCTGAGTCACAGAGTTGACTCACGCTGAGGAGATTATGACGTAGGCCATCTACGTAAAGGACTTCAGTCTTCTTTAGTTCTCCATTAGCTAATTGGGTACTTCCACTCCCTTCGATTTTCAGAGCCCCATCATTACCAAATCTTACTGTACCATCAACATTCTTTATGATATTCGTTAGTAGGCCGGCATTACCTGTCATATGAGATGAACAGCCGCTATCCAGAATCCAGGTACTACTATTCTTTGTAGCTTTGAGGGCTACCTCTGCAAGGTTCGATTTCTCAATCTTCTTCCTTTCCTTCCATGAAACATTAGATTGAGTATATAGAACTGATGGCCTTTCAACTATCTCTTCCGCATACCCAGGTTCTTCATAGTCAAAGTCTTCTTTGAGAGGTGAGAACCTGTTTGAAAGAGCAACACTGTCTTGCTGATGAGACTTGACTTGTCTTGAACTTCGGTATGAGGTGTCTATGTCCCTTCTCTGCCTGCAATTAACGGCCTTATGACCAAAGTTAGAACAACGAAAACAATATCCATAGAAATTATTTCTTCTATAAGAATTAGGATATGAGATTGTTCTCCTTTGTTGAGCATCTATATCTTCTCCATTCAGATAGCTTCTTGCCTCTTCACAATAAGACATGGTATGGCCCAGATAGCCACAGAACTGACACTTCATGAGAGAAAATGTCTTCCCACTTGAATTTCTCCTTATACCTTCTTCTTTGGGAGAATAGTAAGACTATATGTCATTTTTGAAAGTTTGAGGATAATTTTCAGGTCTCCTTTTAGTTTGGATTGAGTGTTCCTTTTTCAGCACTCTAGGTAACATTTCAACATGTTCAACTTTCATCTTATCTTTCTTTTGGATCTTTTCATTTCCAGTAGTTGATGACTCAGCCCCACAGCCAATTCCACTCTTTCCCATGTAAGCAGGTCTTTGATCACTCAAGATTTTTCCAACCCCATCTGAACCACACTTGGCTCTTGCTAGTAATTCTGCATCTGAGAATCTTCCGAACTGTATTTTCTTCCTCGATTCTTTTGGAACTGATTCAGTCTCCAGTTTACTCTTTAGAGTAACTACTTCCTCCTCAAGACCCTCAGTAGTCTTGGATTTTTCATCGAGTCTAGATGTGAGATCATTGATGACCTTTGCCTGCTCTTCAATTCTCAGCTTCAGATCAAATACATCATCATTGCTTTCAATTATTTTAGATTGTACCTTCACAAATTCTTCCAATCTTTCAATTTCAGCTTCAAGTTGATCAACGTATTCAGTTTATTCTTCTACAATTGATTTCCACTTATTACAGCTCTTACATTTAATCTTAAGCTTACTAACTGCATCCTTAAGTTGCACCTCAGGATCTACACAAGTTCTCAGTTGTTTTTATCCATCAGTATCTTCTGACTTTTCAACAGTGGCCATCATAGAAGCATGGTTCCCAGTTTTGAATTCTGGTTCTTCTTCATCACAGAATTCATTGTCATCTTCTTCCTCTTCACAGACAAAACTCTTCCTTTGCATTCTCTTACTAGATTTGAAGTCTCCCTTTTTGAAGAACCTTCTCTGAGGCTTCTTGCAGTTTTCATCTTCACTGTCATCATCATTGATATTCTTCAAGCACTGGGAGGCAATGTGCCCAACTTTTCCACAATGGAAACATGCGAGAGGTAACTTCCCTTTGAATTTCCCTTTTCCCTTCTGGAACTTCTTTGCAATGAGAGAAAGAATTTCTTTCTCTTCGTCATCATCACTGCTACTATCCTTTGAGATTTTTAATTTATCCATGGCCTTGAATGCCATTTCCTTGCTCACCCGAGTCGTAGCATCTTCTGGTTTGACTCTCATTTCATATGCTACTAAGCTGCTCAATAGATCATCTAGAGAAAGTTTGGAAAGATCTCTTTCCTCAAGGGCTGACACCTTCGCATTATACAGAGGTGGAAGTCTTCTTAAAATTTTCTTTACAATATCAATGTCTTTGATTTCTTCGCCTAAACCCTGAATTTCTCCAACCACATCAGTAATTCGATTGAAGAAAGAGTCTGCATTCTCGTCTGGATGCATCTTCAGATCATCAAACAGATTGTGTAGCACTTATAGTTTTGCCTCCTTCACTTTACTATCTCCTTCATAAATATTCTCAAGTTTATCCCACATGAATTTTGCTGAGGTGAAATTCATCACCTTCAGGTAGATCTGATCAGAAAGGGCTGCAGTGAGAGCATTCTGTGCTTTAGCATCCGCATCAAGAAGTTTCCTGTCAGTTTCAGTCATAGCCAGGCTTGTAGGATCAGTGACTTGTATTACTTGCATAGTAGAAAAAAGAACTTCCATTCCAAGAGATCTTAGATGAGATCTCATTCTGTTCTTCCAGATCTAGAAATTGCTTCCATCGAAGTGAGGGACTCCCCTGACATTGACCGCATTTTCCATGACTAAGAATGTCAGATTCAACACCAGCAACCTCCCTCTGATACCACTTGAAGGACCCCGGGACACCCTGAGAGGGGAGGGGTGAATCAGGGTGACCACTTTTTCTTTTAAAGTGATGGATCTTGTTCCCACGTTGGTAGGAACTTGTTGAACCTGTATGATGAAAATTATTAGAAAGCAAGCATTCACAAGCATAGAGAATACACAACACTTTTTACTTGGTTCACCACTAAGGGCTACGTCCAAGGAGCATACGCCGACAGGTTGTCGGTCGTACCAAAATCCACTATGCTTCACTAGCTATAGATTACAAAAGTTCGGGTACAGTCACTCCGTCCCAGGCTCACTGCCTTTACAAAGGTTCAGGGATAGCCCACTGCTTTCCTGGGGTCACTCCCGTTGACTCCCCCTGGCTCACTGCCGTTGGTGAAGTCTCACTCAGTTTATAGACGTGAAGGTCTCTTCAATTGATAGTCATGAATTTCATTGTCTCCTATTCAGCATGAGACTTTGCTTGCATCAGAGCCCTGAGTTAATGCTCTGTTAAGTTCCAAATTCCAACCACTGAGGAAACACCCCTTTCCCTTGTTCACAGGGCAAACAACCTTTGGAAAAAGGCCTTCGCAAAGTACCCTACTTCGCAAGGCTCCCAATTTTGAAAAGCTCAGACAAGACTTCACAGAGCCCCTGCCATTTCACGAAGCTCAATCACGAAGCTCAATCGCGAAGCACCAGCCTTCGCAATGCTTGGCTATCGCGAAGCTCTTGCCTCTTCGCGATGCTCACTGAGCCAAAGCGGGGCGCACGTCTTTCGCGGAGCCGGAATAGCCGCCGCGAAGCTTCTCTTTCGCAAAGCACGCTGCCTTCACGAGAGACCTTTGTGAACCGAGAGCAAAGGACTTTCTCTGAAATTCTCTATGCTTCTATTGAGGGGGTCGGCCTCTATTTATAGGAGATTCCACCGACCCTCGTCCCTTCCACGCGAAGTCAACGCCACGTCATCTCAAAACACGAAGCTCCAAAGTTTCTGCCAGAAAACTGTCCACATCGCGAAGCTCCACGCCAATCTTTTGTTCGCGGAGTTTGACGTAGTCGCGAAGAATCACCGTCAACATACCTTCGCGACAGCGCCTCGAAGCTCCCTTCGCGAAGCCCAACATTCCTTCGCGCCTTCGCCGCGATTCTCCCTCGCTAATCCCTTCATCGCTATGAAGCTCTTCAACTCTTCCGTTCGCGAAGCTTTGACATAATCGCGAAGACTCACCGCATCCATTCTTCTGGTCTTCGCGATTTCCAAACCATGCATCCTATCTTCGCGAAATTCATGCCTTTGCCATATAAAAACATGATCTTCATGGAAATCCTATTTTCGCGATGCTCACCAATTTCCAGATTTTGGACCCCAAAAATTTGGCAAACACTGGGAAACGACGCCACCTTCAATACTGTTGTCTGCTTGAAAGGCATGATCTCTTTGCTGGAACGCGAGCCGAGCTTCCATTGAGGATTGACAACAAACACAAACCACACTCCAAAACATGAATAGAAGACCATGGTTCCAACAATAAACACCCTAAATATGGGTGAAATGGTTACTGATACATGCCAAAAACCAACTCCATGATTCATAGTTTTACTTCTCCACAATGGAAAAGGAAAGTGGAAGAGGTAAACGGTTTCCATATTGGGTTATCGTAATAAAAAATACACACTTGTATTTTTTTTATAGAAATGTTCCATCAATATGAATGAACTGTTTGCTGAAACGATATGCAGAGATACAGGAGAGTAATTTCCAGAACAACTGATGAAATTGAACACGAGATGGATCAAGTCGGTTATGTTTAGACACATGTTCGTTTGTATCAAGATATAAGATAACTTGGTTATTATGCCTCAGTGTGGCTAGAAATTATGGAAACACCCGATATGATTCATCCCAATCACCATATACCTTCACAATTGACTTCGATTTCTCCATCCATGCCTTATTATAGGAAATCTTATAATAGAATGTTTGTTGTATCCTCTCTTGCAGAAGGGATATAGGAATATCTTGGCATGTCCTAATCATATCAACAATAATGAATGACACAAATTATGCATCCAATGAGGTATGATCTTGTTTTAGGATTGGATGAATGCAAGTATAAGCTATCTCAATCCTTGAGATTCTCCAACCTCCAAATGCAATGTCCAGAATCACCCTCAAGAAGAATCTACAATCATCCTCATACTTCTCACACTGTATGAGATATTTATTACAGCCTAATTTCTGAACTATATATCTGCAGTGCCTCTAAATGTGAAATCTCTTTAGCGTTCTTTTTAATGCATTGTTACTTTAAAAATTCCTTCAAACATATAAGGTTTTTTTCAGGTCACTAAACCTATCTGGTACAACTCTGAGAAACACAATTGAGGGTGTGAGAACATTTCAGTTGAATTTAGGCACACGTTTCATTGCTTCTAACCAAGATATAAAGAATGTTGGATGATTTATTGTGGGTTGAGGATGTTGTACAACTAATGCATTTCTAGAAACTTCTTCCCCAACTTCTACTTCTCCCTCCTCATCAGTACTGTTTTCATAATCTATTCCATCATTAGAAAAATCCTCATCAGAAGTTGGATTTACATGTATATCTAAAATATAATCTAGTTTTTCCTATTATGTATCATTTGGAATATGCACAATTTCATGGGACGGACCATCTTAAACCACTCTTGTATGTTTATATCTTTGTACAACTAGACATTGTTATTGTATAGTAGAAACATCAACATATAACTCTGTCATGGTACCATATGATTGCTGAGAAAATAAATTAATTTCTTGGACCCACTGCGCATCAATAACCAATGGACATGTTAGATTCCATAATGTTGTCGGGAATTGGAAATGTCTATAGCTCATAGACTTGATCTCTTGATCAAGTCCCAAATTTGAAGAACCTAAAATTATATCTTAAATTTCACTTAGGGTTACATAATTAGTTGTACTAACCACTATTGTTTGTTTTGTACTATAAGAAGCTCCTTTCTCAGTTTGAATAACCTCTCCGTAGTAGTATACACAAGCAAACGCGACTCTCAACATCAAAAAAAATTTTGATCAAGATTATGATAGTGTAAATAATATTGACAATGATGGTTGACCATATAATATTTATTATAATGAAATTTTTGGAAAACTTTTTATACTTTAAAATATGATAGTAATGTTTCATTATATAAAAGTTTATTAGAATATAAGTCACATAATGTTTTGGAAAATGAGATAAAAAATAAGAAAATAGTAAATCGATTTATTTATCATTGATAAAATGAAAATTATGATCATATAAAGTGAAATATAGAAGAATAAAAGGTGGAATCCATGATGCCTCCTTTCGACTGAACTAGGAGGTGGCATCGAAGCTTCCACCTTTCAAGTATATTTTTTTATGAAAAAAAAATAAAATATATAAAAAAACTCCCAATCTAGCAATGTAGTTGAGTCATCCACATATTCAATCTAGACACATAATTGATTAACATAGTTCATCTATCCACATAGTTGATATCATGTAGCTGATGGCTCTACATAGTTGATTTTTCTGACCTTGAATCGGGCTCTCACCCAATCTGTGAACTGCACGTTCATGATGTTAAAATCATACATGTCATGAATCCTTCCAACTTCTAGATTTTAGCATCAAAACACCTCCAGACCCACTCCAAGCCTCCTTAAAGCACCATAATTTTTAGAAACATTCAAGAGTTATGCTAGATTAATCCAAGCCCTTACATCATATACCTATTGAATAATTATCATCCTCAAGAATCCAAAACCAAAATCGAAGATAAAATAAAAAGGGGTCATCTGAACAACCACCCCATGAGATACCTCTCAAGGATCTCACCATCACATAAGTTCAACAACCTCATCAGAGGAAACAAGTATAAAACCATTCAATAGAAATAACTAGATCCTAAAAACTCTCCCATGGTAGGTACCTCTAAAACAAGATCAAGGTTAGCAATAAGAAAAAATATGGAACCATCACATAACCCCAAAATGTCAAAATCCACAAAACAAACAATGTTACAAGATAAGTGTTAAACATCAAACAGTTTGGGGTACTAAGTGGGAATATGTGAATAAAGTTCATTGGTAATCTCCTCTATACTACTGTTTCTCCAAAAGACACAAACCAAGGGAATATAATTCCCACACAACACCTTCTCCTGGTGGTCCTGGATCACCATTGGTCACTCCTCAAATGTTTCATCATCATCAACATCAATCTATCCCCAATTTATGACATTAGAGTTGTGATTATGATAATGATGGAGATATGACACGTTAAAGACATAATTTATTCTTCTCATCTATAGGGGAAGTGTTATCTTATACACCATAGCTCCAACATGAGCCAACACCTCAAAAGGTCCAACAAACTGGGGAGAAAGATTACTCCCATGACCAAAACTTTACTACCTATAATAAGGATTCACCTTAAAGAATATATGATCTCCGGCATCAAACTTAATAGGTATTATCATATGATTGGCATAATATTTCCAACAATACTATGTTTCCTTCATCCTATCATGAATGACTTGAACCATCTCTATCATATTTTGTACTAGTTATAGCCCAAGTATTACTACCTCTCTAACCTCAGTTTAGCACAATGAATAATGGAAAGGTTTTCTATATAAATGTTAAAATGGAGGCATAACAATGGTGTAATGGGAACTTTTATTGTTTTAAAACTCAACCAAGGGCAGGTGCCTCATCCACAAACCTTCAAAATCCAAGACATAAGAGCACAAAATATCTTCAAGAGTCTAGATGGTTTGCTCAGTTTAACCATCCATATATGGATGGAAGGCAGTGTTAAGGCATAACTGAGATCCAAAATCATGCTATATACCTCTCCACACCCTAGAGGTAAAACAAGGATCCTGATTATATATGTTCATCCATGAGACTCTATGGTGTCGCACCACCTCCTCCAGATACTACCTTAACAAAACCTCCACTGAGATCGACTCCCTAATCACTATAAAGTGGGATGATTTCATAAAATGATCCAATATCACCTATATGGTATTGAAGCCTCCCTAAGATTGAGGTAAACATATAATGAATTCCATAAATATTTCCTCCCACTTCCAATGGGGAGCATCTAATGGCTGGAGAAAATCACCAGGAACATAGTACTCAGTATTCACCTTCTGGAAGACCAAACATTTAGAAAAAAAAACTCTACAACTGCATGCTTTAACCCAAGATACCAAAATCGGCCTATCAAGGCTCAGTATATCTTTTTCACATTAGGGTGTACCGCAAAAGGTAAGTTGTGGAACACATAGAGAACCATCTCATGCATCACCAAAGGGATAAAAACCCTTTCCTAAAACAACACTTGATTTTTCTATCCTTAGAACAACCATCAGGGGCATCACCAAATACAAATATGTCCATCCATACCTCCACCATATAATCCTTTATCTAGTAATCCCACACCTATTTCACGAAAGACGATTGTACTATAATCTAGAAAAGAAAACCTCTACCTCTAACCTCTCCCATATCTAGATACATCATTGAGATTTCTTCCATCACTCTCCATGAATCTCCATATTCATGAATGGCATCAATATGTGACTTCTTTCTCCGTGCATTGGCTCCAACATTTCCCTTTCCTGGTGTATATGAAATCTCAAAGTTATAATTCTATAATAATGTCATCCACCAAAACTAATGAAATTTTAAGTAACTCTAGGAGAATAGATACCTCTGGCTCTTATGGTAATTAAAAACCACAAAACACTCACCAATGAGGTAATGGCACCATAACCTCAAAGAAAACACAACTTCATACAACTCAAGATCATGGGTGGAATAGTTATTCTAATGGAGACATAACTTCTAAGACCTATAAGAAATAACTAATCTCTACTTCATTAGAACACAGCCTAACCCAAGGCATGAATCGTTATAGAAAATATCAAATTGAACTCTCTCCACTGGAAAAAAAGGACTAGAGTGCTGACCAATTTCTCTTCTAGGTACTCAAAATCTACCTAACACTGGTTAGTCCACAAAAAAGCTCAATATTTTCTAGTCAAGGCTGTCATAGGAGTCACAACCTAAGAAAAATTAGCAAATAGCCTCCTATAATATCCTAAAATACCAAGGAAACTTTGAACCTCTTCCAGTATCTTAGGGGATTCCCAAGAAACAAATGCCTATATCTTCAAAGGATCTATAGATACTCCTACTGGGACACGACATGATCCACAAAATGGACTTCACGAGCACAAAACTCACAGTCCAAAAACTTGTTAAATAGCTACTCATGACGAATAACTCCCAAAATGGAACACGGATGCTCTGTATGCTCCTCTTTAGATGTGGAGTATAAAAGGATTTCATCAATGAAACCCACCATTAACTTATACAGTAACTCTCTGAACACTACATTCATCAAACCCATGATCATGGTTGG
This sequence comes from Viscum album, assembly GCA_963277665.1. Lineage (NCBI taxonomy): Eukaryota > Viridiplantae > Streptophyta > Magnoliopsida > Santalales > Viscaceae > Viscum > Viscum album. The sequence continues at coordinate 35,615,245 of OY728143.1, forward strand.
AGCATTCGTCACACTGAACAGAATTACAATGAACTCATAATGCCCATGAAGACAATGAAAAGTAGTCTTCTAAATATCCACATCCTTCACCCACATCTGTTGATATCTTGACTATAGATCAACCATAAAGAACCAAATTGATACCTTCAGCTAATCAAATAGATCATCAATTCATGTAAGAGGATAATGGTTCTTCATTATCACCTAGTTCAAGTGATAATAATCGATACAAAGTTTAAAACCACCATCATCCTTCTTTATGAACAAAACAGATGAACCCCAAGGTGACACACTCATCTGAACAAAACCTCATGAAAAAATATCATTGTGTTGTACTCACATCTCTCACAAGTCATATGGTTCCATCCTATATGGATACATCAATATAGGAGACATTCCTAGCTATACCTTGATCCCAAACTTGATCTCCCATCGAGGGTGTAACACTAAAACCTCCTATAGAAAAACATCAAGGTACTATTCTAAAACCCTAAGAAACACTGACTACTAAAATTCAGATAAACTCAGATTCATATCATCTATCAAGGAATACAAGGACAAAACATACCTCTGACCCATCTGAGGGTATCACTCACAAAAAAACACCACTAGATCTCCATTAGTATCATAGAACACAACCTACCTCCTAAAGTAATCCATGATATCCTACACCAAATACAACCAATCCATGTTAAGGATAATGACATATTTTTTTATCCATAAACATGGAAAGTCTCTCCAAGAGCAGTGCTACCCAAACACTAGATCATAGTCTCTACAGACTTCATACAATTTAGTTTGACCTCTAACTAGCATAGTAGGCAATAATGGAACTAGATGTATCTATAACTCAAATCTCAAATCATGAATGTGGGTAGGTGATATAAAGAATTTTTTTAGCTTCTAAATCAAACAAAGCATGCACCCATGTAGAAAACAAACAAAGGGTACCTCCAACAATGTCTGGCTTGTCCAATACTGGAAACACTAAAGCATGAAGTTGACCATGACCAACTACATGTCCTTGCTAGACTTGCTGACAACCACCTACTTAGGCATGGTCTACTCTTTGAGGATGAGGATCATCTGCTTAGAACTCATCTTATAAATTCTCTTAGAAGACTACTGAATCTTCATGATCCTCAAGGAATAAGAAATTCCACTTCCATGTTGCTTCATATATTCTCATCACATCCAATGAAACCCAGTGATCTTTATGTGCATGTATTGAACTGAAATATATATCAAAATACTCCTACCAGTCTTCTATGACTAAGTCTAAAATGGATCTATATTACTTCTGTAGACTCTAGCACTAAAACTTTTGGAGTGTCCTTTAAATTTCATAGTCATCGTCCTCCACTTTGCAGCGATCTATTGGTGCATCCTTCTAAACATATTCAGCACAAACTAAACTAAAATGTAGACCTAAATATATTCCTGTAAAATAATAAACTATTTGAATCTTAAAACACGAATATATAATACTTAACATTGATTAATTAATTAATTTTAATATTTTTATGATTTTAACCTATCCCAAGGTCTACCCATTTCAAAACTAGACGCAACTAAAAATGATTCATGATTATTTCTTAGGTATCTACCCTACAACTAGTATCACTTCATTTATTAGGATCATTAAACTTGAATTTTAATTCATTATATCATAGGGAGTCCTAAATAACCATGTCTCAACCGGCCTCCCTTGTTTGCATCACTCACTAAGCTTAGGTATCACCATTTCCTTAACAACCCATGAAACCTCACTTGTTCCTAACTACAACTCCATTATACCCCTCAACTTAAACCTCTTATACCACTCTTTCACAACCCCACCCCACCCCCCAAAAGAGTACCCCTCCTAGGTCAAAAATGAGACATGGGAGATGGTGACTACCCGATTCCCACCTCCAGTGGGACCTGAATTGGTGAATAGCACTAAGGGTATAATAAGAATACATATATGAGGCATTACCCTCTAAGATAACATATATAAGAGAGAGATAAGAAGGATACACCAATAAACACCTAATCAGACATATATATATATATAAATATCAAATGGAAACATGAAATATCATACAATACTACAAAAACTTAAAGGAAAACTAAAAGAATCAAAAGGTAAAGATAGAAGAAACCACCTTGTGCTTTAAAACATAAAAATTTCATTCATGGAAGGATTATAATTCCCATTTTTCCCAAAAAAATAAATTATTTTCATAAAATCTAATTTTTTTTTATAGAACTTATTTAAGAAGAGAAAAAAATCATAGTAATGTATTGGGGTATCATACCTTCATCATGGAATTACCCCCACAGGATATTTCCAATATAATTTTTAATGGAAAATCTTAACTAGATAGTTCCAAAATTTTATTAGGAGTAACTTCCATCCAATAAAATCCATCATATCTTAATAGTGACTTCCATCCAGTTAATTTTCTCATTTCCTAATGCATTGAAGGGTTTTAATGGACCCACCTATCACATAGTGTACAAAATCCTATAAGGGTTTCGATTCAATATTCATTCCCACTTTCATTAATAATTCTAAATAATCACATCTTGAAAATTAAAACATTAAATGGATTGCACTTTTCATCAAGTTCTAAAATCATTAAATTTGATAATGTACACACTTCATCATAAATCTCATAAAATAATTCATAAACATGTGCATTTTAAAATAAATCCATGAAAGAAAATTATCTTAATAAATGTTTAGCATGTTTATGGAAACTCATTTAAACATTATTTTAAATACATAAATTTCATTTAAAATCTCTCCATAAAAAAAAATTTATCCCAGTATAATAAAGGAATATGATAAAAAAAAATACTTTCAAGGAATAAAAATTTTAGAACATATAATGGTGGATTTAAAGATGAGAAATGAGTAGTTCACATTAAAACCTCTTTCAAAATAGATCTTTTGAAATTTAAAAGAGAGGAGTTTCAATAAAATATGATTTCAAAATCATAAAATAATGATTTCAAAATTAAACATTGAATACAACTTTGTAAACAAAGAAAATTTTTCTTATGGACATCATTTTAAAATAAATAGAGAAATACTTAAAAAATTTAAAATAGAGGTTTTGAAAGGATTCCCTTACCTTAATTTAAAAAAATATACTAAAACTCATCCTTTTAGGAAATAAACTTGCTAACATAAACTTTAAAGTTACTTCTAGTGATAGGTCCTCAAACTTCATTATGCCCTTCTCACTCTCCCTCCCTCTCCCTCTCTCAAAATGAAGACCCCCAAAAAATGAGTTCCCCAATATTTTGAAGAATCTTGTTTTTATAGTTTATTCTAGAGAAATTATGATAATTAAATATATATAAATATAATAATTGATGTCTATAATTATATTTCACTTTATATTTACAAGCATCCAAAATTCTTCATACAATAAGCACTGAGATCATGTTATGATCCTACTAGAAGTGAAAATTTTGTTCTGATATTATGATATTTTAAGAAATATTTAATATATTACTATTAGGGAAGTGGTTCGGTGTTTTAAATTGAGCATATGATAATTTTATAGCATTTAGTGATTTCATTTAATACCATATGTTAATATATTCTATACCTTATTCACAATGAACCCCACTTCTTCATTATAAAAACTCCATGAATATCCCCCCCAAAATTTATTTATTCAAAATAAAACTCATAACATCCTAACCAATCATTTTTGTATTAAATGAGATCATGAAACTGATGTAAAAATATTTTTTATGAATGAATAATTTAATGTTAGGACATCTATCTAAATTTAAAATATCATTTCAGACTCATGTGTTGTAGTATACTATAGAGCACAATCCAAGTGGAGAACAACAAGTTAGGTAAATCCCTTTCATTATTGGTATACATGATTTTGATAAATAATATGCATAAAATTCATTCTGTAAATAGATAATCTATAACATAGAGTAGGTGAGATGCATATTCCTTAATTTATAGATGTCATTTTTGTTTTATGATATCTCATTATATATCATGGACAATGAGATTATGAAAACTATACATGATAGGGCTTATGTGGGTCCAATATCCAATTTAAGATATTTATTCCCCATATATGTTTTCATGACCCCCTCCCCTCAAATAATTCTCCTCCTAGGACAAAAATTAGATAAGGGAGATGGTGATTGCTCGAGTACCTCCTCCAATAGAACCCAGGATGGGGACTAGCACCAAGGGTATAATAAGCATACATATGGGAGACATTACCCTATAAGAGAACATATAAAAGATAGAGATAAGAAGGATGCACCAATAAACACCTACTCAGACATATATATAAAATAAATCCCAATTAAAAACATGCAATGTTATATAGTACTATAACAACTGAAAGGAAAACTACAAGAACCAAAAGAAAAAGATGGTAGTGACCAAAAATCCCAAACAGATCCTAAAATATCATGAGCTGTAATATCCAACCTGGTCTATAACCTGATCTAACTGATCTGAAAAATATTTTATATATATGTAGGGTGATAATAATAGTATACTTAGTAGAATCCTCCCTGGAGCCTCTCGTGCAAAAGATAAATAAAGCATACTAAATCCAGGTGAACAACAATGAAACTGACTCGTTACATAAATAGGTATACTAAGTTCCCAACTTCACCATGGCTAACTCTCACCAATTATCACATATAAAAGAGAATATAATATATTAATGAAACATCAAGGGTACCCCACTCCCACTTCTCTACTGGTTTTCCACTCTACCCCAAAGTCTCATGTCTCGTACCATCACTCTCCAAAATATGCTATCCTAAAGAAACATAGGAAAGGCATCACAACATGAACCTCATACATCACATCATCACATCATCCCATATCACAACACCATATGTAGTAATCAAGTAGTTTTCAGGAGGCACCACATCCCATATAACATGCACCATACATCATTTATTATACCTCAATCCATTAAATCTCATACACTGAGTAAGGTACCAGAATCCATCATAGCCTATACATGTCATACCTATAATGTTCCTTTAGATACTATATCTGGGAATAATTGTGTGTGAATAACCATAACCCATCACATCCCTCTACACACATATATGGGGAAACTAATCATCATTCATACCATTACATAATACTACCAATAGTTTAGAGCGAGGCTAGAGGGGTAGTTATCTATACATCCTCCCACCAAGATGTTGGGGAAAACACCCTTCCATAGTCCACTAGGTGTAAGTCTCCCTAACTGACATGGGTGGGGTAGCGTATGAAATCATATAATATACATGATATAATATAGGTCACAACCACAATATGAACAATCTAGTCTTAGATTCAACTACATCTAATATCACTTAGACTCTCGGTTGTCACTACTAAGACTAGGTATCCTATAATCACACAAGATTTTAAAGAGCTATATTAAATTAATTATTTTCTTTCATCAAACAATACACTTTATATTAATTAATTTATCATCCATTAATTAACCAACATAATTATTCTAAATTACATTACATTAATCATCAGAGTAAATTATATTCCCTTCAGTCATAATCCTAACTGAGTCCATGGTTTCCCAATATTATCATATTTTTAGCATTTTCATTCCATCAACACCACCTCTTGGATTAAGAATCATTTATTCACTATTAGAATCATTCCATAATCCAAGTACTCTAAGAAAACCATCTCAAGCTACCACCAAGAGGAAACATACAAACAAGCACATCCAATTATCTCAATAAGTAGGGAAAGGAATTATAGAGAAAACAAGCAACCCAGTCATCAACCATTAAAGAAATTCATTTTAAGAAAGAATAAAAATTTATCATATTAATGGTTAATCTCAACTTCAACCTATTACATCATCTTTGGAACCATCCCCAAAACCCACATGAATATCTTGATGCATCTCTCTATCATAGGCATTAGCTTCTACCATATCATGTGAGCCTCCCTGCCAACATCGCATTGGTTTTCATAGCCCCATCTATCCTAGGATCATATCACATACAAACCCCATATCACATCACAAAGTGAAGATAACATCCAGAACACATCACAAAAGAAACAGGGAAACAAACACGCATAACCAATAGGGAAATCTAGGCCCTAAAACAATGAATCCATAATTTACACATAAACAAGCTCTCATGACTCCAAAAAAAGGCACTCGGCCTTCTCAAGAAGATGGGAAACTCTTGACCAAGAAATTAACTTTATCAAAAAACTAGTTTTTATTATATCTTGAATTAACTGATTCATTATTCACAGCTTCCAACTACAGGAAACCTAAGGAGTCAAGCTATAACAAGCTACTAAATTAATTAAAAAATAATTTAAATATGCCTCCCAATATACATTTTAGTTTCAAAAAACTAGGGGAATTACAATTTATTAATATGACTTTAATTATTTTCATTGAAAATAATTAACATGATTCACATTCTTTATCAAATTCCATCAACACATGGAATTAAATGATCAGTTAAACAAGCATACTCACAACAATTTGATCATTATAAAATTACAAAAAAAATGGATTCATTAAGCATGCCTCTTTATTCTCCAACAAATTAATTTTTAATTAATTTTGTATTCATATTATTTACCATTTTATATCAATAAAAACATGATAAAAATGATCATAACAGCACGCTACATAAGTATAACATAGATTTCACACTATCTAGAAAATCAAGAGGCAAACTGCTATCACAGTAGAAAGAAACAACAGAAAATCACAATAAAATTATTTATTAGTATAATTTAATCATAATTAGGTTAATTACATTACCATCCAAGGTTATAAACCATTATAAATTTATCATTTCATATAAATAAATAGGATAATAAATGTATCCCCTTCCTGGAAGAAGAATCCTCACACAAATCACTACACCAAAAAAGGGGGGGAGCACGTAAAATTAGATCACCATTGGAGAAAACATGATCCAATAGAAGAAGGTTTCCATGACTCCAAGGTAAGGGTTTGAAACTTAAAAACTTGAGAGGAAGTAAAAATGAAGGAATTAATGGAAGGACATTTATTTTCAAGTTGACAGATATGGGATGATCAGAATTTTCAGATTGTAAGATATTTTATTCCAACTATTGTGGATCTCGTTAAACTAAATGCACAAGGGAATATTTATAGCCTATATCATCTTATAAAATAAATGATGTAATTATCCTTGATAGCTAATATTTTAAAGGATATTGATTCATGCAGAAGAAAGGTCCTCATTTCCATTTTCATAAAATTGGTGGAAAACTCCACGTGGCCAATTCCATATCGATGAATTACCCACATAGAATAAATCTCCACGTAGTTATTTTCATATAGCCAATACACATATTCATTCACTCACAAAGCTGATCATTCACATAGTCGATCCATGTAGTTGTTTTCTCATGTAGCTGATTGCTCATATAGTTGATCTGTCCACATAGTTGATTCATGTAACCAGTCCACGTAGTCGAGTCACATAGTTGACCCATGTTATTAATCCAGCCACATAATTGTTTCATGTAGCTAATCCATACACATATTCGATATAACCACATAGCCTATTCACATAGTTGATCCATCAACATAGTTGATACAACCACGTAGTCGATCTCACATAGCTGATAGCCCCATGTAGTCTATGGATCCTTATAGTCGACTTGACTGACCATGAATTGGGCTCTCACCCAAGCCATGAACCACACATTCATGATGTGAAAACCTTACATGTCATGAATCTTCCCTGCTTCCAGATTTTAATAGAAAAACACATATAGACCCACTCCAAGCCTACTCTAAGAAACACAAGATTCAAAAACACTCAAAGTGTCGGACTATATAGATTTGGTTCTTTAAAAAAGATACCTCCCAAAAAATTATCATCCTCTAGAATACAAAACTAATCCCATAGAAAAAACAAAATGGGGTTATCCAAATAGCCACCCCATGAGATACATCTCAAGGATTTATTTGTTATAAGAGATCGACCACCTCATCAGAGGAAACAGGTATAAAACAATGTAATAGAAACATCCAACTCTTAAACACTCTCTCATAAGAGATAGCTCTAAAACTATATTATGATTACCAATAAGAAACAAGAGGGAACCATCTCATAACCCAAAAAGTTTGGCATCAAAAAAATGAACAATGTTACAAGAGAATAGCTAAACATGAAACAGCTTGGGGTACTGAGTGTGCATCTAAGATTAATGTTCTTAGGTACTCTTCTTCACATCATCGTGCCACCATAAGACATGAACCAAGGGAATAGAATGCTTGTGCAACACATTCTCTTGGTGGTACTAGATCTCCATGGGATACTCCTCAAAGGTTTCATCATCATCGACATCGATCTTACCCCAATTGATGATATGAGATTCATAATAAAGATAACGATGAAATTGTGACATGTGAAAAACATTGTGTATTTAGCTCATATGCAAGGGAAGTGCTATCTGATATGCCACAACTCTAACATGAGACAACGCCTCAAAAGTTACAACAGACTAAGGAGAAAGATTACTCCCACAACAAAACCTTTACTACCCATGAAAAGGAGTCACCTTAAAGAATACATGATCTCCAACATTGAACTCTAAAGGTCTCCTCCTATGATTGGAATGGGATTTCATATGATCCAATACTTCCTTCATCATATTGTGAATGACCTAAATGATATCTTCTATATTCTATACTAGTTTTGGCCTAAGAATTAATGCCTCTCCGACCATAGTCCAGCACTAATGAGGAAAAAAAGGTTTTCTATAAAAATATTCAAATGGTACCATAAAAATGGTGGAGTGTAAACTGTTATTGTAAGAAAACTTGACCAAGGGAAGTAACCTCATCCATGAACCACCAAAATCTATAACATAAGAGTGAAACAAGTTTTCAAGAGTCTAGATGGTCCACTCTATCTGACCATCCATCTATGGATGGAAAGTAGTGCTAAGGCATAAATGGACTCTAAAAGAATGTTGGATACCTCTCCAAACCCAGAAGGTAAAATGAGGATCCTAATTAAACATTTTCATCCTTGGGACTCCATGGTGTCATACCACCTCCTCTAGATACTGTCTTGACAAAACCTCCACTGAGCTTAACTCCCTGATCACTATAAAGTGGGATGATTTCTTCAAATGATCCATTATCACCCATATAGCATCAAAACCTTCCTAATCTCTAGGTAAACCTATAACAAAGTCCATAGAGATTTTCTTCCACTTCCATTGGGGAACATCTAATGGTTATAGAAAACCATTGGGAACACAGTGCTCATCTTTTGCCTTATGGGAGACCAAATATAGATAAATAAACTCTGAAATTATAAACTTCAACCTAGGACACCAAAAATAACCTCTCAAGGCCTGATACATCCTTTTCACACTAGAATGTACCACCAAAGAAAAGTTATGGAACTCATGGATAACCATATCAGAAATCACTGAAGGGATAAAAACCATTTCCTAAAACAAAACCCGGTGTTATCCATCCTTATACAAACTATTAGGGGCATCGCCAAATACAACTTGGACCCTCCATACCTCCACACACCATCATCTAGAAAAGAAATCCTCTTCCTCTAACTACTCTCATATCTAAATGCATCACTGAGAGTTCTTATATCACTCACCAGGAATATCTAGATTCACACATGGTATCACTACATGAATTAATTCTCAATGCATCATATAAAACATTTACCTTTCCTGGAATATATGAAATATTTAATTTTTAATCCTGTGATAATTCTATCTACCAATGTTGACGCAAGTTAAACTAATGCTTAGAGAAGACATAACTCAAGATCTTATGATTAGTAAAAAACAAAAAACACTCATTGATGAGGTAATTTATCCATAAATTCAAATAAAACTCAATTGTCATCAACTCAATATTGTGGGTGGAATAGATATTCTCATGGGGATGTAACTGTCAAGACCCATTAGAAACAAAAAATCTATACTGCATCAGAAAATAGCTCAATCCAAGATGTTAAGTGTCATAAAAAACTCAAATTGGACTCCCTCCACTGAAAAACAAAGGAATGGAGCACTGAACAACTTCTCCTTTAGGTAATTGAATGTTACCTGACATTGGTTGGTCCACAAGAATGTATGGTCCTTTATGGTAAAGGTTTTCACAGGAGTCTCAACCCAAGATAAATCATCTATAAACCTCTTGTAATAGCCTATAAGGCCATGAAAACTCCACCCCTCTACCACTGTATTGGGGGATTCCCCAGACACAACCACCTCTATCTTCAAAGGACCCGCAGATAATTCCTACTGGGACATGACATAACCCAAGAAACATACTTCATGAGACTATAAATTACACTTAAAAAACCTCTCGAATATATTCTCATGAATAAGAACTCCTAAAACTACATAGAGATTCTCTGCATGCTCCTCTTCATACATGGATTACACAAGTATGTCATCGATGAAAACCACCATGAACTAATCCAGGAACTCTCTAAACAATATGTTTGTCAAATCCATGAAAATGCTTACAACATTAATCACACCAAATAGTATTGCAACGAACTCATAATTCCCATGATGAAAATGAAAAGTAGTCTTCTAAATTTCCTTATTGTTCACCCACATCTGATGATATCCTGACCAAAGATTGATCTTTAAGAACCAACTTTCTCCCTTCATCTAGTTGAATAAATAATCAATTTATAGAAGATGAAAATGGTTATTCACTATCACCTGGTTTAATAAATGATAATAAATATAAAGCAACAAACCACCATCATCCTTCTTTATGAACAAAACCGGTGCACCCTATGAAGACACACTCATTCAAGAAAAACCTCACTACAATAGATCATCACATTGTACTCATAGCTCTCGTAACTCAAAAAGCATCATCCAATATAGAGACTTCAAGATAGGATACACACAAATTGTGTCTTGATCCCATACTCAATCTCCCATCAAGGAGGTAACACTATAACCTCCTCTTGAAATACATTAGGGCATTCTTCTACAACCCTGGTAAACACTGACTACTAAACTTTTGATGAACTCAGCATCAAATCAACTATGATGGAAGACAAGTATGGAACAATCCTTATATCTATCTGAGGTTCTCACTAACCAAAAAACACCATTGTCTCTCCATGAGCATCATAGAACACAACCTACCTCCTGAAGCAATCTATGATAGCCTATATGAATATAACCAATCCATGATAAGGATGATGTAATATGGTTGTATCTATAAACATATAAAGTATCCCCAATAAATGTTCTTCCCCAAAACTAGCTCATGATATCTATATACTTTATACAAGTTAGTTTTACCTCCAACTAGTATAGTCAATGCCAAGGGCACTAGAAGTCTCTCTAACTGAAATCCCAAAGCATGGGATAGAGTAGGTGATATAAACGAGTGTGTATCTCCTAAATCAAATAAATCATGTACCCATATATAAAATAATCAAAGGGTGCCTTTAACAATGTCTAGCTCTCCCGGTTCTAGTAATGCTAAATCATGAGGTTGGACACGACCTTCTCCACGGCCTCACTAAACCAATAAAAAATCACCTCCATGGTCATGATCTACTCTATGAGTATAGGAAACATATCAGAAATGTAATTTTCATTCCCTATATCCTCTTTGTAGATCTCAAACTAAAGTACCCTGCTACTGCTTCCTCAAATGAAACCACATCAATGAGGAACCTGAAGCAGAACACCTAACACATACTGACTGTTCAAAAATTTCAGGAACTACTGCAACTGGTTACCTCAACCACTATAATAAAAACACATGTATAATCCCTTGGAATAGGTTTTAGAGTTTCTTCCCATATAGAAATGAGATTTTTAGGGCTGGTACCTACCTTAGGTAGATCTAAAACTCTTCCATCCAAGAAACTAGGAACCCCAGACCATATCTCTACTTCACTAGGAATATAGACGACTCCCCTCTCATGATGATTTGGTTATGAACAATGTCCTATAAATGACTTATTCACTCACCAGCACCTCAAGATACATATTCAACATAAATGAGGGCACCTGTAGTTGGATGTATGGATGAAAATCGTCCTTTAAAGGCCTCTCCCTGGCCTCATCATCTATCAATAGGTCTGAATCATATCGTAGAAAGGTCCTAAAACATATCTTTAACTCTCACAAACTATAACTCCCCTACTGAAGGGTAAAAAGATCTTGGAAACTGGCCAACTTTATGATCGAAGAAATAAAATCTGCTCATACCTTCTCTTAGAACTTCTCCCAAGATATTTCTAACTCCTTGTGATCCTCAAGGAATAAGAACCACCACTACCTCACTACTCCACGCAACATCATCATAGCCAATAAAACCCAGTGCTCTTTCTGAGAATGGAACAAATTGAAATATATCTCAACCTATTATAACTAGTATTTTATGATTGAGTTTGAAATGGATCCCTTGAAATTTTATGGACTCTGGTGCTAAAACCCTCGAAGTGTCCTCCTCTAAGTATCATCATCATCAACCTCCACTTGGAAGTGATCTGTTGAAACATCCTTATGAACATCTTTGGCATGAACCTGAAAAGGATATTAACCTAGATCCATGCCTATAAAAGAATAAAATTTTCAATTCCTAAACCTAGAATATGAAATACTTAGCATTAATTAATTTATTGTTTTTATATTGTTAAGGTTTTACTCTATCCCAAGTTCTACCCATTTCAAACACGTGCACAAAGAATAATGATGCATGATCCCTTCCTAGGTCTCTACCCTAAAACTAGTATCACTTAATTTAGTAGGCTTAGTAAAATTAAAGATATATACATCAGATTATAAGGGGGTCTAAATACCTATGTCTCGGCTGGTCTTCTGTATTTACATCACTCACTAAACATAGTTTTCACTATTTATTTACTAACCCATTTAACATCACATGTGCCTAACTCCAACTCCATCATTTCCCTTAGTCTAAACCTCTAATACCACTATGTTATGACCCCCTCCCCCGAAAGAGTACCCCTCCTAATCCATAAATGAGAAAAGGGAGATGGAGACTGCTCAAGTCCTACCTCCATTAGGCCTTAGGTTGTCAACTAGCACTGGGGGTATAGTAAGCATACATGTGGGAGGAATCACCCTCTAAGAGAATATGTGAAAGTAATAGATAATAAAGATACACCAATAAAAACCTTATTAGACATATATATAAATAAATCCCAAGTGAAAATATGCAATTACATATAGTACTAAAACAACTAAAAGGAAAACTACAAGAACCAAAAGGTAAAGATAGCGGCAACCATGAATCCCAAACAGGTCCTACAAAACCATGAGCTAGTAATATCCAGCCTGATATCCAACCTACTATGGTTGACCTGAAAATAGTTTATATATAAGTAGGGTGAGGATAAAAATATACTCAATATAATCATCCTTGGATCCTCTCATGCAAAAGATAAATAAAACATGATAATGCACGGTGAACAACAATGGAACTAACTCATTACCTAAACAGGTATACTAAGTTCCCAGCCTCACCATGGCTAAATCTCACTAAGTATCACATAAAATATAGTATATAATATTATAATGAAACCTCGATCATGACCTACTTATACTTCCCCGCTAGTTTTACACTCTTCCCCAACATCACACATTCTAATCCATCTCTCTCCAAAATAAGCCAACCCAAAGACACCTGGGCAAGGCATCACAATATGAACCTCATGAATCACATCATCACATCATCCCATATCACTTCACCATATATAGTAACCCAATATTCTTTTAGTAGACATCATATATCATATGACATGAATCATACATTAGGTATTATACCTCAAGCCATTATAGCTCATACACCAAGTAAGGTACCACATGCCAGCACAACTTATATACATCATACCTATAATAATCATTTGGATACTATATCTAGAGATAAATGTGTGTGAATACCATAAGCCATCATATCCCTCTACACACATATATGGGGAAACTAACCGTTGTGCATACAAGTACATAATAACACCAAGAGAAGATAGTGGGGACATAGGGGGTAGTAATCCATCCATCCTCCCACTAAGATGTTGGGGGAAAACCCTCCTAAAGTCAATTGGGTGTTATTCACCCTAACAGACATGGGTGGGATAGAGTATGAACTCATGGAATATAAATAATATAATCTATCTCACAACCACACTATGAGAATAACCTAGTTTTAGTCTCAACTGAAACTAATGTCACTCAAACTCTAGACTTCCACTGCTAAGACTAGGTATCTTATAAGCATACAGGAATTTAAATAACTACATTAAATTCATTCTTTTATTTCATCAAACAATTCACTTTATGTTAATTAATTCATTATCCATTAATTAACCAACAACATTTTCCCAAATTATATTACTTTAATCATCATAATAAATTTCATGCCCTCCAGGAATAATCCCAATAGAGTCCATGGTTTCCCAATATTAACATCCTTTCATAATTTTCATTCCATCATCACCAACCCCATGGGTTAAGAATTATTTATCAATTATTAGATTCATTATATAATCTAGGTACTCTAAGAAAACCATCATAATCTATCACCAAGAGTAAACATTGATCCAAACAGATTCAACTACCTCAATCAGTGGGAATAGAAATGAAGATAAAATCAGCAACCTAGCCATAGGCCATTAAATAAAATCATTTTAAGCAAGCATCCAACTTTATCACATCAATAGGTAAGTACAACTTAAACCTATTCCATCATCTCTAGAGACATCCCTTAAACCCACATATATATCCCAATACATCTCTCTATCATAGGTGTTTATTATTGCTACATCATCTGGGCCTCCCCACCCACGTCACATCAGTCATCCCAAGATCAACCATCCTAAGCTCATATCACATCCACCCCTCCCTGCCCCATATCAAATTGAAAAGAAAATATCACATCCATAGAACATCACAAAATCAGAAAGAAATATACAAGCATAGACACTAGGGAAATATATGCCCTAAAATGAGGCATCCAACCTTCACACAAAAACAAGCTCTCATGGATCCAAACACAGGGCACTCATCCTTCTCAAGCATATAATCAACTGAATGCCTAGAAATTATCTTTATCAAACAACTAGTTTTTATTCTATCTTGAATTAAATTATTCATTATTCATAGGTTACAATTATGTGAAACCTAAGTCATCAAACTATAACAAGATACTGAATTAATTAAATAGTTAATTTAAACATGACTCCTAGTACACATTCTAGTTTCAACAAACTTGGGAAATTAACATTTATTAACATGCCTTTAATACTTTTAATTAATAATAATTAACATGCTTCATATTATTTATCAAATTCCATCAACAAATGGAATTAAATATTCAATTAAACATGTATACTCTAATAAATTTGATCATTGTAACATTACAAAAAAATGGATTCATTAAACATGCCTCTTTATTATCTATCCAATTAATTATCAATTAATTCCAACTTTATGTTCTTTACTATTTTATATCAATAAAAACATGATAAAATGAGTAAAATAGAATGCCATATAAGCATATCATATATTAAACACTATCTAGGAAATCAAGAGGCAAATTATTATCATAGTAGAAAGAAACATATGATCTCAATCCAATTATTTATTAATTCGGATCAATCATCATTAGGTTAATTACATTTCCACCTAAGGGGGTAAACCATTCCAACTTTATGATTACATGTAAATAAATAAGAGAAGTAATGAATCCCCTACCTGGAATAAGAAGTCTCGTATGACTCGATGCACTAAAAATAGTAGACATGTGTAAAATGTATCGCAGTTAGAGAAAACATGAGAAAATGGAAGAAGGGTTCCATGAATCCAAGGGAAGGGTTCAAAACTTCCAATATTGAGAGGAAAAAAGCATGAAGGAAAGAAGGTAATGGCCTTTTTTTCAAGTCGATAAATATGGGATGATCAAAATTTTCAGATCATAAAATATTTAATTCCATCTATTGATGATCTCATTAAACTCCATGTATAATGGTGTGTTTACAGTCTCATACATCTTATAAAATCAATGATATAATTATGCTTGAATAATTTTCCTTTTAAGGCCCTTGATTTATGTCACTGAAATATCAGCATGGTTGTTTTCATGAAACTAGTAGAAAACTTCACATGGATGATTTCATGTATCCAAATTCCCCATGTAGCCAAAATCCCCTTTTAGTCGTTTTCACATAGCCAATACACATATTTGATCGTTCACATAGTTGATCGCTCAAATATTCGAACCACACATATGGTCGCTCATGTAGCTAATCACTCATGTAGCCAATCCATCGATGTAGCCGATTAACATAGCCAATCCACAAATCCAATCCATCTATATAGCCAATTCACATAGATGATCCATGTAGTTGATCTATCCATGTAGCCAATTCACATAGTTGATCCATCCATGTGGTCAATCTCACATAGTTGATGGCTCCACGTAGTCGATGGATCCATATAGTTGATTCGACTAACCATGAATCGGGCTCTATCCCAATGTGTGAATTACTCATTCATGATGCAAAACCCTTACACATCATGAATCCTCCCTGCTTCTAGATGTTAGCATCTAGACACCTTCAAACCTGCTCCAGGCCTCCTCTGAGCACCACGAACTTCAAAATCATGAAAATGGTCAGACTAGATGGATATACACCCTTGAATATGCATACATAACCCATTATTATATTTTTAATATATATATATATATATTGTTGGAAAAATAAAAGGATAGAATTTGAAAATCTCCTTAAATGAGTCATGCTTTGCTCCTTTGATTATTAATAGATCTAATAGGGATTCGATATATATAAACCCATATATATATATATATATATTTGTGATAGAAGAAACTTATGATAGAAGAAACCTATAGAAGATGGTGAATCAGAGCACTAATGATGAACTGTAAACAAACCATGTGGTAGAGTTTCCTTGAAGGATCAATCTTCTCGATATGAAATATATAGTTATATATGTATACCCATACCTTCAATAACTCTACAAATCCCATTTTTGGTGAGGAAGATGGTGAACATTTTGGCCTCTATCTATATACATATTTGTTATTTTAAAATATCTCATTTATCTTAAAATAATATCCAATATATATCATAATAATATAAATTTCATCATAAAATTTTTTTTATCCTTGAATATGTATAAATATATATATATTCTAATTTAAACATAATTTCATAATAATAATTATTATTAATTATCATATGAAGGATAATTTAATATAAATTAATTATCATAATTTCGTTATTCTATACATGTATACATATATATATATAATAATATAGGTTATTTTTAACTTTTAACATATTTTATTATTATTAGGTAGTGGGTTTGTTTGTGTAGTGGGTTGTCATTGTATTTCCTATTCATTAATTGTCATGGGGATATCTGCTGGATATTAGGGTAGTTAGATGGCTGAGTGGACTATTAAATAGGGGGAAGATGTGTATGTGGGAGTTACAAATAATTTTACATTTTATCAATGTTTTTGGAAATACTGGACCTTGGAAGGTTTTGGATGAGGCTCTGTGGAAGTGGCCTTATACAGAGTGGTTCTCTTCTTCCTCGACACCTTCTTCTTCATCTTCCTTCTCCACTATCTATTGTAATTCCATCTATTTTCTCTTCTTATATAAATATAAAAAAATCATAACTCTTTGACCTATTTTTATTCTATTTTTCTATGCACTAGTTAGGAAAGAAGCTAACAATTGGTGCTTTCATTGAGAGCGCTTCTAATAGAGGGGAACTCAAGAAAGTGGATTTCATTCACTATTGTTCAATCATTAAGAAAATTCCATTATTGATAATTGGAATTTGACAGAGGGAGGGTATCAAGAAATCCTTTCTTGATCATGGGAAAAAAATAATTTCACACAACAGCTAGTTTTCCACTGTAGTAGGTACAGTTTCAAGTTGAGAGAACACAGTCACTGGAGAGGAATAAATCAGATAATTTATTTATTTCCCATAACTCGTCATTAAAATTCAAATGTTTGGGGGAATCTATAAAAATTTAACTTCTAAGCTTCAGGTATGATGGTGGAAATAATTTTTTCTAAAAAAACACATGTTTGGTAGTTAATTCTTATAATGTTATTTTGACTTTGTAGTGGATGTAAAACATACAATCCCATACTTTATAAGTATTCATGTGGGATTGAATGCAGGTTTTTTTGTATCTTGATTCCACTGAAAATGATACACTAAATTATTGTGATGTTTTTTTTATTTTTGAAAATAATATTTACATTTTTTATTAAAGTAATTCATTATTTTATGTGAAATTATTATCCTCCTTTTGAAAATAGTTATTAAAAATCGTTAAACAAGATTTGAAATTCAAAAATAAAACCATCTAAATAAGTGGTAGAAAAACATTTTCTATAAGAAATCTACAAAAACACTCACACATGAGTACTTTCCATGAGAGAAAATTTCAATAAGGATATGTTTAAAAATTATGAGGAGAAGTTTGAAAAATAAGTAATATTTGTTTTATTTTTGAAAAAAAATTATACTTAAATTACTTAAGGAAACCAGTTAAATAAGGGATGTAAAAGAGTTTTAAAACATGTTCTGATTTCTTATGGTATTTAAATATGCTTCTAGAATTTTATGGACTTAGGGCACAAGTGGTGAAGCTAGATATTGTAAGTAATGGATCAGAGGAGGAAGGAATTGATTTGGGAAGTTCCCTCAGTGTTTTAGTGATGTTTTCAAAACCCATATTTTCTTTAGAGTTTGATTTTATGACATTGGCAGTCGATGCTCTGATGATTTTGGTTCTGAAAAATTCAAAAAACTCTAGAGGGGGTTCTTGAGCCTTTTGTTTATTCCTTATACCTCATGTGATTTCCAGAAAATAGACTAGTTTTTTGATAATCTCCTCACTCATTGTTACCTAGTTGGATTTCTTGTATAACAAATAAAATAAAAATCTCCATGATATAAGGATGAGGGGGAAGAAAAGCATAAAGTACATTACCACATTCAAACATGATATGGAATAGTGGATTGAATCAATTGATGATTTTTTTTCTTCATTTTTGAAGAAAATAATCATGTTGGGTTATGGATCGTTGGAGGTATTTATCACATGTTAACAGGATTGGCCTAATGAGTGATTTTTTACTTTAATTTTATAAGGTAGTCATTTTGTATTTCTTATGGATTATTGGAGGTAATTATCATATGATTAAACATTTTAAATATTTAACTTGTGTAAATGATAAAGAACTATAAATTCTAATGGAATTATATTTACTCTTTTTATGAAAATAAAAAACAATTATTTTTTTCACCTAGAATAAATGATTTGATAAAAAGTCTTTATTTAATAGTTAATATTTTTATAATTATAATTTGATTCTTGTAGATTTAAAATCATGATTTGAACATTTTATTAATAATTAAAATATGGAATTCATGGGTCAAGGATATTTGTGAGTGAACATTTTATTATCTTATGATATACTCATTATATATTATATTTTTCATCAAACCCATTTTGAAAAAATTGAAATTTTTTGTCTCATCAATAGGGAACTCATGAAATTTAGGGTACTTGAACCTTTATCATAATCATATTATATTACATTTTCAAATATTTGTTTTACTATCCTAACCTACTTAAATATCCATTTATAATTTTATATTTTTAAAATTTATTTATAAATCTAAAACCAATGGCTATAAAATTAAATAACTATATTTTATTATCATTTCAAAAATAAATATTTAATAAATTAACAATAATTAATGTAGTTGTATTCATATTTAAAATTTATTTATAAATATAATATAAAATAAACTCAAAATAAATTAATAAATTTTATAAATTTAATATTATTTAAGAATATTTAGTTAATAAATTAATATTAATTAATTTAATTGAATTTTGGTAAGACTAAAACCATAAATATACCCAATTATTAATAAAATTTTGAATTCACTACTCTAAACTTATAAAAAGTCAATTAACCACTACTTCAACCTCAATAAATCAAGTCAAGTAGTGTAGTGTGTCATCCCCACTTGTGAACACTGAGGTTCCAAAAATATCATCCACCAAAACTACAAAGGTATACTTAGTCAAGGATCAAAAACTCATCCCATGTAATGTAATTTTAATTCAATGGATGATAGACCTACTTAATAGTTCATAATAATAATAATGATATACATATACCCTTCCTAGCACGATCCTAAGCTTTTCAAGGAATAACCATGCTCCAAACATAAGTCAAACCTAACCCAGATCATGCTAATAAATACAAAAGGTAGACATTATTCTCTATTTTATACAAGTAATCATATCAATAGGGCATAAATCATGCACATTCCAAGAATACCATAACATAAATTCCAACAATTATACTATCTATAAACCAATCATGTCATGAATCACTAATCATTGTAAGAAATTCTTAAAATATCACATAAATTATGGTTTAACCAACTCTTTATGTATATTATTTTCCCCACAAAACATGACACCATATAGAATAAGAAAGTCCTGGGTGTATAAAAAAGATAACCAAGTGGGGAAATTTCAATGGCCTTGGACATAACCCAATACAATTAGAGATAAATCCGATAGGATGTGAAACATGAAATAAATTTTAATATAAAATATTAGTTTAAAATTGATGTTCTTCCCAAAATAGGATTTCCATATTTGAAATTGTTTTTAGGATATTTGTACATATTTAAAGAAAATATTAAACATAAATTCAAAGTTTTAGACCTTGTGATCACTTATTTAATTTAAAACATTCTTTAAGGAAGTATGTTAGAAAAAAAAAATAAAAAACCATATCCTTTACCATTACTTAATAAAAAAAGCTACACTTTGTTGTTGATATAAATTATGATTTTTTTAAGTTGGAAAATAGTTCAAGCTTCTAAAGTAAAAGGTAGTTTTACAAATCCAACTCACCAGATGAAAAATTATAGATTTAGATAGTATAAATCTTGTTCTTTTAAAGGAGAGGTGTCATTCGTTAAATCATTGAAAACATTAAGTTTTCTTAAGTGAAAAAACAGTTTATAAAACCAAGGATGTATAAAAGTTTTTCACTTCCTCCCACCCATATAGATCAACCATTACCTCACCACCAATGAAATTATTAACCGAGTTAAGTTTGGATTGGTGAGTTATAACTCATGATAGCCTTATTGAAATAAAGAGACCATTTTATAAAATACTAAACTGTTCAAGTTCAAATTCCAAGGTGACATTCTATTCACAATTGGTAACCTATAAAAGCATAGCATAGTCAACGCTGGTTATTTTATACCATTCATATATCCTCTTTGCATATGTCATAAAGGGGGTTAATTGTAAGAAATCATGAAAATATAATAAAAATTATGGAAGGTCCCTAAGTTCATGAAACATGGTAAATAAGATAATAAAACAATTTTAAAAAAAAACTTTATTAAAGAATTAATTTACATCACTCAATGTAAGAAAAGAAGTTTTGCATAATTAAAACCATATCAAAACACACTTCTTTACAAAACCAAAAGTCTTAAATTTAAATAATTGTTTGAAGAGTAGCTTATAGAATCTGACAGAATTATAATAAAAATATTCTACTTGACATAGAAAAATAGCTTGAGAAATAATCAATTTATACATTAAAAATAATATTTATGATTTATTAATACTTTAGAAAAAGTAGTGGCAAACCTGTTCGAAGCGTAGCCTAGAAATTCACTTGGTAAGTTTAAAATTATCTACTATAAACATTGAGATCTTTAAAAATTAAGCAACCCTCAAATCATACTCCATTGGTAACCCAAAAACTCCCATAAATCATTATGTAACAATACATTAATAAGAAATACAAAATAAATATTCACTATAATCAAATAACCACAAAACTCTACAAAATCCTGAGAATATTATTCCTAAAATTTATTTAAACTCAATATAGTAAAAAGACCTAAATTAGATAACCAATTCCTCTTATAATTTCCACTAAAAATATTGAAAATATCTAGGGAAACCCCTACCCTAGTTATTTTATATCAAAACGGTGATGGATGGGATATAAACAACCCATCAGGGTTCCCATGAATCAAAATAAAGAGAAGCCCTAGGATATGTGGTGATATCACCCTAACTTGGTGAAATCATATAAAGAAATACCCAACTAAAGTGAAGGAGAACATGTAATAAGAATAAGAGGAGAGGATGGAGAGTAAAATATGAGAAAGGTTTTGCCTTAAAATTATCATGAAGAAACTCCCTTGGTTCACCCTTGGTTAATAGAGTTTGATAAAGGAAAAAAAAGAACTTATGGAGGAGCTATAGAGGGGGTCTTGGTTGACTATGAGAGAAATGGTTCAAAGTAACCCCATTTGGGGGTAAAAAGAAAGGATTTAAAATACCAAAATAGACCTCATTAAGTGAAAATATGACATTAGCCTATTGGATACCCAACCAAGATCATTTGGGTACCTGATGGTACCACCTGGTTGGCCTTTCCTCTTCCAATATTACTGGATACTCGGTGTCATTTACATCCAAAAGATACAAGTGACCCCCCTTCTCAGTCATCATAAACCCCCATCTCACCTAAAAAACTCCAAAATATATCTAAAAACATCTATAGTTATATATTAAACCTAAAATTCCTTAAACATATCCCAAAATGAAAGACAAACCCTTACACAAAGTAAAAATTTCAAAAAGGATCATACTCCCATCAACCATATCCTCTAAATTTCCTCTTTAATTGGATTTAAAATGAAATGAACATTACATCCAAGATGATTTTTGGATATGAAATACAATTTTTTACATATAATTTAATATAAAGTGAAAGTGATATAAGTCTATAAAGTTTTATTCCAAATGAGATATTGAAAGGAATATTCACTACAAATAAACAAAGAATTAGTGATATAAACCATGATGTGGTTTAATCTGGCATAAACCACAACACAGTGAAGGTTTCTTATCCATGATTTAATGTATTTTAGTTTATGAATTGTATTATAATGCATACTAATTATATATTTCTCATATTATAAGCTACCATGTTTGAATAAAAAATCATGTGATAATGTTTAAGTAGTTTTGAACATATAAAATGATTGTTTACATGTAGAATAATAAACAAAGAAATTTAACCTCATGTTTTAAATGATTTTAACATTTTGGGATTATTTCATGTTATTTTCATTGTATAGTGTGTAAAAACTCCTTTGGTTCAATCCCTATATTCTACCCTTAAAAATTTTCTAGTAAACTGTTGCTGGAATCTGATCTTAATGATTTTATCCCTAGTCATAGCTCCATCACTCACCCCCAGGTGACATTTCCCAAGGCATTTACCTAGCACAATATCTCCTTCAATGTGATTTCCTCTGCATGTAATATCTTTTAGAAAAAGCAATGAATGATGAACATGAAATAAACAAAAAAAATGAATGTGTAGTGTAATAAAATTATTTCCCTTTTAATGAGGATGAAAAATAAATTGGATTCATAAATGACCAAAAATATAAATAGGAATAAAATATTAAAAACAAATATTATTAACATAAAAAACCAAGAAAAGATAAAAATCACATAACCTATTCCAGAAAATAGATCCACTAAAAGTGAAGAGTGTGCGGTAAAAACTTTCAAAGGTGAACGATATCACAAAATTAATACTAAATAAAACAATATAAAAGGCATAAAATATATCTAACCAAAATATATATGAAATCAAAGAATACATCCCAAGAAATAAATCCAAATAAAATATTTGAACATGTGGATTGGAGGTTCATCATCTGAATAAAGATGTTCATAAAAATCACCAAGATCAAAATAAAGACCACCATTATTTAAACACAAGTAGAAAAGGAAAAATCTTTGTTAGTTGTACATCCAAAATAGGGATAGACCCTAACAATAATAAATAGTGAAAGAGAGAGTGTCATATGAGCATAAAAAATTCCCACCTTTTGAAATAAATCCACCTAAAAAACATAACACCTTATCTCCCCTTTTTTTATTTTTTGTATCTTTTTTTAAATAGTTACATAAGGTCCCCTAGGAAAGGAGGAACCCTAAAAAACTCACTCTCCAACTCAATTGGGTATCACCTATAACCCTAAAATCAGTTGAAAAATCTCATATTAAAATTTCAGTAAAATCTTGGTCAATATATCTAAACCATTGTTGTCTATGCAAATATTATTGATCTCTATTTGTCCAGAATTTATGACTTTACATATTCAATCATAGTGAACATTAATATGTTTTGATCTATCATGAAAAGTGGTAATATTTCCCAAATAAATGACACTATGACTGTTATAAAATAAAACATATTTTTCCTGATTAAAATTGAGCTCATGAATAAAATTCTTCATCTGTGAAAATTTAATGCATCCCTCTATAGTTGAAATAAACTCACAATAGAAGATAAATAATCACATATCTTAAATCTATCTACTGAGATATAACTCCCCCCACAAAAGTGATCAATGAATTTGACTTCCTAAAATCCATATCTCCATCCATATTTGAATATTTAAATCCAAAACAATTGGTTTCTCACTTTCAAAACACAATATCATATCAAAAGTTCCATAAAGATATTGAAAAATATATTTCAATGGTCTTCAATGTTCTCAACCTGAATTTTATAGAAAATCGCTACCATATCAGCTACATGATATATATTAGTTCTAGTATATATCATCACATACATCAAATAACCAACAAAAGATGAATAAGATATGTGTTACATATCTTCTCTCTCCTCATCAGTAGAAGGTTACTGACTAGAAATTATGTTAAAATGCAAAGCATGTGTAACGCCCCGACCCCAGTTACCCAGAGTCGGTGCATTAATTACATAACATTGGCATGATCACAAGAAAGATCAAATCTCGAAAGACCGATTGGTTTAGTAGCCTTGGAAACACTAGATATATTCATAAGTTTTACATTACATCATCAAAATAAAAAAAACTACTACAACAACATATTGTCTCCATAGTCCACACTATTAACCCCTCATAATATCCCTGCAAGTCATTCATAATTTACTTCTTCACATCCTGGGAAAATAAAACATAGAAAAGGGGCGAGCTCAAATGCCCAGTAAGGATAACAATATAGCGTAAACTTTCATAAATAAGAATAAACATTTAAGGCAATGTATAACTAAAACAAAAGCCTTTTAAACTTTAACTCCAACATAGTATGGCATAAATAAAATGAAATAATTCCATTTACTTATTCACATGGATATTCTACTAATCGAATAATCACATGCAATATCAATAACCACTTTCATAATGATGGAATGCATAATGCCAGACTATCATAACCACATAGCCAAGGCCTCGTGCCAAGACTACAAATAAGATTTTGCCAAGGCCTTGTGCCAAGACACTAGTTTGTCTCATGAGACCTACCGATGCATCGAGGAGCTATAGCGGGCTCCACCCGTCACATATTAAGTCCAATGCATTCCCATATGAAAAGGTTTAAACATAACATAAACATTCGTATTAAAACTAGCATACGAAATGTCAATAATTTCACCATAAACTATGAATGGTATAAAAATAGCACATCCACAGTCAAACATATCCCAAAACCTTCAATACAATATAGAAGTTTTGTATCACAATAAATAAACTTCAAATAAGCGTAAAATCCATCAAAGGATGTTGACATAGATGAAATCAAAATTCTTTTTAAAGAAATATCTCTTTTTATTTTGAAATCATTTAAGATCCATATAAAATAAAACATTTTCTTTGAAAATATTCTTATAAGCTTGTAAGGGAAGCTTTGACGATTTTATAACGGCGGAAAATAACCGCACCCGCCGTATAAGTTAAAAAAACATTCTTATCTTAATTTTGTCGAAAAGGTTAAAAAGCACCTTGTTTGGAAAACGACGGAAAGATTCCCTTATAAACCTCTTATAAAAAGTCAAACAAGGGTATAAATGAATTTAACCCATATTCTTTTAAATATTAAAAATGTTTTGAAATACATTTTGAAGAAACATGGACGTGGATGATAACGAAGTCCCAGTAGATAATTATGTATAAACAACCTCGGATAATGAAGAGATTGCGAAATAAACCCTTACCTTGTACTTTTCCTTGGTTGGGGTAGGTTAACCTCCTGTATAATGGTGAAATAATTGTTATTAAATTATAAAATAATCATATACATTATTATGATATCATATATGATCTTTTAATATTGATTTGATAATAATATCTTAGTATTATCGTTGTTTCGGGTGTGAACTTACTTGTTTTCTTTTGTATGTTTTGTTACGTAAGACATGTTTGTAATGGATAGGTTGTATATTATTCATATCCAGAATGATATCAAGTCCTTAAACATTATTTTTAAATCATCAAATGATAATTATACTTGAATGGATACGATGGAGAATGAATCTCATCGCATTCGTGGAGACGGTAGTCCGTACGTACGCACGAGCGACAATATCATTCTTTTGATATTAAAATAATATATAAATGGATGGTATATCATATATACAGAATCATTAACATGTTATATTTATTATTTACATGAGTTTTACATCATTATTATACCCATCCAAATAATAATATATTGAATAACAATTACACCACGACGTGGAGACGGTAAGCCGTACGTACGCACGTATGGTGACATGTTATTCAAAGGGTGGACAGAATACTGAATATGGTTGTACCATATTTATAATAACATCACAGTATATGTGAGATACTGGAGTTATTATTTTAGAATGGTAAGAACAAAGAAAGAAGAAGTGGAAGAAGAAAGGAACTTGAAAAGGGGTGGTGAAAACATTACCTCTTCTTCGGGTTCTTCCTTTTGATTTGATCAAAAGGGCTCCTTAGGTTGGCTTTATGATCAAACTAAGACCTCTAGGTTGTAGTTAGGGAAGTTGTGAGAGTATTTGGGCAGAGTTTTGCCGAGCCAAGTGGCTTTGAAGGTGTGAAGAAATGAGAAGGAGTGGTCTCCTTTTATAAGGAAGAGGAGGGGCTCTTTAGGAAAGAGTGAAAGTATTACTTTATAATATAATTATATTCGGTTTATAATGGTCCAAAAATCATTGAGGTCGAAGATACGATGACTCATATTCTAAATAACATCAACCAATAAGAATTGGACAGGTTTTAGATAATATTTTAATCATTATAATCTTATGTATTATATGATTTATTAATGAGGTAAACATTGCATCATTATTGTGTCATTAATAATTTAAATTATTTGATGTCTAAAAATTATAAATAAAATATCATTATGTAGGAAATCTTTTTAGCTTTCTAATGAATATTTATAATCTAAAATCCAACATGTATAACCCTATGTAAAAATTGTTCTTCTAAAATATGTAAGCTTATGCCATTTTTATTTTTATTTTAACTTTATTAATATAATGTGTCCCTACCACATACAACTGGCTCTAAGGGGTCCCCAAATCGACCCAAGGATGCCCATGGTCGGGTATGTGTCCACCAATAAGGTTAGGACACGTTTTAGGGTAATTTTGTATTATTATAATATTATATTTTAACCCTTATTTACCGGATTTACCCTTTAACCATGGTAAATAAAATATTTACCGCAGTAATTTTTCAAAATGTGTAAAATTAAAAGTTACCTATTTACATAATTTGGACATCCTGATTCCAAATATTTAATCCATTTTTTCCAAATTCAAAACACATAAGTGGCAGAAATTAATTTAAAATTAATTCTCGTTGTTAAAATAAAAAACGTGTTTTTAAGAGATAATAACTATCAAAAGATTGACACTTGTTTATGTCTGGTTTAATTGTGAAATTATGTCCAATGACAAACATTAAATTAAATGGTAAAAATATATTCTAATTATACTTTAAAACCACTCAAATTCATAATTTATCAATATTAATTATTTTGATTAAAAAAGTTGATTTTAATTAAAATTTAGTAATTTTCACTATTCATCAAAATATAAAAGTTATCCGAAAAGTACCAAAATTTCACCCTAGGATAATTTCAATATTACTAATCCAAAAATGAAGTCAATTTTGAAATATAAAATATATATGATTTCAAAAAGTAGGTATTACTATTCACAACGGCTAGTTTAATTAGTTGTGGTGTGTGTTAGAACTCAAGGTTGCGTACAACACACGCTATCGCATTATTCGAAGGGAAACGTACCATGGAAGCTTGGGGTGTTACATTCTCCCCTCCTTCAAATAATTGCGTCCTCACAATTTCTAGGGTATTACTGCATAAAAAGACTCGGGTGGTTCTTCATCATAAGTTCCTCGGGTTCCCACGTTGCCTCTTCCATCTTATGATTTCTCCACAAAACTTTTACCAGACGCGTCGTCCGGTTTCTCAGTACTTGTTCTCTTGTATCAAGAATCTTGACAGGCTCTTCACAATAAGACAGATCGGGTTCCAGTTCTAATTCCTCATAGGTGAGTACATGCGTTGGGTCAGGCATGTATTTTCTCAACAGAGATACGTGGAACACATCATGAACTTTGGAGAGACTTGGCGGCATTGCCAATCGGTAAGCTACAGCCCCAATTCGTTCTAGAATTTCGAATGGTCCGATGTACCTGGGACTCAATTTACCTTTCTTACCAAAACATATGACTCCCTTCCATGGAGATACCTTCAGGAAAACATGATCACCGACTTGAAATTCCAAATCCTTCCTTCGATTATCGGCATAGCTCTTCTGCCTACTTTGAGCTGCTTTGATGTGATTTTGGATTACCTTCACCTTTTCCACCGTTTCCTCCACCAGTTCTGGGCCTACAAGTTTTCTTTCACCAACCTCATCCCAACAGGTTGGTGTACGACATCTCTTTTCGTATAACGCTTCATATGGTGCCATCTGAATACTCGAATGGAAGCTATTGTTATAGGAAAATTCTACCAGTGGTAAATATTGATCCCACATACCCTGAAAGTCAAGTGAGAAAGATCTCAACATGTCTTCTAGGGTTTGAATAGTCCGTTATGATTGTCCATCTGTCTGAGGGTGGTAAGCAGTGCTCAAATGAAGTTTAGTATCCAGGGATTTCTGAAGACTTTTCCAAAATCTTGAAGTAAAACGGGGATCACGATCAAGAACAATCGATAGGGGTACTCCATCAAGTCTCACAACTTCATTAATATATAGTCTTGCTAGACGTTCCAGGGGTAGATCTTCTCTTATAGAAAGAAAATGTGCTGACTTGGTAAGACGATCAACAATAACCCATATTGCATCGTTCCTTCTAGGAGTCTTTGGTAGCCCCATGACAAAGTCCATCGTAATATTGTCCCATTTCCACTCCGGTATGGGAAGAGGTTGCATGACTCCTCCAGGCTGTTGCCTTCCAGCTTTCACTTGTTGACAAACCATACATCTTGACACAAAATCAGCAATCTCCCTCTTCATGTTGTCCCACCAAAAATGTTCCTTCAAATCTCTATACATTTTGGTGCTCCCAGGGTGTATAGAGAAATTGGAACTATGAGCATCATCCAGCAATTCCCTTTTCAGATCAGGTAAATCAGGAACACACAGTCTCTTCCCAAATTTCAAAATTCCATCTTCATACACAAAGTCTCTCAATCTCCCATCATTCACAGCTTTAACCTTCTTTTGAAATTCTTCATCATCGGTCTGAGAACTCTTAATCCTTTCTAGTAAAGATGGTTTGGCAACCATTTGAAAAAGCATTGATGTTTCACCTTCCCTGGTTATTCCCATGTCCATCTTCACTAGATCCATGAAAATTGGATCCCTTTCAATTCTCATCATGTTCAAAACTCCATGGTCTTTTCTGCTCAAAGCATCTACCACCTTGTTTGCTTTCCCCGGGTGGTAGTGTATCGTGCAATCATAATCCTTGAGTAATTCAAGCCATCTCCTTTGCCTCATGTTGAGTTCTTTTTGTGAGAAAATATACTTCAAACTCTTGTGATCAGTATAAATCTCACATTTTTCACCATAGAGGTAGTGTCTCCATATCTTCAAAGCAAAGATCACAGCTGCTAACTCAAGATCATGAGTAGGATAGTTTTTTTCATGAATTTTCAACTGTCGTGATGCATAGGCAATAACTCTATCATTCTGCATAAGGACACAACCATGTCCTTTCTTTGATGCATCACTATAAATAACGAACCCATCATTCCCCGATGGTAGAGTCAATATAGGAGCATTGACTAATCTTCTCTTCAGTTATTCGAAACATTCTTCACACTCTTTTGTCCAAACAAATTTAACCCCTTTACATGTGAGCTTCGTTAATAGGTTAGCCAATCGGGCAAAATTCTAGACGAAACGTCGATAATAACCTGCCAAACCAATAAAACTACGTACCTCAGTTATACTCGTAGGTGCTGTCCATTCTTTGATTACCTTGGTCTTAGAAGGATCAACAGAGATTCCATCTTTAGAGACAATATGGCCAAGAAAAGAAATATCCTGAAGCCAGAATTCA
Organism: Viscum album; assembly: GCA_963277665.1. Lineage (NCBI taxonomy): Eukaryota > Viridiplantae > Streptophyta > Magnoliopsida > Santalales > Viscaceae > Viscum > Viscum album. The sequence goes on from OY728143.1 coordinate 35,645,813, forward strand.
CACTTGCTAAACTTCCCATATAATTCATGCCTCCCCAGAGTCTTCAAGATAATGCGCAAGTGATTTTCATGATCTTCGTAGGTTTTAGAGTATACCAAGATATCATCAATAAATACCACCACAAATTCATCGAGATACTCCTTGAAAACTCTATTCATTAGATCCATGAATACAGAGGGTGCATTAGTCAATCCAAACGGCATTACGGTAAACTCGTAATGCCTGTACCTGGTTTGAAATGATGTCTTCGGAATGTCTTCCTTCTTCACACACAACTGATGGTATCCAGATCGAAGGTCAATCTTTGAAAAGTATTGAGCTCCATGCAGTTGGTCAAATAGATCATCAATACGAGGTAGGGGATACTTATTCCTTATCGTTATAGCATTGATCTCCCTGTAGTCGATACATAACCTCATAGATCCATCTTTCTTTTTAACAAAAAGAACAGGGGATCCTCATGGAGAAACACTAGGGTGAATAAATCCCTTATTACTCAATTCCTCTAGTTGTTTCTTTAGTTCAACTAATTCTACAGTGGCCATTCTATAAGGGGTCTTCGATATAGGCCTTGATCCAGGAATCAAATCAATGGAAAACTCAACTTCTCGTTCTGGAGGATGTCCAGGTAAATCTTCCGGAAATACATCTACAAATTCTTTCACAACAGGTACATCCTCTATTTGAACATTCCTTTCCTCACCGACAGTTATTTCATTCTCTTCCTCCCCAATAATTGAATTAAGTTGAGCTACTGGGGGTGGATCTAAATAAGAATTAGGTGGTGATGGTTCTGCTCTAAAAATAAGGTGTTCCTTATCATTATCATCAAGAATCGTAACCTCTTTCTTCTTACAATAAATCTTCGCATCATAGTCTGAAAGCCAGTCCATACCGAGGATTATATCAAACTCAATCATAGGTATGATGATGAGATCAGCAGATAAAGAAAATTTATGTGCTCTAATGGGGACTGATTCACAAAACTTTGTTGCAATGATACTTCCCTTAGGAGTTTTAACTGACAACTCCCTTATTAAATCAAATTGGAAATATCTAATTTTCTTAGCAAACTGGGAAGATATAAAACAATGCGATGATCCAGAATCGAATAATGCATTTTCTAAACTTGAGGAAACCATTAAATTACCTGCCACCACGTCTTTAGGAGCTTCTACCTCAGCAGTAGTGATAGCATAAGCCTGGCCTTGATCCCTTGGCCTTTTCTGAGGTAAGTTCTCCTGACGCTTAGGACATTCATTTGCATAATGCCCCATCTCCCTACAATTGTAGCACTGAACGTTGGTAGCTTCCTTCTTCCCCTTGCAATCACGAGCTTGGTGGCCGTTTTCACCACACTTGTAACAGACTCTCATTCCCTTCAAGCAAGTACCAGGGTGTTTCTTCCCGCATTTACCACAGGATGGATATTCAACCTTTCCCTTCTTCCCCTTATTTCCATTCCCAGATTGATCATCAGGTCTCTTCTTCTCTTGCTTTGCTTTAAAGTCATAAGACTTAGAGAATTCCTTTTCGGTCTTGATAGCACATGAGACAATGTCTTCGTACGATGAAAAGGATTGTGAGACTAATGCTTGACGGAGAAATGGTTTTAACCCATCAAAGAAACGATCAATCTTACTTTTTTGGTTACGTATATAATCACCAGCGTACCTTGCTAACCTTGTAAAGTTAGCCTCATACTTTGCGACATTCTCATCCTCCTTCTGTCTCAGACTTAGAAATTGCCTTTCTATATCTACTCAATGGTCGTGAGGGAAGTATTTTTCTAAAAACAGATCTTTGAACTCCCTCCATTCCATATTTGATACTTCTTCATCTTCCTTCATGTTTTGAATCAATGACCACCATTGATCAGCATCTCCAGTGAGGCGGTAAACTGCCATGATAACTTTTTCCCTTTCACTGCTCCCCAAAGCCTGAAATATTTTCTCTAGGGAATTTATCCATTGCTCAGCTACTAAGGGATTTGTACTTCCATTGAACGTTGGTGTTTGTTGCCTCATGAATCGATCTAACATTGATCCTCCACGCTGGGGATCAGGGTGCTCCATACGGGTAAGGTTATTATTCATAACCTGAGTAAGTTGTCCCAGTATGGTGATTAGTTGATCGGCACCAGTTGCATCACCAGCCGCACAATAATTATCTTGAGCAGGAGGGCAATCCCTACATGGAGTGCATGCATTGATATGGTTTCCATTTCTTCCACTAGGCGCCATTTCTAAACAATGGCATAAACTAGATCAGTTTATGAATCAAAATACATAATCCCATACTTATAAAACACTTAACATAAATTGAACTATTTATGGATATAATCCATAATCATAAAAATGTTTTCTTTGAGGAATTATATACTCATAAACCCTTCATAATGATTTGTAAAGAAAATGAGAGTTATCCTAAGCATATCCCCCGGGAGTGTCGTAACCAAGAGTGCAGCAAAGCCTGTTGTCTTGCACCAGTTCCCGTTCGAGTCTAGCTCAAAGTGGTGTTTTCGGGTTTTACCCCTAGGTACATCTGTGCCAGAGCCGCCTCTACCTGCTCGTATCCAGACAAGGATGTATTGCTCGGAAAACTCACAAAATCTCTACAATACCAAAATTCTAGGAAGTTCTTCTATACTAATCCTCAAAGTTCATCTTAGGTCTACGTGCTCTAATCAGAGTTTATCTAAATCTAGCTTCCAAGGTTTGTACTAAACTTCCTTTGATACCAACTGTAACGCCCCGACCCCAATTACCCAGAGTCGGTGCATTAATTACATAACATTGGCATGATCACAAGAAAGATCAAATCTCGAAAGACCGATTGGTTTAGTATCCTTGGAAACACTAGATATATTCATAAGTTTTACATTACATCATCAAAATAAAAAAAACTACTACAACAACATATTGTCTCCATAGTCCACACTATTAACCCCTCATAATATCCCTGCAAGTCATTCATAATTTACTTCTTCACATCCTAGGAAAATAAAACAAAGAAAAGGGGTGAGCTCAAATGCCCAGTAAGGATAACAATATAGCAGACACTTTCATAAATAAGAATAAACATTTAAGGCAATGTATAACTAAAACAAAAGCCTTTCAAACTTTAACTCCAACATATTATGAAATAAATAAAATGAAATAATTCCATTTACTTATTCACATGGATATTCTACTAATCGAATAATCACATGCAATATCAATAACCACTTTCATAATGATGGAATGCATAATGCCAGACTATCATAACCACATAGCCAAGGCCTCGTGCCAAGACTACAAATAAGATTTTGCCAAGGCCTTGTGCCAAGACACTAGTTTGTCTCATGAGACCTACCGATGCATCGAGGAGCTATAGCGGGTTCCACCCGTCACATATTAAGTCCAATGCATTCCCATATGAAAAGGTTTAAACATAACATAAACATTCGTATTAAAACTAGCATACGAAATGTCAATAATTTCACCATAATCTATGAATGGTATAAAAATAGCACATCCACAGTCAAACATATCACAAAACCTTGAATACAATATAGAAGTTTTGTATCACAATAAATCAACTTCAAATAAGCATAAAATCCATCAAAGGATGTTGACATAGATGAAATCAAAATTCTTTTTAAAGAAATATCTCTTTTTATTTTGAAATAATTTAAGATCCATATAAAATAAAACATTTTCTTTGAAAATATTCTTATAAGCTTGTAAGGGAAGCTTTGACGATTTTATAACGGTAGAAAATAACTGCACCCGCCGTATAAGTTAAAAAAAACATTCTTATCTTAATTCTGTCGAAAAGGTTAAAAAGCACCTTGTTTGGAAAACGACGGAAAGATTCCCTTATAAACCTCTTATAAAAAGTCAAACAAGGGTATAAATGACTTTAACCCATATTATTTTAAATATTAAAAATGTTTTGAAATACATTTTTAAGAAACATGGACGTGGATGATAACGAGGTCCCAGTAGATAATTATGTATAAACAACCTCGGATAATGAAGAGATTGCGAAATAAACCCTTACCTTGTACTTTTCCTTGGTTGGGGTAGGTTAAAATCCTGTATAATGGTGAAATAATTGTTATTAAATTATAAAATAATCATATACATTATTATGATATCATATATGATCTTTTAATATTGATTTGATAATAATATCTTAGTATTATCGTTGTTTCGAGTGTGAACTTACTTGTTTTCTTTTGTATGTTTTGTTACGTAAGACATGTTTTTAATGGATAGGTTGTATATTATTCATATCCAGAATGATATCAAGTCCTTAAACATAATTTTTAAATCATCAAATGATAATTATACTTGAATGGATACGATGGAGAATGAATCTCATCGCATTCGTGGAGATGGTAGTCCGTACGTACGCACGAGCGACAATATCATTCTTTTGATATTAAAATAATATATAAATGGATGGTATATCATATATACAGAATCATGAACATGTTATATTTATTATTTAAATGAGTTGCACATCATTATTATACCCATCCAATTAATAATATATTGAATAACAATTGCACCACGACGTGGAGACGGTAAGCCGTACGTACGCACGTATGGTGACATGTTATTCAAAGGGTGGACAGAATACTGAATATGGTTGTACCATATTTATAATAACATCACAGTATATGTGAGATACTGGAGTTATTATTTTAGAATGGTAAGAACAAATAAAGAAGAAGTGGAAGAAGAAAAGAACTTGAAAAGGGGTGGTGAAAACATTACCTCTTCTTCGGGTTCTTCCTTTTGATTTGATCAAAAGGGCTCCTTAGGTTGGCTTTCTAATCAAAATAAGGCCTCTAGGTTGTAGTGAGGGAAGTTGGGAGAGTATTTGGGCAGAGTTTGGCCGAGCCAAGTGGCTTTGAAGGTGTGAAGAAATGAGAAGGAGTGGTCTCCTTTTATAAGGGAGAGGAGGGGCTCTTTAGGAAAGAGTGAAAGTATTACTTTATAATATAATTATATTCGGTTTATAATGGTCCAAAAATCATTGAGGTAAAAGATAAGATGACTCATATTCTAAATAACATCAACCAATAAGAATTGGACAGGTTTTAGATAATATTTTAATCATTATAATCTTATTTATTTAAATGATTTATTAATGAGGTAAACATTGCATCATTATTGTGTCATTAATAATTTAAATTATTTGATGTCTAAAAATTATAAATAAAATATCATTATGTAGTAAATCTTTTTATATTTCTAATGAATATTTATAATCGAAAATCCAACAAGTATAACCCTATGTAAAAAAATTTCTTCTAAAAGATGTAAGCTTATGCCATTTTTATTTTTATTTTAACTTTATTAATATAATGTGTCGCTACCACATACAAGTGGCTCTAAGGGGTCCCCAAATCGACCCAAGGATGCCCATGGTCGGGTATGTGTCCACCAATAAGGTTAGGACACGTTTTAGGGTAATTTTGTATTATTATAATATTATTTTTTAACCCTTATTTACCGAATTTACCCTTTAACCATGGTAAATAAAATATTTACCGCAGTAATTATTCAAAATGTGTAAAAATAAAAGTTACCTATTTACATAATTTGGACATCCTGATTCCAAATATGTAATCCATTTTTTCCAAATTCAAAACACAGAAGTGGCAGAAATGAATTTAAAATTAATTCCCGTTGTTAAAATAAAAAGCGTGTTTTTAAGAGATAATAACTATCAAAAGATTGACACTTGTTTATGTCTGGTTTAATTGTGAAATTATGTCCAATGACAAACATTAAATTAAATGGTAAAAATATATTCTAAATATACTTTAAAACCACTCAAATTCATAATTTATCAATATTAATTATTTTGATTAAAAAAGTTGATTTTAATTAAAATTTAGTAATTTTCACTATTCATCAAAATATAAAAGTTATCCGAAAAGTACCAAAATTTCACCCTAGGATAATTTCAATATTCCAAATCCAAAAATGAAGTCCATTTTGAAATATAAAATATATATGATTTCAAAAAGTAGGTATTACTATTCACAACGGCTAGTTTAATTAGTTGTGGTGTGTGTTAGAACTCGAGGTTGCGTACAACACACGCTATCGCATTATTCGAAGGGAAACGTACCGTGGAAGCTTGGGGTGTTACAGCATGAGGAGTGATAAACACTTTATCTCTATCCATATAAAATATTCAATGCACCTTATCAATGTATCTCTCCTAAGATAACCATAATTTCTTGTCATTTTTTCATGGGATGTCGTCATGCTAATAATTTGTATCAGTAGTCCCAAGTATTTCATCAAAAAATACTGAAAATTTTATTTATTTAATCTTTCAATTTTAGAATCATTGTGTTCAACAATAATCATATCATCAATATAAAACAAAAACATAATACATTTACCATCAAAAAATTGAACAAAAACACAATGATTAGAAGAGGTATTCCTAAATCCTTGATGAAAAATCAAAGACTCGAATTTTTTATACCACTACCTCATAGCTTGCTTCAGACTATAAAAAACTCTTCTTCAACATTCAAACTTAATTCTCTTTACTTGTTTCAACAAAACCCTTGTGTTTATTCATATAAATCCGCTCCTCAAAATCACTATGTAAAAAAGTTGTATTCACATATAGACACTCAATATATAGATCTAAAATAGAATCCAAGCCAAGAATAACTCAAATATAATACATTTTGACAATAGGTGAGAAAATTTCTTCAACATCAATTTCATTATTATGATGAAATCCTTTTACAATTAACTTTTCCTTATATGATAGAATAAAAATGGAATCTTAATTTTGAATCTTATAAATCCACCAATTTTGAAAAGCTCTCTTACCCTTAAGTAAATTCACCATATCAAAATTATTGTTTTCATACAATGATAGCATATCATCATCCATTTTTTTAATCCATTTTTCCTTTTGATCACTCTACATCACCTTATAAAAATATTCTTTTTCTCCCCCTTTAATTAAAATCATATACTCATTGGGTGAATACTAAGAAAAGGTGGTACGATGTTGAGATTATTGTCAAAGTGGAACTACTGTTTCACCAATAACCCTAGGAAGTGGATCATTAGAAAGATTAACTCAAACATGTTCACCTTGCACATTATTTTACACATCAAAAAGATCATCAAAACCAACAGTGTTAGGTAAATGTGAATCAGAAACTGGCTTAAGAATAAAAGAACCATTAGAATTTAGAGAAGTTGATTCTTCTCCCATATTAATGTTTGTGATAGTTTGATCCTCCATAAACACTATATCATGACTTATAATAATTTTTTTCAAATTGGGGACATAAAACCTATACACAAACTCATCATGTCTTGTCATGTCTTGTCATCCAACTTGGATCTCTCATCTCAAAAAACATGAATAAATTCCTTAAAACCAAAGATTAACAAGTGATCATAATTGATATATTTTCCATACCAAAACCTTTCAAGAGTACACTAATATAAAATGTGATTTTAACAGTTCCATAAAGAGTCTTTATAAGTGCTAAAAAATCACTGACTACCTAAGCGATGTTAAAAGCTAACCATTATCAGTGCTTTTTTATCCCTGATAAAGGGTTCCTTTATCAACACTAAAAATTTGATGATAATGGGGACCTTAATTAGTGAAAAAATTTCGTGTTGATAAAGGGGGATTTATCATCTCTTTTTCTGAGTGTTGAAAAATTTTGAAAAAAAAATATTATTTTTACATGACCCCCCCCCCCTCTCAGTGCTTGTGATCCCCCTTTATTAGCACTACCCATTCCCCCCAACCGTCCCTCACCCACTCTAACACCCCCCCCACCACCACTTTAAAAGTGATTGATTCCACTTTTTGAGATCTAGATACATTATCATCCACCTGCACATGCCTGGACTTGAACCTAAGACTTGTCTTCTACAATGAGAAGCTCTTACCATTACCTAACCTCATTTTATTTTTCATTTTATGATATTTCCATTTATTTCTATATATTTACATACATATTGTTTATAAGTGTGTGATATATACACACCCAAATCTACACTTATAATTATCTAAATATATTATATATTAATATTAATTTATATATATTAATATATATATATATGTTTTTAATAAACACGTGTATATATAAACCTTATATATACAAATTAATGAATTTTTATAATGTAAATAAAATGGAGAATTTTTTAATTTAAATAAAATGGATGATAAATATTTATTTCCATTTGATTTATATATCTAAAAATACATTTTTATTTAATATATTTAAATATGCATTTATACAATTTATTTCTTATAAGTAAATATAATAAAATATGCATATATCTAATTATAAATAAAACTGCATTATGAAAAATTATAAAATTTAAAAATCATAATATATATATGAATTTAATACTTGGGAATAAATTCATTCTCCCCTAAAAATGGGCAGAAGTCTCTCTTAAAAGAAACTTAAATACTATCAAATATTAAAAAATAGGGTGTCCCAACTAAAAATTCAGTTTTAGAGGATTTATAGGCCCTTCTTAACCTCAAAAAAGTTACTAAGGTCCCATAAGGTTAATACATCAAATATCTCTTTGAATTATTTTATTTGATATGTGGTAGAGCTCAAACGGGCACCCAGATCAAAAGTTATAGTTGTTTGAAGTTCAAGTCATGTTTTCAACTAATCTTAGATTGTTCATTAATTCATTTAATATTTATATCATACAATTGTTATTAAATGACTATTACTTGATAACAATTATAAATTTATTAATTAATATTATTTTTTAATTATTTTATAAGACATTTTCACTAAATATCTTACATATTAAGTGTGAATGTGTATTAAGCCTTATCTAAATCATATTTAAAATATATATATTATATTTCTATCAATATAAATATATTAATATATTAATATATTATTTTTAATGAAATATAATTTTTTATGAAATATACCCTTTATCAGTGGCAGTAAAAAAGAGCTGATAAAGCCACCCCCAATTTATCAGTGTTTTTTTACTAGGACTAATAAAGACCCCCCTTTATCAGTATTTTTTTCTAGCACTGATAAATGCCCCCCTTTTATCAGTGATTTTTTATTAGTATTGATAATGTTACCCCTTTATCATCACTTTTTTATTAGTTCTCATAAAGTTCCCTTATATCAGTGATTTTTTTAGCACTGATAAAGACCCTTTGTTATCAATGCTTTTAGATGGCACTGACAAAGCCTAGTGCTTGATTAACCCAAATTTTTAGTAGTGGTATCTTATTATAAAATAATTATGGGTGATTAATTTATAATATATATAGAATTAAATAAATCCTCACCCCAAAAATGTTCAAGACACATTGATTCAGTAAGTAAACATCAAACTCTTTCCATCAAAGTCATGTTCATTCGCTCAATTACACCATTTAGATGAGGTGTTTTGGGAGATATCTTCTGATGTTAAATACCTTATTTATTACAATTATCATCAAAAAAATACACTACTCACTCTCATTTAAAATGAAAAACAAATTTTAGTTTCTTATCATTTTCCCTCTCAATAGAAACCTGAAACTACTTAAAAGCACTAAACACCTAACTTTTTCATTAAAAACCTAAACCCAAATCTTGAATGGGTATTCATCAATAAAAGTAAAAAAATAATGTTCACCACTAAAATTATTAGACTTCAATGGACTGTAAACATTAAAATGTACCAAATCAAGTACCTATGACTTTTTGTGCAAAGGATTAATGTTGAAACAAACTATACTCAGTTTTCTAACTATACATTGATCACATATGTCTTATATGACACCCTTCAAACCTAAAACCAAATTTATATCTTTTATATAATCAAGTCTCTTTTCACAGATGTGTATTATCCACTTGTTCCATAATTTGAAATAAACACCACACTCAACAATGTAAGTAGTATAAAAAAGAAACAAAATCTCTAGTCCAGTACAAACTGGACTACTTATTGATTTGATCCACTATAAAGGAAACCTTCAAAATCTTTCAATGTAAATCACTAAAAGTACTGAAAAATCCATCATCATTAAGAAAGATAGTTGAAATAATATTTAGACAAACCTCATTATCATTTTGAAAATTCATTAAAATCAACTTTTTTAATGTACTGGTTTCTAAACAAACAACCCACACACCTTCAACATTAGTATGATCAACATTTATTGTATTTAAATTCTCAAAATTACCTATGTTGTAAGATGTAAAAAAATCCTTTCTTAATTTCATGTGAAATCAGACTTCAATATCAATAACCCATTAAGAGTCATTAAAATTAGTATTAATTGAATCAAAAACAAAAATAAAATCACCACTTATAGTGGTGGTGATGCAATCATCACAATAATCATTTTTCTTCTATTGATTTTTCTTCATCCTTTTTTCCTTTTTTAGCTAATAAAAAAATTTCTTGGTATTCTCTTTCTTACCACAATAATGACACTCACACTCCTTCTACTATAGCTTGGATTTTCTTTTGTGATTAATTTTCCCTCAACTACTTTGTCCCTAATTTCTTTCTTGGATTCTCCATTTGTTATATGTGACCAAAATCACTAAATAAGATCTTTCATGAGTACTTATTCTTAATTATTAATTCAAAACAATATATTGAAAAAACTAAATGTCACAAAACCATTAAGAGAAAAAATAATTAGAGCAGCACTTAAATTTCCCACAAATTAGGTAAAGTAATAAGTAACTAAAGCATAAAAACCTCATCTTAAAAATTAATACTCATGCTTGAAAATTGGTCAAAATAGCCATAAAATTTAATTAAATAATCAAAAATTGATGTACCTTATTTATACCTCAAATTCATCACTTGTTTAAGAATAAATTATTTATTATTTCCCATATTGGAAGCATAAGTGGCCTTGAGATTCTCCCAAAAAGTTATAACATGAGAGATGTTAAAAATATGGTCTATCATGATGTCTTCAACCCACTAAAAAATGAAACTAAAAACTACCTCATGATCAAAATCATATTCTTAATCATACTTTTCATCTGGATTCTTAGTACCAAATATCATCAAATGCATTCACTTGACAAAAAGAATATCTTTAATTTTTAATTTCTACATGTGATAATTAGTATCATTCAGTAGTATCATCCGAATGTAATTCAAAATTATGATTTATCATAAAAAAACTACATCCTTGTTACTAGATGTTGGAAAAGGTGATGATTGATGAATATGAAAATGAAAAAAAAATAAGAACACATGGAAGAATAAAATTTTTATCCTTCGAACAAGCCTAAAAATAAATTGGATGCACAAGTGACCAAAAATAATTACGCAATTAAAATTTTTATACCATAGATTTTTAATACAGAAGACCTAAAAAGGGATTTTATCCCATACTTCACATGTATGTTGCATTTAAATTATTTTTTCAATGCTATCATGCCCTTTTATTTTATCTATTTTGGTGTCCTGTTTTGTTGGTTGCCTTGTTCTTTGTTGTGTTGTTCTATATGGAATATTTGTACATGGATACTATTTATGTGTTGCTTAATTTCAAATTTCCTTTCATATTTTATCCTGATATTTTATTTTTCCTGATTATAAGTGATATTTTTTGATTTAGTTAGATCATTGATCTTGTGGATCCAAAGGCCCAAATATGGATTTGGCATGTTTTTTTGTGTTTATTTCACTCAATTTTGGAGAAAATCTCACCAATCCCCTTGTGGTCAATTGGGTGACTTCTTGTACCCTTCCCCACTCTGCTTCTTGTGGTTATTTGAACCATCCCCGTGATCATGGTTATTCATATGGCTTACATCCTACCACTTTTCCTACATCACCTGACTTGGGCCTGACAATCCATTATGGATCCCCCACTACTTAATCTTTGGAATTATATTTTAGATCTTATTTGAAGGATTTTTTTTCTGATTTTCAATGGAATCCGAGTGGTTGTCTTTATGCCTTCTGAGTAACAACAACCAGAAGAAGAAGAAGAAGGTGGAAATTGAGGTTTACCAACTATCATCACTCCCCAGTATCATTGTCATGTCAATACATAAAACTGGAGAACCTTTCTAATGGAGACTCTATAGAGATGACTGGATATTGGGTTAAGGGGTAATATATATAATAAAGTATTCTTCAATCATTAAAACAATTCTCTATAACTAAGTTTTAGTTTAGAAACATGGCTCTCCAAGTGATTTGTTTTCTCTTTACATTCATGATTAAGCATGTATCCCTTTCAGGTGTGTGTGTGTGTGTGTGAGTTCATCCAAGAGTGAACAATGTTGATTTCACATAATGGAATTCATCATCACCACCTTGTTCAATAGGGCCAACCTCATCAAATAGTTTTTATGGTTTTACCTTCTTCTCATTCAAGTTTTCAATTTCTTTCTTGTTATTTCATTTCATAATAAAGCATAAACTGGGGGTTTGTGTTTTTATTGTGAATGTATGATCACCATGATCCAAAGAATGTTATTCTTGGTGTTCTTTACTAATTTATGTTTCTTTCTTTCTATTCTTGTAATACAGAAGTGAGATATTCAATTTTTTGAAAACTAATTCATGTTTTTTGTAAAACAATAATTTTTCTAATCAAAACCTAACTCATAGTTATGAATCAATGTATCCTCGATCATTATTGGTTAAAATCACTATAACATTTCCCATAAAAATTAGTATAAAATTCATATGAATCATAGATAATGGGGTTTATAAAGTTTGATATATATATATTTGACAATGAAAATGATTTCAGCCTATAATGAATTAAAATATATGCTTTTCTATATTATAATGAATTAATTGATGCACTCGGTGGAACTAGAAAGAAAGTTACCACCCTTTCCCTGGATAAAAAAACTATTGTCACCGATGTTGATGTTTTTTAATATTTCCTTAGGAAAGAATGTAGCTCAATGCTCTTATATTTAGGGGATAAGGTACTAAAAGAGGTTATATATGAGTCATATGATGCTAGTATTTAGTATAAAATTAAAATATCTTTAGATAACTAAGTCACTTTTTGGTAGAAAATGTAAGAAAATGAGATCATACACATTCAAAATACATCTTGGAACTGTAGTTAGAGCATGCATTGATGAATTTAATTAAATATTATTAGACCTTGCCAACAAAGATATTAAATTAGAGTATTAGGGCCAAGCTATAATATTTTTGACATCATTAGAGAATTCATTTAATTATATTAAAAATTCCATGATGTATGGAAAATATACTATTACTATTGATGAAATTAAATCTTCTTTATTGCCTAAAGACCTTGAAGGGTAGTGTTAAGGATGAGGCTAAGGGTCTCAATTTCAGAGGTATAAGTGAGTCCAGGGGTAGGAGGAGAGATAGAGGTTAGTCTAAAAGGAATAGATCTAAATCCAAGAATAAGGTGATTAAATATTTCCAATGTAGATAGCTTAGTCACATAAAGAGGAGTCGTCCTAATATGAAAATTGACTATAAAAAGAATAGTAACAAGAATTATTTACTTATTGAATAGGATTTAAATATTAATGATGTGTTGAATGTATGTGACATTTCCATATTTGAGGAATAGATCCTTGATTTCTGATGCTCATTTCACATGTGTCCTAGGGGGAATATTTCACTAAATTGAGGGAAGTTAAATTAGGTGATGTTTTATTAGGGAATAATAGGAGATGTTATATTATGGGAATAGGATTAGTTCCTTTAGAGATTCGTGATAATATTTTTAAAACTCTTGAAGTGGTTATGTGGGTACATGAATTGAAAATAAACCTCATTTACCTAATATTTCTTTATCAAAAGGGTAATACCTTTAGGTCAGACTCTAGTAGTCTAAAAATTTCTCACATACACTACTAAAAAATATACCTTTAACAGTGCTAAAATTGGCCTTTATCAATGGTAGAAAAAGCACTGACTACCAGAGTGTGATTAAAAGACCTCACATTTTATCAAAACTTTTAGAATTTTTTATAAAGTCCCCTATTTATCAATGCTTTTATTTGGTTTTTATAAAGCGACATACTACAGTGTGGTGTAATAACACACTACAGCACTAAAAACAACACTAGCAAACAAAAAAAATTAGGTAAAAATAGATATTTTAAATGAAATAAAATTTTTAACACAAATATAAGAAAAAAACTATATTATATAAATTTCAAACACTGGTTTATACAATTACATGAGTAAGTACAAATTATCACATACATTCAAAAACATCAATGTTACTTTGTCTTTTTTCCCTAACCCTGACTCATGCTATTTCCAAACAAACCACCCATACTTGAGAAAAATAATGAACCTATATAAGAAAAAAAACTCTTATTTTATTAATAATATAAATATATATATTAAATTGAAAGTGTTCATTCTAAACTAAACTTTGAGTCATATTAAGAACATTGTGTATCAGATTGAGTCGCGGTTGATTCTTGCATGTCCCACCACTTCTTTTTCAAATTCAAGCATTATCACTATGAAAATTATCTAAATAATTATAAGATAAAAATGATGAGTAAATTAATTAAGTAATAATAGATAGAATTATGAGAAAACAATATTGTCTTGTTTTCTCAATTTTGGTGATGATATGAGCATTTTAAACTAAAATGTCAATTGTATATTGAAAATGCACACTTGGAGTCATACCAATCACATCATGCATCAGATTGAGGTGCAGTTGATTCTTAAATGCCCCAAATGACTTATGGATTGTTTTCTTGAAGTATTAAAACAATCCAAATTTGTTTTCTTGATTTTGAGTATGTCACTTGTGTTTTATACTAAAATTCCATTTTAAACTAAAAACACAAAGTTTGAGTCATACCAGTCACATTGTGTATCATTTTGATGTGAGACTAATTTTTACACATTAAAATGACTTATAGATTGTTTTCCTAAATTATCAAGATAATATAAGAATGTTTTATTGGTTTTTAGTGAGTGACACCTTTTAAACTAAAATTCCAATTTTAAGTTGATAAAGGACACTTTGAGTCATATTGGGTGCATAATGTATCATATTGAGGTTGATCTTATTCTTACATGTCAAAAAATAATTATTTATCATTTTCCTAAATTATCAAAACAATATAAATGCATTTTCTCAATATTGAGTATATCAGTTGTCTTTTTTATTAAAATTAATTTCAAATTTAAATAAAAAGAAACACTTTGAGTCATACCGGTCACACCATGCATCGGATTGAGGTGCAGATGATTCTTACATGGAAAAAATGACTTATGTATTTTTTTCCTAAAGTATCAAAATAATATGAATGTGTTTTCTTGGTTTTGAGTATGTCACTTGTGTTTTTTACTAAAATTTCATTTTAAACTGAAAACACATATTTTGAGTTATACCAATCATATCATTTATCAGTTTGATGTGAGAATGAGTCATAAAAATCAAAAATGTCTTATTAATTGTTTTCTTAAATTATTAAGACAATATAAGTTCATTTTCTTAGTTTTCAATGAGTGACACTTTTGAACTAAAATGTTAATTTTAAATTGATAACAGAAACTTTGAGTCATAACGGGAACATCATGTATCATATTTATGTGAGGATGATTTCTACATACTAAAAATGATTGTTGGATAATTTTAGTGAAGTATAAAAGAAATAAAAATACATTTTCTTTATTTTGAGTATGTTAGTTGTCTTTTTACTAAAATTAATGTCAATTTTAAATAAAAAGAAACACTTGGAGTCATACCAGTTGCATCGTGCGTAGGATTTAAGTTCATATGATTCATAAACATTAAAAATGACTTATGTATCATTTTCCTAAATTATCAAAATAATCTATTTTTTTTCTCAGTTTTGAGTACGTCACTTGCATTTTTTACTAAAATGTCATTTTAAACTAGAAACATGCACTTTGAGTCATATCACTCACATAGTATGTCATTTTAATGTCAAAATAATTCATACGTGTCAAAAATTAATTATGAATCATTATCCTAAATTATCAACATAATATGAGTGTGTCTGATTGATTTTCAATGAGTGACACTTTTTGAACTAAAATGCCAATTTTAAGCTGATAACAAATACTTTGAGACATACCAGGAATATTGTGTATCTAATTGATGTTAGGATTATTACTACACATTAAAGATGAATTTTGGATCATTTTCTTAAATTATAAAAACAACCAGAATGTTTTTTCTTGGTTTTGAGTAGGTTAGTTGTATTTTTTACTAAAATTAATGTTAATTTTAAATAAAAAGAAACACTTGGAGTCATACTAGTCACACTGTGCATCATATTGAGGTTCAAATGATTATTACATATCCCAAATGAATTGTGTATTGTTTTTATAAAGTATAAAATTAATATTATTTCATTTTATCAGTTTTGAGTATGTCACTTACGTTTTTTACTAAAATGACATTTAAAACTAAAAACATGCACTTTGAGTCATATCGGTCACATCATGTGTCATTTTTACATGAGACTAATTCTTACACATAAAAAATGACTTATGAATCATTTTAATAAATTATCAATATAATACTATCACATTTTAGTGATTTTTAGTGAGTGACACTTTTTGAACTAAAATGTCAATTTTAAACTGATAACAGACACTTTGAGTCATACCAGGAACATCATGCATAGAATTTAGGTAGAATGATTCATACAAATAAAAAAATACTTTTGGATCATTTTACTAAATTATAAAAACAATCATAATGCATTTTCTTAGTTTTGAGTATGTCAGTTTTCTTTTTTACTAAAATTATTGTCAATTTTAAATAAAAAGACACACTTAGGGTCATACTAGTCACATCATGACTTAGATTGGGGTGATAATGATTCATACACATCCTAAGTGACTTATGGATCATTTTAATAAAGTATAAAAATAATATTAATTTATTTTCTCAGTTTTGAGTACGTTACTTGTGTTTTTTACTAAAATGTCATTTTAAAGTGAAAACACACACTTTGAGTCATACTGGTCAAATTGTGTGTTAGTTTTACATGATACTAATTATTAAAATTTAAAAATGACTTATAATAATTTTACTAAATTATAAATACTATTCGAGTTTTTTTTCTTAGTTTTCATTGAGTGACACTTTTTGATCTAAAATGTTAGTTTTAAACTGATAACATACACTTTGAGCCATATCAGGCACATCGTGTATCAGATTTAGGTGATTTTGAATCCTATATATCAAAAATTACTTATTTATTGTTTTACTAAATTATAAAATTAATTCAAATGTTTTTTCTTGGTTTTAAAGTGTTTCAGCTGTCTTTTTTACTAAAATTAATATCAATTTTAAATAAAAAAGACACACTTTGAGTCATACCGATCACACCATGCATAGGATTTAAGTGAGGATAATTAATACACATACCAAATGAATTATTAATAATTTTACTAAAGTATAAAAAAAATTTGAATGTTTTTTCTCATTTTTGAGTATGTCACTTGTCTTTTTTACTAAAATATCATTTTAAAACTGGAAACACGCACTTTGAGTCATACCAGTCATATCATGTGTTGGTTTGATATGAGACTAATTTCTAAAAATCAAAATTGACTTATGAATAATTTTCCTAAATTATAAATACAATATTATAATGTTTGATTGGTTTTTATTAAGTGAAACTTTTTGAACTAAAATGTCAATTTTAAACTGATAACAGACACTTTGAGTCATACCGGGAACATCATGTATTGGATTGAGGTATGGCTGATTCCTACACATCACAAATGACTTATGGATTGTTATGATAAAATATCAAATTAATATAAATATGTTAACTTGGTTTTGAGTATGTCAGTTTTCTTTTTTTCTAAAATTAATGTCAATTTTAAATTAAAAGACACACTTGGAGTCATACTGGTCACACTGTGTGTCGAATTGAGGTGTGGTTGATTCATACTCATCTCAAATGACTTATGGATCATTTTCCTAAAGTATAAAAATAATAAAAATTAATTTTCTTGGTTTTTAGTACATCACTTTTATTTTTTACTAAAATTTCATTTTAAACTAGAAACATACACTTTGAGTTATATCAATCACATCGTGTGTCAGTTTGATGTGAGACTAATTACTACATTACACAAATAAATTATGAATCATTTTCATAAATTATCAAGATAATAAAAGCATGTTTTTTCATCTTTTAGTCTATCAATTTTCTTTTTTACTAAAATTGATGTCAATTTTAAATAAAAAAGTCACTATTGGATTCATACCGGGCACACTGTGCATCAGATTTAGGTGTGGATAATTCCTAAACATCACAAATGACTTATGAATTATTTTCCTAAATTATAAAAAATAATTATTGTGTTTTCTAGTTTTTGAGTATGTGATGTGTGTTTTGAACTAAAATGTAAATTATAAACTAAAAACATATAGTCTGAGTCATAATTAGCACACTGTATATCAGATTGAGGTGCAGTTGATTATGTATGTGATATGTGTTTTACTTTCAACTATCTAAAAAATCTATAAAAGAGAAAATATGTTCCATTTTTATGGAATAGGAAACCTCATTCTACCTCAAACACTTCATGTTTCAGGCATCCTAGGGTTTCCTATTCCATCAGAAAGGAACATACTCACTCTTTTCTTGTTTTTTGTGAATATTTTAAAGAAAAATATGACTTTCGAAAAGATATATGAAAAAAATATTTATTATATAAAAATTATAAGGAAATTAACCTATAAATAGTAGATAAAATGATGATAAAATTAATTAAATAAGTAATAGGAATTCACCTTTTTATGATGGTTTTATACATTCTTGACCCATTTCCTTGTTGTCATTATCTCAATTGTAGCCTCAAAATCCAATCTCTCACGACCATGAGAAACTTTGAACAAACCACCTAAAATCAAACAAAATAATTCACCTATATAAGAAAAAAAATTCTTATATAGTATTACTAAAAAGAAATAAATTAAACATAAATATAAAAAAATACATTAATTCTATGGATCGTGATTTTACTGTACAAATATTAAGATTAGAAGGAATGTGCAAGAGAAAAAAAAAATTGAAATGTTTTTAAAAAACCAACCAACCAAGTTGTATTTTATCTCACTAATTTTCTTTGATAAAATATAGATATAGGTGAATGTAGTTCAGATCTTAAGGAATGTGTTTGATCAATTTTGAGTATGTGATGTGTTTTTTAAACTAAAATGTAAATTATAGACTTAAAACATATAGTTTGAGTTATACTGAGCATATTGTGTATCAGATTGAGTTGCGTCTGATTGAGTATGTGATGTTTTTTTCTTTCAAATGTTTTCACCAAGCTAGAAAAGAAACAAATGTTCCATTTTGATGGAATAGAAA
This sequence comes from Viscum album, assembly GCA_963277665.1. Taxonomy (NCBI): domain Eukaryota; kingdom Viridiplantae; phylum Streptophyta; class Magnoliopsida; order Santalales; family Viscaceae; genus Viscum; species Viscum album. The sequence goes on from OY728143.1 coordinate 35,665,173, forward strand.
AGAGCATGCTTCCTAAAATGCCTCATTTAAAAGCAACATGTTCTCTCTTTTCTGGCTTGCTTTATATGGTTGAATGAAAAATAAGACTTCCAAAAATATCTGTAGAAAAGATAATAATTATTAGATAAAAATGATAAGGAAATTAACTTAAAAATAATAGATAAAATGGTGAAAAAATTAACTAAATAAGTAGCAGGAATTCACTTTTTCATTATCATAGTAAAGGGGTGAATCATCCTTATTAATAAAGTTATTTATTCATGGTCTCTATGAAAATTAACAAAATAAGTGTTAGATAAAAATGATGAGAAAATTAACTAAAAATATTATATAAAATGACGATAAAATCTATTAAAAGAATTTTTGTTCTAGTTATATTTCATTAAACAATAATATAACTATTCTTGATAATATAAAACTAAAATAATAGGAATTTGGTCAATCTTATGTGTCCCCAAAAAAAAATTTAGAAGATCAATCCCAACCATATGATATATTTAACCACTTTAAAATAACATAACATTCATGTATTACAAAAAATTCCCATAATAACTTTTATCCATTTTGGTTGGTGTAAAACTAATATATAAACATTTTCCTTCTTATTTGCTACAAAAAACTATAATAACACATTATATATTCCTAGATTATACTGAACAATGGTGTATCCATTTATGTATTCCTATAAAACATTATCCATTAGTGTAAACCTATTATCATTCATTAATTGATTCTAAAATAAATATTTGATTTGATTTTTTATGGAACATAATAAAATAAATATTTCTTTTTCACCATTATAGAGATTAAAAACTCTATAACAAACCATTTACCTTCTTTGATGGAAAAGACTTTAGTGTGACCCATTATGTATTTTTAGAATACACTAAACTCCATTATAAATTCTTTACCCCTTTTTGACAATATTAAACATCTATATATCCCTCTATAGCATCAAAATGACACTAAAATATAGATTATCTATTAAGTATTCCTATATTATATTGTATATTAGTATATCCTTTTCAATATTCTAGGTTATGATAAACTTTAACATAACATCATCATTATTTTTTCATCAAAATGGGAATATCCCTATTCTCATGTATTTTGTATTGAGAATGATGATGAGTTTTTTTATTAATGAGCTTGTAAACATGGATCATTTTATATAATGAATGTGCACATGCATATTAGGGATGAACCAGTAGACAAATTTTCTAATGGTGGTCTGGTGAACAAGTGTCTATATGAATATTAAGGATAGGTTAAACACCTATACTCATGTAATGATTGTGATATTTTATGTGATATAATGGTGGGATGATTTAATTTTACATCATATTCATTCAAAAGAATCAGTTTTCATCAATTCATTTCACTCATATAAACTTGATGTGTTACTTGTATGGATTTAACTAGCATTTTTCATATTATATCATGAATATAATTGATGAATGAATATCCCAAATAATTCCACCACCTGCCAAAGTGAAACCATTGTATTGTTGTTTTCTAAAAATTCATGATTCTGTCGATGAAATTTTTTATTTCTTTATTTTTTAGAGGTTTTTGGATCAAGATACTATATTATTTTTCAAATGGGTATTCGTTTGGATTTTCGGTGCTTCATAATTTCATTTGAAGCAGTTTTTTCATTTTTATGGATTTATTCATATAGAGGTTTCTTTTTATTTGATGTCATGTTTTCTTTGACACCACCCCAACTTAATGACCATGATCTCTCAATGTCGGTTGTCCTTCAACAGTTCTCCCATACACCCATTAGATTCGGTTGTTGATTACACACATATTTATTCAAACATTTGAGCTAGATTATAAGCTTGTTTGATGATTATATTGGTGTTTTATGACTTTCAAGTGACTATTGGATACACTAATTAACACATGGATGGTTTCTATACGGTAGATATATGTCAAATTTTTGAATTGATTGTGGTTTTAATGTTACATTAATGGTCTTATTTACATTTATCTACTTTACAACTAAAAATTGTGAGCTATTTAATGCCTATTATATATCTTTCTCCTCGAGAAAATGAAAGGATTGTTGACATGGCATAAGGAACTGTCCTTCTATTTGTATTTTAATTCATTCATGCATTCGTCTGCACATGTTTTATTACTAATATTTCACTTATATAATTTCTAAATTTTATTTTAAAGTTACCTCAATTATATAATTTATATATTATGAATTTCATAGTGGAAATTTTTATATAATAATATCGAATAGGTGCTTATTTTGGTTATTGTATGCTACTAAGACCCTTTATTTTCATTTTAGAGACACCATGTGAAAGCAAATGGATCTGTATTTTTATTATTGTTCAATTTATTCTTAGTTATGGGTTTCTTTAACACTTCAGTAATATTTTATAGTACTTTGAAAGTTTTAATAGAAATTATAGCCTATGATAATCGGTTTGAAAAAAATAAGTGGTGTTTGTTTTGTTTCTGAAAAAAATTCATCCACTTAAAATCCTATACAAAATCAATTAAACAACTAGTAAAAAACATTTTTTCAATAAGAAACCTGAAACACTTACACAATGTCTCTTATCTTAAGTGATAAGTTTTGTGCGCAATTTTAAACAATGTTCTCAAAATCAACCTTGGTATGATCACCATTCTACTCTATTTCCCAACAATTTTATAGTTTGTAAGCCAATGCTTTGTCTCCTCCTCTACCTTGGTCTCCTCCTCTATCTCCTCCTCCACCTTGGTCTCTGACTCTTCTTCTGCCTCTGCCTCTACCTTTGCCTCTGCCTCCACCTCTGCCTATGGCTTCTCCATTTCCCAATAATTTTATTGTTTTTAGGTTAGTGATTCTAAGAAAATTTATTTCCTCCATTGTACTTCTCCTTGATAAATAGATCAAAAATAATATATAAGCATTCTGATACTAATGTTTCACACCCCAAGTATATTTCTAAGATCATAGATCGTACTATATCACAAGCATAGAAGGTAATCACTAATTTTTTTAGTAAATATTCTAACACCATGTGAATTTCCCACTCGTCTCTAAATAAATTTACTTATTCTTTTGAGTATGAAGGTTGTCAATAATCATGGTAGCACTAAGAAAATATATACAAAAAATCAATTAAGAAATATTTTTAATGAAATTTAATTACCTTTGTAAATTACCTCTTTAGGGATGTTGGTATTTTCATGGTTTATGATCTCTCTCAAAAATTTGAAAACATAATATCCACAATCATTGTTATTATCTTGATTCAAACACTAAAAAAATATTGACCAAAATAATTAAATAATTTTGAAATATGTTTTTATAGTTAAATATTTATATATATACCTTAATTTGTTTCTATTTTAATTAATAAACATTCATTTTATGTTCATTCATTGACTGCATTCCATGAAGTAGCCTATATTTAGCAATTGCCCTATCATAATTAAAATTCAGACTGAAAGATATAATTCAAGATTTATCTAATAAATGTTGATTGTAGTGCATTAAAAATTCACAATACACATAATGTGTGGTTGGTTTATTGGATATACATGCATTAGATCCAAAAAATTAAATATTTGGTGTATCTAGATTGACTTCGATCAGCATCAAGTGCTACCTAAAAAACAAATATATAATGAAAAAAATAAAAAAAATATTTTATGTGATTATATTTTAGAGTTTTATCCCTACATTATAGGCATAAAAAGAGTATGTATCCTGTTATTTTTTCTCAAACTCATTTTATATCTCATCTTTTTTCTTATCAATTTTTTCCTTCTAAAGAGAAGTATTTTTGTGTAGAAATGATATAGGGATTAATGAATCCAAATCATGATTTGCATAGATTTCCATTTATATAATAGTAATATAAATTTCTATAGAAAATATGAATAGTTATTAACATTAATGAACATATTAGAACACTATTTACACAGACATATTATGAAAAAATACCTTATGTATGTATTCAAAACTGAGGCTCCCGTCCATTCAAACTTGAGAATCTCATTTATACTCTCGATACCAACTACATCTGTAATGAAAGTTCTGAATATTTATTATTCATATGGAATGTAGGATATATTTTATCCTTAAATGTGGTCTCTGTGTGAATTTATAATGATGATAAATGTTAATGCGGAACTGGAGGGGTGAAGGTACTCCTGAAAGGTCCTTTTTATTTCTTAGTCAATTCACTAGATTGTTTTGATTCGACCTTCCATTTCTCTGTCGCTTTACCCATCTGTAATACCAAAAATTACATCAGATTTTTTGTCATCGGCTGTTATAGTTAAAATATTTGTTAAATCATACCTCATGTATCTTTATAAGATTATACAACCATGATATGAAAGTTATAATAGCATCATTGACTGTTGTAATGTTTGGTTCATTGAGCTGAACAGGAAACTCAGAGGTCGTCTCATGATCTACCTCAATCCCCACTCTCATATGAACTTTTGGGAGATCCTTATTATGTACCTTGTCTCCCAATATATTATACACCATACCCCTTGAAACAAGGCGGTGTGTGGGTGTTGACAAATAGAAATCAAATACAACTTTACCTATGGAATTTTAGTAATATAAAGTTATCAAAAGTTTTTTGATTCACATTTAGGAGAAAGATTAATGAAGAAAATTATTATCTTAGGTATGGTATGCAATTGAGGGGAATGACTAGCTGAAAATCTAGTTAGATCATTTGTTTCTCCATGTGTGGATATTTATTCCACCATCAGTTTTATTTGATCCTTTCTCATATATTGGTCTGCCAAACTAGACCAGACAATAATATCTTGAAAATAATCTACTAATTCTTGTAATCCTTTCATTATCTTATATGAATCTTATTTTGTTTTTGTCTTCTTGAAATATGTTTGAGTCACTCTGAAACCTACTCCTCTAACACAACCATATTATTTTGGCTACTTTAAAGCTACTGAAAGTAGTTTTTATTCTAGTATAGTCATTATCAATTCTTATGTCTCGACTATATATAAAACAAAATATAAACATAAATAGATATTTTTATGTAATACTACTATAAATCATAGTGAATTGCTATTATATCATACTTACACATGTTTCTAGTATAGCCTTTGGGTTTTCATCAAACAATTTAACCTACTTATTTATGTGAGCCTCATTCCATAGAATATGACTTGGGATATAAGTGTCTTTAGATTTTGATTCATCAATATGCATAGAAACAAAGAAACATATGTTGTTTCATATTACATAAAACTATTATTATTGATTTAAAAAACATACTAATTTATTCTCTAGTGAATATTACCCCGTACTTGCTTTACAATAGGGGTACATTGGTTTTGATGCACATTATTTATTTTCAGCACTCTTTTTTTATTTCATAAACTAACAATTTTGAATCAAATTGGATAAAATAAATAATTTCAAATGATATATTATTGACTACAATGAACCTAAAATGATTTTTCATCATGATTAATGATGAAAAATATCATATTTGCTTCTTTATAATGTGTGCATAACTAAATATTGGGTGGGATTTACTTTCCCCTTATCATCCCTAATATGTGACTCGATAAGAATAGTTTAGAAGCCTCTATGGTATTTTCCAGTGGTCATTAAGACAGATTTATTATGTAAATATTTTAAAATAAATGAAATTTGTAAGGAATAATAAAAATTAAATCACGTTTCATTATATAATTTTTTAATAAAATTGAGAAATTATATTATAACATTACCTTTATATATTACTAAATGGTTTCCTTCATTATAGGATATACATGGCACCGCAAATTTATATCAATTGGTACATTGATTCTCACTATGACCCCAACATAACTAATGAACATTAACTTGTTTGGGTCAATAGGTTGGCCATGTTTATTCCATCCAACCTCAAATTTTATACCCTTACTTCTTGCCTTGATAATTTTATTAAACACTATGACACTACATCATACTTGTTTTTTTCATCAACATGCTATTGATCCCCTAATAATTCTAAAGTTTCAGCATAAATAGTTTGTTCTTCCCCAGGATTGGTAACATCATCATGTGCAAAAGACATTGTTTGTCTGCATGAGTAGTAAAAAATTTAATTTATATTTTGTTAATGCAATAAAGAATAGATAATATTATGAGGAAAAGAATATTATGTTAAAAAATACTTTAACCTTATTATTGAACTATATTTATTTTTTTTAAAGGTTTAAGGGATTTGGATACTCTATTGAGAATTCAAAACCCCTCTTTGTGGTCCCCTCTAACAAACAATACAATGCCTACATTAGTATCAGTATGAACTGTGTATGATCTCCTGATGAAAGGGTCATCCCTGATTGAATTTTCATCTGACCCTACAATTGTTTTAGTCACCAGTAGGAAAAGCAACCAATTATTATTTATTGTATCTAAGACAAAAAATACTTACACTACTTGTGATTCCATTATGAAAGGCTCATCCTTTTCCCCTTCCACACTGAAATTCACCTTCATGAAGCCCATTTTATCAAATTTCACTACACTCCATTTTCAACCCATTTACAATGGAAAATTAGCATTTGAAATGTTGTATAAATTGACTCGTATATTTGTTCGATAATGATGAAATATGACATATTCGCATATATTGGATTTCTATCCTTGGAACCAGATATGTGCATCGCTTTCATCATAAGCATAACTCTATTATTTTTCATTGTACTAAAGTCATCATTCTCTTTTACATATAATGTATAACCATTGATTATAAAACCAGTATAAGACATAACATTATCATTTTGTCCCCTGACTAGCCATCAAATTCATTCATCAATTGAATTTGGATTTTTAGATAACTCCTTATAAATTTTATCTTGAAACCATCCTATAAAAAATTTATTATGTGTATTTTATATCCATATTTCAGCATGTGATGGATTCAAATCTCTAAGAATTTATTTGTGGGATTCAACATATGGATCAACATCTTCACTATTATATAAAATTTAAAGGTGTGCATGTTCCCGATCTATGATGGTAATTGTAACAACATATCTTTTAGAAATCCCTTCACCCATAAGGCATTTATTTTGATGATACTTTGGGTTATCAGTGCTATCAATATATGATAGGTAATCATTACAGAATTTAATAGCTTCTTCAACAATATATCATTCTACAGTACATGCTTCTGGAAAACTTTGATTCTTGACATACCCTTTCAAAATTTTCATATATAGTTCAATGGGGTACATCCATCTGTAATGGACAGGACCACATTGTGGAACCTCTCTAACTAAGTGAACCGTCATGTGGCCCATTATATCAGAGAATGATAGTGGGAAGATCATATCTAATTCACATAATATGATTGCACCATCCTTACTCAATATTGGAAAATTTTCTAGGTCTATAACTTAAAAGTATATGGCATTGAAAAAGAAGTTGATTCTGGTTAATGTATGTCATAAATTTTTAGTCAGAATGTAACACAAAGCAACATGCATCAAATCTTGTATAAAAACATGAAATTTGTGTGATTTTAGTCCCTGTAACTTCAAATTAGTCATTGACATGACATTAATAATATTTTATTAATACCCCTATGGAACTTTTACACCATTAATGAAAATGAAAAATTGAAATTTTTTCTGTTTGGATAGAGTGTATACTGCTGGAGACAGAAAATTATACCCCTTACCCTTCACCAATTCCAACACTTCCCTTATCCCCATTTCAATTATGTCCAACCTAGCCTTTATGTCATATTTATTTTTTCCAAGTATATTTATTAACATGCCAATAACACTATAAAATACATTTTTTATACATGCATAACATCAAGAAAATGTCTCACATACAAACAATTCCAATATGATAATTCAAAAAAAAATTCTCTCTTCTTCCAACCTGATTTCGTAAGGTTATTCAAAAACAATTTACTAAAAATAGTTTCAATATCTTTTAATTTATCGAATAGTTGATTACCTATTAGTTGAGACAATGTTGTACCTTGTTTGGTATTCCCATAGAATGTTGTCATCTAAGATCGGTATTTATTTAGTCAAGGTAAAAAATTCCAATGTCCTAAAAACATAGTCTTTGAGGAATGTTTCAATCGAATTAAGTGTGTGAATTCTTTGCAAATGGGACACCCCAACATTATTTTAATGCTATAGCCTGAAAATTTTCCATAATCATGAAATTCATTTATTATCCCATACAACATGTCCCTAAATGTGAATTCTTCACTTCTATGAGTATCATACATTATAACACTTATATCACACATCAATTTTAGATATTTGATCAATGGATCTAAATAGACATCAATATAATTATCAGGTTTATTTAGTACATATATAAGCAGAGACCACATAATGTATTTGTGCTTCATGCGTAACCATGGTAGAAAGTTATAATTTACCAACATGACGGTCTATGTATTGTGAGTAAAACATTATACACCAAAAGGATTTATTCCATTTTTAGATAACATAAAATGAAAGTTTCTCAAATAATTTCCAAATTTAGGATACTCATAATCAATTTTCTTCCACTAAGGTTAATCTTCTTGATGACTATTTCTGATGAAAATTGGTTTCCCAACAATTGATTGTAAGGGGTTGAATTTTTCATAATCATTCATTTTAGGCTAACTGTTTTCAAACGATTTCTAATGAGTTTTGTTCATGGAAATGGAAACACCCAATGGTTCTATATCCATGCTGACTCAGGGACCTATTTTCAAATAGTAGGTGCTCATTGGGAGGCTTGTCCAATGATACTTAAGAACTCACATTGGTCAAGAGGATGGGAGGTCAGGCTCGTCACACCCTTTTAGGGGGAATTGTTTCCTACTCCAGGGCTCTCGTATAGATTTAAGATATATTCTTGAATCTTTAATTAAATCCCAAGTGTGGCATGGGTCACCCTTGAATTAACAATCAATTATTAACATGTACGGAACTTAGAATCATCTGTATATTTCTAAGGCTCTTCGTCAATGGATATATTTATATTTATTTGAGGTTCTCCATCAATGGTATCATCCTATGTACTGATTAGATATTCTTTGGTTTTTATTATGATGATTCTGGTTTTCAGACACATAATGGGGTGCTCTAGAGTGTATCCTCATCTAGGGAGATGGTAGTTGTTTTGATATTGGTATTGAACCCATGATATGGGATTCCTACATATCCTTGTGAAAGGAATCAAAACCCACGTAGTTTAGTGCCACTTAAAAGGGCACATCATACCTTTTAAGGTCATGTGATAAGGGCCAAAATGTGCAGTTTAACATCATACAACAAGGATTTCTAGGCAAAAGGTTCCTAATAAAAGTTTTATGTGGGACTTATACCGAAGCGGCCCATGGAACCTGGAAGGGATATAGATTCCCCATGTCAAATAAAACCATAATGGGAATCTGGCCCAAATAGAATTAGGTTTTATTTAGGGTGTCGGGTTTGGACCTCATGAAGGATTCCTATATATCCTATTTTAACAAGAATCAAAGCCCATGCAGTTCGGTTGTGAGGACCCATGCCTATGGAGGCCCTCAGGTTTGTTTTGCAGGGGAGTATGGCCCTTTGTGAGGATTGATTTGGGGATTATTCTTGAAGAGGATTCACTTTGAAATGATTTGAGATATAGTTGGGGCTTATACCAAATAAGAGGACCATTTGTTGATTTCATGGTGAATTTCTTGGTGATTATAACAAGAAGGAGACCCATGATTGGTTGGGGATTACACTTGGAATGATACCAGAAGGTTGGGGGTTATATGGATTCCATGATCACCACTAACCTCTAAGGCCACATGAGTCATGCTTGGTGTGAGAAAAAAGAGGAATAGGTAGACCTTGGGAACCACACAATCTAATATATCCACTGATGGATGAAATCAAAACCCAAAGGGAGAGGGAAAGAAATAAGGATCTTGTGCCCATTACCTCCTTTCATTATACCCTAGGCCCAAAGGGGGGAGAGAGGGATTTGAGATACCCATATCCTCTTTTATTTTGGTAATCAAGAGAGTCATGTATGATGATTTATCTAGATACATCCCATGGGTATAGAAAAGGAGGAAGGAATGAAGCAGTAGAGGTCTTTCAAGAAAGGCTAGGGGATTACTCTATGAGGTATTCCCTAAAATTGGTTCTAGGGGAAGAGAGGAGGATATCATTCCCTATTGAAAGGAAAGGAAAACATGATCATCACCCTACTTTCCTAGAACTGTAGGCCCCAAGTCTTAGATAAAAATATGTAAGGACATGGTCTTAACCCTAGTATCGGAGATCGAGAGTTCCCTAACACTGCCCCCAGGGTTGAGGCCCTCATGACCAAGGGAATGCATACTTACATGCACCCTCAAAACCCTATCTATTAGGTAGAACATATGAGGGACACCTATAACCAAATAAATTTATACCCAAATGGTATACACGTTATTAATATTATTTTCATGGTTTTTCAAGTCCATAGGATTCACTGGAGGTTTCAATTTTGACCCTCTCATAAAAGGGATCCAAAAGAAGAGGGTTTTTTCCATTGGCATCTTAGAAGAGGGCCTGAGAAGTGGCTTGTGCAGGGTAGATATTAGACGACCCAAGGGGGTCTCATGTAAGTTATAACTTCATGGATTGGGCATGCTTCTCATAGATAGGCCTACATGATCTAAAGTTACTTTGGGTGAAGAACCACCTGGGAAACAATACTTAGGCAATACTTTTCTCAAGGCTTCAAGGGTCTCTATAGGTGTTCTCAGAAGTGTCTCGCATGGTTCCCTAGTTAGAGAAGGGGACCTTGATCTAGTGTTCATAAACCATAGAGGAAAATTTTCCTTGTGTAAGTGTTATGTATTTTATACCCTGGGAGGACATTGATTCTAATACCCCCACCCCCCTTAATTCCCTCTTCTTCAGGTTTTTGAGGGCTACCTACAAGGTTTCTGAGGACCTAGGTAAAAGACCAGGGTGGGAAGAGTGTTAGGAGTTATTTGGGATTTTTCATCCATGAAAATGAATATCCCCAAGGTCCTATTTATAGGAAAATATGGGATTCAAGGAGAAGGTGTTGGCTCACTTAGGTATATCACACAGGCTGATGTGCAAGTCCATCATATAGGCTGATGCTCATGTACCCTATGCGTTGAAATTATTCTTTGGGGCCTGTGTGGAGGGACTTTAGTGAAGTTTACGATCCTTTTATTTCTTCTCTTCTCTTATTTTCTTTTCCTTAAGGTGTTTTTCTTTGACACCCTTTTATACATGTGAAAAAATGGTGTGTCCATAAAATCCCCCCTCAGGATTCGATCCAATCAGAAGAAGAGGGTCTAATCCTATGGTAAAGAGAGGAAAGGGGCTCGTGGATTGTGGTGGCCATCCGTGTAGGTCTTATACATAGGCCATTCACATAGGTATATTTCATAGGTAGGGAGTGCACTTTGGCCATGCATAGGGGCTCCCATGTCTATAAATAGATCCACTAGTTTTAGCGGACAGTCCTCGTGCTTCTATACCTCTAGTCTCACCATGCTAGTATACTATAAAGACCTTCCACTTAAGCCTATTTACTAAATAACCATTCGCACAAACAAGGTATGCACCTACCTATACAATATGTATGTTTGGGAAAGTCACCTATACAAGGCCTCTTGGGTGAGGGACCTGTGTGAGGTCACTTGCATGGTTACCCTGCGCAAGCTCATGAATTTTACAAATTTATATATTTACACAACTTTCTCAAAACAAAAACTTGTTTATAATGAAAATATTGGTGTTTATTTTTAGTTTAATGGCCACTCATAAGAATAGATTTTCTGATGAACAAGCTGTAAATTGCATTAATGAGATAGTAAAATCCATAGGGTCTGACTACTATGATGCACGTGATACTACTCTACCAGATCTGGTAGGGAATATAAATAAGTATCATCATGAGTACCCTAAGAGTAACTACCTATATCTTTATGTACATGTTCATCTGAATAAGTTATTCATGCTAGATTCTAATAATTACACTCCTCTTTCCTAGATTCATGACTATAGGAACTTCATTGCTGGTAACATTTCAGGATTGGTTGCTTACTTTAATGTTGGGACATCATCCAAAGATCGTGTCATGAATCACATCCAATGTACTCTAGGTTTGAAGATACACATGCCTTAACTAAAGATGAAATTCTACACATATGTCTTCAATGATTCCAAGATATACCAGTCTAAGGGTTGGAGGGAAGATTGGGATCTCCACCTAGGAGGGGGTGTTAGACCTGAGTGGATGTGGGCATACTAGGTGTTCCAGACTATTACTGACTTTTCGACCAAGTTGAAAGCAGTGGGTATCTATAAATATATATGGGTGGTCCATAAATATGTATACAAGAACTCTATATTCATCCCTGAGTTCCTAGGTTGGTGAAACCCACAAATGAATCCTTTCCACCTTGTTCACAGAGAAGTTGGTGTCAGCCTATGGGATGTCCATAAGATCTCTAAGGCTCTAATCCTTAGAAATATGTACGATGAGTTCATCCTACCGAGAGAGACATGAGATGATGATGAAAGGACACCAATTTTTTCACATGATCTATTGAGGATAGCTCGGGAATTAATAAGTAAGATCCCTGCTCAAGGAGGGTATATCCATCCTGAAGCATGGATGAGTTATTTCCTAGAGTCGAAGGGGGCTGGCCCCACTTGCATGTATGATCACCGTGATCCAAATTGTGTTATATCTTAGTGTTCTTTACTAATTTATGTTTCTTTATTTCTATTATTGCAATACATAAGTGAGATATTCCAATTTTTGAAAAATAATTCATGTTTTTGTAAAAAAAAAATTCTAATCAAAATGTAACCCATAGTTATGATTCAATGGATCCTTGGACATTATTTGGGAAAATCACCACAATATTTCCCCCAAATATTAGTATAAAATCCCTATGAATCATAGACAATGGGGTCTAAAAAGTTTGATATAGATAAATTTTATAATGAAAACTATTTTATACAGTAGTGAATTAAAATGAATGTTTTTCTAGATCACAGTGTATTAATTAATGCACTCAGTGGAACTAGAAAGAAAATTACCACCCTTTGCCTGGATGGAAAAATTAGTGTCACCTGTATTGATGTTTTTGAAGAGTTCCTCAGGAAATTATGTAACTTAATGCTCTTATATTTAAGGGATAAGGTACTAAAAGAGGTTATATATGAGTTATATGATGCTATTATTTAGTATAAAATTAAAATCACTTTATATGGATAAGTCAATTATTGGTAGAAAATGTAATAAAATGAGATTATACAAATTCAAAATACACACTGGAACTCTAATTAGAGTGTGCATTGATGAATTTAATAAAATATAGTTAGACCTTTCCAACAAAGATATTAAATTAGAGTATTAGGGCCAAGCTATAATATTGTTGACATTATTAGATAATTCATTTTGTTATTTTAAATATTTCATGATTTATGGAAAATATACTCTTACTCTCAAGGAAATTAAATATGATTTATTTCCTAAAGACCTTCAAAATAAGGGTAGTGTTAAGGATGAGAATAAGGGTCTCAATTTCAAAGGTGGAAGTGAGTCCAGGGGTAGGAAGAGAGATAGAGGATCATCAAAAAGTCATAGATCTAAATCCAAGAATAAGGTGATTAAATATTTCCAATATAGATAGCCTAATCACATAAAGAAGAGTATTACTAATATGAAAGGTGACTATAAAGAGAATAATAACAATCATTATTTACTTATTGAATAAGACTTAGATATTGATAATGTGTTGAATGTATGTTATATTTCCATATTTGAGGAATGAATCCTTGATTTCTAATTCTCATTTCACATGTGTCCTAGGGGGGATATTTCACTGAATTTAGGGAAGTTAAATTGGGTGATTTGTTCATAAGGAATAATAGTAGTTGTTATATTATAGGGAATAGGCTCATTTACATTAAAGATTCATGATAAGATTGTTAAAACTCTTGAAGAGGTTATGTGGGTACCAAAATTGAAAATAAACCCCATTTCCCTAAGAGTTCTTAATCAAAAGTGTTATACCTTTAGGTCAGACTCTGGTAGTCTAAGAATTTATCACATACAATTTTATAAAACAAGCCTTTAACAATGCTAAAACTATCATTTATCCATAATAGAAAAGCACTGACTACTAGAGTGTGATTAAAAGCCCTTGGATTTTATTATCACTTTAAGAATTTTTGATAAAGGTCCCCATTTATTAGTGCTTTTAATTAGTTCTTGTAAAGGGACATACTATAGTGTGGTGTAATAACACTAGAAAACAACAAAATCAGGTAGAAATATATATTTTAAAAGAAATAAAATTTATAACTCAAATACAAGAAAAAAACTATATTATATACATTTTAAACATTGGTTTATACAATCACATGAGTAAGTAAAAATTATCACATACATTCAAAAACATCAATGTTCTTTTGTCTTTTTCCCTTAACCCCGACTCATGCTATTACCAAACAAACCACCCCTACTCGAGAAAAATAATGAACCTATATAAGAAAAAAATTATTATGTTAGTAATAATATAAATAAATAAATTAAACAGAAATTGTTAATTCTAAACTAAACTTTGAGTCATATCAAAAACATTGTGTATCGGATTGAGTTGTGGTTGATTCTTTCATGTCACACCATTTCTTGTTAAAATTAAAGCATTATCACTGTGAAAATTAACTAAACAAGTATAAGATAAAAATGATAAAGAAGTTAATTAAGTAATAGTAGATAGAATGGTGAGAAAACAATCTAGTATTTTTTTTCTTAGTTTTGGCAATGTGATGCGCGTTTTAAACTAAAATGTCACTTGTATATTGAAAACGTGCACTTGGAGTCATACCAGTCACATCATGCATCGGATTGAGGTGAGGATAATTATTACATGTCCCAAATGACTTATGGATAATTTTCCTAAACTGTTAAAATAATCTAAATGTGTTTACTTTATTTTGAGTGTGTCACTTGTGTTTTTTCCTAAAATGCCATTTTAATCTAGAAACACGACTCTGAGTCATACCAGTCACATTGTGTATTAGTGTGATTTGAGACTAATTCCTACATATAGAATATGGATTATAGATAATTTTCCTAAATTATAAATACAATATGATCATATTTTATTGGTTTTCAATGAGTGAAACCTTTTGAACTAAAATGTTAATTTTAAGTTGATAAAAAACACTTTGAGCCATACTGGGCACATCATGTATCACATTAAGGTTCATCTGATTCATACATGTTAAAAAAGATTTATGGATTGTTTTCATAAATTATCAAAACAATATAAATGTATTTTATCAATTTTGAGTATGTTAGTTGTCTTTCTTACTAAAATTAATATCAATTTTAAATAAAAAGAAACACTTGGAGTCATACTGATCATGTCGTACATTGGATTGAGGTGAAGATGATTCTAACATGTCCAAAATGACTTATGTATTTTTTTTCTAAAGTATCAAAAC
Source organism: Viscum album (assembly GCA_963277665.1). Taxonomy (NCBI): domain Eukaryota; kingdom Viridiplantae; phylum Streptophyta; class Magnoliopsida; order Santalales; family Viscaceae; genus Viscum; species Viscum album. The sequence continues at coordinate 35,680,671 of OY728143.1, forward strand.
AATATGAATGTGTTTTCTTGTTTTTGATTACATCACTTGTGTTTTTTACTAAAATATCATTTTAAACTAGAAACATGCATTTTGAGTCATATCGGCCACATCATGTGTCAATTTGATGTGAGAATAATTCATAAAATTCAAAAATGTCTTATTAATTATTTTCCTAAACTATCAAGACAATATAATATCATTTTATCATTTTTTCAGTGAGTGACACTTTTTGAACTAAAATGTCAATTTTAAACTAATAACTGACACTTTGAGTCAAAACGGGAACATCATATATCAGATTGTTTTGGGGATTATTCCTACATGATAAAAATAACTCTTGGATAATTTTAGTCAAGTTTAAAAGAAACAAAAATATGTTTTCTTGGTTATGAGTATGTCAGGTATCTTTTTTACTAAAATTAATGTCAATTTTAAATAAAAAGAAACACTTGGAATCATACCAGTTACACCATGGATAGGATTTAGGTTAATATGATTCATACACATTATAAATGACTTATGAATCATTTTCCTAAAGTATCAAAACAATCTAAATTTGTTTTCTCAATTTTCAGTATGTCACTTGTGTTTTTTACTAAAATTTCATTTTAAACTGGAAACACACACTTTGATTCATACCGCTCGCATAGTGTGTTAGTTGGATGTGGGGTTAATTATTACATGTCAAAAATGAATTATAAATAATTTTCCTAAATTATCAAGATAATATTAGTGTGTCTAATTGGTTTTTAGTGAGTAACACTTTTTGAACTAAAATTTCAAAGTTTTAAGCTAATAATGGACACTTTGAGTCATACAGGGAACATTGTGTATCAGATTGAAGTGAGAATGATTCCTATACATAAAAAATGACTTATAGATCATTTTACTAAAGTATAAAAACAACCAGAGTGTTTTTTATTGGTTTTGAGTTGGTCAGTTGTCCTTTTTACTAAAATTAATGTTAATTTTAAATTAAAAACAAACTTGGAGTCATACTGGTCACACTTTTCATTATATTGAGGTTAAAATGATTCCTACACATCCCAAATGACTTATGTATTTTTTTATAAAGTATAAAATTAATATGAATGCATTTTATCAGTTTTGAGTACGTCACTTTCATTTTTTACTAAAATGACATTTTAAACTAGAAACACACACTTTGATCCAGTCACATCATGTGTCATTTTTACATGAGAATAATTTTTTCACATCAAAAATGACTTATAAATCGTTTTCATAAATTATTAATACAATCCTGGCACATTTTCTTGGTTTTCAGTGAGTGGCACTTTTTGATTTAAAATGTCAATTTTAAACTGATAACGGACACTTTGATTCATACCGGAAACATCATGTATCAGATTGAGGTAAAATGATTTATACAAAAAAATGAATTCTTAATAATTTTACTAAAGTATAAAAACAATAATAATTCACTTTATCAGTTTTGGGTATGTTAATTTTCGTTTTTACTAAAATTAATGTCAATTTTAAATAAAAATACACACTTAGAGTCTTACCAGTCACACCATGACTCAGATTGAGGTGATAATGATTCCTAAACATCCCAAATTACTTATGGAACATTTTAATAAAGTATAAAAATAATACTAATGTGTTTTCTTAGTTTTTATTATGTTATATGTTTATTTACTAAAATGTCATTTTAAAGTGGAAGCACGCACTTTGAGTTATATTGGTCAAATTGTGTGTCAGTTTGACATGATAATAAGTCATAAACATCAAAAATGACTTATTAATCATTTTAATAAATTATCAAGAAAATTAAATCACATTTTCTAATTTTTCATTGAGTGACACTTTTTGAACTAAAATGTTTCTTTTAAACTAATAACATACACTTTGTGCCATATCGAGCACATCACGTATCAGATTTAGATGAGTCTGAATACTACATTTAAAAAATGGCTTAGGGATTGTTTTAAAAAAATATAAAATCAATCTGAATTTGTTTTATTGGTTTTAGAGTATGTCATTTTTCTTTTTTACTAAAATTAATGTCAATTTTAAATAAAAAAGACACACTTGGAGTCACACCGGTCACACCATGCATCAGATTGAGGTGTGGCTGATTCCTACACATACCAAATGAATTATGAATCATTATCCGAAAGTATAAAAATAATTATAATGTTTTTTTCTTAATTTTGAGTGTGTCGCTTGTCTTTTTTACTAAAATATCATTTTAAAACTGGAGACATGCACTTTGAGTCATACCAATCACATCATGTATTAGTTTGATATGAGACTGATTTATAAAAATAAAAAATGAATTATGAATAATTTTCCTAAATTATCAAGACAATCCGATCATTTTTTTTCTTGGTTTTTAGTGAGTGACACTTTTTGAACTAAAATGTTAATTTTAAACTGATAACGGACACTTTGAGTCATATCAGAAACATCATGTATCATATTGAGGTATGGATGATTCCTACACATCAAAAATGACTTATAGATTGTTATCATAAAGCATAAAAGTAATATAAATATATTTTCTCAGTTTTGATTATGTCAGTTGTCTTTTTTACTAAAATTAATGTCAATTTTAAATAAAAAGACACACTTGGACTCACACTGGTCACACTGTGTGTTGGATTGAAGTGCAGCTGATTCCTACATATCCCAAATGACTTATGGATCATTTTCATAAAGTATCAAAATAATATAAATTCATTTTCTTGGTTTTGAGTACATCAATTGTCTTTTTTAATAAAAATTCATTTTAAACTAAAAACATACACTTTTAGTCATACAGATCACATCATGTGTTGGTTTGATGTGAGATTGATTTATACATGCCAAAAAATGACTTATGAATCATTTTTGATAAATTATCAAGATAATCCAAGATTTTTTTTTAGTTTTTAGTATTTCACTTGTCTTTTTTACTAAAATTAATGTTAATTTTAAATAAAAATACATAGTTGGGTCATATCAAGCACACCGTGCATCAGATTGAGGTGTGTCTAATTACTACACATCACAAATGACTTATGGATTATTTTCCTAAAGTATCAAAAAAATATTAATGTTTTTTCTCTATTTTGAGTATGTGATGTGTTTTTTGAACTAAAATGTAAATTATAAACTAAAAACATACAATCTGATTCATACCGACCACATTATATATCATATTGAGGTTTAATTGATTATATGTTTGATATGTGTTTTGATTTTAAGTATATAAAAAAATACAAAAAAAAGAAAACTTTTTCCATTATGATGGAAGAGGAAACCTCATGTTTCCTTAAACACTTCACGTTTCAGGCAGCATAGGGTTTTCTCTTCCATCAAAGAAAACATGATCACTCTTTTCTAGCTTTTTGCAGATTATTTAAAGAAAAATATGACTTTCCAAAATATCTATGAAAAAAATAATTATTAGATAAAGATGATAAGGAAATTAACTTAAAAATAGTAGATAAAATGATGAAAAAATTAATTAAATAAGTAGTAGGAATTCACCTTTTCATTATGGTTATATACATTCTTGACCCATTTCCTTATTTTCATTATCTCAATTGCTGCCTTGAAATCTAATCTCTAACAAGCATGAGAAACTTTGAACAAACAAACTCAACTCAAACAAAATAATCCACCTACATAAGAAAAAAATATGCTAGTAATACTAAAAGTAAATAAATTAAACATAGATATGAAACAATACATTACTTATATGGATAATTATTTTACTGTAAAAACATTAAGATTGAAAGGCATGCGTAAGAGAAGAAGTTTTTGAAATAATTTTAAAGAACCAACCAACCAAGTTTTATTTTAGATCACTAAATTTATTTGATAAAATATAGATATATGTGAATGTATTTTGGATCTTGGGGAATGTTTTTTCTAAATTTTGAGTATGTGATGTGTTTTTTGAACTAAAATGTAAATTATAGACTAAAAACATATAGTTTGAGTCATACTGAGCACACTGTGTATCATATTTGGTTGGGGTTGATTGAGTATGTGATGTGTGTTTTTCTTTCAAATGACTACACCAAGCTAGAAAATAAATAAATGTTCCATTTGGATGGAATCGGAAAGACCATGCCGCCTAAAATGCCTCATCTAAAAGAAAAACGTTCTCTCTTTTATAGATTATTGTATATGGTTGAATGAGAAATATGACTTCCAAAAAGAACTATGAAAAAATAATAATTATTAGATAAAAATTATAGGAAAATTAAATTTAAAATAATAGATAAAATGGTGACAAATTTAACTAAATAAATAGTAGTAATTCATTTTTTAATGATCATAGTAAAGGAGTGAATCATCCTTGTTAATGAATTAATGTATTCATGATCTTTGTAAAAATTAACAATATAATTATTAAATGAAAATGATGAGTAAATTAACTAAAAAAGTATATAAAATGTTGATAAAATAAAATAAAAGGAAATTTTTTCTAGTTATATGTCATTAAACTATAATATAATTATTCTTGATCATATGAAACTAAAATAATAGGAATTTAGTCAATCTTATGTTTCCTTGAAAAATATTTTAGAAGCTCAATCCCAACCACATGATATATTTAACCAATATACAATAACATAACATTCATGTATTACACAAAATTCCCATAAAAACTTTTATCCTTTTTAGTTGGGATAAAATTCATATATAAGTATTTTCCTTCTTATTTACTACAAAAAACTAGAATAACACATTATATGTTCCTAGATTATACTGAATAATGGTATATCCCTTTATTTATTCCTATAAAACATTAACCATTAGTGTAAACCTATTATCATTCATTGATTGAACTAAAATAAATATTTACATTTGATTTTTTATAGAACGTAATAAAATCTATCTTTCCCTTTCAGCATCATAGAGAGTAAAAACTCCATGATAAACCATTTACCTTCTTTGATGGAAAAAACTTAAGTATGTCCCATTATGTATTTATATAAGACACTAAACTCAATTATAAATTGTTTACCCCTTTTTGAAAATATTAAAAATCTGTATATCCCTTTATAGCATCCAAATGACACTAAAATATAGCTCTAGTCTTCCTAGATTGTACTGCAGATTAGTATATCCTTTTCAATTTCTAGGGGATGATAAACTCTAGCATAACATCATCATTATTTTATTATCAAATTGGGAATATCCCTATTATAATTTATTTTTTATTGATAATGATGATGAGTTTTTTATTAATGATCTTTTTAACATGGATCATTTTACATAATTAATGTGCACATGCATATTAGTGATGAATTAGTAGACACATTTTCTAATGGTGATTTTGTGAAAAAAGTATCTATATACATAATAATGATAGGTTAAACACCTATACTTAAGTAATTGTTGTGAGATTGTATGTGATATAATGGTGGGATGATTTAATTTTACATCATTTGAATTTAAAAGAATAAGTTGTCATCAATTCATTTCACTAATGTAAACTTGATGTGTTACTTGTATGGATTTCAAAAGATTTTTTTGATATTATATCATGAATCTGATTGATGATCGAATATCCAAAATAATTCTACCACCCACCAAAGTGAATCCACTATATTTTTATTTTATAAAAATTCATGATTCCATCGATGAATTTTTTTATTTATTTATTTTTTTAGAGGTTTTTGGATTAAGATACTATATTTTTTTAAGAGGGGTATTTGTTTGGATTTTCAGTGCTTTATAATTTCATTTGAAGATGTTTTTTCATTTTTGTGGATTTATTCATAAAGAGGTTTCTTTTCATTTGATGTCGTGTTTCCTTTGACACCAACCCTACTTGATGACCATGATCTCTCAATGTCGGTTGTACTTCAATAGTTCTCTCAAACACCTGTTGGATTCGGTGATTGATTACACAAATATTAATTCAAACATTTAAGCTAGATTATATACATGTTTGATGATTGGATTGGTGTTTTATGACTCAAGTAACTATCAGATCCACTAATTAAGACATTGATGGTTTCTATACAGTAGATATATGTCAAATTTTTTAATTTCTTGTGGTTGTGATGTTACATTATTGGTTTTATTTACATTTATCTTATTTACAGATGAAAAGTGTGAGATCTTTAATGCCTATTATGGATCTTTATCCTCAAGAAAATGAAAGTATTGTTGGCATGGAGTAAGGAATTGTCCTTCTATTTGTGTTTGAATGAATTAATGCATTCTTCTGCACATGTTTTATTACTAATATTACACTTATATAATTTATAAATTTTGTTTTAAAGTTACCTCAATTATGAAATTTATAGATTATGAATCCTTGCATTCTTAGTGGAAATTTTTGTATAAGAATATTTAATAGGTGCTTATTTTGGTTATTGTATGCTACTAAGACCCTTTATTTGTAGTGTAGAGAAGCCATGTGAAAGAAAATGCATCTGTTTTTTTTATTTTTGTTTAGTTTATTATTGTTTATGGGTTTATTCCACACTTCAGGGATATTTTATAGTACTTGGAATGTGTTAATAGATACTATATCCTATGATAATCAGTTTTAAAAAAATTAGTGGTGTTTGTTTTGTTTCTGAAAAAAATTCCTCCACTTAAATTCCTATACAAAAATCACTTAAAAAAGTGGTAAAAACATTTTTTCAATAAGAAACCCGAAACACTTACACAATGAATCTTATCTTAAGTGATAAGTGTTGTGTTCAATTTTAAAAAATTTCCTCAAAAATAACCTTGGTATGATCCCCATTCTACTCAATTGCCAAAAAATTGTTGTTTGTGGGATAGTGTTTTGTCTCCTCCTCTACCTTGGTATCCTCCTCTTCCTCCTCCTCCACCTTGGTCTCCAACTCCACCTCTTCCTCCACCTCTTCCTTTGCCTCTTCCTCTACCTCTACCTCCACCTTCACCTATGGCTTCCCCATTTCCCAACAATCTTATTATTTTCAGGTTAGCACTTCTAAGAAAATTTATTTCCTCCATTATACTTCTCCTTGAGAAATAGATCAAAAATAATATATAAGCATTTTGATACTAATGTTTTACACCCCATGTATATTTCTAAGATCATATCTCATACTAGATCACAAACATATCAGGTAATCACTAAAAAAATCAGTAAACATTCTAACACCATGTACACTGCCCACTCGTCACTAAATAAATTTACTTCTTCTTTTGAGTACGAAGGTTGTTAGAAATCTTGGTAGTAATGAGAACATATATACAAAAAAACAATTAATAAATATTTTTAATGAAATTTAATTACCTTTGGAACATACCTCTTCGGGGATGTTGGTATTTTTATGGTTTATGATCTCTCTCATAGATTTGAAAACATAATATCCACAATTATTGTCATTATCTTGCTTCAGACACTACAAAAATATTGATGAAAATAAGTAAATTATTTTGAAATATGTTTTGATAGCTAAATATTTATATATATACATTAATCTATTTCCATTTTAAGTAATCCACGAGCATTTTAAGTTCATTCATCAATTTCATGCCATAAAGTAGCCTATATTTAGCAACCGCCCTATCATAACAAAATTCTTGTTAAAATTCTAAATAAAACATATAATTCAATATTTATCTAAAAAATATTGATTGCATTGCATTACAAATTCACAACACACATGATGTGTGGTTGGTTTATTGGATATACATGCATTATATCCAAAAATTAAATATTTGGTGTATCCAAATTGGTTTTAATTAGCATCAAGTGCTACGTAAAAAACAAATATGTAATGAAAAAAATGAAAATATATTTTATGTGATTATATTGTAGAGTTTTACCCCTACTTTATAGGCATCAAAAAGAGTCAATCGTCTGTTATTTTTTTCTCAATTTTATTGTATATATCATTTTTCTTATTATCAATTTTTTCTTTTAAAAAGAATTTTTTTGTTTAGAAATGATATAGGGATTAATGAATCCAAATCATGCTTTGCATAAATTTCTCTTTATATAGTAGTGATGTAAATTATTTTAGAAAATATGAATAGTTATTAACTTTAATTAACATATTAGATCACTATTTTTATGGGTGTATTATGAAAATATACCTTATGTGTGTATTCAAAACTGATTCTCCCGACCATTTAAACTTGAGAATCTCATTTATACTCTCAATACCAACTACATATGTAATGAAAGTTCCAAATATTTATTCTTCATATGGATTTTAGGATATATTTTATCTTTAAATGTGATCTCTATGTGAATTTATAATGATAATAAATTTTGATGTGGAACTGGCGGGGGGAAGGTACTCCTGGAAGGTCCTTTTGATTTTTTTGTCAATTCACTAGATTATTTTGATTGGACCTTCCATTTATCCATCCCTTTATCCATCTGCAATATCAAAACTCACTTCAGAACTTTTTTCATCAGCTGTTATAGGTTTTTCCGATCAAAAAAATTGTTAAATAAATACCTCATCTGTCTTTATAAGATTATATGACCATGATATGAAAGATATAATAGAATTATTGAACATTGTAATATCTGGATCATCAAGTGGAATAGGTAGCTCAGTGTTCGGCTCCTTATCTACCTCAATTCCCACTGTTATATGATCTTTTGTGAGTTCTTTATTGTGTATCTTGTCTCCCAATATATTATAAATCCTACCCCCTCAAAACAAGGTGGTGCATGGGTGTTGAAATATAGAAATCACATACAACTTTATCCTATGGAATTTTAGCAATATAATGTTATCATAAGTTTTTTAATTCACATTTAGGAGAAATAGTAATGAAAAAATTGATTACCTCGGGTATGGTATGCAGTTGAGGGGAATGACTAGCCAAAAATCTAGTGGGGTCATTTGGTTCTCTATGTGCAGATATTTGTTCCACTGTCAGTTCACCTTAATCCTTTCTCATATATTGGTCTTCCAACCTGACCGTACAATAATATCTTGAAAAACATCTACTCATTCATTTAATCCTTTAATCATCTTATATGCATCTTCTTGTGGTTTTATCTTCATGAAATATGTTCTAGCAGGCACTTTAAAACCCACTCCTCTAATGCATCCATATTATTCCAGCTTCTTCAAAGCTACTGAAAGTAGTTTTTATTCTAGTATAGTCATTATCAATTATTTTTTCTAGACTGTATATAAAAAACATATAAAAATAAATAAATATTTTTATGTAATACTACTATAAATCATAACTAATTACTATTATTTCATACTTACACATGTTTCTTATATAGATTTTGTGTTTTAATCAACTAATTCAACCTCTTTATTTATGTGATCCTCCTTCCACAGAACATGACATGGGGTGGAAGTGGCATTGGATTTTGATTCATTAATATGCATAGAAAAAAAAGAAACATATGTT